>OY730480.1:5295000-6495000 GCA_963422695.1 Xylophagus ater | reverse complement strand
TCCCGCTCGTTATCGAAACACCATTCCCAAGCTTGTTGGCTAATTTGCATGTCAAACTCATAAACCCATGTCTCGTCACCCGTTATGATGCGTTTCATAAATGTAGAGTCCAAATCAGTTTGTTGAAGCATGTCTTTAACAAATTATTTTTCAAGAAAATTTAAGATAAATCGGAAAGTACACTTGAACTCAACTAACAACTCCCGATACTTATTTTACGGAATGTACATGTATGCTGAATAATCTTCGTTACTTTCTTAATTCTGAGGTTTCCAAGAGTTGTAAACATGTGATATTTATCTACTTGTAATTTTCCTTATTTTATTTTAGCGCTTATCATGGTCATTTGTCATCAGTTATGGAAGTGTCGCCATATAAATTTAATCAGCCTGGTGGTGAAACTAAAATGGATTATGTTCATGTTGTAAGTAATTATAATAAATGTTGCCAGAAGAGAAAATAACATATTAATATTTTTAAAAAACTAAATTTTAGGCACCTTGCCCAGATACATATCGTGGTAAATACAACATCTATGATCATTCTGAACAAGACTTAGGAAAATTGTATGCTCAAGATGTTGAAGAGATTATAAATGAACTTAATAAAAAAAAGAAGGGTGTTGCTGCATTCATAGCGGAAAGTTTACAAAGTTGTGGTGGCCAAATTATTCCACCATTAGGATATTTTGAAAATGTTTATAAAGCTGTACGTAAAGCTGGTGGAGTATGTATAGCTGATGAAGTGCAAGTAGGTTTCGGTCGTGTTGGTACTCACTATTGGGCATTCGAACAACAAAATGTTATACCTGATATTGTAACTGTTGCTAAACCAATGGGAAATGGTCATCCGGTTGGAGCTGTAGTAACTACACCAAAAATTGCTGATAGTTTTGCTGCTACTGGAGTTTGTTATTTTAATACTTATGGTGGAAATCCAGTATCATGTGCTATTGCGAATGCTGTTATGCGTGTTATTGATGATGAACAGCTTCAAGAGAATGCTCTTAAAGTTGGAAATTATATTTTACAGCAATGTACAGAGCTTAGTTATGAATTTGATTGTATCGGAGATATTAGAGGTACAGGTCTTTTTATAGGAATTGAATTGATTACAAATCGTAATACTCGTGAACCAGCTACGGATTCAGCTCGATGGGTTGTCAATCGTATGAAAGAACTTCATAAGATTTTAGTAAGTTCCGATGGGCCTAATGATAATGTAATTAAACTTAAACCTCCAATGGTTTTCACAATTGAAAATGCTGATGAGTTTTTGTTGGGTTTTCGAGAATGTTTGTCGACGCTCCGAAAACAAATCAATGTAGGATCAATTCAATCTTCTGGTGTTATATGTAATATACCGAAGCATGTAAAGCATGATCAATCCATTAAATCCGTTTAAAAATGGATTGATTCAATTATTTTGTAAAAATTTATTTTTAGAATTTATGTAATTTAGTAATAATAATCTTTTCCATTTGGATATTATTCATGAAAGTATCCAAAATATTTTTTAAATAATTCTCAAAATATAATTAAGTGAAATATTTTAAACCGTTTTTATTTATTTATTTATTAATTTTTGGTTATTTTCAGTACATAAAATGGTATTTGCCACACCATGTAATCAAGCGTGTTCCATTAAGAGCACTGCCGGCTGATCACAATTCGCGTAAATTTAAGTATCCGTATATCTCGGGTATTCTGGACCCTACATGTATGACCCATATCTCATTCCACGAAGAATTTAATAAATGCCATTATTCCTTTTTCAAAATATTCCCTTTTGGGGGAGGAAATCCGAAAATTCGCGTATATAAAGGTATCCGTATATCTCGTGTATTTTGGCTTCTACAGGTATATAACCCATATTGCATTCGATGGGGAATTTAATTATGAACAAACGATTTGAATTGCGCGACATTGTCGACGGCAGTCAATTGAAACAGAGATAGCTCTAGTGCTGGATTACACGCAGTAGAAATCTTTCGTCAAGTTTTGGGTAGAAAACTACCAAACCGATTAGACGAGGAATGTTTATACCACAGTCTTTTATACAAGCTACACAAGGAGTGCATTAGTGTGTGTGAGCACAGCATCACTCGACCTTAAACCGTCAAACCGTTAGGATCTACTTTTTTACTATTTCCTATGTACTTTTAGATTATGATTACCTGTTGACGGTCAGTAAGCGAATGGCGCGCTTGAATTTTCAATTTTTTTCGAAACCGACACAAACAGTGACTCTTGTTTGTGTGCGTAAAAAACTCCGTTGCGCCAACATTTCGAGAAGTAGATCTTCTGCCGATACCTATGGCTGCGGTAGAATTCTACCCAAAAAACACCGCGTGTAATCCGGCACCTAAATAATAGTGTTGTTTCTTTGAGAACCGTTCCATGATGAATACTTTCAATATGTATATATATCAGCTGTCAAAACGCTATTAATCAGATGTCATTAGATGTCATAAAGTGTAAAGTGTTGACATTAAAGATAGAATTCAATATCTGGAAGAACCTTTTGATGGAATTTTTCAGAACAGTTGCACATAACGCTACAATATCAATATGGTACTACTATCATATGAACATGTGTTAAGTTCCAGGTCGATCTGTTAATTAGTCTTGACAAGTATACCACAAATAAGTAGAATCAGATGTCCAACGATAATGGGGGAGTATACGGAAAAGTTATCACAGAATCCTTTATAAATATTTCTCTTGAGCTTTATAAAAATTCTAGCTTCTGTCTCATTTATTTTGTATACAGAAAAAAAAAATGGTGGACATTTGTCCATATTTATCAATTAAATTATTCAGAATAAACTTAAAATGCGTAATATTTTCGGTCAGAACTTGTGATATTTTTTTATGACAGTTATGGGCGCATCAGAATACGAATTAGTCCTTAATTAGTCTTATACAGTGACTGGGCTCAGAATAAGCCTGTAAGTATTCAATAAAAACTAAAATAAAATAGCAAAAACATTTTCAACACATCCTAACAGATCTTAAATTGCGATGGTTCTGCAAAAAAATGGGTTAATTTTGAATCATCGATAAGTAAATCCTGTTCCACAGCTACTGATTACACATAATGACGAAGAAAAGCAGAAGTATTTTGCCTTGCTCTATCAATTTAAATTGTTATCTGAGGATGTGTATAACTCATACATATATTAAAGGTTCTGGAAATATGTAAATAGTAAAAGAAAAACGGACGGTTATCCCATATCATTGAAATATTCAGGATCATTCATCGACAGATCCGTCAATTATATCTATGGTACTTTACTTGCCACTTTATTTGTTGCAGAGTTCAATGATGACATTTTTAAGCCGGATACGGATTACTTTAAGTATTTAGACGGTTATCCCAAAATTTCATTTAATAAAATAATTATTGATAAATCAATTGTAATTGATCATAATAATGAGTAAAGGTCAATCTCCACACAGCCGACATCCTATTCTGATGAAAGTATGGGATACACTTATGCAAAGTTTGGTTAAACAGAAAGGGAGATATTGAGAATTACAGAGCTGTTGCTAAACTTCTCAAATGCATCATTCACATATATTTATACTTTCATTGTAAGCCTTACATTTCCAGTTACCAACATGGGGTTTTGAAGGGCAGTTCTACGACCACCAGTCTAGTTGATCTTGTTTCTTCCTCAATTAGGGCCATGGAAACAGGGAATAGCATTAATTGTATTACCACTGCCTTTAGTAAAGCTTTTGACAAACTTGACAGAAGTTACCAGGGCTGCGTTCACTCACCAACTAAAAGTAACTAAAAGCGACTAAAAGTTACACTTTTGCGTTCACTGGTCAACATTTTTCGACTACGATGACGTCATGACACCGACATTCTGTCGTTCACTCATTAACACCGGTGTAAAAAAAGTAACTTTTTTCAACCAATGTCATAGAGTGTAGTTGTTAATTGTTATTTCTATTTCGTCAGTTTGATTTTGAATTCAAAACAAATTTTTGTGAATTCACTATTTTTTTTAAATTATTTGGCAAATGTATAGAAAAATTATAGTTTTAGTAATAAATTTATATTCAATTCGTTGAATTATATTCGAAAAAAATTTAAAATATTGAATTTATTAAAAAAACCATAAACCATAAAATATGTTTTTTATATAAAAATTTGCTACTAAATTAAATATTAAAAGTAAATGGATTTTATGAAAGTAATTTTAATAATTACAGTACATTAAATAACCTATAAATGCGCATTTTCTCCAATTGACATTTCGAAATCACACTAATTGACTACGACTACGACTACGGCCGTTCACTCGCAAACAACTTACATTTTTCGACACCGGCTTTTTTGACATTAACTTACACCGACTTTTTTTTACACCGGTATGATCTAGTGAACGGAACCCAGGTCCTTTTCCGAACTACCAAATCTCACCCATATGTAGCTGTGAGGAGCGTATTCATTGTCGTCTGAATACAATATTGCAATCTAGTTCGCATCCACTGACATCTAAATAGAATATTAGAATCTAGTTATCTTTCACATATAGTTTTTTCTATTATGATGTAATAATACAATATATTGCACTATATTTCAGTTAGAATATTGGGTGATTCATTAAAATCATCAAGTATTCTAAGAAACAAGAAAAAAACACCATACCACAAAACAATAAATAAATCAAATGCCATAAAACATAAACAATGATTAAAACGCATACAAACGATCTTTTCCAGAAAGCTCCAAAATTAAATTGTTTACACGACCGAGACAATACAATACACTTCTCTGAATAACAATAAATCATTGTCACGAACCCAAAACAATGATTCACAATACAAGAGCTTTCGAGAAGTATTCTTTGTGTATTGTATAAAAGTTTCGAGAAGTTGCCATATAGTTTTTAGAAAGCCAAACGACCAGGCTTTTCGAGAAATTTCCCGAGACACACCAATTTTGTATAAAAGCAGCCGTAGGGTCGAGTCTAAAATCAATCTTAATCAGACAGTTGAAAGCAAAAGCTTCGTCAGAGATTATACAAGGCAGAGATTTGAAACGTGATTATTTTTGTGATTGGTTTACAAAGGGATTGTAAAAACAATTTATTTAAAAGTAATAATTGTGATCAATTATTGAAATAATTTTTATAAACTGTGATAAATTGATTCTAATAATTAAATTATTGAAAGACAAATATTTTTAAGACTAATTGTAGCGCAGAAATAATTATAAATAAACTTTATACACTAAATTCACATAAATAAAAAGTGTTATCATTTTAAATAACATCGAACCGAACAGGTAGCACGTCACAATATCAATAAATCAGAATTGTTTTAACTCTGAACCGATGACATCGTTTACTTTCGTGCTCCCGCAAAGAAGTTTATTTCAACTCATTCCGACTTCAGCCTCACCCAACCTCTCATAGCAACTACTTCAAGTGTCCCACAAGGTAGCCATTTGGGTCCAATGCTTTTTGTCTTTCATAAATTGGAGAAGAAATGATTTTTTAATATCATTCAATAAAGATTTTTGAGAATTTGCTAGTATTCATTTGATTTACGCATAATTTATTTAAAAAATGACTCTGGAAAGCTACCTAACTTCGGCATGAAGCAGGTTTTCATAATTTGATCCCATATTACTGCGGACATGAGATGACTGTTAAGAACGCGGCTTTTTATACAATTTATTACAGTTGCAACCTCTAAAAATTTATCTAAAGGGCCCCGTAAACGATCAAATTTGTTTGACAAACTTGTTTGTCAAACTTCACTTTTTCAGCGCAAACGATCAAATTGTTTGACAAACAAATTTTTCAAATTTGCGCGTAATTTCGATTTTCGGCGACGTTCGTGTCATACGCTTTATCATGCACAATAAGTAATACAAGCGACGAGTGAGATCGTATTCGACAAACACCGCCACACACGATCAAATTGTTTGTCAAACACGCCGTCAATCAAAATTCTCATCAAACACGTCAAAAACAAGAATTGTTTGTCAAACACGTCAAACAAGCCCGCAAACGATCAAATTGCTTGACAAACACGCATGTTTGACAAACAAATTTGATCGTTTACGGGGTACTTAACAAGCAATAAAAAACTGCGTAATTAAAAAAAATTTTTTTTTTCGTAAAATGGCGTATTAAAGCGTTGCTTTGGCCAAGTAAATCTCTGGCCCTTTTTCGACTTTGCGTTGCATAACCGTAAATTGGCTCTGGAGTAACATCTAGTTTTAAAACTAGAATTAAAAAAAAAAAAAAATTGCTGATTTAGTGATTCTAATTTGTTCAATTAATTATTTAATTTTCAATGTGAATGAAAAAAAAAAAATTGCTTGGCCCATGGGAGGATCGAACTCGCGACCTTCGCGTTATTAGCACGACGCTCTAACCAACTGAGCTAATGGGCCACATGCACCACTCCGGGATTTTGTATGTTTGGTAACATTCCGAAATTTAGTTAATAAATTAATTTAATTTTTGAAACAAATAATTTTTGTGTTTGACGAGTTTGATGAGAATTTTGATTGACGGCGTGTTTGACAAACAATTTGATCGTGTGCGGCGGTGTTTGTCAAACACGATCTCAGTCGTCGCTTGTATTACTCATTGTGCATGATAAATCGTATGACACGAACGTAGCCGAAAATCGAAATTACGAGCAAATTTGATAAATTTGTTTGTCAAACAATTTGATCGTTTGCGCTGAAAAAGTGAATGATATGTTCAAAATGCAATAGTAAAAAAAGGGTCGAAAAGGGTTGGAGGTTTTTTATATTATATATATATTAAGAAATAATTCTCTTCAATAATTTTATTAAGTAAACGGACCATAATGGCCAAAACGCAAGATTTCCGACTTTTGTAGTGTGTGTAAAAATACTTATGCCCTACGCCAGTAAAAGTTTATACTGCCGTGTATAAAAATTCTCCAACCCTTTTCGCCCCTTTTTTGCTATTGCATTTTGAACATATCATTGCTATATCTCCAAGAAAAAAATTTTATAAATTCTCATTAGAACCCAATAAAATCGGCATGCAAAGAAACGCTTCCAAATTAATTTTAAGTGTAAAAATAACTATGCCCACCCCTGTGTAAGAAATGAAGTGTTTATGCCCTATGGTAGGTACTACCAGAGAGTATATTAGTTTTGTCACTCCATTTGTAACACAGCGAAATAATCGATGTAGAAAGGTTTTAATGGTGTGGTTATGCCGGGAATCAAAAGTTATATCGATTTATGCATATCCGTCCGTCCGTCCGTGGACAACATAACTCAAAAACGCTTTTTCCGATTTTGATGAAATTTAGAATGTTAGTTGGTTATTGGGTAACTGGATTTGGTATTGCATTTCAGCAAAATCGACTAAGGGGCAGCGAAGTTATTAAGCAAAAATCGGGGTGACCAGAAAGTTCTGTAGTTTTTTTGTTTATGGTTTTTAGTATTTAATTGGAAAATTTGCGAACGAATTTTGTTTAAATTAATTATATTGGTTAACTACATAAATGGATGATACCATGTCAAATTTCAGTATAATCTGTCTAAGGATAGTGGAGAAAGAATAATGCTATGAGAAAAAAAGCCTTTTCATAGTTTTTTTGATGTACCTACTTTAAAAACTAATACACCGATTTGAATAAAATTTGCAAATTATGCTATCAGGGTCTGGGTTACTTAGAAAATAGAGGAAATTTTGAAAAGGGGAAACAATGTTATGAAGAAAAGGCCTTGAAATATTGTTAGTTTTTACAATTTTTCTCTCCCATTTCTATCATAGGGCATCAAAAATTCGGCTATAGGCCGATTTTAAATTACTTTATGTTTTTTTTATTAAAGTCTTTGCGATAATATGTCATGGACGCCGTGCTAAAAATATACTTTTATTTCTGCTTTTATGAAAAATTTTACAAACAATCTTATCAAAAACAATACTTTTTATATTAAAACTCAATTTTATTAATTTAACAATTCTTCGCCGGTACAAGCTATTTCAGCGCCGGGTGCAGATTAGGTAAATGGCGCCATCAATACCAAAAATATCGTATAGGTCGTGACATTTTTTCACCAAAATTCAAACACATTTTTATTACATTTTAAATAAATTTTATTAAACCAAACATATGCCGTTTTGATCGATAATCTTTTGACATTATTCTGGTAAAACCATTGTGCCACCAGTCTAGAATTTCTGGGATTTCTGGAGGAAAAACTGAACCAAGTGATTTTCACAGGCCTAAATTGTAAAGGAATTAAGCAAAGACCGAAGCAAATCGTAGTCGGAAGGAGCGAGGTCCGGCCTATACAGTGAATGTATCAAAACTTCCCAGCCAAGCCATCTCAATTGCCTAGTCAATAAAGATGTTGCTGCATGGAATTGTTCTGATGGAAAAATACGCCTTTCCTATTAATCGATTGTGGCCGATTTACCCCAATTGCGTGCTTTCATCGCGTTGCAGTCCATAATGCATGATTCCCTTCCAATCCCGCCAAACACAAAGATTGCCTTACGTGGCGTTAGTCCTGGCTTTGCCACTGTTTGTGCAGCTTCATTCTTTCCGGACCACGATCTTTTTAGCATATTATTGTCGACCCACTTTTCATCCCCGTTATCAATATTTTCAAAAATGGCTCGATTTCGTTTCGTTTTAGCAGCGATTTACATATTGAAATTCGGTCGACTAAATTTTTCACTGTTAATTCATGTGGAACCCAAATATTGGGCTTCTTTTTGTATCCAGCATCACGCAAATGATTTTTTGATCAATCTTTAGTTAGTGTCATAAGATGAAATCTGCAGGGCTTCCTCAATTTTTTGGAGAATTTCGTCGACTTGTACAATAATTGGTCTAGCAGAGCGAAATTTGAAAAAAATTTGCAGATTAGACTTATGCTATCAGAGTCTGGGTTACCTGAAAATTAGACGAAATTTTGAGAAGAGGACAACAATGCGCTGTCAAAGTTATAATTTTTTTTCACAGTCAAAAATTATTGTTAATTTAATTAAAATAAAAAATTCAAATTGGAAAATAAATTGTTACCAAATAGCAATAAACATCATAGACGTAACTGGTAGCAACAAACAAGTGTGCAATGTCATACAGAACAGGTGCTCGGCCCGTAAGGGTCTCATCTACAAAGAACAACAACAACAACAAATCCGAACAAAGGAAAATAGACCGGAATGATGACTGTTTTTGCAAAGTTTGTTCGCTTATTGTTGGCATAAAAGATGCGGTATGCTGTGATAAATGCAATTTGTGGTTTCGTGCTATGTGTATTGCAATTAATAAGAACGGTCTTCTCAACATCTCTGAAAAGCACATCCCGTGGACCTGTCAAGACTGCGAACCTTCCACATATGGCCAAAATGCGGTAAAGACCAAATTGGATGCTATAGTCTCCGAACAAAGCCCTCAATCAATTTGGAATGCCATCACCGAATCGATCTGCTGCTGCTTCGTTCCATGTAGATATGCGTCGTGAACAAAATTACATTATGGGTGCTAACATTTGAGCAAAAAGGCATTTACGATCAAATAATGCAAACTGTCAATAACGTGGTTAGAAAAATCTTCTTCTTAGAAGCTCAAGGAGGAACTTTTAAACCGTTAGTAATTAGATTGATTCTGGCTGCAATTCGATCCCAAAAATTACATAGCCTTAGCTCTTGCGTAGTCCGGAATAGATGCGACATTGCTACCAGGTGGAAGAACTGCTCATTCCGCTTTGAAATTACCATTGAACATGCAATTCATTGAAACTCCCACGTACAACATTTGCAAAGTATCCAGCATGGGAAAAGTAGTTTAAAAATGAAATCCTATTGTTTGGGATGAATGCACAATGGCGCATAAAAAATCGCTCGAGGCTCTTGATCGATCATTGCAAAATTTGCACGGAAACATCAGACAATGTGGGAACGCATTAATATTGTTTACAGGAGATTTCAGACAAACATTAACTGTAACTCCTCGATCGACATCAGCGGATGAAATAAATGCTTGCCTAAAATATTCTACTTTGTGTTCACACGTAAATACGTATAAATTAACTACAAATATGCGTGTCCAGATGCAAAACGGCCGATTCGCTGAAATATTCTTACAACAATTGAAACTGGGAACGCAAAGGTGCCGGTTGATCTGACCTGAGGACGAATTTCATTGCCTCATAACGCAATTTAGTGACGTCAAAAGAAGAATTGTTTGAAAAAGTATTTCCCAATATCCAAACCAATTACAAGGATCACCATTGGGTGAGTGAATGCGCTATTATTGCGGTCAAGAACAAAGACATCTACGAACTTAAAAATATTATTCAGTCTAACATTCAAAGCGAGGTAGTCATACAAGTCAGTCGACACTGTTGTGAAAGCAGATGAAGCGGTTAATTATCCACTCGAATTTTTCAATTCACTCGATCTGCCACCGCAGAGCTTTCAAAGGTGAATATGTCCTCATTCCTCGCATTCATATGATTCCAACGGAAATGCCATTTCGATTTAAGAGATTGCAATTCCCAATTCGATTGGCTTTTCCAATCACCATAAACAAAGCTCAGGGCCAATCTTTAGAATTGTGCGGTTTATATCTAGACACGGATTACTTCTCACATGGACAACTATATGTTGAGTGTTCTAGAGTCAGCACAGTCTGCATAGAGAATGGAACAACAAAAAATAATGTATACCCACAAGCATTGTGAAATTAAACATATTACAAACGTGCGCTTTTTCTTTTCCATTTAAGCAGACTGAGCCATAGCAACGCGTGGGCGGGTACAGCTAGCTTCCAAATAAAAAACACCAATAAGTATATTTAAGCAATTGGAGCGAATTCTTTGTGAATGATGCTTTCGCCATCGAAGAAAATAATGAACATTATCTTGATTTTAAATAGAACTTCTAGCGTTATTTTCTAGCATTTGTGTGCCTTCCAAAAATCGTTTATGCCATTCAAAAATTTACGACTTTGATAGACAATAATCATCCTAAACTTTTTGTATCACGTTCTACACAAAAATTTTAAGGCTTTTTGTACAGAGATATCTAAATATGCCACAAAGAGATGACGGGTCTAGTAGTAGAGATTGTATTAGAGAAGTCTCGGAACTTTACTCCAGATCGTGTATAATTATCAGTAGGGTGACTGAGAAAAAGATGGCTAAATGATGAAGTGTAAAATGACCTAAGAACTTGTGGTGTAAGAAATTTGAAAACATGTTGTGCTAATGAAACAGAAAGAAATGGAGGTTAATTGTCGAGGAAGGCCAAGGTTCATATTGGGTTATAGATATAAACAAAAAAAAAACAGGATTTTATCAAATTCGTCTATCACGTTTGATTTAACGCATTTAAACTTATGTCCTACACAAACACCGCAGTTACCAATTTAGACAATTGAATCGACATTATGAATAAAGAATAATTTAATTAAAATATATTTTAGTGATTCTAATTTTTTCAATTAATTATTTATTTTTAATGTAAATGAAAAAAAAAATTGTTTGGCCCATGGGAGGATCGAACTCGCGACCTTCGCGTTATTAGCACGACGCTCTAACCAACTGAGCTAATGGGCCACATGCACCACTCCGGGATTTTGTATGTTTGGTAACATTCCGAAATTTAGTTAATTATTGTTTTATTTTGAAATGATGCAGAAAAGTTAGAAGAAATTGTCAGTAAATTGTTTATGGAACGCATATGCCCCACGTGTGGAGCTCAATAACTTATTATTCGACTGATTTATTGGCTTTAAAAGTCCGCCTTATATGTAGAAACAACCGAAGCCCTTGCTGGAAATGTTTTGCAAATTCCATAGATTTTATCTGTTGGACAATTTTATCGACTACTAACTTTGCTACCCGGCTTCGATCGGGGTACTGATTCTTAAATGTAACCACTCCATATTTTCTAAACGTCAGAAATCAAAATCAATTTCAGTAATTCGTTCATCGCAAACTTTTCTGATTTCATTTTAAAACATAAAAAAAACCTTTTACCCCAGACTTCAAATATTAAATTCACTCATTGCATGATACAAAAAATTGACCCTGATCAAATTTGTTTGTCAAACATGCGTTTTTGTCAAACAATTTGATCGTTTGCTTGTTTGACGTGTTTGACCAACAATCCTTGTGTTTGACGTGTTTGATGAGAATTTTGATTGACGGCGTGTTTGACAAACAATTTGATCGAGTGCGGCGGTGTTTGTCACTCACTCGTCGCTTGTATTACTTATTGTGCATGATACAGCGTATGACACGAACGTCGCCGAAAATTGAAATTACGGGCAAATTTGATAAATTTGTTTGTCAAACTATTTGATCGTTTGCGCTGAAAAAGTGAAGTTTGACAAACAAGTTTGTCAAACAAATTTGATCGTTTACGGGGTCCTTTAGCAGTAGAAATCTATCGTCAAGCATAGGCGGCGGAAGGCGTGGGCCAAGTGGGTCACGGCACACGGCCTCGGGATCCGAAGTTTTATGGATCGCAGCTTTCTTTAACTCATGAAAAATATTTAACTAGACCAATCAAAAGGCTTGACCACGAGTAAAGATTTTACTCATCATAAAATGATAAATCCCACCGGCTAGCACTGGCAATACTACCACATTCGTTTTTTAAAATTCTACCCGGGTCAAAAAATTTTATCTGTTAAAATAAATACAAATTTTTAATATTTTGGGATATAACCCAAATTCTTTTTATACGTTTTCCAAAAATTTTACTATTATTATTACTAATATTGGTAAATAAATGCAACTTAGAATTTTTTTTATAATATTGCCAATACTTAAAGAAATTACGAGTCCAAGTTTTAGACTAGTTTTGTCCTTATTGATATTTAGAGTTAAAATTTTTCTAAATTCTAGAATTAATTTTATTTTGTCCTTCTGTAATGAAATTATTTCTCATAAGGCGAAATCAGAAACAGTATAGAATTTCTATTGAAGTTTAAAAACAGTGTTGCGTTCACTTACCAACTAAATGTAACTAAAAGCGACTAAAAGTTACACTTTAGCGTTTACTGCGTACCAATATTTAACTACGATGACGTCTTTACACCGGCACTCTATTGTTCACTTGCTGCTACCGGTGTCGATTTGAGTATCTTTTTTCGAAAAATGAATAGATTTCATGAAAATAATTTTGATAATTACAGTATATTAATTAACCTATAAATGCGCATTTTCTCCAAGTATCATTTCGAAATGACACTAACTGACTACGACTATTTTGTAACACTTCAGATGTGCTTAATACAAGCACAGCAAGATATCATTCATAATTATATCGAATAAACGATAAATCGAATGTATATGCTATATCTCATCATCATCGGGAAGGGAGGAGGGGTAAGAGAAATGTTAGTGCGGCAGTGGTAAAATTAGTCGGAAGGAGAAAAAAAAATTCCATCACCTAACCGCCACCTTTAAACCACCACCATCAATCCACCACCCATTCACCAACACAAAATAAGATGACTACGATTGTTCACTCGCAACAAATTTACTTTTTTCGACACCGAGTTTATTTTCGAATTAATTTACACCGATGTGGCCGAGTGAACGTAACTCAGATCAACAAGTTAAAATACACAAAAATCAGATTGAAAGCAGATCAAATTTTTTGACCGGGGATTTCCCATTACATTTGCTTCTTGCCATGCCTTATGTAATCTTATTGTTGGCAACCCCTGGAATGAAATGAAAGATGAAGAAAAGGTTAGGTTATGTTGAGCAGCTAAAAGAGAAAGGCGTGCATTTTTTTAAACTATTTGTATTGTTAAATAACTAATAAATGTAATAGAATTAATTATATGTTTTAATTAATTGCGAACATAACAATTGTGGCGACGAGGAAAAGCGGAAAAAGTGTGAAAAAAAAAGTTTTCCAATAGGCAGAATTAATTGCTTGAAGGCATTATAAAATGGAGGATATTCAAGGAATGTTGGAGAAATTATCGCAAGTAGTGATAAATCAAGACGCTATTATCGCACAGCTGACACAACAACAAGATAACTCGCAAAAATCTGCAGCAGCAGGGAAAGCATACGAATTAATTCCAATATTTTCAAAAATGGCTCGATTTCGTTTCGTTTTAGCAGCGATTTACATATTGAAATTCGGTCGACTAAATTTTTCACTGTTAATTCATGTGGAACCCAAATATTGGGCTTCTTTTTGTATCCAGCATCACGCAAATGATTTTTTGATCAATCTTTAGTTAGTGTCATAAGATGAAATCTGCAGGGCTTCCTCAATTTTTTGGAGAATTTCGTCGACTTGTACAATAATTGGTCTAGCAGAGCGAAATTTGAAAAAAATTTGCAGATTAGACTTATGCTATCAGAGTCTGGGTTACCTGAAAATTAGACGAAATTTTGAGAAGAGGACAACAATGCGCTGTCAAAGTTATAATTTTTTTTCACAGTCAAAAATTATTGTTAATTTAATTAAAATAAAAAATTCAAATTGGAAAATAAATTGTTACCAAATAGCAATAAACATCATAGACGTAACTGGTAGCAACAAACAAGTGTGCAATGTCATACAGAACAGGTGCTCGGCCCGTAAGGGTCTCATCTACAAAGAACAACAACAACAACAAATCCGAACAAAGGAAAATAGACCGGAATGATGACTGTTTTTGCAAAGTTTGTTCGCTTATTGTTGGCATAAAAGATGCGGTATGCTGTGATAAATGCAATTTGTGGTTTCGTGCTATGTGTATTGCAATTAATAAGAACGGTCTTCTCAACATCTCTGAAAAGCACATCCCGTGGACCTGTCAAGACTGCGAACCTTCCACATATGGCCAAAATGCGGTAAAGACCAAATTGGATGCTATAGTCTCCGAACAAAGCCCTCAATCAATTTGGAATGCCATCACCGAATCGATCTGCTGCTGCTTCGTTCCATGTAGATATGCGTCGTGAACAAAATTACATTATGGGTGCTAACATTTGAGCAAAAAGGCATTTACGATCAAATAATGCAAACTGTCAATAACGTGGTTAGAAAAATCTTCTTCTTAGAAGCTCAAGGAGGAACTTTTAAACCGTTAGTAATTAGATTGATTCTGGCTGCAATTCGATCCCAAAAATTACATAGCCTTAGCTCTTGCGTAGTCCGGAATAGATGCGACATTGCTACCAGGTGGAAGAACTGCTCATTCCGCTTTGAAATTACCATTGAACATGCAATTCATTGAAACTCCCACGTACAACATTTGCAAAGTATCCAGCATGGGAAAAGTAGTTTAAAAATGAAATCCTATTGTTTGGGATGAATGCACAATGGCGCATAAAAAATCGCTCGAGGCTCTTGATCGATCATTGCAAAATTTGCACGGAAACATCAGACAATGTGGGAACGCATTAATATTGTTTACAGGAGATTTCAGACAAACATTAACTGTAACTCCTCGATCGACATCAGCGGATGAAATAAATGCTTGCCTAAAATATTCTACTTTGTGTTCACACGTAAATACGTATAAATTAACTACAAATATGCGTGTCCAGATGCAAAACGGCCGATTCGCTGAAATATTCTTACAACAATTGAAACTGGGAACGCAAAGGTGCCGGTTGATCTGACCTGAGGACGAATTTCATTGCCTCATAACGCAATTTAGTGACGTCAAAAGAAGAATTGTTTGAAAAAGTATTTCCCAATATCCAAACCAATTACAAGGATCACCATTGGGTGAGTGAATGCGCTATTATTGCGGTCAAGAACAAAGACATCTACGAACTTAAAAATATTATTCAGTCTAACATTCAAAGCGAGGTAGTCATACAAGTCAGTCGACACTGTTGTGAAAGCAGATGAAGCGGTTAATTATCCACTCGAATTTTTCAATTCACTCGATCTGCCACCGCAGAGCTTTCAAAGGTGAATATGTCCTCATTCCTCGCATTCATATGATTCCAACGGAAATGCCATTTCGATTTAAGAGATTGCAATTCCCAATTCGATTGGCTTTTCCAATCACCATAAACAAAGCTCAGGGCCAATCTTTAGAATTGTGCGGTTTATATCTAGACACGGATTACTTCTCACATGGACAACTATATGTTGAGTGTTCTAGAGTCAGCACAGTCTGCATAGAGAATGGAACAACAAAAAATAATGTATACCCACAAGCATTGTGAAATTAAACATATTACAAACGTGCGCTTTTTCTTTTCCATTTAAGCAGACTGAGCCATAGCAACGCGTGGGCGGGTACAGCTAGCTTCCAAATAAAAAACACCAATAAGTATATTTAAGCAATTGGAGCGAATTCTTTGTGAATGATGCTTTCGCCATCGAAGAAAATAATGAACATTATCTTGATTTTAAATAGAACTTCTAGCGTTATTTTCTAGCATTTGTGTGCCTTCCAAAAATCGTTTATGCCATTCAAAAATTTACGACTTTGATAGACAATAATCATCCTAAACTTTTTGTATCACGTTCTACACAAAAATTTTAAGGCTTTTTGTACAGAGATATCTAAATATGCCACAAAGAGATGACGGGTCTAGTAGTAGAGATTGTATTAGAGAAGTCTCGGAACTTTACTCCAGATCGTGTATAATTATCAGTAGGGTGACTGAGAAAAAGATGGCTAAATGATGAAGTGTAAAATGACCTAAGAACTTGTGGTGTAAGAAATTTGAAAACATGTTGTGCTAATGAAACAGAAAGAAATGGAGGTTAATTGTCGAGGAAGGCCAAGGTTCATATTGGGTTATAGATATAAACAAAAAAAAAACAGGATTTTATCAAATTCGTCTATCACGTTTGATTTAACGCATTTAAACTTATGTCCTACACAAACACCGCAGTTACCAATTTAGACAATTGAATCGACATTATGAATAAAGAATAATTTAATTAAAATATATTTTAGTGATTCTAATTTTTTCAATTAATTATTTATTTTTAATGTAAATGAAAAAAAAAATTGTTTGGCCCATGGGAGGATCGAACTCGCGACCTTCGCGTTATTAGCACGACGCTCTAACCAACTGAGCTAATGGGCCACATGCACCACTCCGGGATTTTGTATGTTTGGTAACATTCCGAAATTTAGTTAATTATTGTTTTATTTTGAAAAGATGCAGAAAAGTTAGAAGAAATTGTCAGTAAATTGTTTATGGAACGCATATGCCCCACGTGTGGAGCTCAATAACTTATTATTCGACTGATTTATTGGCTTTAAAAGTCCGCCTTATATGTAGAAACAACCGAAGCCCTTGCTGGAAATGTTTTGCAAATTCCATAGATTTTATCTGTTGGACAATTTTATCGACTACTAACTTTGCTACCCGGCTTCGATCGGGGTACTGATTCTTAAATGTAACCACTCCATATTTTCTAAACGTCAGAAATCAAAATCAATTTCAGTAATTCGTTCATCGCAAACTTTTCTGATTTCATTTTAAAACATAAAAAAAACCTTTTACCCCAGACTTCAAATATTAAATTCACTCATTGCATGATACAAAAAATTGACCCTGATCAAATTTGTTTGTCAAACATGCGTTTTTGTCAAACAATTTGATCGTTTGCTTGTTTGACGTGTTTGACCAACAATCCTTGTGTTTGACGTGTTTGATGAGAATTTTGATTGACGGCGTGTTTGACAAACAATTTGATCGAGTGCGGCGGTGTTTGTCACTCACTCGTCGCTTGTATTACTTATTGTGCATGATACAGCGTATGACACGAACGTCGCCGAAAATTGAAATTACGGGCAAATTTGATAAATTTGTTTGTCAAACTATTTGATCGTTTGCGCTGAAAAAGTGAAGTTTGACAAACAAGTTTGTCAAACAAATTTGATCGTTTACGGGGCCCTTTAGCAGTAGAAATCTATCGTCAAGCATAGGCGGCGGAAGGCGTGGGCCAAGTGGGTCACGGCACACGGCCTCGGGATCCGAAGTTTTATGGATCGCAGCTTTCTTTAACTCATGAAAAATATTTAACTAGACCAATCAAAAGGCTTGACCACGAGTAAAGATTTTACTCATCATAAAATGATAAATCCCACCGGCTAGCACTGGCAATACTACCACATTCGTTTTTTAAAATTCTACCCGGGTCAAAAAATTTTATCTGTTAAAATAAATACAAATTTTTAATATTTTGGGATATAACCCAAATTCTTTTTATACGTTTTCCAAAAATTTTACTATTATTATTACTAATATTGGTAAATAAATGCAACTTAGAATTTTTTTTATAATATTGCCAATACTTAAAGAAATTACGAGTCCAAGTTTTAGACTAGTTTTGTCCTTATTGATATTTAGAGTTAAAATTTTTCTAAATTCTAGAATTAATTTTATTTTGTCCTTCTGTAATGAAATTATTTCTCATAAGGCGAAATCAGAAACAGTATAGAATTTCTATTGAAGTTTAAAAACAGTGTTGCGTTCACTTACCAACTAAATGTAACTAAAAGCGACTAAAAGTTACACTTTAGCGTTTACTGCGTACCAATATTTAACTACGATGACGTCTTTACACCGGCACTCTATTGTTCACTTGCTGCTACCGGTGTCGATTTGAGTATCTTTTTTCGAAAAATGAATAGATTTCATGAAAATAATTTTGATAATTACAGTATATTAATTAACCTATAAATGCGCATTTTCTCCAAGTATCATTTCGAAATGACACTAACTGACTACGACTATTTTGTAACACTTCAGATGTGCTTAATACAAGCACAGCAAGATATCATTCATAATTATATCGAATAAACGATAAATCGAATGTATATGCTATATCTCATCATCATCGGGAAGGGAGGAGGGGTAAGAGAAATGTTAGTGCGGCAGTGGTAAAATTAGTCGGAAGGAGAAAAAAAAATTCCATCACCTAACCGCCACCTTTAAACCACCACCATCAATCCACCACCCATTCACCAACACAAAATAAGATGACTACGATTGTTCACTCGCAACAAATTTACTTTTTTCGACACCGAGTTTATTTTCGAATTAATTTACACCGATGTGGCCGAGTGAACGTAACTCAGATCAACAAGTTAAAATACACAAAAATCAGATTGAAAGCAGATCAAATTTTTTGACCGGGGATTTCCCATTACATTTGCTTCTTGCCATGCCTTATGTAATCTTATTGTTGGCAACCCCTGGAATGAAATGAAAGATGAAGAAAAGGTTAGGTTATGTTGAGCAGCTAAAAGAGAAAGGCGTGCATTTTTTTAAACTATTTGTATTGTTAAATAACTAATAAATGTAATAGAATTAATTATATGTTTTAATTAATTGCGAACATAACAATTGTGGCGACGAGGAAAAGCGGAAAAAGTGTGAAAAAAAAAGTTTTCCAATAGGCAGAATTAATTGCTTGAAGGCATTATAAAATGGAGGATATTCAAGGAATGTTGGAGAAATTATCGCAAGTAGTGATAAATCAAGACGCTATTATCGCACAGCTGACACAACAACAAGATAACTCGCAAAAATCTGCAGCAGCAGGGAAAGCATACGAATTAGCTGAGCAAGTCAGTGATTTTGTGTATGACCCAGACAACGAAATATATTTTGAATCATGGTTCAGACGCTATGAAGATTTGTTCGCAGAAGACGGAAAAAGTTTAGAAGATGGAGCAAAGACAAGAATTCTTCTTCAGAAACTGAGTGCAACAAATCATCAACTTAATATTGCCGAAAAAATCACGAGAATTTTTATTCGAGGAGACAGTGGTAAAATTAAAACAGATGTTTGGACCACAAAAATCACTATTTCACATGCGATTTGATTGCTTGCAAATTAATAAATCTGACAGTGAAGATTTTGTTTCATATGCTGGCAAGGTCAATCGAAATTGCGAAAACTTTCAAATAGACAAATTGACAGTAAATCAGTTTAAATGTTTAGTTTTTGTCAACGGTCTCAAAAATAAGTGCTGATGCTAAACTGACACTCGAAAATTTAATTGAAGAATGTCACTATATTCTAAATATTAAAACGGACACAAAGCTGATTGAGAATCAAAATCAACTCCGAGCAGTCAATCAGACAACAGACCAATCAGAGGAAGGAAAAAAGGATTCCAAAAACACCGTGCTGGTATTGTGGTGATATGCATTATCGGGAGGAGTGCACATTTTGTCAACATAAATGTGAAATCTGCAACAGAGTAGGACATAAAGAAGGGTACTGTGGGGTACCAGCGGCATCGCGGGAGTCAAAGCAACGAAAGTTAAGTATAAACAAGGCAAATGAAAATAACAATATACAGTCAAATGGATTATGTTCAATCAATAGGGTGGGTGTACAAGCAAAACGCAAATATGTAGCAGTACAGATCAACGGGGTTCAAATCAAACTACAATTGGACACAGCATCAGATATTACAATAATATCACAAACAACATGGGCTCAGTTAGGAAAACCGGATGCAACACCTACACAGCAGTGTGCGCAGAATGCATCAGGCCAAAAATTAAAGTTATTGGCTGAGTTCAATTGTGATATAACGTTTAAAAATGAAACGAAACAAGGCAAATGTTTTATTTCAACAGCACCTGATTTAAATGTACTTGGGATTGATTGGATTGATAAATTCAAATTGTGGAACGTGTCAATGAACGTAATTTGTAACCAAATAAAGGAAACTCAATTGGGAATCGAACATGAGTTACAAAACAAGTTGCCAACGGTTTTTACAGATGAACTAGGGAAATGCAGCAAGACAAAAGTTCACATTTGGCAAAAGGCAAATACCACTCTGGTATTTAGAGCAAAACGACCAGTGGCGCATTCAGCAATCCAAAAAATTAACAATGAATTATACAGACTTGAAAAATTGGGAATAATTAGTCCAGTAGTATTTTCTGGGCTGCACCGATAGTGGTGGTAAAGAAAGCAAACGGTACTGTCAGAATATGTGCAGATTTTTCAACGGGATTAAATGCAGCAATAGAGGCTCATAATTTTCCGTGCCCATTGCCCGAAGAGGTTTTTTCAAAGATAGCAGGTGGAACTTTATTCAGCAAATTGGACCTGCAAGATGCATATTTGCAGGTAGAAGTTGATAAAGACTCTCGCAAATTTCTCACTATCAACACACATAAAGGTTTGTACCAATACAACAGGCTTCCACCAGGGGTCAAGTCAGCACCAGGGGCATTCCAGCAAATCATGACGCAAATGGTTGAAAGTCTTCAAGGAGTTGCAGCATACATGGATGATATTATAATATCGAGCAAAAAGGCAGAGGATCATAAAAATAAACTGTTTGAAGTGCTGGAGAGAATAAAAAGTTTTGGTTTTACACTAAATATTAGCAAATGTACATTTTGTAAAACATCGATTCAATTTTTGGGTCACATCATTGACGAAGAAGGGTTACGGCCAAATCCTGCAAAGTTAGACGCAATAGTAAACATGCCCCCACCGACAGATGTTGCTACGCTACAATCATATCTTTGAGCTATAAATTATTGGGGGAAGTTTGTAAAAAATATGCATTCGTTTCGGAAACCTTTTGACGCATTACTCTGCAAAGGAGCAAAATGGGTTTGGTCAGAGGAATGTCAGGACTCATTCAACAAATTCAAGGAAATTTTAGGCTCTGACATGTGTCTCACACATTACAATCCAGAATTGGATATAATTGTGGCAGCTAATGCTTCAACTACAGGAATTGGTGCATGCATTTTACACCGGTTCCCTAAGGAACAGAAAAAGCTATTAGTCATGCGTCAAGAACACTCTCCAAAGCGGAACAAAACTGTAGCCAAATAGAAAAGGAAGCATTGGCATTAGTATTTGCGGTAACAAAGTTTCATAAAATGATTTATGGCCGTAAATTTACATTACAAACTGATCATAAACCGTTGATATCAATCTTTGGCTCGAAGAAAGGTATTCCGGTATATACAGCAAATCGACTCCAGAGATGGGCATTAACATTTCTGCTGTATGATTTTAAAATCGAGTATGTAGCTACTGATAAATTTGGATATGCAGATATCCTTTCACGATTGATAAATGCGCATGTGAAACCAGAGGAAGACTATGTTATTGCATCCGTCAGTTTGGAAAATGATATCGAAAAGTCATTCGATGATGCAGTTAATCAATTACCGGTCACATTCGATATGATTTATCAAGAGACACGGAGAAGTGAAATATTACAGGAAGTTATTCGTAACGTGCAACAGGCTTGGTCTAATTATAAAAATAATAGCAATGCAGATATCAAGCAGTTTCACGCACGAAAACAATCACTTTCGGTTGTCAGGGGATGTTTGGTATTTGGTGAAAGAGTTATAATACCACAGAAATTCCACAAAAGAATGCTACATCAATTACATAAGGGTCACCAAGGGATGGAACGTACCAAAGCAATTGCTAGAAGTTTTGTTTACTGGCCAAGCATAGATAAAGATATAGAGCAATTGATACGCAATTGTGACAAATGTTCAGTCGTAGCAAAGTCACCAGCCAAAGAACACCCTCAGTCCTGGGCAGCAGCCAAGGGGCCATGGGAACGCGTCCACATTGATTACGCTGGGCCAGTCAATAGTCAATATTTTTTGGTTATGGTAGACTCATTTACGAAATGGCCGGAAATTTTTCCAACATCATCAATCACAGCAGTGAGTACAATTAAAATTATGCAGGAAGTTCTGGCAAGATTCGGAATACCAAAAACAATTGTGTCAGACAATGGGACACAATTCAATTCAAGTTTTTTCAAACAATTTTGTGAGTCGAATGGAATTGAACATGTTCGTACGGCGTATTATCATCCACAGTGTAATGGACAAGCAGAAAGATTTGTGGACACACTCAAACGATCGTTGAAAAAAATTCATGAGGGAGGACCAATAGATACAGCACTGCAGACATTCTTATCGGTATACCGAACAACGCCGAACCCAAATACCCCAGAAGGGAAATCACCGGCGGAATGCATGTTTGGAAGACCAGTGAGAGCAATTTTCGATCTAGTATTACCAGCGGAAGAGCTTCAAACCAGTAAGGAAACAAAAACCTGGAGGAAGTCATACCACATTGGTGAAAAGGTATACGCGAAAGTATATCGAAGTAATGGGTTCCAATGGTGTCCAGGTGAAGTGCTAAACAGAATTGGCCAAGTCATGTATTCAGTTAAGTTGGACAGCAATCGAGTGATTCGATCACACATCAACCAATTACAGAATAGAGAAGTGGGTATGTCAAAGCAACAAGCAGAAACACCGAAGTTGCCATTCGATGTGCTGGTTGATGTGTCTGATTTCCCAGTGGATGCTGAGTTAGGTAGAAATGGTTCCGGGGAAATAGATAACACTGAAGAATTAAACGAATTGGGAACGGAGCAGGGAACGGAAATGGACAACCCGGTTCGAAGATCAACATGCAGTCATAAGGTGCCCGGATATCTAGCAGCTTATAAGCTTACTTAAAAAAGGGAGGTGTTGGCAACCCCTGGAATGAAATGAAAGATGAAGAAAAGGTTAGGTTATGTTGAGCAGCTAAAAGAGAAAGGCGTGCATTTTTTTAAACTATTTTGTAACAAGGGGGGGTTGCACATATTAGGGGTTTCTGTTGAAGAAGCAAATCCCCTGATGACCTATATAGCATATCTTCTTCCTTGCGAGGAGAAGATATGAGATGGTGCAGCAATGTGAGCAGCAAAAAGGCTGCACGCCTAGCTGATCGCACTAGCTAGCTCGCCGGAGGGGTGGGTCGCTGCTCACCACCATCTGTCATCGCGTTACACATAAATTATATGCGTGCAAGATGTGTGAAAACGTCGTTAAGACTTTATAGGGATAGCGCGAGCTATCAGGCAAGGAAATTCGGTTTTTACGAGAAAAAACACCGAATAAGGGGGGATGTTCGTTAATTTGCTGGTCACCGAAACTTGACCAGCCATCCGCGTAAGCCTTGCGAGGCATGTCGGGGCCGATTGGCAAAGGTGTTAATGCCAACCGGTCTTTGGGGCACTACCCTCCCACATGGATCGACAGCAGAATGCCGATCCCCGTATGTCCATGCTCGCCCCTACAAATGAGCATGGACCCTTATATTTCTTTATGTCTTTCCTCGGCCGCCCTTCATCTCATCCCTCTCCCATATTTTCGCCTATTGACGGCTCATTTTGTAACAAATTCTCGGTTTGTGTTTTTAATTTTTTTTTTTTTGAAAAAAAAAAGGTTATAAAGAAAACGAGATGATGTATATGGTTCCCTTACCGTATGCAGGTATACATATAGTTTATTGGAAAGAAAAAAAAAATAAAAGAAATTTTGACTTGATTACAACATTACATTTCAGTTTTTATTTAAAATTTGGTATAAATTCCTTTTTATTATCATTACACTTCATTCCATTTTTTTTTTTTTTTTTTTTTGATTTCCTTCTCCTTTTTCTCCTCTTTAAAGAAAGGATCTTAATGACAAAACTGTGATTCTAAATCTATATTTTGAGCTAGACAAAACCAAATTCTGTGTTTTTATACATATATACATAGTTGTATATTCAAAAAAAAAAAAAAATAATTTTTGATTTCTTTTATAATTACTAGGTAAAGTCAAAATACAAGAAACTAATTGCTTAAGAACACAAAACTATAATTAGTTTCGCACGCTTTTATCTCGTGAACACACATATATATGTCTATAAAATATATTCATAATCAAAGTGAAAATAATGTAAGGTCAAAACTCACCCGTGATAAGAAAACAGGAGGCCTCCCTCTTTCATATCTGAAAACTAAAAATCTTTTTTTTTTTTGATAGATCAATTCTTGGAAGAAAGAATTTCTTCCAAAAAAAAAATTCGGTAACTAATCACTTCATTTACATATATATATGTTATCATTGATTTTGATATTTTTTTTTTTTCTTAATTAATTTATTTTACTCTTAAATCGTGATAGGATTCGAAATATTTAATATGACTTTAATTATTTAATTTAATAAAAAAAAATTGTTAGCGACGCCATTTTGGTCCGCCTTGATTGAGCTATGCGCTATTGTTGGTTCTTTGAGGTGTCCAAAAGTATGGTTATGATGCATGTGGTCTGCGGAAGTGACGTAAACTCAAAAAAACAGTTTTTTTTTCTCCTTTTATATTTGCTTCAATTAGAGTGTATCATCTTGGAGGAACTATGTTTAATTTGATGCCATCTTACTAAGCCTTTTCCTCTGAACACAGTACAAAAAAAAAATCAGCGTTTGCTAAGCTTTTCTGTTGTTTCGTTTCTTTCTTCCTTTCTTTTAATTAACCGATACTCCATTTCTCTTCCCCTTTTTTTTTCTTTCTTTCTTTTCGGTAATTAATAAAATAACTCAACCACTTAATAATTTAATATAACGTAAATATTCTTCTTTTTTTTTTCACAAAAAAAAATGACTTACTTTTGATTTAAATTTTTTTTTTGAATTATTTTTAAAGAAACCCGTGAAATAAGAAAATGACAATTGACCGTTTTTCGAGCCCAGATGTTCAACACTTGATTTTTTTTGGGTTCCTCGTCTTATCAACATTCGAACAAGACTCTCTTTTCCAACATCTCAAACTAGACTGTCTGCAATTTTTGCATTTCCCATCTCCTGTTCGCAAAATTTCTTTTTCTGTTTGGATAAAAAAACCGGTTTTTCTACTTTCAATCTTTATCCGCCTATCAGAATACGGCACGTTCATTTTTTTTCCCCATTCTTCTTTCTGTCTATTCTTTCGTTCCCTCGCGCGGGCAACTCTTCTCAGCTTATTTCCACCACGGATATGAGGTGAAGAGAATTTTCTGGAAAGAATTTTTTTAAAACATGCGGTTTTCGCAAAAGCTGACCACGCTAATGTTTAACTAGTGTTGCCGTGTAGGCTTAAAATTATAAGTAAGTGTGCTGTATTAGCCGCACGTTACAACACAGATGCGTCAGGGATTGATCTATCAACCCGGACGTAACTGAAAAGCGTGTGGGTTGTTTGAGTGGTACGTGAAATCTTGCACTGCCCAACGTGGGGCTCGACCACACCCAAAAGAGTCTCCGTTGCTCTCCGACTGAGCTAGCCGGGCACCAGAAAACGAAAGAAAAGAAAAGGAAATGATCCGTCCTAAACCGCGGCAGTGGATGTCGGTTCTTACCTCACTATTGCCTCAAGTCTTTGGCATGGTAAACCCCTATGGTTCTACCCTGCAAATCCTCGACCTCATAGAGGGAATCGCCAATCGCCCGAACAATCCGACACTTCAGAAATTTACGATTTAGCTTAGCATTGACATTTTTTGCGAAGTCACTAAGCGTGAAATTTCTTCGGTAGACTTCTTGTCCGACAATAAATCTCTTTACTCGGGTTCGACGATTATAAATCCGCTCATGATGTTGGTGAGCTTTCGACAAATTATTTTTGACGCGTTCGCGAATTAGTTCAAGCTGGTCTTTTTTTGAGGAGACAACCAATTCACCATCATTCAAACCATTTAACTTCCGCATCAGTTTATAGGTCGAGCCATGAGTGATCATGCGGGAACCGAACACAAGAAAATATGGATCAATCCCCGTAGAAGCATGGACTGTACTCCGAAGAGCACAGCCGATGCTTCCCAAATTCTGATCCCAATCCCTATGATCGGTGCCAGCATAAGAGCGGATGGCCGCCAGTAATGAACGGTTTACACGTTCCGATGCGTTAGCTTGTGGTGAGTAGATAGCTGTACGATTGTGTTTCACGCCATACGCTTCAACTAATTTGCGAAATTCTTTAGATATAAATTGCGGTCCATTGTCTGAAAATATAATCTCGGGTACGCCGAATAAATTGAAGACGCTTTCCTCCAAGAAATCGGTGATCTGCACAGCAGACGCCTTACGTAGTGTCTTGAACAAAACGAATTTCGAAAATTTGTCCAAAACAACTAGGAGAGTGGTGTTACCATGCTTAGACCGAGGGTAGGATCCTAACAGGTCAACATACAAGTACTGGAATGGTCTGTCAACTTCAATTTGTTTGCCCATTGGCGGCCTCAACACACTATTTGGAGCCTTAGACTCTTTACATACGATGCAACTCGCGATATATTTACGTACTTCGCTAGCCATACCAGGCCAGAAGTATCTTTGCCGCAAACGATATAAGGTTTTGGTAATACCGCCGTGCGCAGCTTGTGGAGGATCATGTGCCAGGCGAACTAGCTCGTCCGTAAGGCTAGATGGAACCCAAAGCTTCCACGATCGATCTTCCTGAAAGATATTGCCAGTGCTAAAGCTTGTTCTGAAATACACGTAGCCATCTGACACTTGCGTGTCAGGCAGCCTTTCTGCGTTGTTTTGCACTGTGTCGATCAAGTCGAGATATTCCTTTGATTTAAAGGCTTCAGAATTCAAGTTTATGCTAGGTGCCGAAACTATTTCCGAAATCGCGTCCACGTAAACACGTGAAAGCGCATCTGGCACCACATTTTCTGAACCTTTCCTATGTTCAATCGCGAAATCAAAGGCTTGAAGCTTTAAGCTCCATGGAGCCAAACGTCCACTCAAGTCGCGCTGACTCATGAGCCATTTTAAACTCGCATGGTCGGTGATTATTTTGAACGGCAAACCTTCGACGTAGGCTCTGAACTTTTTAACGCTCAACACCGCAGCGAAACATTCCAGCTCCGTCACGCTGTAGTTGCGTTGTGCAGAGTTCAGCTTTTGAGAAATATAGGCGATGGGTTTCTCATTGCCTTCGTCGTCGCTTTGCAGCAAAACACCTCCGACACCGGTCTTACTCGCGTCACACTGTATAATAAAGGGTTTGGTGTAATCAGGGTTGGCCAATACCGGGGCCGTAGTTAATGAAAACTTCAGGGCTTCAAACGCTACTTGAGCTTCCGCTGTCCAAACAAACTTGGCGCTCTTCTTTAGGCAGTCAGTAATTGGAGACGACAAGGAGGCATAATTGGCAATAAACCGCCTATACCATCCTGTCATGCCCAAAAATCGACGAACCTGTTTTGGAGTGGTAGGTGCAGGAAAGTCAAAAATTGCAGATACTTTATTTGAGTCGGTCTTTAAACATCCGTTTCCAACGATGTAACCCAAATATCTAACTTCTCTCATGCAAAATTTGCTTTTCTCCAAATTTATCGTAAGTCCAGCAGTGGACAAGCAACGTGCAATGATTGCCAAAAGTTTAACGTGAGAATCGAAATCCTCAGAAACTACTAACAGATCGTCCAAATAGACGAAACAGTTTTCTCTTAACTCGACTGGAATTGTTTTGTCCATCAGTCTACACATTCTTTGAGGAGCATTACAGAGCCCGAATGGCATCACTGTAAACTGGTATAACGGTCTACCAGGCACTGTGAAAGCAGTTTTTTCCCTACTCTGCTTCTCCAACGGTATCTGCCAAAAGGCGTCCTTCAAATCAATACTTGAAATGAAACACGTCTTCTCAAGCCTACTAAGAAGGCCTTCTATATGTGGAAGTGGGTAAGCGTCTTTTTTCGTAAGGGTGTTCACTTTCCTGGAGTCGAGGCAGAGGCGAACCTTTCCAGGTTTGCGCACCAAGACTACAGGAGAGTTCCACGCGCTGACACTTTCTTCAATGACACCCAATTCCAACATACGGTCCAACTCAGCATACATGAGGGCTTGCACCGCAGGGGAAACAGGGTAGTGGCGTTGCTTTACAGGCTCCGCGTTTTCTACCTCAATAACATGTTCTTCTAAATGTGTTTTTCCCAAACCGACTTGGTTGAAGGAAGGAAATAAAGTCAAGATGCTTTCAAGACGCGCGCGTTGTTCCGAATTTAGCGCGTGTGTGTTGGGATCGTCAATTGACAAACAATCTAAAGTTTCGTTTTTAGAAAATATAGTCGGAGCTATATCGAATTCTTTCCAAAAATCTACACCTAGATATAGATTTTGGGTAAGTCCTGGTACGACGTATAGAGAAAGTGTTTTTATAATGTTATTGTATGTAATTGGAATCGCAATTTGCCCGTGTACAGGTTGAGCTTTACCATCAGCCGTTTTGACTGTGGTGGGACGACCAGTAATTAAAATTTTATGACGTTCGAGGAAATCTAAAGCGCCAGCGCCTAGACAGGACACACTTGCACCACTGTCCAAAAGGCCAAAAAGGGATTCGCCATCGATTTCCACCTTAGCATATGGTCGATCGTCATGTTTACGCTTCACAAAAGCAGATTCCACCGTTTTACCTAACAACTTCTTTTGCTTACATCTCTCTCTAAACCTACTAATTCTACTCGGGTTTAGTAAAGCACCGATTATTCTATTCCTAGCTTCGTCATATTCCATTTGACGTTGATGTAATGATTTATTCGACCTTTCCAGTATATTGTTATTCGATGAGATTTTAGCTGACGTTTCTCGTTTCAAAATTTTAATGACAGACGGAGAATTTGGTTGTAATGGTAGATTTGGACTCAGGGTTGGTTCTATTTTGTTTGGTCCGGGGGCATTATTGGCAACCGGGGATTCCCGTGCGTCTCTCGGTGCCTCTGTGCGTTTCCCGGATTACATTTTGGGCACATCGGTAACGACACATCTTTTCTACCACAACGATAACAAAAGAAGGACCGTTGTGGTATAGTACACTCGAAAAAACCATGACCAATGTTGTCACAGTTCCAACACTTGAACCGTGATCTACCATTAGCATCTACAACTTCTAAATGATCTTGCATACCGTTTGACCACATATTTTCGCTCACATACCCTCGAATACTACTATCGATTTCGGCAGGTTGATATGGTAAACTACCACCGAAATGGGATGAATTAATATTATAGCGATTCGATACCGGTTCGTGAGGAAAAGATTGGCCACCTCTGGTGTATTGTGGGTGGTTATACGCATAATTTCTTGGGTCGCAAACATTTTTAAAATCTTGGTATGGGAGATGAGAATCATTTTATTGTCCGAATCGAGAGTCTGGCATAAAGTTTGTTCTAGCAGGTGAGTTATTTGTACTGAATTCCTGACTGTTTACATTCTGGCGAAAATCAGTGGTGCGCAACAATTCTTTTGTGGGTCTAAGTTTATCATAATCCAAGTCAATCCCATTATTTGCCGAATCAGGTCCATATGAGAGATTACGTTCGTCAAGATCATCCAGTTCATGGATGGGCCGTGTTGGGTTTTGCCAAGTTCGTCTTGGTTCTCTCTCAGAAAGATGGCGTTCCGCTTTGCGGCATACTTCCTGAAAGCGACTCAGACTCATTGCAGGCATTCCGAAAATAAGATTTGCGATCTTATCTTTGACGTTCTCTCTCATAATGTCCGCCAATTCTATTTCCGTCATAGGAATTCTTAACCGATGGTATAAAGACATAACCGAATCGTAAAAATCATCAAAAGTTTCACTGTTGGATTGCTTTCTTTGTAACATCCGACGCATGATTTCATGGTTAGTGTCCAGGCTCTTGAATTGATGTCGGAGGGCCGCCTTTAGGCCATGCCAATCGATGTGGGGTTCTCTTTTAAGTAGTCGCCAATACCACTGCTCAGCCTTATCGGAGAGCAGGGTATGGAATTGGGTACAAATGGCATACCACGAATTATCCCCACGCGATTGCATGGTTTCTATGCGGAATATGAACTCTTCCACTGACATATCTTGAGCCTTTCCACTGAACCTGAATCCCCATTTGTCGATTCGGGTATCATGTCGTAAACTAGCGTGTCGAACTTCCTGACCATTACGATTCGTGCCTGAGTTAAGATTTGAATTCCTACTTGGGCTACGCCTTTGATTGTTGTTTGGGTTAAAAGGCGGGCGTGGATTCGGATCCTGACTGGGCTCGACGTGGTGACTATCGTTTGAAGCTGAGATAGCATTCACGTTGTAATTAGGATTTTGGTTATTGGCACTATATAAAGGAGGTGGTCTGTTTACATTATGATTTAATACTGGTTGGCTTCGTCTCTGAGGAACGTTCAAACTATAATTTTCGTTCACAAGATTGAAGTTAGCAGACTGGTCAACGGATTTTGGCGGAGCCACTGAACATTGTGTTTGCGGTGGTGCATTTAAGGTCATTCTTTTAATTTGATTGAGCAACTCGCTCTGGATTTTAGCCATCTGACTGCTCACAGCCGCTTCGATCATAGTGCCTATGTTTTCTGTTGAGGCACTTGGGTCTGACGGAGAGAGGAAGGAGGCGCCATCACTAGAACCCCATCGTGTGATAGTTGGGTTTGCCGCACCTCTTCCTCTACCACTACGACTGCGAGTCGTCATTGTAGCAGAAGCCACTGATTTTGACGCTGATGGAAAATCCAACGAAAGCTGTGATTGCCTTCGAGTAACTCGAGATTCATCTCGACCTGTCAATACATCCACTGTAGCACCTTGAGCATTTGTAGTTGGCTCCGGTGACGCATTTGGTACAACTGTGGAGTTGATTTTAGGCGTTGCACCTGTATTTGTATCCTCCATTTTGTAAACACCCCTTAAGTTTTCAAAATCAAAGTTACAATCGCACCAAATCGAACTTACTCAAAACAAAGCCAGAAACTCAGCACAATCAAAAGTCAAATCGGGTATTTTGAGATTTATTCCTTCTCACGGAATCTTTAGGGACTAATAAAAATCGGACCGAACAAGGACAAAAAAAAATGTAATAATAAAAAAAATGCATTAATAAAAAAATAGTAATATAAAAACATTTTATAAAAAAAATAATAACAAAAAAAAAACTCCCCCACCAAAATATATTTTATAGAAGAATGTAAATAATAAAAAAAAATGTTCAAATAATAATTAAATTTAATAAAACTAAACCCAATAAACTAAACTGAAAACTTAACCAAAAAAAAAAACTATAATAAACTGAACTAAATAAACTAAACTAAAGCTAATAAAACTAAAACTAACCGAATCGAGAAAACAAACGAAGAGAAAAAAAAATCAATCAACGTGAATTTCTCGTGAAGGTGAGAAAACTAAATTCTCATATAAACTCCGCACAAAACAATTTCCAAAATAAATCAAATGTGATAACGTAAGAGCGAGAGAGAGAGACGAAACAAGTGGACGACACGAAGAAAACATAAACCCGACATGCACTCACGAAACGAAAATTAGGATGTTGATGGGTGACCCGCGAACCGTACCAAGTCGAGTGATCGGACACCTGCAATGGCAACCAAGCCTGTAGCATGTGATCCGATCCAAACGACTGGCACAATCCCGGATCACTATATCTGATGTGGTTGCATGACTCTCGTGTCCTCACCGCATTATTCATGGGCTTAATTAAGCACGAGAATGTGCGAAAAGGCACACTAAAGCTCATCCATCCGCATCTATTTCATTTCCCGGAGTCTCAACTGCATTGAAACGTGAAGCGTTGCAATGACTACAATATTCATGTAGCACGTAATCCACATTTCAAACGCTTTTGCGGCAAGCGGAATATTCAATAAAAAAAACCGAAGTACTGCTACTACGCAACCGTAAATAAAATATGACGACAGTTGGACTCAATATAAACGCGATCGCGAATAGCAAAAAAAAACGAACATCCGAAATTATGTTCACACCAAAACTTCGTTTAGAAATTTTGATGATGTGAACACACCTTCAGAAAAAAAAATGACTAATAAAAAAAAGATTGAAAAATATTTGAAGAGTACAGGGTGTTTCGAAAGTTTCGAAAAAAGTTTGAGTCAAATTTTCAAATTTTCTAAAAATTTGTTTTTTCTGAAAAACTTGGTTTACCTAAAGGTAACAACCAAAACACCATTTCCAAACATCAACTCGTTCGAAAATGTGTCTAACAATTTTGTTTGAGCTCCATTTGTAATTTCGACCGAAGTTGAAAATACAAATGGCAAACAAAATTATAAATCCGCTGGCTGAACCACCGGACCGTTGGGCGCCATGTATGTAACAAGGGGGGGTTGCACATATTAGGGATTTCTGTTGAAGAAGCAAATCCACTGATGACCTATATAGCATATCTTCTTCCTTGCGAGGAGAAGATATGAGATGGTGCAGCAATGTGAGCAGCAAAAAGGTTGCACGCCTAGCTGATCGCACTAGCTAGCTCGCCGGAGGGGTGGGTCGCTGCTCACCACCATCTGTCATCGCGTTACACATAAATTATATGCGTGCAAGATGTGTGAAAACGTCGTTAAGACTTTATAGGGATAGCGCGAGCTATCAGGCAAGGAAATTCGGTTTTTGCGAGAAAAAAAACCGAATAAGGGGGGATGTTCGTTAATTTGCTGGTCACCGAAACTTGACCAGCCATCCGCGAAAGCCTTGCGAGGCATGTCGGGGCCGATTGGCAAAGGTGTTAATGCCAACCGGTCTTTGGGGCACTACCCACCCACATGGATCGACAGCAGAATGTCGATCCCCGTATGTCCATGCTCGCCCCTACAAATGAGCATGGACCCTTATATTTCTTTATGTCTTTCCTCGGCCGCCCTTCATCTCATACCTCTCCCATATTTTCGCCTATTGACGGCTCATTTTGTAACAAATTCTCGGTTTGTGTTTTTAATTTTTTTTTTTTTTTGACTTGATTACAACATTACATTTCAGTTTTTATTTAAAATTTGGTATAAATTCCTTTTTATTATCATTACACTTCATTCCTTTTTTTTTTTTTTTGATTTCCTTCTCCTTTTTCTCCTCTTTAAAGAAAGGATCTTAATGACAAAACTGTGATTCTAAATCTATATTTTGAGCTAGACAAAACCAAATTCTGTGTTTTTATACATATATACATAGTTGTATATTCAAAAAAAAAAAAAATAATTTTTGATTTCTTTTATAATTACTAGGTAAAGTCAAAATACAAGAAACTAATTGCTTAAGAACACAAAACTATAATTAGTTTCGCACGCTTTTATCTCGTGAACACACATATATATGTCTATAAAATATATTCATAATCAAAGTGAAAATAATGTAAGGTCAAAACTCACCCGTGATAAGAAAACAGGAGGCCTCCCTCTTTCATTTGATATTTTTTTTTTTTTCTTAATTAATTCATTTTACTCTTAAATCGTGATAGGATTCGAAATATTTAATATGACTTTAATTATTTAATTTAATAAAAAAAAATTTTTAGCGACGCCATTTTGGTCCGCCTTGATTGAGCTATGCGCTATTGTTGGTTCTTTGAGGTGTCCAAAAGTATGGTTATGATGCATGTGGTCTGCGGAAGTGACGTAAACTCAAAAAAAACAGTTTTTTTTTCTCCTTTTATATTTGCTTCAATTAGAGTGTATCATCTTGGAGGAACTATGTTTAATTTGATGCCATCTTACTAAGCCTTTTCCTCTGAACACAGTACAAAAAAAAAATCAGCGTTGGCTAAGCTTTTCTGTTGTTTCGTTTCTTTCTTCCTTTCTTTTAATTAACCGATACTCCATTTCTCTTCCCCTTTTTTTTTCTTTCTTTCTTTTCGGTAATTAATAAAATAACTCAACCACTTAATAATTTAATATAACGTAAATATTCTTCTTTTTTTTTTTCACAAAAAAAAATGACTTACTTTTGATTTAAATTTTTTTTTTGAATTATTTTTAAAGAAACCCGTGAAATAAGAAAATGACAATTGACCGTTTTTCGAGCCCAGATGTTCAACACTTGATTTTTTTGGGTTCCTCGTCTTATCAACATTCGAACAAGACTCTCTTTTCCAACAACTCAAACTAGACTGTCTGCAATTTTTGCATTTCCCATGTCCTGTTCGCAAAATTTCTTTTTCTGTTTGGATAGAAAAACCGGTTTTTCTACTTTCAATCTTTATCCGCCTATCAGAATACGGCACGTTCATTTTTTTTCCCCATTCTTCTTTCTGTCTATTCTTTCGTTCCCTCGCGCGGGCAACTCTTCTCAGCTTATTTCCACCACGGATATGAGGTGAAGAGAATTTTCTGGAAAGAATTTTTTTAAAACATGCGGTTTTCGCAAAAGCTGACCACGCTAATGTTTAACTAGTGTTGCCGTGTAGGCTTAAAATTATAAGTAAGTGTGCTGTATTAGCCGCACGTTACAACACAGATGCGTCAGGGATTGATCTATCAACCCGGACGTAACTGAAAAGCGTGTGGGTTGTTTGAGTGGTACGTGAAATCTTGCACTGCCCAACGTGGGGCTCGACCACACCCAAAAGAGTCTCCGTTGCTCTCCGACTGAGCTAGCCGGGCACCAGAAAACGAAAGAAAAGAAAAGGAAATGATCCGTCCTAAACCGCGGCAGTGGATGTCGGTTCTTACCTCACTATTGCCTCAAGTCTTTGGCATGGTAAACCCCTATGGTTCTACCCTGCAAATCCTCGACCTCATAGAGGGAATCGCCAATCGCCCGAACAATCCGACACTTCAGAAATTTACGATTTAGCTTAGCATTGACATTTTTTGCGAAGTCACTAAGCGTGAAATTTCTTCGGTAGACTTCTTGTCCGACAATAAATCTCTTTACTCGGGTTCGACGATTATAAATCCGCTCATGATGTTGGTGAGCTTTCGACAAATTATTTTTGACGCGTTCGCGAATTAGTTCAAGCTGGTCTTTTTTTGAGGAGACAACCAATTCACCATCATTCAAACCATTTAACTTCCGCATCAGTTCATAGGTCGAGCCATGAGTGATCATGCGGGAACCGAACACAAGAAAATATGGATCAATCCCCGTAGAAGCATGGACTGTACTCCGAAGAGCACAGCCGATGCTTCCCAAATTCTGATCCCAATCCCTATGATCGGTGCCAGCATAAGAGCGGATGGCCGCCAGTAATGAACGGTTTACACGTTCCGATGCGTTAGCTTGTGGTGAGTAGATAGCTGTACGATTGTGTTTCACGCCATACGCTTCAACTAATTTGCGAAATTCTTTAGATATAAATTGCGGTCCATTGTCTGAAAATATAATCTCGGGTACGCCGAATAAATTGAAGACGCTTTCCTCCAAGAAATCGGTGATCTGCACAGCAGACGCCTTACGTAGTGTCTTGAACAAAACGAATTTCGAAAATTTGTCCAAAACAACTAGGAGAGTGGTGTTACCATGCTTAGACCGAGGGTAGGATCCTAACAGGTCAACATACAAGTACTGGAATGGTCTGTCAACTTCAATTTGTTTGCCCATTGGCGGCCTCAACACACTATTTGGAGCCTTAGACTCTTTACATACGATGCAACTCGCGATATATTTACGTACTTCGCTAGCCATACCAGGCCAGAAGTATCTTTGCCGCAAACGATATAAGGTTTTGGTAATACCGCCGTGCGCAGCTTGTGGAGGATCATGTGCCAGGCGAACTAGCTCGTCCGTAAGGCTAGATGGAACCCAAAGCTTCCACGATCGATCTTCCTGAAAGATATTGCCAGTGCTAAAGCTTGTTCTGAAATACACGTAGCCATCTGACACTTGTCAGGCAGCCTTTCTGCGTTGTTTTGCACTGTGTCGATCAAGTCGAGATATTCCTTTGATTTAAAGGCTTCAGAATTCAAGTTTATGCTAGGTGCCGAAACTATTTCCGAAATCGCGTCCACGTAAACACGTGAAAGCGCATCTGGCACCACATTTTCTGAACCTTTCCTATGTTCAATCGCGAAATCAAAGGCTTGAAGCTTTAAGCTCCATGGAGCCAAACGTCCACTCAAGTCGCGCTGACTCATGAGCCATTTTAAACTCGCATGGTCGGTGATTATTTTGAACGGCAAACCTTCGACGTAGGCTCTGAACTTTTTAACGCTCAACACCGCAGCGAAACATTCCAGCTCCGTCACGCTGTAGTTGCGTTGTGCAGAGTTCAGCTTTTGAGAAATATAGGCGATGGGTTTCTCATTGCCTTCGTCGTCGCTTTGCAGCAAAACACCTCCGACACCGGTCTTACTCGCGTCACACTGTATAATAAAGGGTTTGGTGTAATCAGGGTTGGCCAATACCGGGGCCGTAGTTAATGAAAACTTCAGGGCTTCAAACGCTACTTGAGCTTCCGCTGTCCAAACAAACTTGGCGCTCTTCTTTAGGCAGTCAGTAATTGGAGACGACAAGGAGGCATAATTGGCAATAAACCGCCTATACCATCCTGTCATGCCCAAAAATCGACGAACCTGTTTTGGAGTGGTAGGTGCAGGAAAGTCAAAAATTGCAGATACTTTATTTGAGTCGGTCTTTAAACATCCGTTTCCAACGATGTAACCCAAATATCTAACTTCTCTCATGCAAAATTTGCTTTTCTCCAAATTTATCGTAAGTCCAGCAGTGGACAAGCAACGTGCAATGATTGCCAAAAGTTTAACGTGAGAATCGAAATCCTCAGAAACTACTAACAGATCGTCCAAATAGACGAAACAGTTTTCTCTTAACTCGACTGGAATTGTTTTGTCCATCAGTCTACACATTCTTTGAGGAGCATTACAGAGCCCGAATGGCATCACTGTAAACTGGTATAACGGTTTACCAGGCACTGTGAAAGCAGTTTTTTCCCTACTCTGCTTCTCCAACGGTATCTGCCAAAAGGCGTCCTTCAAATCAATACTTGAAATGAAACACGTCTTCTCAAGCCTACTAAGAAGGCCTTCTATATGTGGAAGTGGGTAAGCGTCTTTTTTCGTAAGGGTGTTCACTTTCCTGGAGTCGAGGCAGAGGCGAACCTTTCCAGGTTTGCGCACCAAGACTACAGGAGAGTTCCACGCGCTGACACTTTCTTCAATGACACCCAATTCCAACATACGGTCCAACTCAGCATACATGAGGGCTTGCACCGCAGGGGAAACAGGGTAGTGGCGTTGCTTTACAGGCTCCGCGTTTTCTACCTCAATAACATGTTCTTCTAAATGTGTTTTTCCCAAACCGACTTGGTTGAAGGAAGGAAATAAAGTCAAGATGCTTTCAAGACGCGCGCGTTGTTCCGAATTTAGCGCGTGTGTGTTGGGATCGTCAATTGACAAACAATCTAAAGTTTCGTTTTTAGAAAATATAGTCGGAGCTATATCGAATTCTTTCCAAAAATCTACACCTAGATATAGATTTTGGGTAAGTCCTGGTACGACGTATAGAGAAAGTGTTTTTATAATGTTATTGTATGTAATTGGAATCGCAATTTGCCCGTGTACAGGTTGAGCTTTACCATCAGCCGTTTTGACTGTGGTGGGACGACCAGTAATTAAAATTTTATGACGTTCGAGGAAATCTAAAGCGCCAGCGCCTAGACAGGACACACTTGCACCACTGTCCAAAAGGCCAAAAAGGGATTCGCCATCGATTTCCACCTTAGCATATGGTCGATCGTCATGTTTACGCTTCACAAAAGCAGATTCCACCGTTTTACCTAACAACTTCTTTTGCTTACATCTCTCTCTAAACCTACTAATTCTACTCGGGTTTAGTAAAGCACCGATTATTCTATTCCTAGCTTCGTCATATTCCATTTGACGTTGATGTAATGATTTATTCGACCTTTCCAGTATATTGTTATTCGATGAGATTTTAGCTGACGTTTCTCGTTTCAAAATTTTAATGACAGACGGAGAATTTGGTTGTAATGGTAGATTTGGACTCAGGGTTGGTTCTATTTTGTTTGGTCCGGGGGCATTATTGGCAACCGGGGATTCCCGTGCGTCTCTCGGTGCCTCTGTGCGTTTCCCGGATTACATTTTGGGCACATCGGTAACGACACATCTTTTCTACCACAACGATAACAAAAGAAGGACCGTTGTGGTATAGTACACTCGAAAAAACCATGACCAATGTTGTCACAGTTCCAACACTTGAACCGTGATCTACCATTAGCATCTACAACTTCTAAATGATCTTGCATACCGTTTGACCACATATTTTCGCTCACATACCCTCGAATACTACTATCGATTTCGGCAGGTTGATATGGTAAACTACCACCGAAATGGGATGAATTAATATTATAGCGATTCGATACCGGTTCGTGAGGAAAAGATTGGCCACCTCTGGTGTATTGTGGGTGGTTATACGCATAATTTCTTGGGTCGCAAACATTTTTAAAATCTTGGTATGGGAGATGAGAATCATTTTATTGTCCGAATCGAGAGTCTGGCATAAAGTTTGTTCTAGCAGGTGAGTTATTTGTACTGAATTCCTGACTGTTTACATTCTGGCGAAAATCAGTGGTGCGCAACAATTCTTTTGTGGGTCTAAGTTTATCATAATCCAAGTCAATCCCATTATTTGCCGAATCAGGTCCATATGAGAGATTACGTTCGTCAAGATCATCCAGTTCATGGATGGGCCGTGTTGGGTTTTGCCAAGTTCGTCTTGGTTCTCTCTCAGAAAGATGGCGTTCCGCTTTGCGGCATACTTCCTGAAAGCGACTCAGACTCATTGCAGGCATTCCGAAAATAAGATTTGCGATCTTATCTTTGACGTTCTCTCTCATAATGTCCGCCAATTCTATTTCTGTCATAGGAATTCTTAACCGATGGTATAAAGACATAACCGAATCGTAAAAATCATCAAAAGTTTCACTGTTGGATTGCTTTCTTTGTAACATCCGACGCATGATTTCATGGTTAGTGTCCAGGCTCTTGAATTGATGTCGGAGGGCCGCCTTTAGGCCATGCCAATCGATGTGGGGTTCTCTTTTAAGTAGTCGCCAATACCACTGCTCAGCCTTATCGGAGAGCAGGGTATGGAATTGGGTACAAATGGCATACCACGAATTATCCCCACGCGATTGCATGGTTTCTATGCGGAATATGAACTCTTCCACTGACATATCTTGAGCCTTTCCACTGAACCTGAATCCCCATTTGTCGATTCGGGTATCATGTCGTAAACTAGCGTGTCGAACTTCCTGACCATTACGATTCGTGCCTGAGTTAAGATTTGAATTCCTACTTGGGCTACGCCTTTGATTGTTGTTTGGGTTAAAAGGCGGGCGTGGATTCGGATCCTGACTGGGCTCGACGTGGTGACTATCGTTTGAAGCTGAGATAGCATTCACGTTGTAATTAGGATTTTGGTTATTGGCACTATATAAAGGAGGTGGTCTGTTTACATTATGATTTAATACTGGTTGGCTTCGTCTCTGAGGAACGTTCAAACTATAATTTTCGTTCACAAGATTGAAGTTAGCAGACTGGTCAACGGATTTTGGCGGAGCCACTGAACATTGTGTTTGCGGTGGTGCATTTAAGGTCATTCTTTTAATTTGATTGAGCAACTCGCTCTGGATTTTAGCCATCTGACTGCTCACAGCCGCTTCGATCATAGTGCCTATATTTTCTGTTGAGGCACTTGGGTCTGACGGAGAGAGGAAGGAGGCGCCATCACTAGAACCCCATCGTGTGATAGTTGGGTTTGCCGCACCTCTTCCTCTACCACTACGACTGCGAGTCGTCATTGTAGCAGAAGCCACTGATTTTGACGCTGATGGAAAATCCAACGAAAGCTGTGATTGCCTTCGAGTAACTCGAGATTCATCTCGACCTGTCAATACATCCACTGTAGCACCTTGAGCATTTGTAGTTGGCTCCGGTGACGCATTTGGTACAACTGTGGAGTTGATTTTAGGCGTTGCACCTGTATTTGTATCCTCCATTTTGTAAACACCCCTTAAGTTTTCAAAATCAAAGTTACAATCGCACCAAATCGAACTTACTCAAAACAAAGCCAGAAACTCAGCACAATCAAAAGTCAAATCGGGTATTTTGAGATTTATTCCTTCTCACGGAATCTTTAGGGACTAATAAAAATCGGACCGAACAAGGACAAAAAAAAATGTAATAATAAAAAAAATGCATTAATAAAAAAATAGTAATATAAAAACATTTTATAAAAAAAATAATAACAAAAAAAAAACTCCCCCACCAAAATATATTTTATAGAAGAATGTAAATAATAAAAAAAAATGTTCAAATAATAATTAAATTTAATAAAACTAAACCCAATAAACTAAACTGAAAACTTAACCAAAAAAAAAAACTATAATAAACTGAACTAAATAAACTAAACTAAAGCTAATAAAACTAAAACTAACCGAATCGAGAAAACAAACGAAGAGAAAAAAAAATCAATCAACGTGAATTTCTCGTGAAGGTGAGAAAACTAAATTCTCATATAAACTCCGCACAAAACAATTTCCAAAATAAATCAAATGTGATAACGTAAGAGCGAGAGAGAGAGACGAAACAAGTGGACGACACGAAGAAAACATAAACCCGACATGCACTCACGAAACGAAAATTAGGATGTTGATGGGTGACCCGCGAACCGTACCAAGTCGAGTGATCGGACACCTGCAATGGCAACCAAGCCTGTAGCATGTGATCCGATCCAAACGACTGGCACAATCCCGGATCACTATATCTGATGTGGTTGCATGACTCTCGTGTCCTCACCGCATTATTCATGGGCTTAATTAAGCACGAGAATGTGCGAAAAGGCACACTAAAGCTCATCCATCCGCATCTATTTCATTTCCCGGAGTCTCAACTGCATTGAAACGTGAAGCGTTGCAATGACTACAATATTCATGTAGCACGTAATCCACATTTCAAACGCTTTTGCGGCAAGCGGAATATTCAATAAAAAAAACCGAAGTACTGCTACTACGCAACCGTAAATAAAATATGACGACAGTTGGACTCAATATAAACGCGATCGCGAATAGCAAAAAAAAACGAACATCCGAAATTATGTTCACACCAAAACTTCGTTTAGAAATTTTGATGATGTGAACACACCTTCAGAAAAAAAAATGACTAATAAAAAAAAGATTGAAAAATATTTGAAGAGTACAGGGTGTTTCGAAAGTTTCGAAAAAAGTTTGAGTCAAATTTTCAAATTTTCTAAAAATTTGTTTTTTCTGAAAAACTTGGTTTACCTAAAGGTAACAACCAAAACACCATTTCCAAACATCAACTCGTTCGAAAATGTGTCTAACAATTTTGTTTGAGCTCCATTTGTAATTTCGACCGAAGTTGAAAATACAAATGGCAAACAAAATTATAAATCCGCTGGCTGAACCAACGGACCGTTGGGCGCCATGTATGTAACAAGGGGGGGTTGCACATATTAGGGGTTTCTGTTGAAGAAGCAAATCCCCTGATGACCTATATAGCATATCTTCTTCCTTGCGAGGAGAAGATATGAGATGGTGCAGCAATGTGAGCAGCAAAAAGGTTGCACGCCTAGCTGATCGCACTAGCTAGCTCGCCGGAGGGGTGGGTCGCTGCTCACCACCATCTGTCATCGCGTTACACATAAATTATATGCGTGCAAGATGTGTGAAAACGTCGTTAAGACTTTATAGGGATAGCGCGAGCTATCAGGCAAGGAAATTCGGTTTTTGCGAGAAAAAAAACCGAATAAGGGGGGATGTTCGTTAATTTGCTGGTCACCGAAACTTGACCAGCCATCCGCGAAAGCCTTGCGAGGCATGTCGGGGCCGATTGGCAAAGGTGTTAATGCCAACCGGTCTTTGGGGCACTACCCACCCACATGGATCGACAGCAGAATGTCGATCCCCGTATGTCCATGCTCGCCCCTACAAATGAGCATGGACCCTTATATTTCTTTATGTCTTTCCTCGGCCGCCCTTCATCTCATACCTCTCCCATATTTTCGCCTATTGACGGCTCATTTTGTAACAAATTCTCGGTTTGTGTTTTTAATTTTTTTTTTTTTTTGACTTGATTACAACATTACATTTCAGTTTTTATTTAAAATTTGGTATAAATTCCTTTTTATTATCATTACACTTCATTCCTTTTTTTTTTTTTTTTGATTTCCTTCTCCTTTTTCTCCTCTTTAAAGAAAGGATCTTAATGACAAAACTGTGATTCTAAATCTATATTTTGAGCTAGACAAAACCAAATTCTGTGTTTTTATACATATATACATAGTTGTATATTCAAAAAAAAAAAAAAAATAATTTTTGATTTCTTTTATAATTACTAGGTAAAGTCAAAATACAAGAAACTAATTGCTTAAGAACACAAAACTATAATTAGTTTCGCACGCTTTTATCTCGTGAACACACATATATATGTCTATAAAATATATTCATAATCAAAGTGAAAATAATGTAAGGTCAAAACTCACCCGTGATAAGAAAACAGGAGGCCTCCCTCTTTCATATCTGAAAACTAAAAATCTTTTTTTTTTTTGATAGATCAATTCTTGGAAGAAAGAATTTCTTCCAAAAAAAAAAATTCGGTAACTAATCACTTCATTTACATATATATATGTTATCATTGATTTTGATATTTTTTTTTTTTCTTAATTAATTCATTTTACTCTTAAATCGTGATAGGATTCGAAATATTTAATATGACTTTAATTATTTAATTTAATAAAAAAAAATTGTTAGCGACGCCATTTTGGTCCGCCTTGATTGAGCTATGCGCTATTGTTGGTTCTTTGAGGTGTCCAAAAGTATGGTTATGATGCATGTGGTCTGCGGAAGTGACGTAAACTCAAAAAAACAGTTTTTTTTTCTCCTTTTATATTTGCTTCAATTAGAGTGTATCATCTTGGAGGAACTATGTTTAATTTGATGCCATCTTACTAAGCCTTTTCCTCTGAACACAGTACAAAAAAAAAATCAGCGTTGGCTAAGCTTTTCTGTTGTTTCGTTTCTTTCTTCCTTTCTTTTAATTAACCGATACTCCATTTCTCTTCCCCCTTTTTTTTCTATCAGAATACGGCACGTTCATTTTTTTTCCCCATTCTTCTTTCTGTCTATTCTTTCGTTCCCTCGCGCGGGCAACTCTTCTCAGCTTATTTCCACCACGGATATGAGGTGAAGAGAATTTTCTGGAAAGAATTTTTTTAAAACATGCGGTTTTCGCAAAAGCTGACCACGCTAATGTTTAACTAGTGTTGCCGTGTAGGCTTAAAATTATAAGTAAGTGTGCTGTATTAGCCGCACGTTACAATTTGTATTGTTAAATAACTAATAAATGTAATAGAATTAATTATATGTTTTAATTAATTGCGAACATAACACTTATTTTGTATCAAAGTGTAATTATGCTAAAGTCCGGAAAGCTAGCGAAGTAGCCAGAAAAAGCACGTGGCAAACGGGGGAAAGAATACGCAAGAGTACATATATTTTTCATAGGCAAAATCCATCAGCAAGAGAGAGAATGAAATGTTCTTAAAAAAACGCATGGAATCTTATAAATTACCCTTGGAATCTTAAGTTTGGGCACAAATTTTGCATACATACCAGAAAAAATAATATGCGCCAAATTTTTTTCTAGTATGTGTGCATTTGTATACAAATTTCTAGCTTAGTTTTTTTGTTTAAATTTTAAAATTACCCATTAGTGGTGTTGCCACTAATTACAAATTGTTATTCTTTCAAAAAAAATCGTTGGGGTTAGATGCGGTTTACCCAATTCAAACAATTCGAAAATTGTAGATTAATAATTGCACCACAAAATTTTGTGGAGTATATAAGACAATTAGAAAATCAATTCCAAAGCACATTTAATTCCTTCATAATTTTAAAACATCTAAACGATGACCTTTATAATTGTATGATAAAGATAGAGCCAACAAAATGCTGCAAGAATTTCGACTTATCTTTTTTGATAAATTTCTTTATTAGAGTGCGCATTTATTTTACCCTTAAATTTTTTAATCAACGCGAAAAACACCTCGATAGCAGGCAAAAATATTTATCGGTTACGTCTTTGTAAAAAAAAATAGTAGTAGTTTTCTTATCTATTTATTTACTATTTCTATTAATCTTTAGTTAGTTATGCTTTTTAATGTATTTATTTCAGAACATTTTTTATTCGTATGATTAACTTGGAGATTAGGGCTACTGGCGAAACATCACTATATTTTATTTGTAATTTTCAATTTTGCAATTATATAAAAAATCAAAGAAAATACTGCATTAAGACTAAAATAGCAAAGAATGGAGAAATATTAATTTCATTTTTCATTATTAAAAAATTCATTTAAATAATAACTATATTATTAAAGGTTTTCATCATTTTTAAAAAAAGTTAAACAGTCCGTTTAAAAAAATACATTAATGGCAACACCATCATGGGATCAATTTTTCAAACAAAAATATAACGAAAATGTGGGATCTTTTTAAAATCATTTGACATAATGTGTCTCTTTCACCCATACGTAAAATTTTTAGTTCTATCTATGTCAGCAGTGGATAGAAAATTGTTTGAGAAAGAACAGGCAAAATTTGAAAAACGGCGGTACGGTAAGGATAGGAGCTTTCCAGACTTTACTATAGTTACACTTTGTTTTGTATTGTATTTCTGAGAGATTTTGATGTTGTTTTGATTGTTTGAAAAGGATAAATCATACTAATATTATAAAGAGGAAAGGCTTGTTCCGCATACATCTGTATCTAATGATCTTCACATTCATGTCTGTCGCATCTAATATTCTCTGTAGTCTAACTTCATGCACAAAGACCCTTCTAATGTTTAAAAAATAAATGTCCACCCGTGCGAAGCCGGGACAAGCCGCTAGTATTAAATAAATAAAAATAGGTAGTGATTGTTGATCGGTCCACTACATTGAACTAAAATAACTAAAGAATTGTTTTATGTTTAAAAGTTTTGTTTGTAAAAAAAAGAACGGTGTATCTACTAATTTATTAAGAATAAGGTAAGAAATAATTACACACACATACAGACACGTTCGGTGAAATATATATGGCATACATAGAATTAATAAGATGGCGACATTCGCCTGGAATGGCTTTCCATGCCGATTGAATTTCCTGCCATAATACGTTTTTATTGTTTATATATTTTTTAGCTATCGCAATTTTGTAATGTGTAGGTACTTATGCAAAGAATTAAAAATGTTATTATTGTTTACAGGTTAAAGATACAATATACGACCTTCTTATCTTAACATGTCAGGCCCATTAACTAGGAGAGATAGAAATATCGGGAGATAATGGGAATCTGGGTCAGCAAAAAGGAAAAGAAAAGCCGAAAGAGCTGTATCAAATCAGGAATGGAATTTTGTATTTCGATCCAACTGAATTTTCGATTCGATTTAATATTCGATCTGAATTCTTTTTGGCATCCTGTAAAATTATCGTATCGTAAATTAGTGTTGCCTTTGAGAATTCCACGCAAATGGTATAAATTTTCAAATTGGCCAATGAAATGTAATGAAATTTTGACAGCTGGTAGTTTTTTTTTTGAAAACAATAATTTAAAATGTTTGTGTTTTAGATTTGTTTTGAGTTTTGAATTATTTTTAAATTAATATTTAATAATTAATATTAAAATTGTTGGTCTCAGTGAAACAAAATATCTTTAAGTGTCTTCGGTCCTAAATTTGGCGTCGTTTTTTTTATTTTGTTATACTTATAATTTTCACTTCGCTCTTAGGGTCATCTTATTTGGTTGTAATTTCATGAAAATCTTGATAATTTTTTTAAATTCAATACTTTCAAGTTAACTTTTGCAAGCTTGGGATTTTTTTGCATGAACTCAATTTGCATGAACTCAAGTGAAAAAAAAAATTTTTAAAAAAATATTTTATTTTTTTTTTTTTTGTGAAAACTACAATAATTTAGTAAAAATTTAAGGAAATAATTGTCAAATTTCTTGTACTTGGGTTTTTTTCATTAAAGAAATTAAAAATATGACAATAAACATAAAAAAAACATGTTTTCGACAACTCAACACTGATCGAATGAATTTTATACGATCACAGTATAAAATATTTTCGATCCAATTTTAGCCGATACCAAATTGGTTGGTCGAAGTCGTATATACGATCCAATTGGGTCAAATCGAAATACAAAATTCCATTCCAGGTTTTAAGTTCGAGCATGAAGAAGTTTCTCCAAAAAACTGCATCTGGTAGTACAGAATCATCTGAATCGATTGCTTCGACTTCCAATAAAGATATAGCCATGTCCGAGACTCCGTTGAATTTGAGAAGTACTCCAAACGCACTAAGTACCGCAGGAGAGTCGGAAATAGAGGTAGTATCAAACTCTAGCCAATCAGAATCTGAAACAGAAACTTCTGTGTTGAGCAGTAGAATTCACGAAGAACACATAAGTTCTCCGCCAGTTAGCAGCGATGCATATGATATAGTTAAACAACCATTTGTTAGTTCAGATCCTGGAATGTGGACATTTCCCATGAAGGATTCTCAGCGTCATGATATAGTTCAAAGCGGCGCCCTACACAGCAGTTAAATAACAGTGATGAAGATCATCCCAAAGACGATGATCATAAGCACTGGCACTTTTCTAAATTGCATTTCTCCAGAAAACTAAATAATGGTGAAACTCAACATCGTCGCTGGTTGGTTTATTCAAATTCCAAAAATAAAGTTTTCTGTTTTCCATGCAGACTCTTTGGAAATTCCCAAACTAAGATGGCCATCATTTATCATTTTATTAGTATCGAAATAAAGTTTTTTGGCTTCCGCATAACATGGATTTCCGCGGTCGTGTATATTCTGTGCCACCGCATCTTTATCATTTAGGATCAGATTTAACACGATCGATTTTAGTATTTCATCAAGAACAATCATTGGGACCGGATGGTTTTAATTGGCTCAAATTACATTGTATTAATTTAACTGGTCTGAAAAAGCGGGAATCTCTTCGCGAACGACTTTTATATGCCGAAACTATAATGGATGATATCATTGATTCAACAGACAATCCTCTTACTGTATTAATATGATTACTTTTGTTATATATTGAATACATACTTTATAAAATTTATTTTAAAGGGTCGACAATGGTGGACAACATCTGATGAGCCATGGCAAACATTAGCTTGTTGTAAAGAAATTGCAAAGGTCGCAAGAAGTCCTAATCCAGAAAGTATATAAAATAATTTTTATTTTTCTATGAATTACAATTTTGAAATTATTATGCGTTATAGAATATATGAGTAGATTTCCAATACATCAAGATGGATCTTGTAATGGTTTACAACATTATGCTGCACTTGGTCGAGATAAAGCCGGTGCTGTAAGTGTTAATTTAGCTCCTTCAAATATACCCCAAGATGTTTACAGTGCTGTAGCAAATTTAGTCGAAAAAACACGAAAATCTGATGCTACAAATGGTCTTCATGTAGTCCAAACTCTTGACGGCTATGTTCGAAGGAAAGTCATTAAACAAACTGTAATGACAACAGTTTATGGTGTTACAAGATATGGTGTACGATTACAAATTGCAAAACAATTAAAAGATATTGATGCTTTCCCAGAAGAATGGGTTTGGGCAGCTTCCACTTATTTAACAACTAAAACTTTCGAAAGTTTACGTGAAATGTTCACATCAGCAAAAGAAATACAAGATTGATTTACAGATTGTGCTCGATTTATATCAACAGTGTGTAATCAAAACGTAGAATGGGTTATCCCACTAGGTTTACCAGTTGTTCAACCTTATAATCGGTCGGATCAAAAAAATTTCTCAAAAAACTCACAAACATGTAAATGAAAATATTCATATGATGTTAACGTCTTTACATTGCGAACGTCAAGGTATAACTTTTATTTCTGTACATGACTGCTTCTGGACAAGACACATGCAAATAATGTGCCTGATATGAATAAGGTTTGAAATTTATTTATATTGGGCGAATAAAATTTTACAGTAGTTAATTTCTTTCCAGATTTGTAGAGAACAATTCGTATCTTTACATTCTCAACCAATTCTAGAAGATTTATCCAAATTTTTAGTTAATAAATACAGTTTTAATGAAAAGTAAGTAAAATCTATTTTCACGAAATTTTATCAATCGAACGAAATAATATTGTCTGTTTTTAGGGTTTTTTTAAATGACGGATCAAGTGCTGACCTAACAAAACAGAAATTAAATAAAACTTTGAAATAATTACTAGAAAAGGGTAGTTTCGATTTGAATAAGGTTCTACAATCGATTTACTTCTTCAGTTAATTGCTCATAGATATTTTAGCTTAATACAAGCGAGAGTCAGGATAGATAGAATTGGGTCTTTCCAAGGAAGGTCTCTTAGTGTATAACGAACGAATCTTCGTTGAACAGACTCTATCCTACTAATTTGGTACTTGCAGTAGGGAGACCATACCTGGCTGGCATATTCGAGTATCGATCTGACTAGAGTAATAAAGAAGGCTTTGGTAATAAGAGGATCCATAAACTCTTTTGACCATCGTTTAACAAAATCTAAAGTCGAATTGGCTTTATGCACCAATGAGTCTATGTGTAATTTAAAATCAAGTTTACTGTCACAGATCACACCCAAATTCTAATACTATTGACTCTATTTAGAGGCAGATGGTTAATAATGTACTGATGGGGAGCAATATTTCGCTTCCTAGTAAAAGTAATAACCTCGCATTTATCACAATTGAGCAATAAGTTATTATTGAGACACCAGGTAACAAAATTATGTAGGTCTTCTTGGAGAAGATAAGGATCGTTAGGTTTGGAGATTTCTCTATAAATAGCCATGTCGTCTGTAAAGTTGGAAATTTTCGAGTGCTTAATCACGGAAGCAACATCATTTATCGATAGGACAAATAGGATAGGGCCCAGGTGACTACTACTAGGTACAATAAATGAATTAAATATGAACTACTTTTTGTATCTAGTCCGTTAAAGATATATTGCTTGATAAAAAAAAAATGAAAGTAATTGAAAATAAATCGTTTTATTTAATAGGTCGTTAATTTTTTTCTAATTATGAAATTTTGTAAACGTTTTGAATAATATTTCGTTAAAATTAACTATTATTTATTCGTTCGAAAATTAACGCTAGATGTCGTACATCTATCTTTACCAGTTGTCATTTGAATTTGATTTTTAGCAGTTATTTATACGTTTTTGTTGGTTGCTTGGTGTTCATCCTTTTTTTTGCAAGTTTTTCATTAATATTTTACAATTAAAATGAAGAAAATTGCTCCAACTGTAAATAATCTTCCTGATTTGTTAAGAACTGTTCCGTCTAGCGATAAAGACGCCGTAAAAGAAATGACTACACAAATGATGCGGCATCCGGCTTATGGAGCACCGTAAAATTTTCAAGTTAATTTGAGTGAAAATAGTTAATTTTCTATATTATTTTAGTTATCGATGATCAACCAGAGATTTTGAGTTAGGTGCCGCATTGGGTAGAGGTAAGTTTGGGCGTGTCTATTTAGCAAGAGAAAAGTCCAGTCATTATATAGTTGCAATGAAAGTTATGTTTAAATCGGAATTACAAAAGGGACACGTTGAACGTCATTTGCTTCGAGAGATCGAAATTCAGTCGCGGCTGAAGTAAGTTTTTTCTTTTATATAATCAAAAATGTTGTATCAAAATACATGGTTTTCAGGCATCCAAATATTTTACGTTTGTTAACATGGTTTCATGATGACAAAAGAATATATTTGGCTTTGGAAATAGCTTCGAAAGGAGAACTTTATAAGCATTTGAAAAATGCAGCATTTCATAGATTCAATGAGCATCGTGCTGCGAAATATACATATCAAGTGGCTGATGCTCTTAATTATTGCCATTTAAACAATGTCATTCACAGAGATTTAAAACCTGAAAATATTTTATTAACATCCGAAGATAACATTAAACTGGCAGATTTTGGATGGTCAGCACATACAATGTCTAACAAGTATGCTTTTAAAATTGTTTTAATATATTTATTTTTGAATTCATCTGTTTTGTGCAGACGTAAAACAATGTGTGGAACTTTAGATTATCTTCCTCCAGAAATGATAGATTCCCAATTTTATGATGATTCAGTAGATCAATGGTGTTTGGGTATTTTAGTGTATGAATTTCTAGTGGGTAGTCCTCCTTTTGAATCAAATAATAAGGTGGTCACTTACGAAAAAATTCGTCAATTAAATATTGTTTATCCAAAATATTTAACTATTGGTGCTAAAGACTTGATTTCGCAGGTTTGTATTTCGTATTATAGATTAGAAATTGTTTTGTACTAAATTACAGTTACTCCGTAAACCAAGTACTGACCGTATTTCTTTGGTGAACGTTATGTTACATCCTTGGATCAAGGAAAATATGAGAAAACCTAGTAGAGACACAATGGTAATATCAAAATAAACACACTGATTTTTAGTAATTTCATATTCAGCTCATTCATTTTTTTAATTTACTTATTTTATTCATAATTTCTGTACTTTTATTACAAAATAAAATTCAAAATAAAATAAATGTTACAAAATCAATTAGAATTTAAAAATGCTCATTTGCAATTAAAATCATTTATTTATTTTTTAATCCCTTTTACACCATTTTTTTCGTATCTTTAATAGCATCCTCTAAATGAGTGTTTCCCAATGTGGGACCCACGCCCCACAGGGGGGGCAATTTGATTGTTAAGGGGGGCAATTCGAAAATGGACATGACACGAGATTAACCCTTTCGCTCCGGGCCATTTAAATGCAATGCCAGATTTCGGTGCCAAATTTAGTTTCTTAAGTGAACAATTCAATTTTTTAATATTAAAAATTATGTATGTTACATAGGGGGGGGGGGGGGCATGAGAATTTTAGAAAGGCTATGGTGGGGCATGGCACAAAAAAGGTGGCTAAAGTGGGGCATGGCACAAAAAAGGTTGGGAAACACTGCTCTAAATTAACACCTTTTACTTTACAAGTAGTTTTAGTAATTACTCGTCACAGAAAATTAGCTTCGTTACTTGTTAATTGTTTGCCATCAAATTTTTTCCCCTTTTTCCTAGAATCACCTAATTTCTTTGCTAACACTCGGTATATTTAATTCATCCGATGTAAACGGTTCCCAAATAGTTTTCTGTTGTTGCTTACTTTCAATTAAAAATTTCTTGTGATTGTCTTCACTTTTTTCTTCTTTCGGCAATTCGGAGATTACACTTTGGCTTTGTTTTAAGTCGTTTTCCAACGTTTCCCATGGTGTTGAATCTTCTGGCTTCATTTGTGTTTTTCATATGCATATTCCGTCTATAACTGGTCGGTTGTACGGATGTGATTTATTTTGGTTTACATTGTTACCAGTCGTTTCCAAATTATCTTTAAACTTTTGAAATTTAACATTTTTATTAAAAGGATTGTTTGCACTCATTTTCACATGTTCTTCAAAATTCAAACTGAACCTTTTAATAAAGAGAAAAAATATATGTTTACACGCGGTAGAAATCTACCGTCAAGTTTTGGGTAGAAATCTACCAAACCGATTAGACGAGGTATGTTAATGTAAACATACCATGGAATGCTTGAAATAAAATTAAAAGAAAAGTTTAATTGTAAAGTGAAAGGGTTTTAATATTCCTTCTACTACACCACTACCACGACATTTTTTGAAGTGAAAACTTGTTTAGCTGCGTTGGAGGTGATTTGAAACTCAATGAAAATGTAAATAACAATTCATACAGGCACTAGCACTTAAAATATTTGAAAAGTACACCTAGGCCTCGGTTTGCGTCGTAGATACGTTCCAAAATGTTGCGACGCATTCTGAAACAATGCAAAGTGTATTAACATTTTGTATAAAGAAAAAAACTAATAAAATTAATAATTTGAGAAACATAAATAAAAGAAACTTTAATAATTTTTTAAAAACAAAATTAATAATATTATATTTTTTAATTGTAAAATAATTATTTATAACAAAAAAATTTAAATTAGTAGCTTAAAAAATAAAATCAAAAAAATTAACGACACAATATCGAAAAAACGCAACATGAAACGGCGCAACGCCAGGCCTAGGTGTATATAACAAAAAAATTTTCTTCATTCTTTCTAATTGTTACGATTAAGTAAAAATTTAATTCTTATTTCAAGAATAATTTAACAAAATTCTTTATTGAATAATTTTTACAATTACAGGAAAATTTCGTATCTTGTATGAGCAGTTGTCTTGGTTGACTTTAATGGACTGTATCGTTTTTGTTTTATGAAAAATTATATTGAAATTTCGTGGCCAACTTTATAAATTAATTGAAATTGAAATCTTAAGTAAAATGAAAAAAAATAGTTTACAGTGAAGTTGTAACACTAATGAAAAATTTTAATTTTCTTTTCTTATTTTGTGCGGATTTTTTTGTTTCTGTCATTTTCAAAAGAGGTGTTGGGACGGTCGCGTCTAATTTCTCTTGTAGACATCCCAAATTTTGATATTGTTGTTCAATAGAAAAGAAAATATACGAGGGCAGTCGGAGTTTCAATATACCATAATAATATAAATGACAGCCCGTGTTGTTACTCCACAAATAGATCTCAATGTACAATACCTAGAATCATTGTCTGTTCAGCTTTCGAAAGTGCGAGAAATATCTGCTTGTGAAGGCAGATTGGACCATAATAAATCAATTATAATTGTGGCAATTTATATTTCTCCCAACCAATCAATAAATACAATTATTGAATTCATACACGAGAATTTGCTAAAGTACACACCAGAAATATCGCGGATTCGATAAAAATCCGATGATTTTATGTGCGGATTTTAATGTTAATTTTGCATTGGATACAACGCTCCCTTTGATTGAGTTCCTCAACACCAAATTAAATTTAAAAATGTGCAGTAGTCGCACTGAATCGACAACAAGATCGAAAACAGTAATTGGCGCTGTATTTTTTTCACCTTGATTACCAAACCATAGATTCTTCCATTTTTCCAGTGGTTTTCCAATGTTTTCCAATGCATCTGTCAAATTTTAATCCATGATCAACTTAAATTTTTGAATTTTAAAATAATTGATTTCGGTAATTATTTAAAATGTTTTTTTTATATAATAATTATTTTGAGTAAATTTAATATAAATTTGAATTTGTGTAATAAAATTGTTTACATATTTCATAAAATGTTCATGATATGGTTTTTGCATAAAAATGAAATGAAAGGACACAAGGAGACACGAAATAATCTTTTTTAATTGAGTGCATTATTCATTATATTCATTCTCTAAACACATTCATGGGCAGGAAATCTGGATAATATGTGAAAAGTATACAAAAGGTGTGTATGTGCTAGAGTTCGGTGTGTGTATGTGCTAAGTGGGTATGTGCTACTAAGGTGGGTCTAGACTTCTAGACCTAAGTTGAGTTTAGACTTATTTTACATGTATGTTATGTCAGCAATAGCACTACTCTATTCATGCTATCTCCCTAGCACTTAAATACTAAAATCGGAGTGTACCATAAATACTAAAAACGGAGTGTACCAAAATGATCCAGAATCGGTATAGTTTTATTTTAATATACTTATTTTATATGTATGTTATGTCAGGGGGTCGTAGCTCAATTAGTATCGATTGATATACGGTGTCTTGGCTTTTTAATCGCAAGTTTGAATCTTGGTCCAGGACATGAAAGAAAAAAAATTTCTTCGCCCCTTATCAGATAAGTAGAAAAATGTTTTTTTTATGAAATGTATGTATACCATTGACCAAGAAAAAAAAATTTTTTTCAGTTAATTAGGGAAAAAATATTTTAGCATTTTACCAAAACTAGTTTTCCGAATTTTTATTGTTTATTTTAACGGTTTTTTATAAAAAACATTAGAAAAAATTTTTTTTAAGGTATAATATTATGCTATATAAACATAAACAAAAATATTATTTTTTTATAAGCAAAGTAGAAGTTTATTGCAAATTAACCAGAAACAATTAATTACTTATAAAGTAATGAAAAAGGGTATAAAATACCAAATACTTTCAGCAAAAAAGCTAAAATATGGTGACTTTTTATTGTTAGAAATGTAACAATAAAATGATTTTAACCGGTGAACACTATAAAATTTAATAAAATTATATAAAATATAATAATGTGTGATTCAAACCTTACTTTTTTTTCAATAGGGTTTTTTTGACAGATCACGCGTGACTAGTGTCATTCTGATTTGTCATTTTTGTTCAGTATTGTATGGCAATTCATCATGTCAAGACTTACATCTGAGCAACGTTTACAAATGGGCGCTTGAACGCATCGAAGAAAATCCGGAATTTTCAAGCCAAATTTTGTTCAGTGATGAGGCTCATTTCTGGCTTAATGGCTACGTTAATAAGTAAAATTGCCGTATTTGGGATGATGAGCATCCACAAGAGTTTCAAGAACTACCATTACATCCATTGGAAACAACAATTTGGTGTGGTTTATGGGCCGGGGGCATCATCGGTCCGTATTTTTTCAAAAATGCGACCGGCGGCCACGTTACCGTCAATGGTGAGCGCTATCGTGCCACAATAACGGACTTTTTAGTACCTGAAATTGAAGCCCGTGGTCTCGACAATATTTGGTTTCAACAAGACGGTGCTACGAGCCATACAGCCCGTGTTACAATGGATTTATTGCAAAATCATTTCGGTGAGCAATTAATTTCACGTTTTGGCCCAGTGAATTGGCCACCAAGATCGTGCGATATCACACCTTTGGACTTTTTTCTTTGGGGCTATGTAAAGTCAAAAGTCTTTGCCGATAAACCAGTGACAATTGAAGCATTTGTAGCGAACATTACACGTGTCATTCATGAGATTCCGGTCGAAATGCTTGAGATCGAAAATTGGACCGCCAGACTGGCCGAGCTGAAACGTAGTGCCGGCCAACATTTGAAGGAAATTATTTTCAAACATTAATTGCCATACTATGTGCTTAAAGTTGATAATAATGATTTGATATTTGCATTCAATTCTAAGTGTTTTATTTTTATTTAAAAAAAAAGTAAAGAATGAATCACGCTATATGTTCGTGGGGTTGGGGAACGACGATACATTAAAATTTTATGAAATTTTAGAAAATCATTTTAATAATGATGATGATGACAATTTTTATCAAATTGAAGATGAAGATTATAATTTATGGGGAGGGGGGGCCATACAAACGGAGGAAACTGACATTATTAAAATGATATAAGCGTAGTTTTAAAAAAAAATAATGTTTTGACAATAATAATTATAATAATATTGTATCTATTAGCTTAGTTTTTTATTTTATATATTTTTGAAATAATTATAATAATAAAAAATGTATTAGAATTAGTTTTTATATTTTATGTTAAGAATTTTATAATAACTAAAAAAATTTTATTTTTTAAATATATATATATTTTTGAAAAAAACAATTTTTTTGTTTTAATTAAAAAAACTTTTTTCCCCAAAAAATTACAGGGTTGTGAATTTACTCTTGAAATATTTTTTATGGTTCTTTTTTCACTCTGGTGCTGCATTAATCTGAAAAAAATAATATTAAGAAATAACATATTTTTTAAATAAAAAACTCACGTGAATAACTACTCTTTCTCTTATATGTTCCGTTTATTTTTGATGATTCTGCTATTTATAATGATGATGGTGGAGATGATGATGATGATTATGATGACATCATTAATGTATTCGATGCTGTTGCTTCTCTAGAAGTAGATGGTTGTGATGTTGTTTCTTTAGAAACTGCTGGTGATGATGATGATGATGACATCATTAATGTGTTCGATGCTGTTGCTTCTCTAGAAGTAAATGGTTGTGATGTTGTTTCTTTAGAAACTGCTGGTGATGATGATGATGATGACATCATTAATGTGTTCGATGCTGTTGCTTCTCTAGAAGTAAATGGTTGTGATGTTGTTTCTTTAGAAACTGCTGGTGATGATGATGATGATGACATCATTAATGTATTCGATGCTGTTGCTTCTCTAGAAGTAGATGGTTGTGATGTTGTTTCTTTAGAGACTGCTTCTGCTGTCTCCAATGATTTAAATAAAGCATCTTCTCCATCTGGTTTCCACATATTCCAACGTGTATCATTCTGACCTAAACCATCATGCAATGCTTGGCATTTATCGCACCCAATATTATTACTAAAATAATAAAAATATTCGGTATTCGGTATTCCGCATCTGTTGCATAGCATGGATGGTCTATTAAAAGATGATAGTTTATCATCCATAATGTAATAGGTATCATGTATAATACGTTCTTGTATTAAACAGCTATCTGCCGATGACATATACTCTGCGCATTCATAGCATAGATTGTGACTTAAATTAGTCTTAATTGAACATAGCAAATACAGTTTAGAAACTGCACAAACAACAATTCTAGTTTTATCAATAGTTATAGACATAATTACTAAAAAAGAACATAGAAATAAAAAAAATTATTAATTTCAACTTTAAAAATAAAAAATTTTTTTTTTACTTACAATCACAAGATTATATAAAAAATATATATTTTAATTGTTTTTTTGAACTTTTCACTTTTTCTAATTTTTTTTATGAACACAAGATTTTTTTACTAAAATTATTTAAAAAACTTTTCACAAAAACATAAGATTTTTATTTAAAATGAAAATTTTTTTACTCCAACTATCTCAAGTTTTAGAAATCAACTAATAAATGTTCATTTCAAATTTTTATATATACTTGTATAGCATAATTCTAGGTCCAAAGTCCCCCCTGGCTAAAAAACTATTTTTCTTAATTTTATTGTTTTTTTATGTTTTTTTTACGATTGCGGTTTTTATAAAATATTTTTTTGGGGCGGAAAGTTCACAAAAATTATTTTATGCTATAAAAAGTAAAATTGTTTTTTAAATTTTTTTATGTGAAAAAATTGCTGAATCATTTAAGTTAACAAATTTATTAAATTGTCCCGTCAATTCTACATAACAGAAAATTAAGAGATCTATTAACCTTTTAATTTTTAAAATAAGAGGCCATAGCAGAAATTGCTATTCTGGTTTAGAGATTTTTGTAGAAATTTTAATATTAAGAGAATAAGAGGGTTTGGAGACTTCGTTGCCTTGGTTACAATAAGAATAATATTGAAACGACAAAGCTTGTTCGTAAAAACTAAATTCACTATCACTGTCTTCATCATCATCCAATGCAGTTTCAGTGTTTAAATATTTTTTACTGTGGAGATAATTATAAAGTATAAAACACGAATTTATAATTTTAGCTGCTTTTACAGGATGATAGTGAAGGGTTCTGTGTTTCAACAAGCAACGGAAAATTGACTTGAGAACTCCAAAGGATCTCTCAATGCAGTTACGTGAAGCAATATGTAACTTATTGAATTTTTCGTGGTGACTTTCTGTAGGTATCATATACGGTGTCATTAACCATGGCTCCAATGGATACCCTGAATCACCAAGAAGCCCACAGTTATCCGGTCGCCCTATTTCCTGCATATGTCTTCTTATAGCTGAAGTCATCCAAATACCGCTATCATGGCTAGATCCAGGATGTCTTGCATTTACGGCTAAGAATCTAAGGTTCGTGTCATATATCTGAGAAAAAAATATATATTGTAGTTAAGTAAAATGAAAACACCAAAATTCCATGTACTTTCTGCTTCAACGTTGATGCTATAGTATCTTTTCCTGTTGCGATATATGCGTGGTGGATGCGCATCATCATCAATAGGGGGAGCGACTATTGCAACATGAGTGCAATCAATGCAACCGATTGTGTGGTCTATACCAAATTTTTCACGAAAGCCGTTCTTAATTGCGATTATATCATTTTCCGAAGTAGGGAACTTTATATATGATCTCATATGACGCACTACCAGATTTGCAACAGTTTTTATACTCCAACAAACCGACGACTGACTAATATTTAGAGCACTATGACGTCCCACAGGGTTTTGATATGATGCATTGGCAAAGAAATTTAACGATGTCAAGACTTTCATATGGAAAGGAATTGTTGAGTACGCCTCGTCGTAATGTGGCTTTAATAATTCAATTAATTCCAGAACACAATACTGGGGCATGCGGAAATTTCTTATGAAACTAGCCCGAGGTAACAAAAACGGATCATATCCATCTCGTAAGGTCCTTAAATATACACTACGCTCATGAAAAAAAAAATTAAATATTTCACTAAAAATGTATGCTATTTAATTACTTACTTTTCCGACCTTCTATTTTCTTGCTCAACAGCATACAAATAGCACAAAATTATTAATTCCTCAATCATTTTCACACAATAATAATAAAAAATATTGGAAATTTTAAGTAACAATCTAACCTCAGTTCAGTTAAGAGATTAAGAGGAAGTCGACGATGTCCTCTAAAGTTAAGAGGTTTTTCGATTAAAAACTTCTCTTAACCTGTTATGTAGAATGGGAAAATCTATTAAATTAACTCTCCAAAAAAATTAAGAGATCAGCTGATTTTTCAAGTCTTTTAACTGATTAACCGGAATAGCAAAATCTATTAATTTTCAGTTAACAGGTTAAGAGCTCTTAACCTCTTATGTAGAATCGGGGGGTGTATTTATTTATGAAATATATTTTAGTTAACAATTTTATTGTTGTATTTATTTAAAGACTATAATTTCAATTTTACAATTGTATTTTTAGAGTTCAACAATGATATTGCAGAACTTTAGTTCTGCCTTAGTTCGATGCAGTTTTAGGACTGCCTCTTCCATTCCTTTTATAATATCTTTTCTTAATATTAATAAGATATCTTATAAAGAATTCCTAAGAAATGTTTAGTCTACAAAATAACTGTACTTTGAGTATGAAAACATGTCTTAGGTGCAAGATTACACGCTATGTTTTTTGGGTAGAATTCTACCGCAGACATAGGTTAGGGTTGGATGGGGGTGAGGCAGAAGATCTACCTCTCGAAATGCTGGCGCAACGGAGTTTTTTACGCACACAAACAAGAGTCACTGTTTGTGTCGGTTTCGAAAAAAATTGAAAATCATAATCTAAAAGTACATAGGAAATAATAAAATAGTAGATCCTAACAGTTTGACGGTTTAAATCGAGTGATGCTGTGCTCACACATACTAATACATTCCTTGTGTAGCTTGTATAAAAGACTGTGGTATAAACATTCCACGTCTAATCGGTTTGGTAGTTTTCTACCCAAAACTTGACGGTAGAATTCTACTGCGTGTAATCTTGCACTTAGTAAAAGATATTTAATACTTATGATTATAAATGCTTACTACTGGATAATGTGTTAACTTTTATTTAAATTTTATTACCGAATTTTTATAGTGTTGAATCATAAAGAAAATTTTTTTTAAGAAGTCATTTGCTTTTATTTAGCAAAATAGTATTATATACAATTTTGATACTTTCATACATGTAAGTTGTTTTTTGAATTTTAAAAAAATAAAAAAAATTACTTAACTGAAACATTTATTACAGTGGAGGAAAAAAATGCCGCCAAGAGATCCAAACATTTTAATATTACGTGAAGAAGAAGAAGAAGATGATGAAGAAGATCGAGCTGGGGCCGGATTCCGCAACTGTGAGAAAAATTTTAGTGTGCACAAATGAAAAAACTCACAGTAGTGTGCATTATTTTAGTTGAAGCGATGACGCAAGCATCAAATGCAGAATGAAAATTTCGAGATGCTGAATTTATTTTGACAAATGAAAATTGTTAAAATATATAATTAATATATAATTTGTTTGAAATCTTTAACGTTTATTGAATATTTTTGATATTTTAAAAAAGTTTTCCTTTTTACTCGAAACGACATTTTCATAATTTGCGTTCATATGTACCTATATCCATTGAAGAAGATATCTAAATAAAATATTAGGCGTAACAGGCCAATTGACAATTCCCCGGCCTGACACATAGATAGTTAAAAATACAGTTGAAGCAAAAACTTGGCTTGATGACGAGTTTCCGGACACTGCCCCAGGAAAATCAACCATCAAGGATTGGTATGCTAAGTTTAGACGTGGTGAAATGAGCACCGAAGACGGTGAACGCAGTGGACGCCCAAAAGAGGTTGTTACCGATGAAAACATTAAAAAAATCCACAAAATGATTTTGAATGACCGTAAATTGAAATTGAATGAAGTAGCAGGCACTCTAAAGATATCAACTGAACGTGTACATCATATCATTCACGAATATTTGGGTATGAGAAAGCTCTGTGCAAAGTGGGTGCCGCGCGAGCTCACTTTTGACCAAAAACAACGACGAGTTGATGATTCGGAGCAGTGTTTGGAGATGATCAAGCGTAATAAACCCGAGTTTTTGCGTCGATATGTGACAATGGATGAAACATGGCTCCATCATTTCACTCCGGAGTCCAATCGGCAGCCATCCGAGTGGACTGCACACGATGAACCGAATCCAAAGCGTGGAAAGACACAACAGTTGGCTGGCAAGGTTATGGCGTCTGTATTTTGGAATGCGCATGGAATAATTTTCATTGACTACCTTGAAAAAGGAAGGAACATCAACAGCGACTATTACATAGCGTTATTGGACCGTTTGAAGGACGAAATCGCCGAAAAACGACCGCATTTGAAGAAAAAGAAAGTGCTGCTTCACAAGTCAGTGAAAACGATGGCAAAAATAAATGAATTGGGCTTCGAATTGCTTCCGCGTTGAATAAAAAAAACGAATTTTGCCAAAAAAATGTGTTTTACTATGGTAAGCCGGGGACTTTTCAATTGACCTGTTATAATGTGCGTACTGTGAAATAATTTGTTTTTAATTAATTAATTTTGGCTCATAATGTGAGAAATCGAACAATCGCATTGAAATATTATTAAAAATATGTATATGGAAAAACTATGAAATTTTTATTTTGGAAATATTGTTTATCTAGAATATCGGTTTTAAAAATTATTTCCAAAAACGAGAACGAATTCATATGAATAAATCGATCATTAAAATGAAATATGAAAGGAATAACGATTCCCTTCCGATAGCCTTAATCTGAACGCAAAATGTAATTAACAAAAAATAAATCCATTCTAATAAGAAATTGAAAAGATTTTCTCTAGGAAAATTTTTTGCGTTTATTATTTTATTACAATGCAATAAAAAACTTAAATTGTTACTAAATTATATACGAAAACAAAAACATCTAGAAAAGATTTATATCAATATTTCCCAAATACTAGGAACAATTAATTATCAATTCGAAAATATTAAGGCGGTGATTGTTCGATACAAAAGAATTTATGTCCTTCGCCTTCCATTGGCAACCAATTGAACAAAATATGGGAATAAAATTGTAATGATTTGAATGCATATGAATGTATGTTATTGCAAAAGGTTTTTCCAAATAATTCAAATATTAATAATTCCTAGGAAATTTGGTGTTTTTAGATTTTTTAAAAATTTAGAATGGGACGTCTTACTACTATAATTGCACACTTTGAGACATTCGATATTGTATTTTGTAGGGAAAATAAAGGAATTTGTGCAGTTAAAGTTTCATTTAAACATCTTTTTTTTCTATTACATGAAAAATTAAAAAAAATAGGCATTTTCTCAACTCAATAAAAATAATACACAATACACAATAATACACAAATAAAAAAACTCACTACTCATCGTAGTGTACATTTTTCTATTAAAGCGATTCCGCAAGCAAAGTGTGCATTCAAGTGCTGAATGAAAATTTCATTTGTCAAAATAATTGTAATTTGTTTGACACGTGCAGTATTTAGTGAGGATTTTGTTCAAAAACTTCCAATAATTGCGGAAAAATAGTTAAAATAATTTCAATAAAGATTTATAAAATCATGAGCGGTTATTTACATTTTATAATATTAAAAAGACAAGCAAGACGTATCGAAAGGTAGTAATTTACTTACAAATTTTTAATATTTTATATATTTGTGTTATTTTTTATATCATAGGAGACACATGATTTTTTTGCGTAGAAGATTGAGGGACACTGAAAATCCTTTTGAAGCCATAAGTGATGAACGTTTCGTTGAACTGTATCGATTACCAAAATATATTTGTAAAGACTTTTTAGAAAAAATCAATCATCGTTTTATGGTATCAGAAAGAGTTTCGGGATTGCCAGTGCATTTAATATTTTTATGTGCTTTACCTTTACGATACTTTGGTTCGGGAAGTTTTCAAAGATCAGTTGGGCAAGACTTCATGAGCAGTATGTCACAAACATCTGTATCTAAAAGTATACAAGAAGTCACCAAAAAAATTAATGAAATTTGTGGTGAATATGTTTATCTTCCTACAACAACCGAACAAGCAACAATAAAGCAAAAATTTTACCAAACCGCGTCTGTTCCAGGAATAATTGGATTAATTGATGGCACGCATATTAAAATTATCAGCCCAAGTAATGATATTGAACATATTTATTATTGCCGTAAAGGTGGTCATTCAATAAATTTGGTAATTATGTGCGATGCGGACTGTGTTATTCGGTATGCAAATGCAAAGTTTCCAGGGACATCTCATGATTCTTATATTTGGCGTCGTTCAGCATTGAAACGTAATCTAGAAGAGAGATACTCTAGACTCTAGAGGATACCGGAATTATTGGATTTTAGGAGACAGTGGATTCCCTTTACAACCTTGGATAATAACTCCGATTAGTACAGCAGTTAATGATGCAGAAGAAAAATTCAACATTGCTTATAACGCGTTGCATTGTGGAGCGATGCATAGGCGTTTTAAAAAGAATTTTGTGCTATGATCCTATTAAGGCAGGAAAGATTATTAATGCTTGCACAATGCTTTAAGAAAAGCAAATATCGAAAATGATATAACAGACGAAGACGAAGATGGAGATGAAAATGTTCTCAATTTTTCTGAAATTGTTGCGAGTGATAATGCTCTTACTGAAGGAAGACATGTTCGTCAGAATATCATTGATAATTATTTTACATAAAACAAAAATATATTGCGAAAAATTTATTGTAACATTTATTCTAAGTATAATATAGAAAGTAATTACGAAATATTTAATTACATTTCTCTAGATTTAATTTTCTTTCCTTTAAATTTAGTTTCCTTTCCTCTAAATTTAATTTCCTCTTCTCTAAGTCTATTTCCCTTTTTTTAAGTTCAAGGTACTTTTGTCTAAATTCTTTTTCATCTTCAAACTTAGCTTTTTCCAATTCGTACATTTTTTTCCCGCGCTCTACTTTCTGATTTTGAATGTCTATCAACTTTTGTTCCAAGTCAGTAGACGGTGTTTTCCCAGAAGGGTGTGGTTGACGCTTTCTTGTGGTTTTTTGTACTGTTATTACTGGTGTAACCTCCATTTGTTCACTACGCATGTCATCAAGGAGCAATTCCTCAGTCAATCTGGATGGCATCTGTAATTATTGAAAAATAGTTATTATTGTATATATATGTAGGATGGCCAAGTTAAGATGGATAAGATGTAATATGTAGACTCAGTTGTATGATAAAATAAGGCCTATATAAAGATAAGCCATGTAAACAAGAAGTCTACATGATAGTCTTAGGTTAAGCGGATGTTGACTTAAGACTAAGAAAAGGTCTAAGTAAAATAAGATAAGAGGTTTGCATGATAAATGTAAGAAGGAAGATGATGCGTTACGAGTCAGTCGAGAAACAACCGCGATGAAAACTAGAGAAATAAAAAGAGCTAAAGAATATAAAATGAGCAAAAGTGTCTTTTATTTAATAGATTAATTATTGTTTTTCCTACATATATGGTAATCAAAAAATTACTTATATAATACGAGGAATGTTTGCACAACGATCTCGAAAACCCGTCTAACGCTTTTCACGAAACTTGGGAGTTAAGGGTTTTCGGGGACTAGAAATTGATCTAGATAGGTCTCACCTCTGAGAAAATTCGTTTTCCCCTCCCTTCGATACCTCTCGCTTGGTATCTTCGAATTGGGTTCTCCGATCTTAATGAAACTTTACAGTATTACTAAGGGTTTTTGATTTTTCCACTACAAACCTCACTTTTGCCCTTCCTTCGATACCCCTCGCTTGGTGTCTTCGAATTACGTGAAGGGATCTTATTGAAAATTCGCAATATTGCTAGGGAGTAAGGTTTTCGATATGCATAAAAATATCACTTTTTAGATATATATCGGCAGCGATACAAAACCATCAAGTTCCCTGGACCTCGTTATACGAATCAGGTTGCAATTACAATCGGATTCAATTACTCAGAGACAGACTGCATTAGGAATTACAATTCATGGCCAATTGTAATTACTATTTCAAACTGTCTCCGGTATAACTTGCCAGTTTCATCGTGACCGGGGCCTTTGCACTCTGACGTATTGCTCGACCCATTACATTTTGATGAGCAGTCGACTACTTCAACTCAACCTAGCCGTGCTGCTAAGACCAGAAGTAAAGAAAGAATTTCAGAAATCAAGGTTACCGAAAATTTGTTGAAAAATTGCCGAAAATTGAAACATATGGATATGTAGGAACTTTCACATTTCTATATTTTAAATTTTTCGAAATTTTTCGGTATACTTTAACTTTGCCTTACCGAGCAAAGCTCGGTCCCCGGTACTATTCAATAAAGAGAGCTTCCAACTTGGATTCTGCACGCGCGATGCCATTAATAGTATTTGTTAAAAAAAACTCTCTGTAATATAAAAATGCATGTATTTACAGTCTTTTTTACCAATACTATTAAAAGGGATATTAAAGGATTTAAAAAATTACGTGTTATAAGAAATGGGTAAGTTCATCACCGTATTGTCTGGATCGCGGAACATTTCGACCACGCTATCAGCTCCACTAATTACTGTTGGTGTCATTAATTGTAAAATACGCTCCTCGTAATCATTAATTGGCTTTAATTTTTTTGGCCCATTGATGCCACTCCTTTCAAAAGACGCTCTGTGGAAGTCAGCTCTTTCCTTTACGCGAATTCTTCGAAAAACGTACATTCTTGATAAAATTATCCAATGTAAACAATTTCAAAATACTCACTTTTGGTCCATCCAATGTTTCCTCCATCTAGGGCCATCTTTCACCGCTCCCCTAAAGCGTTCAACTCCTCTGCGAGTGAAGCCCATTTCACCGCTTTTTTATGCGCACCATCGACAGACTCAAATCTACAAATAAAATTAATATTAGCGTCATTTTTTAATTGATAATTTATATATTATATTTAAATGCAAAAATATTTTTACATTTAAATATTTTAAATTAAAATATTTTTTAGAGGAATATTGGGAGGTTTTTCGGCTGATGATATATTAGCTGATATAAATAAAAACTATCTTTCAATCAATATTGAAAAGATATATCAGTATTCGACCCCGAGGTCACGAAGAGAGTCAATTGTTTTGAAACTGTTTGCGGTCCAGCTGAATGTGGGCCAAAATATTCTGGAGTTAACAAGCATAAGAAGTATACTGCACCAGATAGTAAGTTGGGAAAAGATAAAAAAACGGGTCCTTCCCAGTGTTTTCGTTACCAGAGCTTTGGTCACATCGCAGCTAATTGCGCAAAAAAAAGACGATGCGTGAAATGCGGTCTCGATCATGAGATTAATTGCTGTAAACGTAAGGACGAAGGTATGAATCCTTCTCCTGCGTTCTGCGTAAATTGCCAATCTGAAGGACATCCTGCAAACTTTAGGGGTTGCCCTGCCTACAAATTGTATACTGAGAAAAGATTAAGGAATAAAACCCTCCTTAAAGAGTCAATAGAAAGAAATAAGTCATTTAACTTACACGCGATTAATAATTTCATTCAGCCAAACAAATCTTACGCTGCCGTTCTTGGTGCTTCGACTCTTAAAAATAATACTGCAACAAAAGATAATACCTTAAATGATTTCATTAATGAAAGCAATAAGCTCTTTGGAGCACCTCTTGGTGTAATTATTGATAAATTGAAATTGTTTTGGCCTCATTATCTTTCCATAAAAAGTAGTGGTGACAAAACAGTTGCTTACTTAAATTTTGTTGCGTCTCTGACATGTTCCAATTAATTTCAATGTTCAGTATAAAAATTTTAAACCTTAATGTGAACTCAATTGTCTCTCATGAAAGGAGACTTAGAATACGAATTGACGGATTTAAAGCCAATTGCCGCTCTTTTATCGGAAACCTGCCTAAGAAATAATCACAAAGTGTCCTTTAGTAATTACGAAATGATTAGAAATGATCACAATAGAGGAACTGCCATTTTAGTAAACAAAAAATTTCATTTTGAAGTTATACTGTCCAACTTTGAATTAATATCAGCTACTTTAATTGCAATGCCATACCTGGACCATGATAATATACAAAGAAAATTGTTGCTTGGAGCAATATATTTGCCTTGCAATAAAGGTGTTAATATCAGAAGAGACTAAGACAAGTTATACCAACTATCTCTTAACTTTACAAACTGCATCATTGGAGGGGACTTTAATGCAAGACATGAATTCTGGGGCGGTAGTATGCGAAATATTAATGGCATCCATTTACACTCTTGGTTTATGGATGGTCCGTTTCTGAACCTTGATATTATTAATGGAAACAACCCGACATATCCTAGATCTTCATCTTTTTTAGATTTCTTTATTGTCTCTTCTTCCTTAATAAATTACTGTTTGGATCTAGTCTAGATCAACTAAATTTTGAATGCTATACCAAATCGTCGAGATTCGATCACTTCTCAATAATGCTAGATATAAGGTTTACAAGGTTTGATCCCTTTTTAAGTGTGCCTTGCACATTTCGATCCTTTAAAAAAACTAAATGGAAAAATTTCAGAGGTGAACTTGAGTCAACACTCTCTGGTATATCCCTTCCTCCAGACAAAAACCTAACAAACCTGGAAATTGATGAAGGCATCTCAACTTTCACAAACTCTATCAAACGTTGCATCTCTAATCACTCAGAAAATTTGACAACTGGAAATTATAAACATTACCAAAACGTTTCAGAATTAATTAAAAAAATGTACAAAATCAGAAAAATCTGGTTAAGACAATTAAAAAGAATATATCATAATAACTTGAATCAAGTTAACATCGAATATAAGGCTCTTTCTGCAAGAATTTCCTGTCTCAGTGATTAGCGAAAAGTTGTCTTCGGAGATGAACGAGCACTTTCGTAAGAGGTTAAACAATATTAGGCCATTTCCTCAGGCATTCAAGGAAATATTCAAAATTACAGGAAGAAATGCTTCGCATATTGGCATAACTAGTACCACAATTCGATATGATGGACAGGAATGTTTAAACATGACTGAGAAACTGAGTGCTTTTCACTCGTTTTATTCCAACGTTTTTTCGGAAAAAAACCTCTCCTACAATACAAATCTTTATAACCTCGTTAATTCCGAAGTAAATACTTTTCGTAATGATTCTCAGGGCAATGTCACTAATTTTAATTCTGAAAACTTATCTTCTAATCCTTCCACCCGGGAATTATTTGTTTCTCAAGGTGCAGTTGAATCAATTATCAATCTCCTAAATAGGAAAAAATCCGCCGGTCCAGATGAAATCTCTAATTTTGTATTGACTAAGTGTCAAAAACAAATTGCGCCTTTACTCACTATAATTATCAACAATTGTTTCAATAATGGATACTTTCCGACTCAGTGGAAATTGGCAAAACTTATTCCTATAGCAAAAAATAAATTATCTCAAGATGTTTCGAATTTTCGACCTATTTCTATGCTATCAAATCTGGGTAAAATTCTTGAAAGGTCTATGCTCACTCATCTGGAGGATTTTTGTGAAGAGACTAGTTTAATACCAGATAATCAATTTAGCTTTGAGAGAGCTCACTCAACAGAGCATACGCTCTTAGTATTCCAAGATTTAATAATTAAAGGGCTCCGAAACCAAGAATGTACGGTAGCGTGCGCTATTGACTTGGAAAAGGCTTTTGATTCAGTTTGGTCTAATGGGTTAATTTTTAAATTACTTAGGGCTGGTTGCCCTCATCCTTTATTAAAAATTATTTACAGCTTTCTACAGAACAGAAAACTTTTTATACAAATTAAGAATGACAAGTCTAAATATCTAGATGTTAAATCCGGAGTTCCTCAGGGTTCAATATTGGGTCCGAGGCTATTTAACATTTTTCTTCATGACTTCCCTATTAGAGATTCAAGCGCAATACTTTATGCGGATGATACTATAATTTCGATCTCACGTAAAAGGCCATCTGAAGCACTTGAGGAAGTTAAGGCTCGTTTTACTAAATTAATAGTATATTACAAAACATGGGGTATTAATATCAACCTAAATAAATGTGAACTCATTTGCTTCAGGAATGCTAGCGGTAAAGGTCATTATCTAGCGGTAGGAGAAAGGAAACGCTTACAACTTTCTATATTAGGCCAAGTCATTCCCCTAAAAGAGGAAATTAAATATTTGGGAATTAAAATGCACCATCGTTTGAAAGTTAACCCACATGCAAGATATGCGTTGAATAAAGCTAAAATAGCCACAGCTCTGCTAAAACCACTTTTAAACTCGACTGCTTTGGAAACGAGAACCAAATTGTTAATATATAAAACATTGATTAGACCTGTTATAACTTACGGTTTTGGTGTCTGGCTTTTTATTACTCCAAATGTTGTTAAAGAATTAGAAACTTTTGAAAGAACAATTCTCAGAAAATGTCTAGGTAAATTTCGTAGACCAGGGGGTAAATGGTTTCCGAATAAATTTATATATGAATCATCGGGAGTTATTCCTTTTACGTCATACCTAATTGACCTAACAAAAAAAAGATTCATGAAAATGGAGAATCAGTCTAATAATTTAATTAAGTCATTATTTATTAACAACGAATCTTCCCCGCTCGGTGCTCAATATTATGCATCTCCATTAAGCCTCCTCAATGGTTACCCGGTTTGGTTTTTTAATCCTTCCGACGATGACCCTCTAACAATGAATCAATATAAAAAAGATGCAGGCCACATTTACCGAGGTTAACAGCTCTATTGAGAAGAGTTCGCTGTGAAATCGGTCATCTCTCTAGCTTCTTGCTTGAAACGACTTGGAATTGTCGTTTACTTTTTTATTATTATTGTTACCTAGTTTTAAATTTATGTTTAAGTAATTTAAGTAATTTAAGTAATTTTTGTAGTGCCGGGAGCAAGCGCTTATACATGAGATTTTTTGTTTAATGAAATTGAATGTTTGAATTTTCATAAATTTTTTTTTTTTCTCTTGAAGTGATTAGTTTAAGTTAGGCGCTAAAGCCAACTAGTAAATAATTTGAAATTTTAAAATCAATTGTACTATATGTTATATTATTTGTAGGTCTCAATAAAATAAATCTAAATCTAAATCATTACAATTCTAAGATGTTTTTTGACTTACCTCACTTTCAAAATAAAGGGGTCATATATGATGGTACATAAATAATTATGTAGAGTAGTAAAATTTAAAATTAACTAATTAAATTTTCCAGTGGCGTAGCAAGGGGGTCTATTATGCCTCGGGCGCCGCTCATAGGGCACCAAACGGTCTCCAATTTAAACAAAGTTAGTTAAGTAATGTATTTAATGCCCACTGAATGGTTTGAAAGGGAAATTTTGTTTTTGTTCAGTTGATTTTGTGGACTTTTTTTTTTTTTTTTGGTCGCCAAATCTGTCCTTTATTGAGTTTTGAAAAAGTTGGCAACCCTAAGTATGAATGCAAGTTCGGCAAAACAAAATTCATCAAAGCAAGTTCATCAGAACAAAATGTTTCAAAACAAGTTTCATTGAGTGCAGGGTCGGTCCAACCATGGGTGCAATGGAGCCGCCGCACCCAGCGCCAAAGTTCGGAGGGCGCCAAAATTAAGCGTTTTTTACTTAGCATCGCGCGCTTTTTCATTTTGGTTCATATTCAATTTTGTGGAAAATTAGAAAAGGTACTACATTTTTTCTTTGATTATATTGTATTAAGGAAAAAGTTCGTGGCGTTTTTTCCAATAGATGGCTTTAGAGTCACATAACTTTTGTAGTTCTAACCCTAGCAAGTTATTTTATATAGCGCGCTTGAAAGGTTACATTTCGCAGAATATTTTCAAATATATTGTGAAATTCAGTAAGAAGTAATTCCGGTAATTCAGTTTTGAAAGCGAGCCAATTCTGAAAAAATTCGCTATATTTTACTATATCACTTCATCAAAGGCGATAAAGCTTCGCGGCTTCTGAAAAAATTCGTAGTGTTTACGTTGAAGATGCTCTAAAAAGCAGCAGACGTAAATGCTTTGCTCGTTTCCGCCCTGGAAATTTTGATGCGCCCCGCTCTGCTGGACCAATTATTGTACAAGTCGATGAAATTCTCCAAAAAATTGAGGAAGCCCTGGAAATTTCATCTTATGACATTGCTGAGGAACTAAAAATTGATCAAAAAATCATTTGCGTGATGCTGGATACAAAAAGAAGCCCGATATTTGGGTTCCACATGAATTAACAGTGAAAAATTTAGTCGACCGAATTTCAATACGTAAATCGCTGCTGAAACGAAACGAAATCAAGCCATTTTTGAAAATATTGATAACGGGGAAGAAAAGTGGGTCGACAATAATGTGCTAAAAAGATCGTGGTCCGGAAAGAATGAAGCTGCACAAACAGTGGCAAAGCCAGGAGTAACGCCACGTAAGGCAATCTTTGTGTTTGGCGGGATTGGAAGAGAATCATGCATTATGGACTGCAACGCGATAAAAGCACGCAATTGGGGTAAATCGGCCACAATCGATTAATAGGAAAGGCGTATTTTTCCATCAGAACAATTCCATGCAGCACACATCTTTATTGACTAGGCAATTGAGATGGCTTGGCTGGGAAGTTTTGATACATTCACTGTATAGGCCGGACCTCGCTCCTTCCGACTACGATTTGCTTCGGTCTCTGCTTAATTCCTTTACAATTTAGGCCTGTGAAAATCACTTGGTTCAGTTTTTCCTCCAGAAATCCCAGAAATTCTAGACTGGTGGCACAATGGTTTTACCAGAAAAATGGCAAAAGATCATCGATCAAAACGGCACATATTTAGTTTAATAAAATGCATTTAAAATGTGTTAAAAATGTGTATGAATTTTGGTGAAAAAACGTCACGAACTTTTTCCTTGACCTATACGATATTTTTGGTATTGATGGCGCCATTTACCTAATCTGCACTCGGTGCTGAAATAGCTTGGACTCGCGTTGAATTGTTCAATTAATAAAATTGAGTTTTAATATAAAAAGTATTGTTTTTAATAAGATTGTTTGTAAAATTTTTCATAAAAGCAGAAATAAAAGTATATTTTAGCACGGCGTCCTTGAAATATTATTGCAAAGACTTTAATAAAAAAAACATTAAGTAATTTAAAATCGGCCTATAGCCGAATTTTTGATGCCCTATGATAGAAATGGGAGAGAAAAATTGTAAAAACTAACAATATTTCAAGGCCTTTTCTTCATAACATTGTTTCCCCTTTTCAAAATTTCCTCTAATTTCTAAGTAACCCAGACCCTGATAGCATAAGCCTAATTTGCAAATTTTATTCAAATCGGTGTATTAGTTTTTAAAGTAGCTACATGAAAAAAACAAAACAAAAAAACGACAGAACCACCCTGGTTTTTGCTTAATAACTTCGCTGCCCGTTAGTCGATTTTGCTGAAATGCAATACCAAATCCAGTTACCCAATAACCAACTAACATACTAAATTTCATCAAAATTGGAAAACGCGTTTTTGAGTTATGTTATCCACGGACGGACGGACGGACATGCATAAATCGATGTAACTTCTGATTCTCTACACAACCGTACCCTTAAAACCTTTCTACATCGATTATTTCGATATGTTACAAATGGAGTAACAAAACTAGTCTACCCTCTGGTAGTACCTACCATAGGGCGTAAACACTTCATTTCTTATACAGGGGTGGGCATAATTATTTTTACACTTGAAATTTATTGGGAAGCGTTTCTTTGCATGCCGATTTTATTGGGTTCTTATTGGAATTTATAAAATTTTTTCCTTGGAGATATAGCAATGATATGTTCAAAATGCAATAGCAAAAAAGGGGCGAAAAAGGTTGGAGATTTTTTATACACGGCAGTATAAACATTTATTGGCGTAGGGCATAAGTATTTTTACACACACTACAAAAGTCGGAAATCTTGCGTTTTGGCCATTATGGTCCGTTTACTTAATAAAATTATTGAAGAGAATTATTTCTTAATATATATATATAATATAAAAAACCTCCAACCCTTTTCGCCCCTTTTTTTACTATTGCATTTTGAACATATCATTCACTTTTCCAGCGCAAACGATCAAATAGTTTGACAAACAAATTTATCAAATTTGCCCGTAATTTCAATTTTCGGCTACGTTCGTGTCATACGCTTTATTATGCACAATAAGTAATACAAGCGACGAGTGAGATCGTGCTTGACAAACACCGCCGCACAAATTGTTTGTCAAACACGCCGTCAATCAAAATTCTCATCAAATACGTCAAACCACTGAGATACATTAACTAGAGATATTAATTTGCTGTCTCATGTGGGCCGACAGAGGGGAATATGAAACTTGGGTTTATTTGTATGGAAAATAAAAACAACGCAAATTTTAAATGCTAACGGAGGGGAAACCAAGTTAAATTATTATATCGTATTGGTTGAGCGGCTAGTCGTTATCTCCGAAACTTCGAAAACTTGGGCTTCTATCGCTTGGAGTAAGCGAGCGAGAAGATAAAATAAAGACCATTTCTCCTCCATAATTTTGTATGAAAATGAGGTAAACGAAATCTCCAGGGTTCCGTTCACTCGATCACACCGGTGTAAAAAAAAGTCGGTGTAAGTTAATGTCAAAAAAGCCGGTGTCGAAAAATGTAAGTTGTTTGCGAGTGAACGGTCGTAGTCGTAGTCGTAGTCAATTAGTGTCATTTCGAAATGTCAATTGGAGAAAATGCGCATTTACAGGAAAATTAATGTACTGTAATTATTAAAATTACTTTCATGAAATCTGTTTATGTTTAATATTTCATTTAGTAACAAATTTTTACATAAAAAACATATTTTATGATTTCACTTTTTTTCATAAATTTAATATTTTAAATTTTTTTGGAATATAATTCAACGAATTGAATATAAACTTATTACTAAAACTATAATTTTTCTATAAATTTGCCAAATAATTAAAAAAAAATAGTGAATTCACAAAAATTTGTTTTGAATTCAAAATCAAACTGACGAAATAGAAATGACAATTAACAACTACACCCTATGACATTGGTTGAAAAAAGTTACTTTTTTACACCGGTGTGATCGAGTGAACGACAGAGTGTCGGTGTCATGACGTCATCGTAGTCGAAAAATGTTGACCAGTGAACGCAAAAGTGTAACTTTTAGTCGCTTTTAGTTACTTTGAGTTGGTGAGTGAACGCAGCCCAGTTAATGTAACTCTATGCGTCAAACACAAGAATTGATCGTTTACGGGGTACTTAACTCAGGGGAAATTTTTTAGCTGTCAATGCTTCCCCCCCTGTGTATCATGCAATGAGTGAATTTAATATTTGAAGTATGGGGTAAAAGGTTTATTATGCCCTATGGTAGGTACTACCAGAGGGTATATTAGTTTTGTCACTAAGTGTGTAACACATAGAAATAATAATCGGAGAAAAATTTCAAGGGTATGGTTGTGTAGGGAATCAAAAGTTATATTGATTTATGCATGTCCGTCCGTCCGTCCGTCCGTCCGTCCGTCCGTAGACAAGATAACTCAAAAACGCGTTATCCGATTTTGATGAAATTTATAATTTGAGTTGCTTATTCCTTAACTTGGTTTGGTATTGCATTTGAGCCAAATCGATCCACGGGGGGCAAAGTTATAAAGGAAAAACCAGGGTGACCAGAAAGTTTTCTCGTTTTTTTGGTTATGGTTTTTCGGATGTAATTGGAAAATTTGTGACCCGATTTTGTACAAATTAATTATGTAGGTTAACTGCATAAGTAGACGATACCGAATTAATTTTCAGTCAAATCCGTCCAAGGATAGTGGAGAAATAAATAGTTGTAGCCTAAAATAAGCCTGTTCATAAAGTTTTTCCAATGTATTTTAAAAAGTTATGTACGGATTTGAATCAAATTTACGAAACGTGTTTATACTATTCGACTCCAGCCTACCTGTGAATTTGCGCCAATTTGAGAATGAAGAAACGAAGTTATGGAGAGAAAAACCTTAAAATATTCAGTTAAGCAGAAAGTTCGTGGCGTTTTTTTTCCAATAGTTGGCTTTAGAATCGTATAACTTTAGTAGTTCTAATCCTATCAAGTTATATTATAGCGCACTGAAAAGGTGACATCTTATAGAATACTTAGAAAAAAAAAATTGTGAAATTCTGGCAGAACAAATTGGGGTAATTGGGTTTTGAAAATGAGCCAAAATTCTGAAAAAAATTCCCTATATTAATGCTCCATGTTTGGTACTACCGTCCGTCCGTTGACAAAATAACTTAAAAACGCGTTATCCAATTTTGATGAAATTTAGAATGCTACTTGGTTATTGCTATAGTGGTTTTGGTATTGCATTTCAGCAAAATCGACTGAGGGGCAGCGAAGGTATTAAGGAAAAACAGGGGCGACCATAAAGTTTTGTCGTTTCTTTTTATATAGTTTTTCGGGTTTAATTGGAAAATTGGTATAGCAATTTTGTTTAAATTAATTATATTGGTTGACTACATTAATAGACGATACCGTTGAAAATTTCAGTAATATCGGTCTAAGGATAGTGGAGAAAGAAGTAGTCGTAGGAAGAAATAACCCTGTTCAGAAAGTTTTTTTGATGTATTTTCAGAACTAATGCACCGATTTGAATGAAATTTGCAAATTAGACTTATGCTACCAGGGTCTGAGTTACTTACAAATTAGAGAAAATTTTGACAAGGCAAACAAAGTTATGAAGAAAAACCTTGATATATTGTTAGTTTTCACAATTTTTCTCTCCCATTTCTACCATAGGGCATCAAAAAATCAGCTATAGGCCGATTTTAAATTACTTTATGTTTTTATGTTTTAAAATGAAATCAGAAAAGTTTGCGATGAACGAATTACTGCAATTGATTTTGATTTCCGACGTTTAGAAAATATGGAGTGGTTACATTTAAGAATCAGAATCCCGATCGAAGCCGGGTAGCGAAGTTAGTTATCGATAAAATTGTCCAACAGATAAAATCTATGGAATTTGCAAAACATTTCCAGCAAGGGCTTCAGTTGTTTCTACATATTAGGCGGACTCTTAAAGCCAATAAATCAGTCGAATAATAAGTTATTGAGCTCCACACGTGGGGCATATGCGTTCCATACACAATTTACTGACAATTTCTTTTAACTTTTCTGCTTCATTTCAAAACAAAACAATAATTTGATAGCTTCAAAAATTTAATTAATTTATTAACTAAATTTCGGAATGTTACCAAACATACAAAATTCTGAAGGAGTGCATATGGCCCATTAGCTCAGTTGGTTAGAGCGTCGTGCTAATAACGCGAAGGTCGCGAGTTCGATCCTCCCATGGGCCAAACAAATTTTTTTTTTTCATTCACATTGAAAATTAAATAATTAATTGAACAAATTAGAATCACTAAAACATCAATTTTTTTTTTTTTTGAATTCTAGTTTTAAAACTAGATGTTACTCCAGAGCCAATTTGCGGTTATGCAACGCAAAGTCGAAAAAGGGCCAGAGATTTAATTGGCCAAAGCAACGCTTTAACCCTTTCGGTACGGGAGACGATTTATTAGTTTCCAACAATTATAATGGGTTAATCAAATAGGGAAATGCATATTAAGCTAATATATAGCCTTTTTTTGCGTCCCCCTTCCCCGGGTAAAGATTGGGGGGCTGGGACATATATGTCCCAGCTGGTGTTTGTTATGGGACGCAATATTTTTTTTCAATAACTGTTCTTAAACTTCTAAATAAAGAAATGGGACATATTCTACCCTTTTAACGTAAAAATTGTACATATTTGGTCTTTGTGAAAATTCAGTGGGACACATATGTCCCAATAGGTGCGAAAGGGTTAATTCGTCATTTTACGAAAATTTTTTTTTTTTTTATTTCGCAGTTTTTTATTGTTTGTTACGTAGATTTTTATTATTTTTTACGATGATTTGAGTTTACAGCCTTTCCCCTCACTAACTGTAAAGCCCTTTACAGCCTCCAAATGTGTGTGGAATGTTCGAGATCCAATTGCCAATTCCGAGCCTGTAACCTTTCCCCCCACTAACTGCAAAGCCCTTTTTAGCCTCCAAATGTGTGTGGACTGTTCGAGGTCCAATTACAATTTTAATTAAATTATTCTTTATTCATAATGTCAATTCAATTGTGCAAATTGGTAACTGCGGTGTTTGTGTAGAACATAAGTTTAAATACGTTAAATCAAACGTGATAGACGAATTTGATAAAATCCTGTTTTCTTTTATTTATATCTATACTATAACCCAATATGAACCTTGGCTTCCTCGAGAAATACAAGATTGGTTTACAGATTGTGCTCAATTTATATCAACAGTGTGTAATCAAAACGTAGAATGGGTTATCCTACTAGGTTTACCAGTTGTTTAATCTTATAATCGGTCACATCAAAAAATTTCTCAAAAAACTCACAAACATGTATTATGAAACAGAAAAATGCTTTTCCACCAAATTTTATACATTCATTAGATTCCAGTCATATGATGTTAACGTCTTTACATTGCGAACGTCAAGGTATAACTTTTATTTCTGTACATGACTGCTTCTGGACAAGACACATGCAAATAATGTGCCTGATATGAATAAGGTTTGAAATTTATTTATATTGGGCGAATAAAATTTTACAGTAGTTAATTTCTTTCCAGATTTGTAGAGAACAATTCGCATCTTTACATTCTCAACCAATTCTAGAAGATTTATCCAAATTTTTAGTTAATAAATATAGTTTTAATGAAAAGTAAGTAAAGTCTATTTTCACGAAATTTTATCAATCGAACGAAATAATATTATTTGTTTTTAGGGTATTTTTAAATGACGGATCAAGTGCTGACTTAACAAAACGGAAATTAAATAAAACTTTGAAACAATTACCAGAAATGGGTAGTTTCGATTTGAATAAGGTTCTACAATCGATTTACTTCTTCAGTTAAACAATAAAATGAATGAAAATATGAACAACTTTTTGTATCTGGTCCGTTAAAGATATATTGCTTGATAAAAAAACATATAGGAACTTAAAATCGGCCTATAGCCGATTTTTTGATGCCCTATGGTAGAAATGGGACAGAAAAACTGTCAAAACTAACATTAGGTTTTTTCTTCATAACTTTGTTTCTTCTTTTCAAACTTTCTTCCAATTTGCAGGTAACCTAGAGCCTGATGGAATAGGTCTAATTTGTAAATTTTATTCAAAATGGTGTATTAGTTTTTAAAGTACATCAAAAAAAACTTTATAGAGAGGGTTATTTTCCCCTAGGATTATTTCCTTCTCCTTTATCCTTGGACCGATTTGACTGAAATTTAACATGATATCGTCTGTTTATGTAGTTAACCCGCATAATTAATTTTAATAAAATGGATTAACAAATTTTCCAATTAAATCCGAAAAACCATAAACAAAAAAACGACAAAACTTTCTGGTCACCCTGGTTTTTCCTTTATAACTTTGCTCCCCCTCGATTGATTTTGTTCAAATGCAATACAAAACCAAGTTAAGGAATAAGCAACCCACATTCTAAATTTCATCAAAATCGGATAACGCGTTTTTGAATTATCTTGTATACGGGCGGACGGACATGCAGAAATCGATATAACTTTTGATTCCCGACACAACCATACCATTAAAACCTTTCTACAACGATTATTTCGATGTGTTACAAATGGAGTGACAAAACTAATATACCCTCTGGTAGTACCTACCACAGGGCATAAAAATGAAAGTAATTGAAAATAAATCGTTTTATTTAATAGGTCGTTAATTTTTTTCTAATTATGAAATTTTGTAAACATTTTGAATAATATTTGTTAAAATTAACTATTATTTATTCGTTCGAAAATTAACGCTAGATGTCGTACGTCTATCTTTACTAGTTGTCATTTGAATTTGATTTTTAGCAGCTATTTATACGTTTTTGTTGGTTGCTTGGTGTTCATCCTTTTTTGGCAAGTTTTTCATTAATATTTTACATTTAAAATGAAGAAAATTGCTCCAACTGTAAATAATCTTCCTGATTTATTAAGAACTGTTCCGTCTAGCGATAAAGATGCCGAAAAAGAAATGACTACACAAATGATGCGGCATCTGGCTTATGGAGCACCGTAAAATTTTCAAGTTAATTTGAGTGAAAATAGTTAATTTTCTATATTATTTTAGTTATCAATGATCAACCAGAGATTTTGAGTTAGGTGCCGCATTGGGTAGAGGTAAGTTTGGGCGTGTCTATTTAGCAAGAGAAAAGTCCAGTCATTATATAGTTGCAATGAAAGTTATGTTTAAATCGGAATTACAAAAGGGACACGTTGAACGTCATTTGCTTCGAGAGATCGAAATTCAGTCGCGGCTGAAGTAAGTTTTTTCTTTTATATAATCAAAAATGTTGTATCAAAATACATGGTTTTCAGGCATCCAAATATTTTACGTTTGTTAACATGGTTTCATGATGACAAAAGAATATATTTGGCTTTGGAAATAGCTTCGAAAGGAGAACTTTATAAGCATTTGAAAAATGCAGCATTTCATAGATTCGATGAGCATCGTGCTGCGAAATATACATATCAAGTGGCTGATGCTCTTAATTATTGCCATTTAAACAATGTCATTCACAGAGATTTAAAACCTGAAAATATTTTATTAACATCCGAAGATAACATTAAACTGGCAGATTTTGGATGGTCAGCACATACAATGTCTAACAAGTATGCTTTTAAAATTGTTTTAATATATTTATTTTTGAATTCATTTGTTTTGTGCAGACGTAAAACAATGTGTGGAACTTTAGATTATCTTCCTCCAGAAATGATAGATTCCCAATTTTATGATGATTCAGTAGATCAATGGTGTTTGGGTATTTTAGTGTATGAACTTCTAGTGGGTAGTCCTCCTTTTGAATCAAATAATAAGGTGGTCACTTACGAAAAAATTCGTCAATTAAATATTGTTTATCCAAAATATTTAACTATTGTTGCTAAAGACTTGATTTCGCAGGTTTTTATTTCGTATTATAGATTAGAAATTGTTTTGTACTAAATTACAGTTACTCCGTAAACCAAGTACTAACCGTATTTCTTTGGTGAACGTTATGTTACATCCTTGGATCAAGGAAAATATGAGAAAACCTAGTAGAGACACAATGGTAATATCAAAATAAACACGCTGATTTTTAGTAATTTCATATTCAGCTCATTTTTTTTAATTTACTTATTTTATTCATAATTTCTGTACTTTTAAAAAATCAATTAGAATTTAAAAATGCTCATTTGCAATTAAAATTTTTAATCCCTTTTACACCATTTTTTTTTCGTATCTTTTATAGCATCCTCTAAATCAGTGTTTCCCAACGCGGGGCCTATGCCCCACAGGGGGGCAATTTGATTGTTAAGGGGGGAAATTCGAAAATGGACATGACACAAGTTTAACCCTTTCGCTCCGGGAGATTTAAATTCAATGCTAGATTTCGGTGCCAAATTTAGTTTCTTAAGTGAACAATTCAATTTTTTGATATTAAAATTATGTATGTTACATAGGGGGGGGGGGGGGCATAAGAATTTTAGAAAGGCTAAGGTGGAGCATGGCACAAAAAAAGTTAGGAAACGCTGCTCTAAATTAACACCTTTTACTTTACAAGTAGTTTTAGTAATTGCTCGTCGCAGAAAATTAGCTTCGTTACTTGTTAATTGTTTGGCATCAAATTTTTTCCCCTTTTTTCTAGAATCACTTAATTTCTTTGCTATTCTACCACTCGGTGTACTTAATTCATCCGATGTAAACGGTTCCCAAATAGTTTTCTGTTGTTGCTTACTTTCAATCAAAAATTTCTTGTGATTGTCTTCACTTTTTTCTTCTTTCGGCAATTCGGAGATTACACTTTGGCTTTGTTTTAAGTCGTTTTCCAACGTTTCCCATGGTGTTGAATCTTCTGGCTTCATTTGTGTTTTTCATATGCATTCCGTCTATAACTTGTCCCCTATTTCTTCCGAAGTTTTTTCCTCGGTTGTACGGATGTGATTTATTTTGGTTTACATTGTTACCAGTCGTTTCCAAATTGTCTTTAAACTTTTGAAATTTAACATTTTTATTAAAAGGATTGTTTGCACTCATTTTCACATGTTCTTCAAAAGTCAAACTGAACCTTTTAATAAAGAGAAAAAATATATGTTTACACGCGGTAGAAATCTACCGTCAAGTTTTGGGTAGAAATCTACCAAACCGATTAGACGAGGTATGTTAATGTAAACATACCATGGAATGCTTGAAATAAAATTAAAAGAAAAGTTTAAGTGTAAAGTGAAAGGGTTTTAATATTCCTTCTACTACACCACTACCACGACATTTTTTGAAGTGAAAACTTGTTTAGCTGCGTTGGAGGTGATTTGAAACTCAATGAAAATGTAAATAACAATTCATACAGGCACTAGCACTTAAAATATTTGAAAAGTACACCTAGGCCTCGGTTTGCGTCGTAGATACGTTCCAAAATGTTGCGACGCATTCTGAAACAATGCAAAGTGTATTAACATTTTGTATAAAGAAAAAAACTAATAAAATTAATAATTTGAGAAACATAAATAAAAGAAACTTTAATAATTTTTTAAAAACAAAATTAATAATATTATATTTTTTAATTGTAAAATAATTATTTATAACAAAAAAATTTAAATTAGTAGCTTAAAAAATAAAATCAAAAAAATTAACGACAATATCGAAAAAACGCAACATGAAACGGCGCAACGCCAGGCCTAGGTGTATATAACACAAAAATTTTCTTCATTCTTTCTAATTGTTACGATTAAGTAAAAATTTAATTCTTATTTCAAGAATAATTTAACAAAATTCTTTATTGAATAATTTTTACAATTACAGGAAAATTTCGTATCTTGTATGAGCAGTTGTCTTGGTTGACTTTAGTGGACTGTATCGTTTTTGTTATATGAAAAATTATATTGAAATTTCGTGGCCAACTTTATAAATTAATTGAAATTGAAATCTTAAGTAAAATGAAAAAAATAGTTTACAGTGAAGTTGTAACACTAATGAAAAATTTTAATTTTCTTTTCTTATTTTGTGCGGATTTTTTTGTTTCTGTCATTTTCAAAAGAGGTGTTGGGACGGTCGCGTCTAATTTCTCTTGTAGACATCCCAAATTTTGATATTGTTGTTCAATAGAAAAGAAAATATACGAGGGCAGTCGGAGTTTCAATATACCATAATAATATAAATGACAGCCCGTGTTGTTACTCCACAAATAGATCTCAATGTACAATACCTAGAATCATTGTCTGTTCAGCTTTCGAAAGTGGGAGAAATATCTGCTTGTGAAGGCAGATTGGACCATAATAAATCAATTATAATTGTGGCAATTTATATTTCTCCCAACCAATCAATAAATACAATTAGTGAATTCATACACGAGAATTTGCTAAAGTACACACCAGAAATATCGCGGATTCGATAAAAATCCGATGATTTTAAGTGCGGATTTTAATGTTAATTTTGCATTGGATACAACGCTCCCTTTGATTGAGTTCCTCAACACCAAATTAAATTTAAAAATGTGCAGTAGTCGCACTGAATCGACAACAAGATCGAAAACAGTAATTGGCGCTGTATTTCAAAGATATATTGATCAAATCCAAACCAAAGCATTCATTTCATACTTTAGTTATCATAAGGCACTCGTGTCATTTATTGAAATTGAAAACAAAGAGTGTGAATAATAAAATGTAAAATAACTTTTAAACTTGGTACCAATATTTTAATAAATAAACCCTATAACTATCCAATCCCTGCATTCGTCTCATTCGATCGCTGTTTAGTTTTCCGAAGTTTTCACTTCTACCGCGTGTGCACAGCACAAATGAACTAACCTTTTATATAATTAATTAGATCAATTCAAAGTGTAGACCAGAGCCAACCAACACCTTAAGTTGAAAAGCTCATTATCAGGGCTGCGTTCACTCACCAACTAAATGTAACTAATAGCGACTAACGGCCGGTTTGTTCACTCTTGATCAAATCTGTGATTAGGTAATCACAGATTTTGCTTAATCCATGATTATGAATCTGTGGTTAACGAAATGCGTTTGTTCACTTTTTTTTCACCTTGATTACCAAACCATAGATTCTTCCATTTTTCCAGTGGTTTTCCAATGTTTTCCAATGCATCTGTCAAATTTTAATCCATGATCAATTTAAATTTTTGAATTTTAAAATAATTGATTTCGGTAATTATTTAAAATGTTTTTTTTATATAATAATTATTTTGAGTAAATTTAATATAAATTTGAATTTGTGTAATAAAATTGTTTACATATTTCATAAAATGTTCATGATATGGTTTTTGCATGAAAATGAAATGAAAGGACACAAGGAGACACGAAATAATCTTTTTTAATTGAGTGCATTATTCATTATATTCATTCTCTAAACACATTCATGGGCAGGAAATCTGGATAATATGTGAAAAGTATACAAAAGGTGTGTATGTGCTAGAGGTCGGTGTGTGTATGTGCTAAGTGGGTATGTGCTACTAAGGTGGGTCTAGACTTCTAGACCTAAGTTGGGTTTAGACTTATTTTGCATGTATGTTATGTCAGCAATACCACTACTCTATTCATGCTATCTCCCTAGCACTTAAATACTAAAATCGGAGTGTACCATAAATACTAAAAACGGAGTGTACCAAAATGATCCAGAATCGGTATAGCTTTTTTTTAATATACTTATTTTGTGTGTATGTTATGTCAGGGGGTCGTAGCTCAATTAGTATCGATTGATATACGGTGTCTTGGCTTTTTAATCGCAGTTTGAATCTTGGTCTAGGACATGAAAGAAAAAAAATTTCTTCGCCCATTATCAGATAAGTAGAAAAATGTTTTTTTTATGAAATGTATGTATGTATACCATTGACCAAGAAAAAAAAATTTTTTTCAGTTAATTAGGGAAAAAATATTTTAGCATTTTACCAAAAAAACTAGTTTTCCGAATTTTTATTGTTTATTTTAACGGTTTTTTATAAAAAACATTAAAAAAAAATTTTTTTAAGGTATAATATTATGCTATATAAACATAAACAAAAATATTATTTTTTTATAAGCAAAGTAGAAGTTTATTGCAAATTAACCAGAAACAATTAATTACTTATAAAGTAATGAAAAAGGGTATAAAATACCAAATACTTTCAGCAAAAAAGCTAAAATATGGTGACTTTTTATTGTTAGAAATGTAACAATAAAATGATTTTAACCGGTGAACACTATAAAATTTATAAAAATTATATAAAATATAATAATGTGTGATTCAAACCTTACTTTTTTTTCAATAGGGTTTTTTTGACAGATCACGCGTGACTAGTGTCATTCTGATTTGTCATTTTTGTTCAGTATTGTATGGCAATTCATCATGTCAAGACTTACATCGTCGTTTGTTTGCTGAATGGGCGCTTGAACGCATCGAAGAAATCCGGAATTTTCAAGCCAAATTTTGTTCAGTGATGAGGCTCATTTCTGGCTTAATGGCTACGTTAATAAGCAAAATTGCCATATTTGGGATGATGAGCATCCACAAGAGTTTCAAGAACTACCATTACATCCATTGGAAACAACAATTTGGTGTGGTTTATGGGCCGGGGGCATCATCGGTCCGTATTTTTTCAAAAATGCGACCGGCGGCCACGTTACCGTCAATGGTGAGCGCTATCGTGCCACAATAACGGACTTTTTAGTACCTGAAATTGAAGCCCGTGGTCTCGACAATATTTGGTTTCAACAAGACGGTGCTACGAGCCATACAGCCCGTGTTACAATGGATTTATTGCAAAATCATTTCGGTGAGCAATTAATTTCACGTTTTGGCCCAGTGAATTGGCCACCAAGATCGTGCGATATCACACCTTTGGACTTTTTTCTTTGGGGCTATGTAAAGTCAAAAGTCTTTGCCGATAAACCAGTGACAATTGAAGCATTTGTAGCGAACATTACACGTGTCATTCATGAGATTCCGATCGAAATGCTTGAGATCGAAAATTGGACCGCCAGACTGGCCGAGCTGAAACGTAGTGCCGGCCAACATTTGAAGGAAATTATTTTCAAACATTAATTGCCATACTATGTGCTTAAAGTTGATAATAATGATTTGATATTTGCATTCAATTCTAAGTGTTTTATTTTTATTTAAAAAAAAAGTAAAGAATGAATCACGCTATATGTTCGTGGGGTTGGGGAACGACGAAACATTAAAATTTTATGAAATTTTAGAAAATCATTTTAATAATGATGATGATGACAATTTTTATCAAATTGAAGATGAAGATTATAATTTATGGGGAGGGGGGGCCATACAAACGGAGGAAACTGACATTATTAAAATGATATAAGCGTAGTTTTAAAAAAAAATAATGTTTTGACAATAATAATTATAATAATATTGTATCTATTAGCTTAGTTTTTTATTTTATATATTTTTTAAATAATTATAATAATAAAAAATGTATTAGAATTAGTTTTTATATTTTATGTTAAGAATTTTATAATAACTAAAAAAATTTTATTTTTTAAATATATATATATTTTTGAAAAAAACAATTTTTTTGTTTTAATTAAAAAAACTTTTTTCCCCAAAAAATTACAGGGTTGTGAATTTACTCTTGAAATATTTTTTATGGTTCTTTTTTCACTCTGGTGCTGCATTAATCTGAAAAAAATAATATTAAGAAATAACATATTTTTTAAATAAAAAACTCACGTGAATAACTACTCTTTCTCTTATATGTTCCGTTTATTTTTGATGATTCTGCTATTTATAATGATGATGGTGGAGATGATGATGATGATTATGATGACATCATTAATGTATTCGATGCTGTTGCTTCTCTAGAAGTAGATGGTTGTGATGTTGTTTCTTTAGAAACTGGTGGTGATGATGATGATGATGACATCATTAATGTATTCGATGCTGTTGCTTCTCTAGAAGTAAATGGTTGTGATGTTGTTTCTTTACAAACTGCTGGTGATGATGATGATGATGACATCATTAATGTATTCGATGCTGTTGCTTCTCTAGAAGTAAATGGTTGTGATGTTGTTTCTTTAGAAACTGCTGGTGATGATGATAATGATGACATCATTAATGTATTCGATGCTGTTGCTTCTCTAGAAGTAGATGGTTGTGATGTTGTTTCTTTAGAGACTGCTTCTGCTGTCTCCAATGATTTAAATAAAGCATCTTCTCCATCTGGTTTCCACATATTCCAACGTGTATCATTCTGACCTAAACCATCATGCAATGCTTGGCATTTATCGCACCCAATATTATTACTAAAATAATAAAAATATTCGGTATTCGGTATTCCGCATCTGTTGCATAGCATGGATGGTCTATTAAAAGATGATAGTTTATCATCCATAATGTAATAGGTATCATGTATAATACGTTCTTGTATTAAACAGATATCTGCCGATGACATATACTCTGCGCATTCATAGCATAGATTGTGACTTAAATTAGTCTTAATTGAACATAGCAAATACAGTTTAGAAACTGCACAAACAACAATTCTAGTTTTATCAATAGTTATAGACATAATTACTAAAAAAGAACATAGAAATAAAAAAAATTATTAATTTCAACTTTAAAAATAAAAAAATTTTTTTTTACTTACAATCACAAGATTATATAAAAAATATATATTTTAATTGTTTTTTTGAACTTTCACTTTTTCTAATTTTTTTTATGAACACAAGATTTTTTTACTAAAATTATTTAAAAAACTTTTCACAAAAACATAAGATTTTTATTTAAAATGAAAATTTTTTTACTCCAACTATCTCAAGTTTTAGAAATCAACTAATAAATGTTCATTTCAAATTTTTATATATACTTGTATAGCATAATTCTAGGTCCAAAGTCCCCCCTGGCTAAAAAACTATTTTTCTTAATTTTATTGTTTTTTTATGTTTTTTTTACGATTGCGGTTTTTATAAAATATTTTTTTGGGGCGGAAAGTTCACAAAAATTATTTTATGCTATAAAAAGTAAAATTGTTTTTTAAATTTTTTTATGTGAAAAAATTGCTGAATCATTTAAGTTAACAAATTTATTAAATTGTCCCGTCAATTCTACATAACAGAAAATTAAGAGATCTATTAACCTTTTAATTTTTAAAATAAGAGGCCATAGCAGAAATTGCTATTCTGGTTTAGAGATTTTTGTAGAAATTTTAATATTAAGAGAATAAGAGGGTTTGGAGACTTCGTTGCCTTGGTTACAATAAGAATAATATTGAAACGACAAAGCTTGTTCGTAAAAACTAAATTCACTATCACTGTCTTCATCATCATCCAATGCAGTTTCAGTGTTTAAATATTTTTTACTGTGGAGATAATTATAAAGTATAAAACACGAATTTATAATTTTAGCTGCTTTTACAGGATGATATATTGTAGTTAAGTAAAATGAAAACACCAAAATTCCATGTACTTTCTGCTTCAACGTTGATGCTATAGTATCTTTTCCTGTTGCGATACATGCGTGGTGGATGCGCATCATCATCAATAGGGGGAGCGACTATTGCAACATGAGTGCAATCAATGCAACCGATTGTGTGGTCTATACCAAATTTTTCACGAAAGCCGTTCTTAATTGCGATTATATCATTTTCCGAAGTAGGGAACTTTATATATGATCTCATATGACGCACTACCAGATTTGCAACAGTTTTTATACTCCAACAAACCGACGACTGACTAATATTTAGAGCACTATGACGTCCCACAGGGTTTTGACATGATGCATTGGCAAAGAAATTTAACGATGTCAAGACTTTCATATGGAAAGGAATTGTTGAGTACGCCTCGTCGTAATGTGGCTTTAATAATTCAATTAATTCCAGAACACAATACTGGGGCATGCAGAAATTTCTTATGAAACTAGCCCGAGGTAACAAAAACGGATCATATCCATCTCGTAAGGTCCTTAAATATGCACTACGCTCATGAAAAAAAAAATTAAATATTTCACTAAAAATGTATGCTATTTAATTACTTACTTTTCCGACCTTCTATTTTATTGCTCAACAGCATACAAATAGCACAAAATTATTAATTCCTCAATCATTTTCACACAATAATAATAAAAAATATTGGAAATTTTAAGTAACAATCTAACCTCAGTTCAGTTAAGAGATTAAGAGGAAGTCGACGATGTCCTCTAAAGTTAAGAGGTTTTTCGATTAAAAACTTCTCTTAACCTGTTATGTAGAATGGGAAAATCTATTAAATTAACTCTCCAAAAAAATTAAGAGATCAGCTGATTTTTCAAGTCTTTTAACTGATTAACCGGAATAGCAAAATCTATTAATTTTCAGTTAACAGGTTAAGAGCTCTTAACCTCTTATGTAGAATCGGGGGGTGTATTTATTTATGAAATATATTTTAGTTAACAATTTTATTGTTGTATTTATTTAAAGACTATAATTTCAATTTTACAATTGTATTTTTAGAGTTCAACAATGTTATTGCAGAACTTTAGTTCTGCCTTAGTTCGATGCAGTTTTAGGACTGCCTCTTCCATTCCTTTTATAATATCTTTCTTAATATTAATAAGATATCTTATAAAGAATTCCTAAGAAATGTTTAGTCTACAAAATAACTGTACTTTGAGTATGAAAACATTTCTTAGTAAAAGATATTTAATACTTATGATTATAAATGCTTACTACTGGATAATGTGTTAACTTTTATTTAAATTAGATATTTAAATTTTATTATCGAATTTTTATAGTGTTGAATCATAAAGAAAATTTTTTTTAAGAAGTCATTTGCTTTTATTTAGCAAAATAGTATTATATACAATTTTGATACTTTCATACATGTAAGTTGTTTTTTGAATTTTAAAAAAATAAAAAAAATTACTTAACTGAAACATTTATTACAGTGGAGGAAAAAAATGCCGCCAAGAGATCCAAACATTTTAATATTACGTGAAGAAGAAGAAGAAGATGATGAAGAAGATCGAGCTGGGGCCGGATTCCGCAACTGTGAGAAAAATTTTAGTGTGCACAAATGAAAAAACTCACTACTCACAGTAGTGTGCATTATTTTTAGTTGAAGCGATGACGCAAGCATCAAATGCAGAATGAAAATTTCGAGATGCCGAATTTATTTTGACAAATGAAAATTGTTAAAATATATAATTAATATATAATTTGTTTGAAATCTTTAACGTTTATTGAATATTTTTGATATTTTAAAAAAGTTTTCCTTTTTACTCGAAACGACATTTTTATAATTTGCGTTCATATGTACCTATATCCATTGAAGAAGATATCTAAATAAAATATTAGGCGTAACAGGCCAATTGACAAGTCCCCGGCCTGACACATAGATAGTTAAAAATACAGTTGAAGCAAAAACTTGGCTTGATGACGAGTTTCCGGACACTGCCCCAGGAAAATCAACCATCAAGGATTGGTATGCTAAGTTTAGACGTGGTGAAATGAGCACCGAAGACGGTGAACGCAGTGGACGCCCAAAAGAGGTTGTTACCGATGAAAACATTAAAAAAATCCACAAAATGATTTTGAATGACCGTAAATTGAAATTGAATGAAGTAGCAGGCACTCTAAAGATATCAACTGAACGTGTACATCATATCATTCACGAATATTTGGGTATGAGAAAGCTCTGTGCAAAGTGGGTGCCGCGCGAGCTCACTTTTGACCAAAAACAACGACGAGTTGATGATTCGGAGCAGTGTTTGGAGATGATCAAGCGTAATAAACCCGAGTTTTTGCGTCGATATGTGACAATGGATGAAACATGGCTCCATCATTTCACTTCGGAGTCCAATCGACAGCCATCCGAGTGGACTGCACACGATGAACCGAATCCAAAGCGTGGAAAGACACAACAGTTGGCTGGCAAGGTTATGGCGTCTGTATTTTGGAATGCGCATGGAATAATTTTCATTGACTACCTTGCAAAAGGAAGGAACATCAACAGCGACTATTACATAGCGTTATTGGACCGTTTGAAGGACGAAATCGCCGAAAAACGACCGCATTTGAAGAAAAAGAAAGTGCTGCTTCACCAAGACAATGCACCGTGTCACAAGTCAGTGAAAACGATGGCAAAAATCCATGAATTGGGCTTCGAATTGCTTCCGCGTTGAATAAAAAAAACGAATTTTGCCAAAAAAATGTGTTTTACTATGGTAAGCCGGGGACTTTTCAATTAACCTGTTATAATGTGCGTACTGTGAAATAATTTGTTTTTAATTAATTAATTTTGGCTCATAATGTGAGAAATCGAACAATCGCATTGAAATATTATTAAAAATATGTATATGGAAAAACTATGAAATTTTTATTTTGGAAATATTGTTTATCTAGAATATCGGTTTTAAAAATTATTTCCAAAAACGAGAACGAATTCATATGAATAAATCGATCATTAAAATGAAATATGAAAGGAATAACGATTCCCTTCCGATAGCCTTAATCTGAACGCAAAATGTAATTAACAAAAAATAAATCCATTCTAATAAGAAATTGAAAAGATTTTCTCTAGGAAAATTTTTATTACAATGCAATAAAAAACTTAAATTGTTACTAAATTATATACGAAAACAAAAACATCTAGAAAAGATTTATATCAATATTTCCCAAATACTAGGAACAATTAATTATCAATTCGAAAATATTAAGGCGGTGATTGTTCGATACAAAAGAATTTGTGTCCTTCGCCTTCCATTGGCAACCAATTGAACAAAATATGGGAATAAAATTGTAATGATTTGAATGCATATGAATGTATGTTATTGCAAAAGGTTTTTCCAAATAATTCAAATATTAATAATTCCTAGGAAATTTGGTGTTTTTAGATTTTTTAAAAATTTAGAATGGGACGTCTTACTACTATAATTGCACACTTTGAGACATTCGATATTGTATTTTGTAGGGAAAATAAAGGAATTTGTGAAAAATTAAAAAAAATAGGCATTTTCTCAACTCAATAAAAATAATACACAATACACAATAATACACAAATAAAAAAACTCACTACTCATCGTAGTGTACATTTTTCTATTAAAGCGATTCCGCAAGCAAAGTGTGCATTCAAGTGCTGAATGAAAATTTCATTTGTCAAAATAATTGTAATTTGTTTGACACGTGCAGTATTTAGTGAGGATTTTGTTCAAAAACTTCCAATAATTGCGGAAAAATAGTTAAAATAATTTCAATAAAGATTTATAAAATCATGAGCGGTTATTTACATTTTATAATATTAAAAAGACAAGCAAGACGTATCGAAAGGTAGTAATTTACTTACAAATTTTTAATATTTTATATATTTGTGTTATTTTTTATATCATAGGAGACACATGATTTTTTTGCGTAGAAGATTGAGGGACACTGAAAATCCTTTTGAAGCCATAAGTGATGAACGTTTCGTTGAACTGTATCGATTACCAAAATATATTTGTAAAGACTTTTTAGAAAAAATCAATCATCGTTTTATGGTATCAGAAAGAGTTTCGGGATTGCCAGTGCATTTAATATTTTTATGTGCTTTACCTTTACGATACTTTGGTTCGGGAAGTTTTCAAAGATCAGTTGGGCAGACTTCATGAGCAGTATGTCACAAACATCTGTATCTAAAAGTATACAAGAAGTCACCAAAAAAATTAATGAAATTTGTGGTGAATATGTTTATCTTCCTACAACAACCGAACAAGCAACAATAAAGCAAAAATTTTACCAAACCGCGTCTGTTCCAGGAATAATTGGATTAATTGATGGAACGCATATTAAAATTATCAGCCCAAGTAATGATATTGAACATATTTATTATTGCCGTAAAGGTGGTCATTCAATAAATTTGGTAATTATGTGCGATGCGGACTGTGTTATTCGGTATGCAAATGCAAAGTTTCCAGGGACATCTCATGATTCTTATATTTGGCGTCGTTCAGCATTGAAACGTAATCTAGAAGAGAGATACTCTAGACTCTAGAGGATACCGGAATTATTGGATTTTAGGAGACAGTGGATTCCCTTTAAAACCTTGGATAATAACTCCGATTAGTACAGCAGTTAATGATGCAGAAGAAAAATTCAACATTGCTTATAACGCGTTGCATTGTGGAGCGATGCATAGGCGTTTTAAAAAGAATTTTGTGCTATGATCCTATTAAGGCAGGAAAGATTATTAATGCTTGCACAATGCTTTAAGAAAAGCAAATATCGAAAATGATATAACAGACGAAGACGAAGATGGAGATGAAAATGTTCTCAACTTTTCTGAAATTGTTGCGAGTGATAATGCTCTTACTGAAGGAAGGCATGTTCGTCAGAATATCATTGATAATTATTTTACATAAAACAAAAATATATTGCGAAAAATTTATTGTAACATTTATTCTAAGTATAATATAGAAAGTAATTACGAAATATTTAATTACATTTCTCTAGATTTAATTTTCTTTCCTTTAAATTTAGTTTCCTTTCCTCTAAATTTAATTTCCTCTTCTCTAAGTCTATTTCCCTTTTTTTAAGTTCAAGGTACTTTTGTCTAAATTCTTTTTCATCTTCAAACTTAGCTTTTTCCAATTCGTACATTTTTTTTCCGCGCTCTACTTTCTGATTTTGAATGTCTATCAACTTTTCTTCCAAGTCAGTAGACAGTGTTTTCCCAGAAGGGTGTGGTTGACGCTTTCTTGTGGTTTTTTGTACTGTTATTACTGGTGTAACCTCCATTTGTTCACTACGCATGTCATCAAGGAGCAATTCCTCAGTCAATCTGGATGGCATCTGTAATTATTGAAAAATAGTTATTATTGTTACTAAGTATATATATGTAGGATGGCCAAGTTAAGATGGATAAGATGTAATATGTAGACTCAGTTGTATGATAAAATAAGGCCTATATAAAGATAAGCCATGTAAACAAGAAGTCTACATGATAGTCTTAGGTTAAGCGGATGTTGACTTAAGACTAAGAAAAGGTCTAAGTAAAATAAGATAAGAGGTTTGCATGATAAATGTAAGAAGGAAGATGATGCGTTACGAGTCAGTCGAGAAACAACCGCGATGAAAACTAGAGAAATAAAAAGAGCTAAAAAAATATAAAATGAGCAAAAGTGTCTTTTATTTAATAGATTAATTATTGTTTTTCCTACATATATGGTAATCAAAAAATTACTTATATAATACGAGGAATGTTTGCACAACGATCTCGAAAACCCGTCTAACGCTTTTCACGAAACTTGGGAGTTAAGGGTTTTCGGGGACTAGAAATTGATCTAGATAGGTCTCACCTCTGAGAAAATTCGTTTTCCCCTCCCTGCGATACTTCTCGCTTGGTATCTTCGAATTGGGTTCTCCGATCTTAATGAAACTTTACAGTATTACTAAGGGAGCTAAGGGCTTACGATTTTCCTACTACAAAACTCACTTTTCTCCGCCCCGATACCCCTCGCCTTTTGGCTTCGAATTCGGTGGTCCGATCGTAATGAAACTTTACAGTATTACTAAGGGCCCTAAGGGTTTTCGATTTTTCCACTACAAACCTCACTTTTGCCCTTCCTTCGATACCCCTCGCTTGGCGTCTTCGAATTACGTGAAGGGATCTTATTGAAAATTCGCAATATTGCTAGGGAGTAAGGTTTTCGATATGCATAAAAATATCACTTTTTAGATATATATCGGCAGCGATACAAAACCATCAAGTTCCCTGGACCTCATTATACGAATCAGGTTGCAATTGCAATCGGATTCAATTACTCAGAGACAGACTGCATTAGGAATTACAATTCATGGCCAATTGTAATTACTATTTCAAACTGTCTCCGGTATAACTTGCCAGTTTCATCGTGACCGGGGCCTTTGCACTCTGACGTATTGCTCGACCCATTACATTTTGATGAGCAGTCGACTACTTCAACTCAACCTAGCCGTGCTGCTAAGACCAGAAGTAAAGAAAGAAATCAAGGTTACCGAAAATTTGTTGAAAAATTGCCGAAAATTGAAACATATGGATATGTAGGAACTTTCAGATTTCTATATTTTAAATTTTTCGAAATTTTTCGGTACACTTTAACTTTGCCTTACCGAGCAAAGCTCGGTCCCCGGTACTATTCAATAAAGAGAGCTTCCAACTTGGATTCTGCACGCGCGATGCCATTAATAGTATTTGTTAAAAAAAACTCTCTGTAATATAAAAATGCATGTATTTACAGTCTTTTTTACCAATACTATTAAAAGGGATATTAAAGGATTTAAAAAATTACGTGTTATAATATAAGAAATGGGAAAGTTCATCACCGTATTGTCTGGATCGCGGAACATTTCGACCACGCTATCAGCTCCACTAATTACTGTTGGTATCATTAATTGTAAAATACGCTCCTCGTAATCATTAATTGGCTTTAATTTTTTTGGCCCATTGATGCCACTCCTTTCAAAAGACGCTCTGTGGAAGTCAGCTCTTTCCTTTACGCGAATTCTTCGAAAAACGTACATTCTTGATAAAATTATCCAATGTAAACAATTTCAAAATACTCACTTTTGGTCCATCCAATGTTTCCTCCATCTAGGGCCATCTTTCACCGCTCCCCTAAAGTGTTCAACTCCTCTGCGAGTGAAGCCCATTTCACCGCTTTTTTATGCGCACCATCGACAGACTCAAATCTACAAATAAAATTAATATTAGCGTCATTTTTTAATTTATAATTTATATTTTATATTTAAATGCAAAAATATTTTTACATTTAAATATTTTAAATTCAAATATTTTTTAGAGGAATATTGGGAGGTTTTTCGGCTGATGATATATTAGCTGATATAAATAAAAACTATCTTTCAATCAATATTGAAAAGATATATCAGTATTCGATCCCGAGGTCACGAAGAGAGTCAATTGTTTTGAAACTGTTTGCGGTCCAGCTGAATGTGGGCCAAAATATTCTGGAGTTAACAAGCATAAGAAGTATACTGCACCAGATAGTAAGTTGGGAAAAGATAAAAAAACGTGTCCTTCCCAGTGTTTTCGTTACCAGAGCTTTGGTCACATCGCAGCTAATTGCGCAAAAAAAAGACGATGCGTGAAATGCGGTCTCGATCATGAGATTAATTGCTGTAAACGTAAGGACGAAGGTATGAATCCTTCTCCTGCGTTCTGCGTAAATTGCCAATCTGAAGGACATCCTGCAAACTTTAGGGGTTGCCCTGCCTACAAATTGTATACTGAGAAAAGATTAAGGAATAAAACCCTCCTTAAAGAGTCAATAGAAAGAAATAAGTCATTTAACTTACACGCGATTAATAATTTCATTCAGCCAAACAAATCTTACGCTGCCGTTCTTGGTGCTTCGACTCTTAAAAATAATACTGCAACAAAAGATAATACCTTAAATGATTTCATTAATGAAAGCAATAAGCTCTTTGGAGCACCTCTTGGTGTAATTATTGATAAATTGAAATCGTTTTGGCATCATTATCTTTCCATAAAAAGTATTGGTGACAAAACAGTTGCTTACTTAAATTTTGTTGCGTCTCTGACATGTTCCAATTAATTTCAATGTTCAGTATAAAAATTTTAAACCTTAATGTGAACTCAATTGTCTCTCATGAAAGGAGACTTTCTTTAGAATACGAATTCACGGATTTAAAGCCAATTGCCGCTCTTTTATCGGAAACCTGCCTAAAAAATAATCACAAAGTGTCCTTTAGTAATTACTAAATGATTAGAAATGATCACAATAGAGGAACTGCAATTTTAGTTAACAAAAAATTTCATTTTGAAGTTATACTGTCCAACTTTGAATTAATATCAGCTACTTTAATTGCAATGCCATACCTGGACCATGATAATATACAAAGAAAATTGTTGCTTGGAGCAATACATTTGCCTTGCAATAAAGGTGTTAATATCAGAAGAGACTAAGACAAGTTATACCAACTGTCTCTTAACTTTACAAACTGCATCATTGGAGGGGACTTTAATGCAAGACATGAATTCTGGGGCGATAGTATGCGAAATATTAATGGCATCCATTTACACTCTTGGTTTATGGATGGTCCGTTTCTGAACCTTGATATTATTAATGGAAACAACCCGACATATCCTAGATCTTCATCTTTTTTAGATTTCTTTATTGTCTCTTCTTCCTTAATAAATTACTGTTTGGATCTAGATCAGGGGTCGGGAACCTTTTCCATACAAAGAGCCAAATTGAGATTTTTTTAAGAAATTTCAAATTAAAGAGCCGCAACTAATTTAGGTACGAATTTTTCATTATATATAATTTAAGTCCACTTCTAAAATAAGTATTCAAAATTATATTTTTTTATATGTAATTATATTAATGAAAATGCAACAGATTATTTGCAGGTACTTCAAAAGATTTTTTATTCATTTTTTAAAATAAATATATAACAGTTTAAAATTATGACCTGTATCTTAACATATTATTTTATTAATGTGATTTTTGCACTTGCATCTTCTCGGCCAACTTATTTAAATTTGCAACGTATGTAGTATTCTTTAGGATTTTAAACTTTCATCACTAAGCCTGCTTCTGTACTTATTTTTAATAAAATTTATAGAAGAAAAAAGTTGTTCACAATTGTATGTTGAACCAAAAATTGTTAACAGACCAAAAGCAAGTCTCCTGCAATTTAAATAAGTAGATGGCAATGAGTTCCAGCACCTGAATATTATGTCCTGAGTTGTTTCCTGCATATTTAAATTATTTTTTTCAATATCCGTTGCCATGTTGTCAAGTTTTTCGACCCAAATACATTTATTTTTTAATTCAATTAGCTCCAATTGTAATTCGGCAAAAGATATTCCTGGAAAAGCTTTAATGTCCAATAATTTTAAATCACATTTCAAAGGCTGCAATAAGAACTTCAATGTCTCTTTATACTTTCTGAAATCCTTAAAACGGCTTGCAAATGAATTTAAAATTGTAGTAATCATATCAGCGAATATTTTACTATCTGTGACCTCTAAATTTAGACTTGTCCGGTAATCTTTTAAACTTTCAAAATAAATGAATTCACCTTTAGAAATATCTTCAAAAAAAAATTCTAGTTCTTGTTCAAAAGTAAGAATTTCTTCTAATAACTGTAGGGCTGTATTTCCTTTTCCTTGCAATTTCAAATTCAACTTATTAAAATGTTCGGTCATATCAAGCAAAAAATAGAAGTTTTGAAGCCATTCAGGATTAGTGAGAAAAGTTAACTGTTCTGTGTCAAAATTTGTAGTACTTAAGAAAATATATACTTCATCCAAACACTCAGAGAACCGTTTTAAAACTTTTCCTCTTGACAACCAACGTACAGATGTAAATGTTACTAAATCCTTATATGTAGTATCCAGCTCTTTTAAAAATGCAGTAAATAGTCTGTGGTTTAACGCTCGAGCTTTAATGAAGTTTACTACTGGTACAACAACATCCATTACTTTTTTCACATTTGGTATTATTCCCAATGATTTTGCAACTAAAGCTTCTTGATGTATAATACAATGGAATGAAATAATTTCATGAGAAATGTGATTGGAGACCAATTTAACAAACCCTTAATTTTTTGCTAACATAGAAGGTGCTCCATCAGTTGCAATGGATACGATACAATTAATATTAATATTTTTATTCTCCAAGAGTTTTAGAAAACTTTCTGATATGTCTTCTCTTCGAGTATGGCCTTTAATTGCTAATAAGTCAAGGAGTTCCTCTTGAACACCAGAACTTGTTACATATTTAACCATCACACAACATTGTGCAATATCAGTGATATCAGTAGATTCATCCACAGCAAGAGATATGAATTCAGCAGAATTAATATCAGTAACTTGCATATTTAAAATTTCTGTAGCAATAGTTGTGATTCGTTCTTTGACCGTTTTAGCTGAGAGCTGTAAATCTTTAACTTTTTTTAAGATATCATCTTTATTTTTAAAATCTTTGAAAAGAATTTCAGAACCTTTGTACATACACTTTTTTACAAATTCGCCATCTGTAAACGGCTTTCCTGCTTTAGCTATTTCTAAAGATAATGCAAAGCTTGCTTCTGTTGTGGACGATGAAGACTTTGTCCAACATGACATAAAACTTTGCATACCCAATGTTTTTTTTGTAATTCTTCAACAGCTTTTTTTCTACTATCGCCAACTATATACTTTTCATTAAAATCGGAATGTTTTCCAAAGAAGTGTCGCTCGATATTACTGGATTTATTGTTTTGAAGTCTTAAATTACAAATTAGACATTGAGGATGCCCATTAACTTCTACAAATGCGAACTTCTCGGTCCACATTGTATTAAAGTTTCTTTTTTCCTCAGCTATTTTTCTTTTTTTTGTACTCATTTTAGGGTTTTCACAAAACAAACCATATTTAAAACTGAAATAAATTACCAAAAAATGACTATAAAATTTAGTTTTAATTAACACAACCTCTTCAGTCGATTATTGGAAAAACTGTGTGAGTTGATAACGTACAATACATATGTACATATCAGACACAAAGTCTCCCTATCCATATATTCCCTTCTTTGCTTCTTGAAAATAGTATATTTAATACAGAACGAAACGAACAACAACAACCCATTTTTTGTTTGTTTTCCTTTCGGTCGCTCGCGCTACTAGATATCAATTATAGACAATAGCGCACGAGCATAGAATTCCAAGGAATTACTCATTGTATTTTTCACACAAAATATTTCTTAAATGTGGGTTGGGTGAAATTTTCAACTTTCATACAAAATAGAATGAGTTTGAATTTGTCAAATATGAGTCGATGTGAGCGAAGAAGACTCATTCTTGTAGTTGGGTGTGATTAAAGCTGCAGCGCCAAGTGTTGTTTTTATAAATGTGTGGTTCTGTCTTATCTGTGGTTTCTTACTATTCATTTTTTCCGAACTGTGTTAATTAGGAGTTTTCTTCGATTTTGAAGCCACAGTATTATGTAGTGAGGCAAAATTTACCAAAAGTGTTATTTAAGTACCGTATTAAGTCAAAATATTCACTACAATTTGAATAGTTGTAGTTTCACAAAAGAAAAATATGACGTTTTTGGGAATAAAAATTTAAAATACGAACAAACTTTAAAATTTTTTTTAGATAGAATAAGAGCCACAGATTTTCAGGCTAATCGCCGCATGCGGCTCCGGAGCCGCAGGTTCCCGACCCCTGATCTAGATCAACTAAATTTTGAATGCTATACCAAACCGTCGAGATTCGATCACTTCTCAATAATGCTAGATATAAGGTTTACAAGGTTTGATCCCTTTTTAAGTGTGCCTTGCACATTTCGATCCTTTAAAAAAACTAAATGGAAAAATTTCAGAGGTGAACTTGAGTCAACACTCTCTGGTATATACCTTCCTCCAGACAAAAACCTAACAAACCTGGAAATTGATGAAGGCATCTCAACTTTCACAAACTCTATCAAACGTTGCATCTCTAATCACTCAGAAAATTTGACAACTGGAAATTATAAACATTACCAAAACGTTTCAGAATTAATGAAAAAAATGTACAAAATCAGAAAAATCTGGTTAAGACAAATAAAAAGAATATATCATAATAACTTGAATCAAGTTAACATCGAATATAAGGCTCTTTCTGCAAGAATTTCCTGTCTCAGTGATTAGCGAAAAGTTGTCTTCGGAGATGAACGAGCACTTTCGTAAGAGGTTAAACAATATTAGTCCATCTCCTCAGGCATTCAAGGAAATATTCAAAATTACAGGAAGAAATGCTTCGCATATTGACATAACTAGTACCACAATTCGATATGATGGACAGGAATGTTTAAACATGACTGAGAAACTGAGTGCTTTTCACTCGTTTTATTCCAACGTTTTTTCGGGAAAAAATCCTTCCTACAATACAAATCTTTATAACCTCGTTAATTCCGAAGTAAATACTTTTCGTAATGATTCTCAGGGCAATGTCACTAATTTTAATTCTGAAAACTTATCTTCTAATCCTTCCACCCGGGAATTATTTGTTTCTCAAGGTGCAGTTGAATCAATTATCAATCTCCTAAATAGGAAAAAATCCGCCGGTCCAGATGAAATCTCTAATTTTGTATTGACTAAGTGTCAAAAACAAATTGCGCCTTTACTCACTATAATTATCAACAATTGTTTCAATAATGGATACTTTCCGACTCAGTGGAAATTGGCAAAACTTATTCCTATAGCAAAAAATAAATTATCTCAAGATGTTTCGAATTTTCGACCTATTTCTATGCTATCAAATCTGGGTAAAATTCTTGAAAGGTCTATGCTCACTCATCTGGAGGATTTTTGTGAAGAGACTAGTTTAATACCAGATAATCAATTTGGCTTTGAGAGAGCTCACTCAACAGAGCATACGCTCTTAGTATTCCAAGATTTAATAATTAAAGGGCTCCGAAACCAAGAATGTACGGTAGCGTGCGCTATTGACTTGGAAAAGGCTTTTGATTCAGTTTGGTCTAATGGGTTAATTTTTAAATTACTTAGGGCTGGTTGCCCTCATCCTTTATTAAAAATTATTTACAGCTTTCTTCAGAACAGAAAACTTTTTATACAAATTAAGAATGACAAGTCTAAATATCTAGATGTTAAATACGGAGTTCCTCAGGGTTCAATATTGGGTCCGAGGCTATTTAACATTTTTCTTCATGACTTCCCTATTAGAGATTCAAGCGCAATACTTTATGCGGATGATACTATAATTTCGATCTCACGTAAAAGGCCATCTGAAGCACTTGGGGAAGTTAAGGCTCGTTTTACTAAATTAATAGTATATTACAAAACATGGGGTATTAATATCAACCTAAACAAATGTCAACTCATTTGCTTCAGGAATGCTAGCGGTAAAGGTCATTATCTAGCGGTAGGAGAAAGTAAACGCTTACAACTTTCTATATTAGGCCAAATCATTCCCCTAAAAGAGGAAATTAAATATTTGGGAATTAAAATGCACCATCGTTTGAAAGTTAACCCACATGCAAGATATGCGTTGAATAAAGCTAAAATAGCCACAGCTCTGCTAAAACCACTTTTAAACTCGACTGCTTTGGAAACGAGAACCAAATTGTTAATATATAAAACATTGATTAGACCTGTTATAACTTACGGTTTTGGTGTCTGGCTTTTTATTACTCCAAATGTTGTTAAAGAATTAGAAACTTTTGAAAGAACAATTCTCAGAAAATGTCTAGGTAAATTTCGTAGACCAGGGGGTAAATGGTTTCCGAATAAATTTCTATATGAATCATCGGGAGTTATTCCTTTTACGTCATACCTAATTGACCTAACAAAAAAAAGATTCATGAAAATGGAGAATCAGTCTAATAATTTAATTAAGTCATTATTTATTAACAACGAATCTTCCCCGCTCGGTGCTCAATATTATGCATCTCCATTAAGCCTCCTCAATGGTTACCCGGTTTGGTTTTTTAATCTTTCCGACGATGACCCTCTAACAATGAATCAATATAAAAAAGATGCAGGCCACATTTACCGAGGTTAACAGCTCTATTGAGAAGAGTTCGCTGTGAAATCGGCCATCTCTCTAGCTTCTTGCTTGAAACGGCTTGGAATTGTCGTTTACTTTTTTATTATTATTTAATATTGTAATTGTTACCTAGTTTTAAATTTATGTTCAAGTAATTTAAGTAATTTAAGTAATTTTTGTAGTGCCGGGAGCAAGCGCTTATACATGAGATTTTTTGTTTAATGAAATTGAATGTTTGAATTTTTATAAATTTTTTTTTTTTTTCTCTTGAAGTGATTAGTTTAAGTTAGGCGCTAAAGCCAACTAGTAAATAATTTGAAATTTTAAAATCAATTGTACTATATGTTATATTATTTGTAGGTCTCAATAAAATAAATCTAAATCTAAATCATTACAATTCTAAGATGTTTTTTGACTTACCTCACTTTCAAAATAAAGGGGTCATATATGATGGTACATAAATAATTATGTAGAGTAGTAAAATTTTAAATTAACTAATTAAATTTTTCCAGTGGCGTAGCAAGGGGGTCTATTATGCCCCGGGCGCCGCTCATAGGGGCACCAAACGGTCTCCAATTTAAACAAAGTTAGTTAAGTAATGTATTTAATGCCCACTGAATGGTTTGAAAGGGAAATTTTGTTTTTGTTCAGTTGATTTTGTGGACTTTTTTTTTTTTTTTTTGTCGCCAAATCTGTCCTTTATTGAGTTTTGAAAAAGTTGGAAACCATAAGTATGAATGCAAGTTCGGCAAAACAAAATTCATCAAAGCAAGTTCATCAGAACAAAATGTTTCAAAACAAGTTTCATTGAGTGCAGGGTCGGTCCAACCATGGGTGCAATGGAGCCGCCGCACCCAGCGCCAAAGTTCGGAGGGCGCCAAAATTAAGCGATTTTTACTTAGCATCGCGCGCTTTTTCATTTTGGTTCATATTCAATTTTGTGGAAAATTAGAAAAGGTACTACATTTTTTCTTTGATTATATTGTATTAAGGAAAAAGTTCGTGGCGTTTTTTCCAATAGATGGCTTTAGAGTCACATAACTTTTGTAGTTCTAACCCTAGCAAGTTATTTTATATAGCGCGCTTGAAAGGTTACATTTCGCAGAATATTTTCAAATATATTGTGAAATTCAGTAAGAAGTAATTCCGGTAATTCAGTTTTGAAAGCGAGCCAATTCTGAAAAAATTCGCTATATTTTACTATATCACTTCATCAAAGGCGATAAAGCTTCGCGGCTTCTGAAAAAATTCGTAGTGTTTACGTTGAAGATGCTCTAAAAAGCAGCAGACGTAAATGCTTTGCTCGTTTCCGCTCTGGAAATTTCGATGCGCCCCGCTCCGCTGGACCAATTATTGTACAAGTCGATGAAATTCTCCAAAAAATTGAGGAAGCCCTGGAAATTTCATCTTATGACATTGCTGAGGAACTAAAAATTGATCAAAAAATCATTTGCGTGATGCTGGATACAAAAAGAAGCCCGATATTTGGGTTCCACATGAATTAACAGTGAAAAATTTAGTCGACCGAATTTCAATACGTAAATCGCTGCTGAAACGAAACGAAATCAAGCCATTTTGGAAAATATTGATAACGGGGAAGAAAAGTGGGTCGACAATAATGTGCTAAAAAGATCGTGGTCCGGAAAGAATGAAGCTGCACAAACAGTGGCAAAGCCAGGACTAACGCCACGTAAGGCAATCTTTGTGTTTGGCGGGATTGGAAGGGAATCATGCATTATGGACTGCAACGCGATGAAAGCACGCAATTGGGGTAAATCGGCCACAATCGATTAATAGGAAAGGCGTATTTTTCCATCAGAACAATTCCATGCAGCAACATCTTTATTGACTAGGCAATTGAGATGGCCTGGCTGGGAAGTTTTGATACATTCACTGTATAGGCCGGACCTCGCTCCTTCCGAATACGATTTGCTTCGGTCTCTGCTTAATTCCTTTACAATTTAGGCCTGTGAAAATCACTTGGTTCAGTTTTTCCTCCAGAAATCCCAGAAATTCTAGACTGGTGGCACAATGGTTTTACCAGAAAAATGGCAAAAGATCATCGATCAAAACGGCACATATTTAGTTTAATAAAATTCATTTAAAATGTAATAAAAATGTGTATGAATTTTGGTGAAAAAACGTCACGAACTTTTTCCTTGACCTATACGATATTTTTGGTATTGATGACGCCATTTACCTAATCTGCACTCGGCGCTGAAATAGCTTGCACCGGCGTTGATATTGTTCAATTAATAAAATTGAGTTTTAATATAAAAAGTATTGTTTTTGATAAGATTGTTTGTAAAATTTTTCATAAAAGCAGAAATAAAAGTATATTTTTAGCACGGCGTCCATGACATATTATCGCAAAGACTTTAATAAAAAAAACATAAAGTAATTTAAAATCGGCCTATAGCCGAATTTTTGATGCCCTATGATAGAAATGGGAGAGAAAAATTTTAAAACCTAACAATATTTCAAGGCCTTTTCTTCATAACTTTGTTTCCCCTTTTCAAAATTTCCTCTAATTTCTAAGTAACCCAGACCCTGATAGCATAAACCTAAATTGCAAATTTTATTCAAATCGGTGTACTAGTTTTTAAAGTAGGTACATCAAGAAAACTATGAAAAGGCTTATTTTCTCATAGGATTATTCTTTCTCCACTATCCTTAAACAGATTATACTGAAATTTAACATCCATTTATGTAGTTAACCAATATAATTAATTTAAACAAAATTCGTTCGCAAATTTTCCAATTAAATACTAAAAACCATAAACAAAAAAACGACAGAACTTTTTGGTCACCCCGATTTTTGCTTAATAACTTCGCTGCCCCTTAGTCGATTTTGCTGAAATGCAATACTAAATCCAGTTACCCAATAACCAACTAATATTCTAAATTTCATCAAAATTGGAAAACGCGTTTTTGAGTTATGTTGTCCACGGACGGACGGACGGACATGCATAAATCGATATAACTTCTGATTCTCTACACAACCGTACCCTTAAAACCTTTCTACATCGATTATTTCGATATGTTACAAATGGAGTAACAAAACTAGTCTACCCTCTGGTAGTACCTACAATAGGGCGTAAACACTTCATTTCTTATACAGGGGTGGGCATAATTATTTTTACACTTGAAATTTATTGGGAAGCGTTTCTTTGCATGCCGATTTTATTGGGTTCTTATTGGAATTTATAAAATTTTTTCCTTGGAGATATAACAATGATATGTTCAAAATGCAATAGCAAAAAAGGGGCGAAAAAGGTTGGAGATTTTTTATACACGGCAATATAAACATTTATTGGCGTAGGGCATAAGTATTTTTACACACACTACAAAAGTCGGAAATCTTGCGTTTTGGCCATTATGGTCCGTTTACTTAATAAAATTATTGAAGAGAATTATTTCTTAATATATATATATAATATAAAAACCTCCAACCCTTTTCGCCCCTTTTTTACTATTGCATTTTGAACATATCATTCACTTTTCCAGCGCAAACGATCAAATAGTTTGACAAACAAACTTATCAAATTTGCCCGTAATTTCAATTTTCGGCTACGTTCGTGTCATACGCTTTATTATGCACAATAAGTAATACAAGCGACGAGTGAGATCGTGTTTGACAAACACCGCCGCACAAATTGTTTGTCAAACACGCCGTCAATCAAAATTCTCATCAAATACGTCAAACCACTGAAATACATTAACTAGAGATATTAATTTGTTGTCTCATGTGGGCCGACAGAGGGGAATATGAAACTTGGGTTTATTTGTATGGAAAATAAAAACAACGCAAATTTTAAATGCTAACAGAGGGGAAACCAAGTTAAATTATTATATCGTATTGGTTGAGCGGCTAGTCGGTATCTCCGAAACTTCGAAAACTTGGGCTTCTATCACTTGGAGTAAGCGAGCGAGAAGATAAAATAGTGACCATTTCTCCTCCATAATTTTGTATGAAAATGAGGTAAACGAAATCTCCAGGGTTCCGTTCACTCGATCACACCGGTGTAAAAAAAGTCGGTGTAACTTAATGTCAAAAAGGCCGGTGTCGAAAATTGTAAGTTGTTTGCGAGTGAACGGTCGTAGGCGTAGTCGTAGTCAATTAGTGTCATTTCGAAATGTCAATTGGAGAAAATGCGCATTTACAGGAAAATTAATGTACTGTAATTATTAAAATTACTTTCATGAAATCTGTTTATGTTTAATATTTAATTTAGTAACAAATTTTTACTTAAAAAACATATTTTATGATTTCACTTTTTTTTATAAATTTAATATTTTAAATTTTTTTCCAATATAATTCAACGAATTGAATACAAACTTATTACTAAAACTATAATTTTTCTATAAATTTGCCAAATAATTAAAAAAAAATAGTGAATTCACAAAAATTTGTTTTGAATTCAAAATCAAACTGACGAAATAGAAATGACAATTAACAACTACACCCTATGACATTGGTTGAAAAAAGTTACTTTTTTTTACACCGGTGTGATCGAGTGAACGACAGAGTGTCGGTGTCATGTGACGTCATCGTAGTCGGAAAATGTTGACCAGTGAACGCAAAAGTGTTACTTTTAGTCGCTTTTAATTACTTTGAGTTGGTGAGTGAACGCAGCCCAGTTAATGTAACTCTATGCGTCAAACACAAGAATTGATCGTTTACGGGGTACTTAACTCAGGGGAAATTTTTTAGCTGTCAATGCTTCCCCCCCTGTGTATCATGCAATGAGTGAATTTAATATTTGAAGTATGGGGTAAAAGGTTTATTTTATGTTTTAAAATGAAATCAGAAAAGTTTGCGATGAACGAATTACTGAAATTGATTTTGATTTCTGACGTTTAAAAAATATGGAGTGGTTACATTTAAGAATCAGAATCCCGATCGAAGCCGGGTAGCGAAGTTAGTAATCGATAAAATTGTCCAACAGATAAAATCTATGGAATTTGCAAAACATTTCCAGCAAGGGCTTCAGTTGTTTCTACATATTAGGCGGACTCTTAAAGCCAATAAATCAGTCGAATAATAAGTTATTGAGCTCCACACGTGGGGCATATGCGTTCCATAAACAATTTACTGACAATTTCTTCTAACTTTTCTGCATCATTTCAAAACAAAACAATAATTTGATAGCTTCAAAAATTAAATTAATTTATTAACTAAATTTCGGAATGTTACCAAACGTACAAAATTCTGAAGGAGTGCATATGGCCCATTAGCTCAGTTGGTTAGAGCGTCGTGCTAATAACGCGAAGGTCGCGAGTTCGATCCTCCCATGGGCCAAACAATTTTTTTTTTTTCATTCACATTGAAAATTAAATAATTAATTGAACAAATTAGAATTACTAAATCATCAATTTTTTTTTTTTTTGAATTCTAGTTTTAAAACTAGATGTTTCTCCAGAGCCAATTTGCGGTTATGCAACGCAAAGTCGAAAAAGGGCCAGAGATTTACTTGGCCAAAGCAACGCTTTAACCCTTTCGGTACGGGAGACGATTTATTAGTTTCCAACAATTATAATGGGTTAATCAAATAGGGAAATGCATATTAAGCTAATCACCCTTGTTCTGTTTTACGGCGTTAGGTGAGTAAACGTAACGCATTCGTTTCGATTCCCAACGCGATCAGTGTTCTGAAAAACTACGTTTCCCATATTAAAAAAACGGCAATCATCGCATGTCAAAAATCAGCTGGTTGTGTTTTTTGTAAGTCATTTCATCAATAAATGTTTTACAAAATAAAGTTCTTGTCATTATTAAAATAAATTTCATATATTTTTCAGCAATGTTTATTTCAAAATATAAATTATATATTTTTGTAACATTTTTTCCATTCACTAATCATTAAAAAATTTAAAAATGGAAAAAAAAACATTTTTTTTTATGAATATATTCTTCATAAAAGCCATTTCAGGCCCAAAATGAGATTAAAATTGATATTATGGTGCATAGTGTGGGTGGGTTTAGAAATAAAGGAAATTCATACAAAAATATTCATTCGAACGCGCGAAAACTGAAGTGAGTAATTTAACCTGAAAATCGACTTCCCGGCGAATATCAGAACATCAAGAATCGAATCCGTTGCTAAGCGTTAAACTGAAATGAAACGTTGCGTATTCGAGAACACCAAAAATGAAATACCGAGTAGTCAGTGAGTAATATCGAATAAAACTAACGTAACGTCGGATATCAGAACAGGCACCAAAATATAGCCTTTTTTTGCGTCCCCCTTCCCCGGGTAAAGATTGGGGGGCTGGGACATATATGTCCCAGCAGGTGTTTGTCATGGGATGCAATATTTTTTTTCAATAACTGTTCTTAAACTTCTAAGTAAAGAAATGGGACATATTCTACCCTTTTAACGTAAAAATTGTACATATTTGGTCTTTGTGAAAATTCAGTGGGACACATATGTCCCAATAGGTGCGAAAGGGTTAATTCGTCATTTTACGAAAATTTTTTTTTTTTTATTTCGCAGTTTTTTATTGTTTGTTACGTAGATTTTTATTATTTTTACGATGATTTGAGTTTACAGCCTTTCCCCTCACTAACTGTAAAGCCCTTTACAGCCTCCAAATGTGTGTGGAATGTTCGAGATCCAATTGCCAATTCCGAGCCTGTAACCTTTCCCCCCACTAACTGCAAAGCCCTTTTTAGCCTCCAAATGTGTGTGGACTGTTCGAGGTCCAATTACAATTTTAATTAAATTATTCTTTATTCATAATGTCGATTCAATTGTCTAAATTGGTAACTACGGTGTTTGTGTAGAACATAAGTTTAAATACGTTAAATCAAACGTGATAGACGAATTTGATAAAATCCTGTTTTTTTGTTTATATCTATACTATAACCCAATATGAACCTTGGCTTCCTCGAGAAATACAAGATTGGTTTACAGATTGTGCTCAATTTATATCAACAGTGTGTAATCAAAACGTAGAATGGGTTATCCTACTAGGTTTACCAGTTGTTTAATCTTATAATCGGTCACATCAAAAAATTTCTCAAAAAACTCACAAACATGTATTATGAAACAGAAAAATGCTTTTCCACCAAATTTTATACATTCATTAGATTCCAGTCATATGATGTTAACGTCTTTACATTGCGAACGTCAAGGTATAACTTTTATTTCTGTACATGACTGCTTCTGGACAAGACACATGCAAATAATGTGCCTGATATGAATATGGTTTGAAATTTATTTATATTGGGCGAATAAAATTTTACAGTAGTTAATTTCTTTCCAGATTTGTAGAGAACAATTCGTATCTTTACATTCTCAACCAATTCTAGAAGATTTATCCAAATTTTTAGTTAATAAATATAACATAGTTTTAATGAAAAGTAAGTAAAGTCTATTTTCACGAAATTTTATCAATCGAACGAAATAATATTATTTGTTTTTAGGGTATTTTTAAATGACGGATCAAGTGCTGACTTAACAAAACGGAAATTAAATAAAACTTTAAAACAATTACCAGAAAAGGGTAGTTTCGATTTGAATAAGGTTCTACAATCGATTTACTTCTTCAGTTAAACAATAAAATGAATGAAAATATGAACAACTTTTTGTATCTAGTCCGTTAAAGATATATTGCTTGATAAAAAAACATATAGGAACTTAAAATCGGCCTATAGCCGATTTTTTGATGCCCTATGGTAGAAATGGGACAGAAAAACTGTCAAAACTAACATTAGGTTTTTTCTTCATAACTTTGTTTCTTCTTTTCAAACTTTCTTCCAATTTGCAGGTAACCTAGAGCCTGATGGAATAAGTCTAATCTGTAAATTTTATTCAAAATGGTGTATTAGTTTTTAAAGTACATCAAAAAAAACTTTATAGAGAGGGTTATTTTCCCCTAGGATTATTTCCTTCTCCTTTATCCTTGAACCGATTTGACTGAAATTTAACATGATATCGTCTGTTTATGTAGTTAACCCGCATAATTAATTTCAATAAAATGGATTAACAAATTTTCCAATTAAATCCGAAAAACCATAAACAAAAAAACGACAAAACTTTCTGGTCACCCTGGTTTTTCGCTTATAACTTTGCTCCCCCTGGATTGATTTTGTTCAAATGCAATACAAAACCAAGTTAAGGAATAAGCAACCCACATTCTAAATTTCATCAAAATCGGATAACGCGTTTTTGAATTATCTTGTATACGGACGGACGGACATGCAGAAATCGATATAACTTTTGATTCCCGACACAACCATACCATTAAAACCTTTCTACAACGATTATTTCGATGTGTTACAAATGGAGTGACAAAACTAATATACCCTCTGGTAGTACCTACCACAGGGCATAAAAATGAAAGTAATTGAAAATAAATCGTTTTATTTAATAGGTCGTTAATTTTTTTCTAATTATGAAATTTTGTAAACATTTTGAATAATATTTGTTAAAATTAACTATTATTTATTCGTTCGAAAATTAACGCTAGATGTCGTACGTCTATCTTTACTAGTTGTCATTTGAATTTGATTTTTAGCAGCTATTTATACGTTTTTGTTGGTTGCTTGGTGTTCATCCTTTTTTGGCAAGTTTTTCATTAATATTTTACATTTAAAATGAAGAAAATTGCTCCAACTGTAAATAATCTTCCTGATTTATTAAGAACTGTTCCGTCTAGCGATAAAGATGCCGTAAAAGAAATGACTACACAAATGATGCGGCATCCGGCTTATGGAGCACCGTAAAATTTTCAAGTTAATTTGAGTGAAAATAGTTAATTTTCTATATTATTTTAGTTATCAATGATCAACCAGAGATTTTGAGTTAGGTGCCGCATTGGGTAGAGGTAAGTTTGGGCGTGTCTATTTAGCAAGAGAAAAGTCCAGTCATTATATAGTTGCAATGAAAGTTATGTTTAAATCGGAATTACAAAAGGGACACGTTAAACGTCATTTGCTTCGAGAGATCGAAATTCAGTCGCGGCTGAAGTAAGTTTTTTCTTTTATATAATCAAAAATGTTGTATCAAAATACATGGTTTTCAGGCATCCAAATATTTTACGTTTGTTAACATGGTTTCATGATGACAAAAGAATATATTTGGCTTTGGAAATAGCTTCGAAAGGAGAACTTTATAAGCATTTGAAAAATGCAGCATTTCATAGATTCGATGAGCATCGTGCTGCCAAATATACATATCAAGTTGCTGATGCTCTTAATTATTGCCATTTAAACAAAGTCATTCACAGAGATTTAAAACCTGAAAATATTTTATTAACATCCGAATATAACATTAAACTGGCAGATTTCGGATGGTCAGCACATACAATGTCTAACAAGTATGCTTTTAAAATTGTTTTAATATATTTATTTTTGAATTCATCTGTTTTGTGCAGACGTAAAACAATGTGTGGAACTTTAGATTATCTTCCTCCAGAAATGATAGATTCCCAATTTTATGATGATTCAGTAGATCAATGGTGTTTGGGTATTTTAGTGTATGAATTTCTAGTGGGTAGTCCTCCTTTTGAATCAAATAATAAGGTGGTCACTTACGAAAAAATTCGTCAATTAAATATTGTTTATCCAAAATATTTAACTATTGGTGCTAAAGACTTGATTTCGCAGGTTTGTATTTCGTATTATAGATTAGAAATTGTTTTGTACTAAATTACAGTTACTCCGTAAACCAAGTACTGACCGTATTTCTTTGGTGAACGTTATGTTACATCCTTGGATCAAGGAAAATATGAGAAAACCTAGTAGAGACACAATGGTAATATCAAAATAAACACACTGATTTTTAGTAATTTCATATTCAGCTCATTTTTTTTAATTTACTTATTTTATTCATAATTTCTGTACTTTTAAAAAATCAATTAGAATTTAAAAATGCTCATTGGCAATTAAAATCATTTTTTTATTTTTTAATCCCTTTTACACCATTTTTTTTTTCGTATCTTTTATAGCATCCTCTAAATCAGTGTTTCCCAACGTGGGGCCTATGCCCCACAGGGGGGCAATTTGATTGTTAATGGGGGAAATACGAAAATGGACATGACACAAGTTTAACCCTTTCGCTCCGGGAGATTTAAATTCAATGCTAGATTTCGGTGCCAAATTTAGTTTCTTAAGTGAACAATTCAATTTTTTGATATTAAAATTATGTATGTTACATAGGGGGGGGGGGGCATAAGAATTTTAGAAAGGCTAAGGTGGAGCATGGCACAAAAAAAGTTGGGAAACGCTGCTCTAAATTAACACCTTTTACTTTACAAGTAGTTTTAGTAATTGCTCGTCGCAGAAAATTAGCTTCGTTACTTGTTAATTGTTTGCCATCAAATTGTTTCCCCTTTTTTCTAGAATCACTTAATTTCTTTGCTATTCTACCACTCGGTGTACTTAATTCATCCGATGTAAACGGTTCCCAAATAGTTTTCTGTTGCTGCTTACTTTCAATCAAAAATTTCTTGTGATTGTCTTCACTTTTTTCTTCTTTCGGCATTTCGGAGATTACACGTTGGCTTCGTTTTAAGTCGTTTTGCAACGTTTCCCATGGTGTTGAATCTTCTGGCTTCATTTGTGTTTTTCATATGCACGTCTATAACTGGTCCCCTTCCGAAGTTTTTTCCTCGGTTGTACGGATGTGATTTGTTTTGGTTTACATTGTTACCAGTCGTTTCCAAATTGTCTTTAAACTTTTGAAATTTAAGATTTTTATGCCCTATGGTAGGTACTACCAGAGGGTATATTAGTTTTGTCACTAAGTGTGCAACGCATAGAAATAATCATCGCAGAAAAATGTCAAGGGTATGGTTGTGTTGGGAATCAAAAGTTATATCGATTTATGCATGTCCGTCCGTCCGTCCGTCCGTCCGTACACAAGATAACTCGAAAACGCGTTATCCGATTTTGATGAAATTTAGAATATAAGTTACTTATTCCTTAACCGGGTTTGGTATTGCATTTCAGCAAAATCGACCCGGGGTGAGGGAAGTTATTAAGCAAAAACCAGGGTGACCAGAAAGTTTTCTCGGTTATTTATATGGTTTTTCGGATTTAATTCGAAAATTTGTCAATCAATTTTGTTTAAAATAATTTGGTTGGTTAAATACGTAAATAGACGATACCGTGTTAAATTTGAGCAAAATCGGTCAAAGGAGAGTGAAGAAAGAAATAATCCCAAGAGAAAATAAGTCTGTCCAAAAAGTTTTTTTGATGTACTTTCAAGACTAATTCACCGATTTGGATAAAATTTGCAGATTAGGTTTATGCTAGCAGGGTCTCAGTTACTTGCAAATAGGAGAAAATTGAAAGGAAGAAATAAAGTTATGAAGAAAAAACCTTGAAATTTTGTTAGTTTTGACTGTTTTTGTATTCCATTTCTACCATAGGGCTATAGGCCGATTTTAACTTACTATATGTTTATTAAAAGGATTGTTTGCACTCATTTTCACATGTTCTTCAAAAGTCAAACTGAACCTTTTAATAAAGAGAAAAAATATATGTTACTGTCGGATTACACACGCGGTAGAAATCTACCGTCAAGTTTTGGGTAGAAATCTACCAAACGGATTAGACGAGGTATGTTAATATAAACATACCATGGAATGCTTGAAATAAAATTAAAAGAAAAGTTTAAGTGTAAAATGAAAGTGTTTTAATATTCCTTCTACTACACCACTACCACGACATTTTTTGACGTGAAAACTTCTTTAGCCGCGTTGACGGTGATTTGAAGCTCGATGAAACGCTAAAAAAGCGACACTTTTTTACAAAGATGATATACCAGTCGATCAGAATTCATAAGAACAAATTTTTCATAAAAAAATATTTTTCAGATAAATATGCCCATATTTCAGAAAAAATAATTTTTTCTGAAATTTTGCCTTGCTATTATTGATTTCTGAGCGCCGAATACATAGAATACAGAATACAGTATTTCCAATTATCTTCGTCTCTTCTTCGTGCGCTGTTTCGTAGGCAAATGGATGGGGATGGATAGTATTGTGACGTGCTAGTCTTTCGGTTCGATGTTATTAGAATGATAACACTTTTTATTTATGTGAATTTAGTGTATAAAGTTTATTTATAATTATTTCTGCGTTACAATTAGTCTTAAAAAATATTTGTCTTTCAATAATTTAATTATTACGATTATTTATCACAGTTTATAAAAATACACCACAATCGCTATCTTTAATAATGATCACAAATCGCCGTTGTAATCGCTTCCACAAAAATAATCACGTTTTCAATCTCTTATGATTCAATCACGTTCGAAGCTTAGACTTCAACTGTTTGATTAAGATTGATTTCAGGCTCGACCCTACAGCTGCTTTTATATCAAATTGGTGTATTTCGGGAAATTTCTCGAAAAGACTGGTCGTTTGGCTATCTAAAACTAGATGGCATTTTCTCGAAAGCTCTACAAATTTTGAATATTTCGAAAAATTGTTTTTGTTCGTGTGGTGTTTTTTTGTGTTAGTTGTTTTACTTAGAATACTTGTATTGTGACAATGTTTTATTGTTATTGTTTGATGATTTTATGAATCACCAAGTATTCTAAGTAAAATATAGTGCAGTATGATATTATACACGGTATGCGAGCACAAAATATCAATCAGTTCTAACATTTATGTAAATAACAATTCATACAGGCACTAGCACTTAAAATATTTGAAAAAATACACCTAGGCCTTGGTTTGCGTCGTAGATACGTTCCAAAATTTTGCGACGCATTCTGAAACAACGCAAAGTGTATTAACATTTTGTATAAAGAAAAAAACTAATAAAATTAATAATTTGAGGAACATAAATAAAAGAAACTTTAATAATTTTTTTAAAACAAAATTAATATTATTATATTTTTTAATTGTAAAATAATTATTTATGACAAAAACATTTAAATTAGTAGCTTAAAAAATAAAATCAAAAAAATTAACGACGCAACTTCGAAAAATCTACGACGCGGAGTGAAAATTGGTGTATTTTTAGGAACGACACAATATCGAAAAAACGCAAAATCAAACGACACAAAGTCATGTCTATAACAAAAAAATTTTCTTCATTCTTTCTATGTGGCCGGTACAACGACTTTCCACCAATTGAGAATTGTGAACGGTGTTACACATGTCACTTTCCGGAGCGCATGTCAAGCTCTGAATTTATTGCAGAACGACCGACACTGGGACGCGTGCAACACGTCACATCCACATCAAATTTGTGCATTATTTGCAATTATATTGACCGCCTGCTGTCCTTCATCTGCAACAGAGTTATAGGAGAAATTTAAAACCCACATGGCTGAAGATATTTTCCGTCGGATATGCAAGGAAAATTCAAATATGAACATGAATTTCACAGCAGAAATTTACAACGAAGTGTTGATAATGATTGAAGATTTGTGCTTAGAAATCGCAAACAAAGTTCTCAATCAATTGGAAATTCCATCACCGAATCGATCTGCTGCTGCTTTGTTTGATGTAGAATTGAGGCGTGAACAAAATTAAAACACGGGTGATCTTCTGTCCTATGTGCAATCAAATATTCCTAAGCTAACGTTTGAGCAAAAGGGCATTTACGATCAAATAATGCAAACTGTCAATAACGGAGTTGGAGAAATATTCTTTTTAGATGCGCCAGGAGGAACTGGTAAAACGTTCCTAATTAGATTGATTCTGGCCACAGTTCGATCCCAAAATGACATAGCTTTAGCTCTTACGACATTCGGAATAGCTACGACATTGCTACCAGATGGAAGAACGGCTCATTCCGCTTTGAAATTGCCATTAAACATTCAATTCATTGAAAATCCCACATGCAACATTTCCAAAGCATCCGGCATGGGAAAAGTATTGCAGAAATGCAAACTTATTGTTTGGGATGAATGCACAATGGCGCACAAAAAATCGCTCGAGGCCCTTGATCGATCATTGCAAGACTTACGTGCAAATATCAGACCATTTGGGAACGCATTAATATTGCGTGCAGGATATTTTAGACCTGTAATTCCTCGATCGACAGCAGGGGACGAAATAAATGCTTACCTGAAATACTCTCCTTTGTGGTGACGCGTAAAGACGTTAAAATTAACTACAAATATGCGAGTTCAGCTGCGAAACGATAGGTCAGCAGAGATATTCTCACATCAATTGCATCAATTGAAAGGTGGCGGTTGATCTGACGTCAGGACGAATTTTATTGCCTCATAACCTCTGCGATTTAGTGAGGTCAAAAGAAGAATTGTTTGAAAAGTATTTCCCAATATCCAAAACAATTGGAAGTGTCACCATTGGGTGAGTAAATGAGCTATTTTTGCGGCCAAGAACAAAGATGTCTACGAACTTAACGATATTATTCAGTCAAACATTCAAAGCGAGGTGGTCACATACAAGTCCGTCGACACTGTTGTAGAAGCAGATGAAACGGTTAATTATCCAACAGAATTTTTGAATTCACTCGATCTGCCGGGGATGCCACCGCACGTACTGCAATTGAAAGTCGGTGTGCCAATTATCATGTTGCGAAATATCAACCAGCCAAAGCTTTGCAACGGCACGCGGCTTGCAATAAAAAATTAATGAGCAACATCGTAAAAGCAACAATCTTGACAGGACCTTTTAAAGATGAAGATATCCTCATTCGTCGCATTCCTATGATTCCAACGGATATGCCATTTCAATTTAAAAGATTGCAATTCCCGATTCGATTGGCGTTTGCAATCACCATCAACAAGGTTCAGGGCCAATCTTTAAAATTGTGCGGTTTAGATCTAGACACGGATTGCTTCTCACATGGACAATTATATGTTGCGTGTTCTAGGGTCGGCAAACCAGAAAATCTCTATATCTGCATAGAAAATGGAACAACAAGAAATGTTGTATAACCGCAAGCACTGTGAAATTAAATATACAAGAAACGTGCGCTTTTTCTTTTCTCTTCCATTTAACCAGACTGAGCCACAGCAACGCGTGGTCGGGTACAACTAGTACAACATAAAATACATAAAAACAACAAAAACATATCAATTGTAAAAATTCCCTACATGATCAAAATGCCTATAAAACATATAAATGCGGAAAAAAACTAATTACATCATGGTACATCAACATTTTATACAACACTCAACATATTCCAAAAAGGACTTATGAACTTCGTTTCTTCATTCTTAAATTGGCTCAAATTCACATGTAGACTGGGGCCTAATAACATAAACATGTTTTGCAAATTTTGACTGAAATTTGGCATGGTATCGTCTATGTGTAGTTGACCTATGTAATTAATTTAAACAAAATAGATTCACAAACTTTCCAATTAAATTCGAAAAACAATAAACAAAAAAGCCACAAAACTTCCTGGTCACTCTGGTTTTTCGTTTATAACTTTGCTCCCCCTGGATCGATTTTGTTCAAATGCAATACCAAACCAAGTTAAGGAATAAGCAACTCACATTCTAAATTTCATACAAATCGGATAACCCGTTTTTGAGTTATCTTGTATACGGACGGACGGACGGACATGCGTAAATCGATATAACTTTTGATTCTCTACACAACCGTACCCTTAAAACCTTTCTACATCGATTATTTCGACGTGTTACAAATGGAGTAACAAAACTAGTATACCCTCTGGTAGTACCTACCATAGGGAATAAACACTTCATTTCTTATATACTTGTATTGTGGATTTAAATGTCATAATAACTTTCATAAATTGGAGAAAAAAATTATTTTTTAATATTATTTAATAAAGATTTTTGAGAATTTGCTAGTATTTATTTGATTTAAGCATAATTTATTTAAAAAATGACTCTGGAAAGCTACCTAACTTCGGCACGTAGAAGAAGGTTTTCATAATTTGATCCCATATTACTGCGGACCTGAGATGACTGTTAAGAACGCGGCTTTTTATACAATTTATCATAGTCGCAACCTCTTTTAAAAATTTATCTAAAGGGCCCCGTAAACGACCAAATTTGTTTGACAAACTTGTTTTTCAGCGCAAACGATCAAATAGTTTGACAAACAAATTTATCAAATTTGCCCGTAATTTCGATTTTCGGCGACGGTCGTGTCATACGCTTTATCATGCACAATAAGTAATACAAGCGACGAGTGAGATCGTGTTTGACAAACACCGAAGCACACGATCAAATTGTTTGTCAAACACGCCGTCAATCAAAATTTCCATCAAACACGTCAAACACAAGAATTGTTTGTCAAATAAATTCTATCTTTTCTGCATCATTTCAAAACAACACAATAATTTGATAGCTTCAAAAATTAAATTAATTTATTAACTAACCCCTCGATTTTACATAAGAGGTTAAGAGCTCTTAACCTGTTAACTGACAATTAATAGATTTTGCTATTCCGGTTAATCAGTTAAGAGACTTGAAAAATCAGCTGATCTCTTAATTTTTTTGGAGAGTTCATTTAACAGATTTTTCAATTCTACATAACAGGTTAAGAGAAGTTTTTAATCGAAAAACCTCTTAAATTTAGAGGACATCGTCGACTTCCTCTTAATCTCTTAACTGAACTGACGTTATGCCCTAGACATACTACACGATTTAACGTAGTCGATTATTTTTAATCCAGATCATGCGACACATTCTGTTTTTCTGGATTAAAATTCATTCTCAATTATTCTTTGACATTTCTCAAAGCTTTCTATAAAATCTTTTTTTGGTTAGGAAATTTTGGAAGTAAAAAAAAATTATTTATGAATATGCAAACATTTAAAATCTTAAAGAAAAAATTTTAAAATATGATATTTTTTTTTAAAAAAAGAACCATTTCCTTCAAAATACAAAAAAATAGAACCGCCAAATTAAAATCTGTGATTTTATAATGTGTCTTTTTCTTATTTGCGCTTTTTCCCGGTTTATATATATAAATATGAGCGGTATTACCAGATTTAAAAGCGAAAGCTTTAAAGCTTCTCATGCTCAGAGAACGAAAGGTTCTCAATTATTCAATAACTGAGATCGAAATTCTACGTTAAATATCCTCAATAATTGAGAAAATCTGGTCCGTTATCGAATTTTAACTGAGAATCGTGAGATAATTGAGATTATCGCTGCTAATATGTCTTTAGTATTAGATTATATTATTATATTGCTTCACGTAACTGCATTGAGAAATCCTTTGGAGTTATCAAGTCAATTTTCCGTTGCTTGTTGAAACACAAAACCTTTCACTATCATCCTGTAAAAGCAGCTAAAATTATAAATTCGTGTTTTATACTTTATAATTATCTCCACAGTAAAAAATATTTAAACATTGAAACTGAATGGGATGCTGATGAAGACAGTGATAGTGAACATGATGAGAATAATGTACCAGCCCAAGTCAAGTAAATAATTTATAATTTAAACACTTGTTTTAATTTAATTGTTTGCATTTTTTAAATAGGTAATTCAAGTTTATTCCTAAGAAGATCAGCCATAAGGGACGCATACGCACAAACGTTGCAAATAAAGTGCCTCAAAGCACACGAATCTTTTTAAATTTTTTAATTTGTCCATTTTGTCATATTTTTTAAAATTATAAATAAATACAAAAATCGTTCCTCTAATATATTTTGTTATATTTATAAGTCGTTGGATGGACTAATAAATTCTGTTTATACGGATTTATTCATTTTCAAGAATTTAACAGCTTTGACGTTTCAATATTATTTTTATTGTAACCAAGGCAACGAAGTCTCCAAACCCTCTTATCCTCTTAATATTAAAATTTCTACACAAATCTCTAAACCAGAATAGCAATTTCTGCTATGGCCTCTTATTTTAAAAATTAAAAGGTTAAGAGATCTCTTAATTTTCTGTTATCTAGAATCGGGGGGTAAATTTCGGAATGTTACCAAACATACAAAATTCCGAGGGAGTGCATATGGCCCATTAGCTCAGTTGGTTAGAGCGTCGTGCTAATAACGCGAAGGTCGCGAGTTCGATCCTCCCATGGGCCAAGCTATTTTTTTTTTTTTATTCACATTGAAAATTAAATAATTAATTGAACAAATTAGAATCACTAAATAATCAATTTTAATATATTTTAATTAAATTATTCTTTATTCATGTCGATTCAATTGTCTAAATTGGTAACTGCGGTGTTTGTGTGGAACATAAGTTTAAATACGTTGAATTAAACGTGGTAGATGAATTTGATAAAATCCTGCTTTTTTTGTTTATATCTATACTATAACCCAATATGAACCTTGGCTTCCTCGACAATTAACCTCCATTTCTTTCTGTTTCATTAGTACAACATGTTTTCAAATTTCTTACACCACAAGTTCTTAGGTCATTTTACACTTTATTATTTAGCCATCTTTTTCTCAGTCGCCCTACTGATAATTATACACGACCTGCGAGTAAAGTTCCGAGACTTCTCCAATATCTCTACTACTAAACCCGTCATCTCTTTGTGGCATATTTAGATATCTCTGTACAAAAAGCCTTAACATTTTTGTGTAGAACGTGATACAAAACGTTTAGGATGATTATTGTCTATCAAAGTCGTAAATTTTTGAATGGCATAAACGATTTTTGGAAGGCACACAAATGCTAGAAAATAACGCTAGAAGTTCTATTTAAAATCAAGATAATGTTCATTATTTTCTTCGATGGCGAAAGCATCATTCACAAAGAATTCGTTCCAATTGCTTAAATATACTTATTGGTGTTTTTTATTTGGAAATTTTCCAATGTTTGATGGCTAGAATTCTTTGATCAGAATATCGTGACTTAGACACCTACTATAAGTTATACTAAAATTAACTTCAAGTAGATTAAATAATTTTATAGATTTAAAAATAAACTCATTTTTGCGGTAAATAAAATCTACATTTATTTTTTGCCTTAATTATTTTTATTATTATTTTTTTTTGATATTTAATTATGTAATAAATATTCTTCCACCATTTTTTTTATGGTCTTTTCCTTTTTATTAAATAAAAACAAATAAAGAAAGAAAAAATGTAGAAATATTTTCAAATCAATGACAAAGAGAATAATATGATAATGAAAAATCCTTGAAGAAACAAGAAACACTATTTATTGCGGATATTACTGGGATTAGGAGGACTTATTTCGATATAGCACAACAAATGACTGACTTTAATAGTTGTTTTTCCTTGTCAAAAAAAAACAATTCAATAAAATAAAAAACAAGACGATTACTTTTTGCGGCAATTCAGAAGGCAACTACGAATTTTCTAATTTTTGTAAATTATCACATGAAGGTGTATTAATATTTTGAGCCTTTCGAAAACAGATCACGATCAGCGAATGCCCTTGCGTTAGGCGATAACACACTGAATCAGACAAAACAGCCAAAAACAAATATGTCAAATTTATCGAAACGATTTGGCTTAACCTAACGCACATTAATAACACAAAACTAAATGTTTTGGTTGTTTTGCCTAATTTCAAATAATTTCAATTTTTTTTTTCATTTCTAAACGTGAAATTTGATATTTGACTACAAAAACATGATAACATAGAACAGTATCAGGCATGATTTTTGGCGTTTCGAAACACTTATAACACCGGTTTTCTTTTGTTTTGTCAGTGTGCGTCGCCTCCTTTAATTTCATGTATTTTCCAGTTAAGCCAAAAATGATGGAGGGGAAATATTGATAAGTCTGACTCCGGTTGTTTTGTTCGATTTAGTGAGGGTTGACCGATTTGATTGCATGTATTTATATGTCGAAACATTCAAGAAAACATTTTGTTGAGTCCTCTCAACATTATTGTATTGTAAAAAAAAAAATAAAAAAAAACATGACAGAGAATCCCGAACTTGTTGCTTTTTTTGGTACACGACTTTGACATCTCATGTTGACAAGGTATTCTTCTTCTTCTCATGACTGATGAAAAGACCAACATGATCATTTCTGTAATCATGAAATATTGTTCGATCGCAAAAATTATCCAAATAATTCCGAAGGGGTTTAAGCCGACGAAAACTGAAATCTCATTTCGACTCTTAACACCTTTGGAAAATGAAGATTTTGGGATCAAAACCGGGTCAGAAGGCACAAGTATGTTAGTTTTTCTTGTAGGTAATCAAATTTGGGACATTTTCATGTAAGTCGATCCAAATAATTATGTCGGGTTCGCGAAATATTAAGGAAAAACCAAGTCCGAAATACAATACATGCAAATCAAGGAACCGTAACTTGCAGTTTTTTCAAGGAACCGTTGGAATCAAAAAGTATAAAAAGGGAGTCGTTTTTCATATCAGCACCCCAGTTTTTTCCAAACAACCCAGAAGACCACAAGGAATTATATATATAAAAGGATAATCCTTCCTTCTGTACGTCCTATTTTGTCCAAAAAGAAACGGCGTTGAGCAAAAAAAAAAAAAAACACTTTTTGATATGTTGTAGAGAATTACTTGAAACGTGGAGAAATTTTGTTTCCGGGGAGGTTGGGGGTCGGAGGGGTTACAAAGGGGGACTTGAAAGCTTATTTCGGAAAACCTCATTTATAATCTGAAATATACATCGGACATGATTCTGACCTGAGGCAATCTTATTAAGCTTTTTATGCCTGATATTCTGACGTACACGGCAAAGTTCCATTTCCCACCGCTTTGTCGCTGGAGGCAAAACAAATTTACGAACTTTTTATATAGAAGTCACACGCAATAACATTGTTCAGCAAAGTTGTGGAGGTTTTCATGGGGATTATTTCCGTCGAAGACCAAACAGTTCTATCTGTCACCACTTTGGCGCTGGAATCAACACAAATTTTGAAACTTTGTATATAGACGTCATACGCGATTACCATGTTCGGCAAAGTTTTGCTGGTTTTCATGGGCATTATATCTGTCGAAGAGCAAATAGTTCCACCTCTCACCACTTTGGCGCTGGAGTCAATAAAATGTTAGAACTTCATATTTAGAGGTCACACGCAATTACAATGTTCAGCAAAGTTGTGTAACTTTTCATGGCAACTATTGCTTTCGAAGACCATGTAGTTATATCTCTCATTGTTTTGGCGCTGGAGTCAATCGAAATTTTGGATCTTTCTATATAGAGGTCACATGCGATTACAAAGTTCAGCAAAGTTTCGGAGGTTTTCATGGGGACTATATCTCTCGAAGACCAGATAGTTCTATCAGTCACCGATTTGGCGCTGGAGTCAATAAAATCTTCGGATCGTTTTATATGGGGTAACGCGATTACAATGTTTAGCAAAGTTGTAGAGTTGTAGAGTCAATAGAAACTTTTGAACTTTATATATAGAGGTCACACGCGATTACAATGTGCAGCAAAATTTCGGAGGTTTTCATGGGGATTTTTTCTGTCGAAGATAAAATATTTCTATCTCTCACCACTTTGGCGCTGCGGTTGTTTAGGCTCCTACTCTACAGAGGTTTTTGCTTTAGTAATATATGTTTGACGGGAGCTATTTTACAACCGGGGAAATGGGATCAATTTAATGTCTTCGGTCGGGGTGTTGCGGAGTATTATTGGTATTATTATATTGGGTGTCCAAAATTAAAAGTCATTATTATCTAAAAGATGTCGTAAGTAGTACTTCTTGCATGTGTAAGTTAAAACTTTCGTATATAGATATTCAGGAAATGTGTTTCTCTTGTGTATACACATATTTTGTTGATGCATTTTCTTGCATATTTGTTTCTTTCACACAAATTGGATTGTCTCATTTTCAACGAATTGTTGAACGTTAAAAATTAATAAATTTTATGTCTTTTGCAATTATTTTACATTAAAAAGAAAATATTGGGAATTGAAGTGTTTTATATTAAAGTGATTGCTATCTCAATATTAAAGTTTAATTTTAACTAAACAAACAAAACATATATGTTATTAACTTAAAATTGGCCTATAACCACCCTAGGAAAGAAATAGAACAGGAAAACAACCAAAACTAAATATAATAATAAAATAAATAAATAAAAATAATAATTGAATTGTGTAATTCGATTTGCATCAACTCGTATCAAATAAACATAGCAATGTCAATATACTTTTCCGACTCGATTTAGTCTCAATCGAATTGCACGATTCCACACCAGGTTTATTTTTCATATAACTATTTTTTTCTTCACTATCCTTGGATCGATTTTACTGAAATTTCGCCTATTATATAAACGCATGTAAATAATTTAAATAAATTTGATGTAGAAATTGGCCAATTAAATCCGATAAACCATAAAAAGCGACCTAACTTTGCGGTCATCCTGGTTTTTGTTTAATAACTTCGCTATCTTTTGGTCGATTTTGGTGAACACCAATACCAAATCGAGTTAAGGAATACACAAACTACATTGCAAATTTCATAAAAATTGGATAACGCGTTTTTAGTTATCTTGTACCATACATGGACGAACGAAAACGGAAACCTTTCTACGATGACAAAACTAATATATTCTCTGGTAGCACCTCTCATAAGCATACATTTTAAGCGAAAGGATATTGTGAAAACTCTTTAAAATGAAATCTGTTGCGGCTTCTTGTAAAAACCACCAAAAACATCAAATTAAATAAATATCATTTCACAATTCATTATTTATGGTATTTATGAATTTATTTAAGAAATAAAAAACTTTTATAACCTATTTGTATTGTATTGTATTGGAGGGGGGACCCGCAAAGTTGGGGCCTTAGCACGTAAGTTTTACCGACCCATTGTACCTCCTCATTGAAACGGTTTGTCGTTCTAATGAAGGTCAGCACTGTAATTAGGTCCATGTTAGCAAGCCTCATTTTGGAAAAGCCCGGCCATTAACACAAAAAGTGTTCTATCGACTCATTTTCCTCCAGACAGGCTTCACAGAATCTATTTAATGCGATCCATTTGTGAATTAAGCAAATTTTAATTTAACAATTAAATATTTTGTAAAACTCCACGATTATGTCGTTGGTTGAATAATGACATTATGGGGGCAAGAAATTTTTATAGTTGAAAAAAAATGTTTGATAAACTTTCTCAAAAGCAAATTTTGGAATTGTTTTGAGTGTATCAACATTAAAGTCACCAAGTTTCATTCATTCAATTATTTTACCAACAGCGGTAGTTTTAATAAAAGACGTTTTTGGGAATGCAGAGTTCTCTTAGATTCAGGTTCACAAGCGAATCTAATTTCTGAAAAATGTATGCGCAAATTACGATTAAAAAGAACAAGTTCAAGGGATTTAATCAGTGGTGTCGGTGCAGTAAAAGCTGATCATACCAGAGGAAAGGCACAACTTCACATTCAGTCAAGATTCAACAACTTTGACATAGTAACACAGGCACTCATTGTTAATAAAGTCACATCAGACATACCAAGTGAAACAATACATAGTTCAAAAGATATATTCAAAAATATTAAATTAGCAGACCCATCGTATTTTAAATCAAACAGCATTGATATGATAATCGGTTGCCATATTTTCTTCGAAATATTAGAAAGTGGCAAAATGAACTTAGAATCTAACTCAATAATAGCCTAAGAAACAAAATTTGGTTGCGTGGTTTCTGGTAAAGAACAGATTAATAATCAAAATAAATCATTAGGTTTTCATACTTGTGTTGACATCGACAGTAGATTAAAGAGCTTCTGTGAATTGGAAGAGTTACATACATAAATACCTTCAATCGATGAGGAACTACAAGCAGAGAATCATTTCATTGAAAATCATACCAGAACAAAAAAAGGTCGTTATTGCTGTATTTTATTGGGAATTCTATGGGTGCTTACCATACATTTATATGTTCTTAATTAGCGCCGAATAAAATTGGGCGCTAAATTAGCGATCGATAGAAAATATGTACTAAGCGACATCTGCTAGATAGTAGATGTTAACAAAAAGGATACACCATTTCAAAGAATGTTATGGCGTAATTCACCTGATGAAGATATCAAAGAATACGAATTTCAAACTGTCACATATGGCACTGCCAGTGCTCCGTTTCTGGCAGGACGAACGTTAAAACAATTGCCATTAGATGAAGGAAAACCTTACAAAATAGGAGCTGAAAATCTCATTAATAATTTTTATGTAGACGATTTCATAGGAGGCAGTCACTCAATTGAAAAAGCTATGTTGGTCAAAATTGAATTAACACAACTATTAAGCAAAGGAGGATTCGATCTTCGGAAATGGTCGTCAAACTCTGAAGAATTCTTGTCAACAATTAACAATGACCATCGCGAAAGCTCAATATCATTACCATTACAAGAGGGTACCTCAGTCAAAGCTTTAGGTCTAATGTGGAATACAACAAGCGATTGTTTTACTTTTGATGTAAGTTTTAATCAAACAGAAAATTTAACAAAACGAATCATCTTAACTGAAATTTCAAAATTATACGATCCATTGGGATTGTTAGCACCTTGCACAGTTGTTGCAAAGATCTTGATACAACAAATTTAGGCATCAGGTGTTGGCCGGGACGATTAACTTTCAGACGAACTAGTAAAACAATATGTACAATTTCGTAAATCGCTAGAATTGATTTCATCAATCAAAATACCAAGGTGGTTAAACATTACAGAAAATTCTACAATTCAACTGTGTGGATTTTGTGATTCGTCAGAATTAGCATACGCTGCAGCAGTTTATATTATATATTGGCATGGTTAAAGGCAATTTCCTCATACATGGAAAACATTTATTGCAAACAGAACTTCAGAAATTTTGAACATAATACCTTATCGTGAATGGAGGCATATTAAGTCAAATAATAATGCATCAGATCCAGCATCAAGGGGTTTATTAGCAAAGGAGCTAATTAATTTGAATTTATGGTGGAATGATCCAGTATTTTTATATTCCAAAGAATTTGATAAAACTGTACTAATGGTTTTTTTTATATAGTTTTTCGGATTTAATTGGAAAATTTGTGAAGCAATTTTGTTTAAATTAATTACATTGGTTGACTACATAAATAGACGATACCATTGTAGATTTCAGTAATATCGGTCTAAGGATAGTGCAGAAAGAAATAGTCGTAGGAGGAAATAAGCCTGCTCAGAAAGTTTTTTGATGTACATTCAGAACTAATATACCGATTTGAATAAAATTTGCAAGTTAGACTTATGCTAACAGGGTCTGCGTTACTTACAAATTGGAGAAAATTTTGAAGAGGGCAAACAAAGTTATGAAGAAAAAACCTTGATATATTGTTAGTTTTCACAATTTTTCTCTCCCATTTCTACCATAGGGCATCAAAAAATCGGCTATACGCCGATTTTAAATTACTTTATGTTTAACCTCAAAGTTGATAGCGCAATTACCAAAATGATGCAGAAAGAGAAAAACGGGCACAGTTACGTTAATTTGAATGCAAAATTATTATGGCAAAATCCAAAATTCTCATAATGATGAAGACACCTTGAAATAAATTTAAATTTATTTACTTTTTAAGAATGAAATCTAATTTTGAACAAAGTAGTCAGAATTTTTTCTATCGCACAATTTGATTTTGTTTTAAAGAAAATAATTATAATAATTTAAAATTTCGTGGAGCGAAGACCAAATATTTTTTATTAAATTATTTATATTATTTTCTTTTTGTTAATTTATTAAGAAATTCTATATTTAGTTGAATTTCTTAAAAAGGGATTGCTATAGATTTTCCCATAAATATTTTCTTATTTTCGATAAAGTAAAATTTTTTAATATTATATAAAAGAAAATGAATTTCAAATATATTTTAAATTGGTTAGAAACCTTTAAAATACATCATAGATTTTCAAATGATAAATTTGTTAAGGAAATCTCATCAATTAGTTTCGAAGCACAACCAGCAGAAAACGTTCTCGACAATATTTTATTTATATTATTGATAATAATATCTATAATTTTCTTCGTAATATCAATTTATACAGTTTTTATGAAACCAAAAAAGTGCCTTAAGGATATTAATAGAATGATAACAGAAAGGAGGAGTGCAATAATAAGATCGTTTTGACAATAGAACAATTTAACATTAAAAAAGCCATCTTGAATTTGATTATTAGACCCAAAAGCGTGGAAGTAATTCCGGAATCATCTAAAGAGAATTTAATAACACACATAAACTATATAAATATATAAATAAAAACTACATAAAACTCGCGATTGGAATCAAAATGAAAAATAAATAAAAAAAATAATTCAATAAATAAATAATTTAATTTAATTTGCATGTATTTATAATTTGTGTTGCAATAAATCACTTTAAATAAGAAAATTATTGTTTATTTAATTTCAAAATTTATTCAGATTTGAAAAATCTTTAGAAGCGCGAAATTATGGGAGGCGGTTTTGCAGCGATTTCGGCCTTCAATCGCTCCAATAATGCACAGTAATACTCGCTGTTGATGGTTTTTCCTTTTTCGAGGTAGTCCACGAAGAGTATGCCATGACAATCCCAGAAAACCGACGCCATAACCGTTCCGACCCATCGAGCCTCGTGCCGGTTTCAGTCCAAATTGGACGAGCAGTTTCGGTTTTATAACAAGTGCAAAAATAGACTATATTTGGACAAAATGTATTTTTAGACAGTGTTGCCATAGTCGAATATGGCCCAAAAACTAATCAGATCTAAGTTAGTATCAAATACATGAACTGTGTAAATTTTATCGAAATTGGCCCAACAGTTTAGTCTGAACCGTGCGGACAAAATTTTGTCGTTTTTAGACAAAAAAAGCGTTACGAAATAGTGTTGCCATATATTAATTTCGCCCAGAATCTAACACCATCTGGCATTTAATTCAACACCAAAATGGTGAAAGTTTCATGGAAATCGGACCATCCATTCAGATTTTATTAACGATTTAAAAAAGCGGACGGACGGACGGACGGACATGGGGCTAATTATTTTTGACGAAACGGATTTTGCACTTATTTTCATCTTCCTAGCCTTTCTGGATAAAAAGTTAGGTTTTCGCACGATTATAGTACTTTCCTATAAACATTCGTTTATCGGGAAAGTAAAAAGGCTACAAAGAAGTCTAAAAAGAAGTTAAAAGTAATTCGGTGCTTTGATTGTGATGAAAAAGGTCATAAGTCACCCGATTGTCCTAATAAATCAAACAAAGCTAATAATACGAATGAAAAAACTAAAACTAAACTTCTGTATTGAGTGTTTTATCAACCAGAATCAATGACAATAACAATTGGTACATAGATTCAGGTGCATCGTGTCATATGACAATAAATAATACACCTATACCTCGCTATACGGCCGCTCTTTATACGGCATTTCGCTATAACGGCCCTTTTTAATTCTGGCAGTTTTTCGATTTACGGTCCCCAATTTTTCGTTATATGGCCAAAAAATTGCTGTATATGCTGCTAGCGACCTTTTGTTAAGTTTCAGCTTCTCGCTTTAGGCAGCACTACTATAAAAAATAATTGATTCGTTATACGGCTATTCGCTTTACTGCCAACTTTTCCGGAACGTATCTAGGCCGTAAAGCGAGGTATGGGTGTAATGTAATTTTAAGACTGGGAAATAGGGTTTTGTCTTGTTTTTTCCTTCAATTTTAGAAACCTTTTAATTAAAGAAAATATTCATTTATTTATTTTAATGAAAAAAAAAAACAGGAATAAACAATACTTATATACTTATATAAAGTAGACAAATAAAAATAAGTTTTTAGATTAAAATCACATTAAATTCGAAGGTAAATCACATCCAGAGTAAGCATCATTCTTTATGCAATATTTTATTAAATGTTCCCAACACGGATCGAAAGTTAATAGATGAGGATTCCCAAAAACTACCAACAACGATCGAGAACGTGAAATAGCCACATTCATTCGTTTCTTACTTTCTACAAATCCCAAAGCATGTTTCAGATCAACATGAAGAAGTGATTTTTTTGATCGAACTGTAGAAATCAAAATAATTGGTTTTTCCTGAAAGAAAGACACCCACCCAAACACGGATGTTATTTAATAATGTAAATATGGGGGAAACCAAAAAAAATACAAACCTGTCCCTGAAATTCTTCAACGGAACCAATTTTCGGCAATTTCAAACCAGCTTCAAGCAATAAATTCCGGATAATTCGTACTTGCTTTTGATATGGTGTTATTATTCCAATATCTTCACATTTAACTTTTTTTCTATATAATTTTATTAGAAACATAAATAACTGAAATAAAGAAAATGATAATTTTATATTCTCTCATCAACTTTCTCCAACACGAAATAATACATACACTACTTGCTTCAGCTGGATTATACCAGGATGGTGAATCAGGATTTTGTCGATTTTCTCCACGAACACCAATAAAAAATACACCATGATTTGTTTGTGTGGTTTCTGGTAAAATATCACTTAGCATTCTTAAAAATTGAACCTCCCTACTGTCTTCTTCATCGATCATTGATATCAATTCTGAATCATAAAACAAATCATTATATACATTAAGTATACTCGGTAATGAACGATAATTATAGATGAGTTTTGTAACTAATCTTGGATCATAACCATTATCATTCGGAAAACGATTATTATCTTTCATGTATGGAAAACGATTTAGTATTCGAACTAGAAATGATGTTTCTAGTCCTTTTTCAGCTGCATAATGATTTAATACAATCGGTCCCAATTGCATAGGATCACCGGCTAATATGATTTGTCCGCAACGTCGATCAACCTGTGTAATTGGAATCATAGCTTCCGATTCTAAACATTGACCAGCTTCATCAATTAAAATATGTGTGAAATGGTCTTTTGGAAATCCCATTTGTAATAATGTTCCCAATGTAATACAGGTACCAATTGTTATACGATGACGTCCTAAATATTTAAGTTGACATTTTAATTTTAATCCAGATTCAGTGATAATCATGTTTTCTTTTGAAGTTCTTTCAAGTGCAATATCAGCAGTTGCACAATACTGTTTTAAATGATCCGGTATCAGATCTCTTTCGACTAGATTATGTGATACCAAACGTATAAAATCACCGGGTTGAAGAGCTTCAGATTCAATTAGACGTGTTGCTATTAAATCGGCAGAACTATTTGATGGTGTCGCAACTAACAAACGACAACTTGGTAATAGAGTAACTAATTGTAATATAGTTTCAATTAGTGTAATTGTTTTTCCTGTTCCTGGTGGTCCAAATATAATGTAAGGTGTTAATCGTGCTTCACCACGTAAAATATTTCGAATAGCTTTCTTTTGAACTACATTCAAATTTGAATTGAACCATTTTATTTGTTCGTCCGGTGAATTTTGATGGAACAAATTCAATTCATCATTAATTTCAATATCTAATTGAAGTTTTTCGTGTAATTGAATTTTTTGTGGAAATAAAAAATCCACACCCATATGATTATGAACCTTTTTTATAGCATAATGTTGTTTACGAAAAGTGAATCTTGAGAAAAAGAATTCAATACGATAATCTTCACCATTATATTTACTATGAAAGTTCGGATTGAATTTCAATAGAATACGATTATATAAGACTTTATTAATATAACCCTCATAGCAACGATTATCTGTATTCTCTTGTTCCCATGGATTTGTTACACGTACAGAATCTCCAATCATTAATGATGGACGTTTTTCTGCTAGATTTTCAATTTCTAATGATAAAAATTCATCTTCACGTTGAAAATGTGCTCGTTCTCGATCATATTGTCGTATATTACAGAAAAACTCAATCTCTTCTAAATGAAGAAGTAATTGTAAACGATAACAATAATTTTCATAAGATAGAGCATCTGTTAGGCATGGATAAACTTCTTCAAGATTTTCTCTCCGTTCATTCATATTGCCAGATCTTAATACCGTATTTCGTAGACGTTCAGGTACATCATAAGATCCAATTCGATTTGCAATAAATCGTGGTTTATCAACCATACCAACACCAGGTACTAGATTGTATTTTCTAGACCACACCTAGAAGGAAAAATCGGTTATGTTTCGAAAAGAAAAGAAAAAACAAAAAAAGAATACAATAAACAAAGTTCTCAACTTGGATTTTGAAGTTGAGGTCTTTATTTATATTATGTGTGCGGCTTCATAGGCTCTATGCTTACTGCGCGCGCTTTCAAAGATGAGAGCAACGATAAATATACGCGTGTAATTAAATGGAAGTGGCCATATAGTCGAGTTTGTTGGAAGCAGGATACGATAGAAAAAACGAGAAGAATTTCAATTCTTCGCGTCTTTCGAAAAAGAAGGCCATGCTTTCGTTTTTCAATTGAGAGGAAGATTTGTATTTGTATTTTTGAATTAACTGACAAACAAAGTGTAACTATGATAAAGTCTGGAAAGCTCCTATTCTTACCGTACCGCCGTTTTTCAAATTTTGCCTGTTCTTTCTCAAACAATTTTCTATCCACTGCTGACATAGATAGAACTAAAAATTGTACGTATGGGTGAAAGAGACACATTATTTTAAAAAACATCCCATTTCTCGCTTTTGGGTAATTTTTAAATGTACACAATGAAACACAGGCAGAAATTCATATACAAATGCACACACACCAGAAAAAAAAAATTGGCGCATATTTTTTTTTCTGGTATGTATGTAAAATTTGTGCCCAAACTTAAGATTCCGGGATCAATTTATAAGATTCCATCTGATTTTTAAGAACATTTCATTCTCTCTCTTGCTGATGGATTTTACCTATGAAAAATATATGTACTCTTGCGTATTCTTTCCCCGTTTGGACTTTATTATTAATTACACTTTGCTGACAAACTAGAGAAAATATGAATGTGTTCAACGACAAGAGTGATATCGGATGTGGACACTTTTCGCTCACCGTTTTCATACCTCTCACCGCGTTAATATTTTTCTCACTCCGTGTAGAAAGTGCAGAACCTATGTGGCCGTAAACTTAGGCACTTTCCATGTACCATATCCTACCAAGTACGTCTTTCAATACCTAGTATTCAAATATTTGAAATCAGCAAATGGAAAGTCACTGACAGGACAAAATGAATACCTAATATTCAAGTAGCAATCTGTTATGTATGCTTTTCCGTATAACTTACTTGACTAGCGTATGCTCCATTTTTTTTGAATTTATTTTCTATTCTTATAGAATTCTCTCGATTAGTATCAGAAACTTCACCGACTGCAATTTCAATTTCACATGAAATACTAAATCCGCCATCAAATTTTATATCAACCATTTCTTTAGAATATCCATAAAATTGTGCTTTAGCTCGAAATTGAAATGTTTTCGATTCACCCGGCTTAATTAGGAATGAATCGTTCAATCTCGGTTTAAGTAGAGTCAATTGTGATTGAGATTTCTTACCAAAAAATACAGTTCTATATACTTTATGGATTTTATCACCATTATTCTTCATAATTAATTCTTTACTTTCGAAATCTCCTAAATTTTTTAATTCAAATTTCAATAAATCTGGCATTGTTATTCCATCTGGTTTTTGTGATTTTAAATTTGATGATGGAGCAGCATTATCACTATTTGTAGCTTTCTCTAATGGAATTATTTTAATACATCTCCACACATATTTACCCTAAAAAAAGATTCTAGTATTTTTCTTCTTTCTTTTTTTATTTTATAAATAAATTATATTTTACCTGATCACTTTCAATAACATTAGCACTAACTTTATCACCTTTATTTGGTATATATCCAGATTGAAGAATATCTAATGTGAAATAGTATTCATTATCGATTAAACCCCATGAATCATTCCATTCCGATACAAAGGACAGTACAGTCTTTGATCGTGCGGGAAATATACTCGAAACTTGAAGGATTTCACCAGTATAGTCGACAAAACCTATATCTGTTTGAACATTACAATTCAAATATATACGATCACCAATTTGTGGAACAAATTCTAAAGAAATCGAATCTAATTCTATATCAATTTTCTTGTAATCAGTATCAACTTTTAGGAAATCTTCATCACGATCAATGATTAAACCTAAAATACTACGTTGATGTATATTAAAGTATTCTGGATTCTCTTCTTTTAAATCAGATATTTCATTTAAGATCTACGAAAGAAAGGATGTTGTATAATTAATTTTAATTTATATTCCTCGAAACTTACATATTTTTCTTCTGGTTCATCCCAAGAGTCATTTAATAAAATCTCAATTTTAACAACTTTCGCGTTACCACTGTCGGGCATTTCATATGCCAAATATTCAACACGTGCCCCAACTTGAAGAGTATGGAAATTTGTAACTGCCGCTTCATGGAATAATAGCTTTTTATCAATTACACCGTGACTACTTTGAAGCGATGTTATTACTCCTATTTTAATAAAATATATTAGAAATAACAATAATTTATATATTTACAACAATTCTTACCGATTTTTCGAAAACATTTCTTATCGGCGACTTCTTTTTGAGTAGCTTTTTCCGTTCTTTGTGGCTTGTTCTCAACAAAATCATTATCATCATCATTTTCCTCCAATTCTAGCTTATCTAATTGACGATTTAACTCATATTCCAAATTTGTATAATCAATAGAAAAATAATTATAGAGTTTTTTTAAAATTGTAAACATTGCTCAAAATTTCAGACAAGTCCGAAGAAACTTGACGGCATTAAAAATAAATTTACAAAAAGCGACGCGAAAACCAAAAATATTCTAACCTCACTTTCTTTTTGTTTACATTTTTTGCGGTAACAAACTTTTTGTTGAGGATTACAAGTTTTCTCGTTTTAAATATAATAAAAAATAAAATGCGTCTACAAGAATAATAATTATCTCAAACTTGAAAACTCGAGAATTTCTCCACAAAAAATTGAATGAACATTTCACTCGTTCACCTAAAATTTGAATGCAATTTTTGAAATTTTCACGTACCAGACGCGGTAGAAATCTACCAATGCCTTGTAGATATCTCATCAGGCAAAGTGTAACCTCAGTATAATATATTAATACTGTCCCCTGAATCAGATTGAAGCAGCAACAGCAACAGCAACAGCGAAAGTCGTGAATGCTGCTTTTTGAAACACATTAAACGACAGAAACAGCAACAGCAAAATTTTTGAGGAAGTCTTTTTTTTAGACTTATTTTTGCCATATTGAAACGAAATGAATATAATTGCGAGAAATTTTTCCCAATATTATTTCCATTTCAAATATTTTTATTTCCTAAATATTTTTTTTGGAAAAGAATAAATTTGGGGCCTTTCAACAGCCATAAAATGTATACAATTAGTATATCATCATTTAAAAATAAATTTGGTTTAAAATTTGTATTGTTTTAGGACAAAAATATTAGAAATATTATTAATGATATATTTTTATTGAGGTAGTTTTTAGAAAAAGTCTTTATTCCATTACCATAATGGATATTTCTAAGAAATTTTTTATCTGGAATTGGGTTCTACTAAATACAATTCCGGGAAGAATTCATATTTTAAAAATTTTGTACATTTATTTTATGAGAAAGAGAAACTACAACAATATGTAAATATGTAATTGAAAATTGAAAAATAATAAATAGACCTAATTTTGTTTTCACGCGCTAGATACGTTCCTCGAAAACTCGCGTAAAAAATAGCGTAAGGGATTGGTCCTACATTTGAAAATAAACTAAAATAATGTCATTAAATACACGAATTTATCGTTTTTTAGGTAAATTGCCTTCTATTTTAATAAGTTTTAATTAACATAAAAAAAATGCAATAAAAAATTATAATTTAACAAAGAAGTTATATTTTATTCATCAAACAAAACCAAAAAACGATAAAAATTCAAAAAAGGATAATTCATATTTTCAAGGTTCATGCACTGTATTATAAAGCATGATCATGTTGTCAACTTGCAACAGCAATAGCAAAATTAGAAATAGAAATGAAGTTGCTCTTGCTGTTGCTGTTGCTGCTTCAATCTAATCCAGCCTAGACGCGGTAGAAATCTAGCAATGCCTTCTAAATATTTATCTAGAAACCGGTTAGACGAGGTATGTTTATCAAAGTGTAACTAATGCTAAAGTATGGAAACCTAGCGAAGTAGCCAGAATAAGCAAAAACACGTGAAAAACTCTTAAAAACCTTATCTTTCTTATAGTATTTGTGCATTGCATATAAATTTCAACAAGTGCTTCTTTGCTTAGATTATATTTCTCTTTCACCCATACGTATAATATGTAGCTATCTATGTCAGCAGTGGATAGAAAATTGTTTGAGAAAGAACAGGCAAATTTTGAAAAATGGCGGTACGGTAAGGATAGGAGCTTTCCATACTTTAGCATTAGTTACGCTTTGATGTTTATACCAAAGTGTAATGCTAACACAGGGTCTACATTAGCTTTTATTTTCAGTATACCAGCAAAATTGGTTGCTAAAAAGCTAGTGTAGACCTTGCTGGTATACCAATTTTTCTGGTATGCCAATTCTGGTATACCATTTTCGTAGCCAGCGCTGGTATACCAATTTTTGACATTTGCATTTAATAAAATGGCGGGAACTAAATTTTTGCAGAGTGAAATTATCAAATTGATAAATATGTTTCGAGAAAAAGAAGAAAAATATAGAAAAATTGATTTTAAAAAAAGGGCATGGGAAGATATTGCCACAGAATTGAATTCGACACATTAAAGCCAATATTTTGGCTATTTTTATTTTCTGTTCTCGGTTCAACGGCATTTCAGATACTGAATTGGTATACCAGTACTGGCCCACGTAAAAAAAACTGGTAGTATTTTATTTCTGGTAAGCCAATTGGTATACCAGAAATATTGGCCAATGTAGACCCTGTGTTAGAGCAGAATGCCACAAAACCCATCGCAAGTTTGCGAAGATAAATTTTTCATTTTTTACAAATGAATTTTTGAATTTATTTTAACGATTTTTCTTTTGAAAATGAATACCAAAAACTATTAAATTGTATAAAATGTCAGGAAAAAGGGAATTAGTAGAGTTTTTAATTGAAAATGTTTGGTTTTAAAATCCTAAAATGAGAAATGAAAAATTATATTTTAAGGTTTTCTCTGACCAATCAGAATGATCTGTCAAACTTGCGAAAAATGTTCGCAAAAATAATCTAGTCTCGTGACGAGCCCAATAATATTTTCATCGCAGAGATTTTTGATTGACCAATCAGAGCTCGAGTTGACGGCAAGAAATAATTGCAGAGATAAATTTCGGGAAATCTTGCAGTATTGAAATTTCAGGAAATTTTTTTGACATTTGTGAACTCAAGATGGCGGAACACAAGTTTAGTTGGCAAGACATTTTGAAATTAATTGCATTTTATAGAGAAAATGAGTGTTTATGGAACCTAAACAGCAAATGTTATAAGTATATACTTTTTCTTTTCCTGCGTTCCTCATTTTCAACCTTTTCAATTTCCCGTATTGCATGAATTGCAAGAGCGGCAACTAGAACTTTACCCTGGAGGCAATCTCGACGAACGCGACGGACGCAATGAACACGTGAATTGTCAAAAACGTTAGTGACGGTATAAATATTTTTGTGCAGGCAAACTCGACGCCGTTGATGAAATTTGTAATTTTTATCATTATTTGATATAATCTTTGTGTTATAAATTAAAATAGATTTTTAAGTAGTGTAAAATAATAAAAAAAACTAAAATACCGTTTTTAAATGGAATTTTCACAAAATAATTCCCACACAAACATTTTAAAATGACATTTGAACGCATCCGTCACGTAAAAGTTGAATACAAATCAACTTTACAACGTCTGAACCGTCGCGTCCGTCACGTCTACGTCGAGATAGTCACCTCCCCAAGCGTAGGCATTAACTCGATTTTACGATATCTATGTCTGAAGCAGCGATTTTAGACCGCAATGTCAAATTTTGGAAGGGAAAAAATTGCATTTTTTTAATTTATAATTTTTAGTGCGTTTCGGATTCCAAACCAAATTCTTTTGAATTAAATAATTAAACTTAAAAAATTTCCTATATAAAGTGTTTAATTTCTGAGTGTAATAACAAACAACATCCAAAAATTCATGGAATTTTCTTTCACAACTAAGTTTGACATATTTTTTATTAAAATGTGCGAATTTTCGTTCTTGCCCTATAAAAAAAAGTTTTTATGGTGTTTATTTACTTATTGGTAATCAAATAGAAATTATGTTAATTCATAAATTAGTCAAAAATTGGTTTTTTTTTAATCCACGCCGAAACGTCAAATCCCACTTTTTTTTTATTTTGATTTTAACGAAATCTACCAGTGATAATCATTTTTTGGTTAAAATGGGGGCAATTCTTAAAATTCATCGAAATTTTTTAAAATTCAGCATTTTCAGTTTTAAATGTTTTTTTTTTGGTTTTAAAGTTTCCAAAAAATGAGGCTCTACGTCTGAAATGGCTTTCGGCTATTGGTTTACGCAGGAAAGGAAATATATAGGCACATAAATGTTTATAATTATTATATAATAATTTAATTTTGTAAGTTGAAGAAAACTTGATTTTTGTAGCAATCAAACGCAAATATTTTTTTGCAATTCGGATGTTCCAGAATGCATGAGCTTTTGGCCCATTTGCAATGTTGCCCCTCCGAATTCATGTTTTTAACGCCACCACTACGCCGCACATATAACCAATAAAAATGCAAGAGGATTCCGAAAGTGCTTCAATTTCCCCTGCGAAAAGCCCATCCATATTTTCCCTAACCTAAGCCGAAAATCAACACGAAAATCAAAATATTCTAACCTCAATTTGTTTTTGTTTACATTTTCTGCTCTAAGAATTAATTTTTGTGTGGAAATATTATTTTGTGTATTATTTTTTGCTAGAAACATATCAATTTGTTAAAAAAAAGAAAAAATGGAATTCATTGATATTGCAACACATACATTTCGGGGAGAAATTTCAAAATCATTTTCTATAAAACGATTTGATAATGAAAAATATGTAATATACGGATCACACGGACAAGGAATAATATTAGAAATGTATTATAATTCACAAAATTTAACACAATCATTTGGATTTACTATCGATTATATTAAAGTTCCATTCGATAAACCAATTTCAATAAAGGATCATGTTGATTTTAATCGATGTTTTAAAAATGCCGATTTACTAGATAAACAGCAATTATTATTAGATCCAATATATCTTGGTGAAAAATCTGATTCACAATTAATTACACCACAAATAAATGCAATATGTTTTCCACCGAAAAATTGTTTTAACAATCGAAATTCCTTACCAATTGCGATCGTAACAAGTTATGGATTATGTGAAATCCGTATGAGATCAGATCGTTCGAGATTTTATGATAAATGTTTACATAATATTAATAAGAAATGGAATGATTTTTATTTAGAAAAGTTGTTGAATACTAAAATCGCAACATTTGAAAGTTTTAAAAATTACGTTGATAATCTTCATATTACAACATGTGAATGGGCTGATATCGTTGCGAAACCGAATACCGCTTTATTTTATTGTACAACAGCTTCCGGAATGATAATTTGCTATGAAATTATAAATGATAATATCGAATTATTATTTAATTATAAAACAGATATGTATAAAATTAATATTTTGAAATATTTTACAATCAATATCGATAATAATTATAAATCATTTTTAATTGCGGGAAATCTAAATGGTTCTATAAAAGTTCTAACTTTAAAAGATGATAAAATCAATTTTGAAACAGATTTATGGATAAAACATGATAAAATGAAATGTAAAACATTTGAAACAAACTATTCGAAAGATTCGAATCATATTTTTATTGTAACATCAAAAGGAGCACATTTTTTAGTATTTCTAATCGATATTAATGGTAAATTGATAACAAAAACTTCATATTATATTGGTAATATCGAAATTACTGGCTTGGAAACATTTCAACCGAATCAATGGATTATAACAACAATATCTGGTTTTACAGCAAATATAATAGTTAATTATAATAATGAGAAATTAAATATAATTTCAACAATGATGAATAATAATTTAGATATTAAAAATTATCAAGTATTAGGAATGATTACAACAAAAAATAAATCTTCATGGTTTTTTCTAATGTTTCCACATCGTGTTTATGAGTTAACATTTAAAAATTTAATATTATTAATAATAACGACAATAAATATTATTGATCCAATTGAAATATTATTAAATAATAAAACATTGAATTTAACAAATTATATCGATTGTTTCGAGACTATTCGTTGTGGAAATTTTAAGCAAATTTATAAAAAAAATTATGATTTTTTAAATTTAGAAAATATTCAAATAATTAATAATGATGAATTTCAATATAAATTAAGAATTTATTATTTTCTTATGATGATAAAATATTGTAATCAAAAAAAACGACCAAATGAAGAATTAGAAATAATTAATATACGAAATTGTATTCAAACTATTTTAGCTTATAAACGTTTACGAAATTTACAAAATTCGAAAATATTAACTAATTTTCAAAAAATATCACAAATTTATATGCGAAAAATGATTGAGAATTTCTTAAAAACTGAATTTGATGATAAATTAAAAAATATACAAGAAATTTTAGAACCAATTTTTGAGAGTTTCCTTAAAGAAATTGAAAATTCTACAAATGCGATTTGTGAAAAATGCGTTTATTGTAATGAAGATGTTGATTTTGATACGAAAACATGTAAAAATAAACATGAAATGAGTCGTTGTTGTATAACATTCATTCAAGTTCCAATGTTTACACGTCGCCATTGCTCGCAATGTAATCAATTAGCATTCGACGATGAAAATCTATTACGACAGATTTTATATGAAAATGAAGAAATCAAATGTCCATTTTGTGATCATTACTTGACAATTGAAATTTAATAAAGACTTAATTTTGTTTCGTTAAAAATGTAGTTTTACGAATATATTTTTTTTGTTTTTAATTATTTATATATTACAGCAAGGCTGTCCAACCCGCGGCCCAAAGCAAGTATCAATGCGGCCCGAAAATATTCAAAGTTACTGAAGTACAGTGGTTCAAACGAATAATGGAACACCTCATTAATAATATTCTAAGTAAGGAAAAATCATAGATAGGAAATCAAAAAAAAAATCTATTTTTAATATTTAGTCGGGTATACCCATTAGAGTTTAGTACCGCTTTCAAACGGTTCGACATCGAATTTACTAAATTTTGGCAATATTCTGGAGGGATCTTTTCCCATTCCTCAGATAATGCTCGTTTTAACGCTTCTTTTGTAGAAAAGGTTCTATTGTACACTCGTTTTGCCAGTTCGCTCCACAAATTCTCAATAACATTCAAATCTGGGGACTGTGCAGGTGTTTTGATAAGTTTTGGGCAATTAAAAATAAGCCACATTCGTACAGTAGCTGCTGCGTGTTTTGGATTATTGTCTTGATAATAAGCAAAATTACTTTCAATCCGCAATTTGGCGGCGCTTTGAAGTACATTTTCCTTCAAAATGTTGAGGTACATAAACTGATCCATTTTACCATCAATAAAATACAATTGTCCCACACCAGCTGCTGACATACACCCCCAAACCATCACGGAATCTCCTCGATGTTTCACCGTAGCTCTTGTATTATTAATGTGAAATTCCGTGTTTGGTTTTCTCCATACATATGCCCTTCCGTCGGACCCATGAAGATTAAATTTACTTTCATCCGAAAATAAAACCTTAAAACAATTAAATTTCATCATAAAACAACAATAAAAAAGAAATGAAATGCCTTTTACCGTGTTCCAGAATGCACTATCTTTGAGTAAACATTCTTTACAAAAACTCTTTCTTATTATACTATTTTTGGAGCTAATAAATAGCTTTTTTCTGATCATTCTACCGTTATAGTTATTTTTACGTACTGTTTGAACACAGACTTTGTTACCAATATCCTGTTCGACCAAGTTGAGCAGTTACCTGGCGGTTTGTAATGGGTTCTTTTTCACTTCCTTTATGACACGGCGTTCTTCATGATAATTTAAAATGCGCTCTTGACCTTGATGGCTTTTATTTTCCCATGTATGGTAACAGGGCTTCTATCCACTATTTTTCTTATATCTCTAATGGATTTTCCATCCAAATTTAACTTTATGACTAATTGGCGCACTTCAGTAGGGGTTTGCTTTCCTTTGGGGGCCATTTTTTTAATTCAATGATTTGATCACCACAAAAACTGATCGCAGACTAACAACGACACATGAAGGCAACAAAAAAAATGGATCTAGTCCCGTTATTTCCTGGAATTTGTTCAAACCACTTTGCTGTTCCATTATTTGTTTGACAATGAATTCTTGCCTTGTGTTATTTTTTTATTAATTTTATGCTTATAAGTTAAAAATTTGTTTTGCTTTTTATTGAATTAAGAATGTTGAATTATGTAGCTATTAAATGAATCATATTTTGTTGAAATCAAGCAATTATATCTATGATTTTTCCTTACATAAAAAATGTTTAATGAGGTGTTCCATTATTCGTTTGAGCCACTGTATGTCCATTTTTCTGAGGAATGATTGTGTGTTTGCGCTCTCGTGCTAAAGCTGGCAAGTGGCAAACAACAGAAACAGGACCAAAACAGAAAGCTCTTTCGTTATGTAGTAAATTCTCTTTCTGTTTGTGTTGCTCGCTCAGCTACACTGTTCTGTTGTTTGTCACCTGGTGGCTTAAGTGAAGAATTAAACATACTAAGTGTAAAATTAAAACCAACATATTGGATGAATACCTTGCTAACTGCCTGACAATTGCAACCACGTCAATCGAACCAGATATTGAGGATTTAGTTTCTCAACTTCAATGCCAAGTATCACATTCATTTTATGATATGGATTTATATTTATATAGGAATATACTTGTGGCCCAAAACACCATGTCTTCTTCCAATGCGGCCCAGGGAAACAAAAAGGTTGGACACCCTTGTATTACAGTTTTATTGTTAATATATATTTTTTTGAAATTTAGCGTAGTCGGTTGAAATGTGTGTTGTTTTTGATCCATTTATATAAAAATTACCGACTTTGATTGTCACACTGGGTAAAAATTGTTTGCGATTTGGCCCAGTCGCAATTTATTTCTTTACATCAGATATAGGGCAGATTCAAGAATTCAGCCGCCTGCAAAACAAGATGCAGTCAATTGACGTCATCTGCAGACAAAGTTGGCGGCTTTTAATAAATTTTTGAACGACTGGCTGCTCCATCTGCCCAGCCGACTGAATTCTTGAATCTGCCCATATTTTCCTTGTTGTCTGAGTTATAAAATTGTGGACATCGTAGTGTCAAAACATCATGTTCATAAAGGTCGAAACAGAAAGACGGATCCACGACGGATTCATGACGCATTAAAATTTTAAATATATACGTTTTCTATTAGACTACACAGATCGCGACGGATTCACGACGGACTATTTTTAAAATAATCTGAAAACCAAAAGTGTGAAATCCGTTGTAGACACGTTTCTGTTTCCACTATAATACAATACGATTCATTATTCCATTATTATACAAATATCTCTAGGTTATACACTTTATAGTAATATTTTTTTGCTGCTCTTAATTGTTGGTTTTCGCATTTTTTGTTTGTTTTGTTTTTATACCGTTCCTTTCTTCAATTCTTTGAATCATTGATCTACTGGTATTCATTTTCTTTGCCAAATCTATTAAAGACTTACGCTACGTCTCCATTTACGATTTTTCATCGCACGAAATATCTCACAGACAAGAGATGTCTTTGACAGCTTGGCGAAAAATTTCCTGAAATTACATTTCAGAAGATGACGTCGACAAATAAAGTTCTAGTTGCCGCTCTTGCAATTCATGCGAAACGGGAAATTGAAAAGGCTGAAAATGAGGAACGCAAGAAAAGAAAAATTAGTTACTTATAACATTTGCTGTTTAGGTTCCACAAACACTCATTTTCTCTATAAAATGCAATTAATTTCAAAATGTCTTGCCAACTAAACTTGTGTTCCGCCATCTTGAGTTCACAAATGTCAAAAAAATTTCCTGAAATTTCAATACTGCAAGATTTCACGAAATTTATCTCTGCAATTATTTCTTGCCGTCAACTCGAGCTCTGATTGGTCAATCAAAATTCTCTGCGATGAAAATATTATTGGGCTCGTCACGAGACTTGATTATTTTTGCGAACATTTTTCGCAAGTTTGACAGATCATTCTGATTGGTCAGAGAAAACCTTAAAATATAATTTTTCATTTCTCATTTTAGGATTTTAAAACCAAACATTTTCAATTAAAAACTCTACTAATTCCCTTTTTCCTGACATTTTATACAATTTAATAGTTTTTGGTATTCATTTCCAAAAGAAAAATCGTTAAAATAAATTCAAAAATGCATTTGTAAAAAATGAAAAATTTATCTTCGCAAACTTGCGATGGGTTTTGTGGCATTCTGCTCTAACACAGGGTCTACATTGGCCAATATTTCTGGTATACCAATTGGCTTACCAGAAATAAAATACTACCAGTTTTTTTTACGTGGGCCAGTACTGGTATACCAATTCAGTATCTGAAATGCCGTTGAACCGAGAACAGAAAATAAAAATAGCCAAAATATTGGCTTTAATGTGTCGAATTCAATTCTGTGGCAATATCTTCCCATGCCCTTTTTTTAAAATCAATTTTTCTATATTTTTCTTCTTTTTCTCGAAACATATTTATCAATTTGATAATTTCACTCTGCAAAAATTTAGTTCCCTGTGTTAGCATTACACTTTGGTATAAACATCAAAGCGTAACTAATGCTAAAGTATGGAAAGCTCCTATCCTTACCGTACCGCCATTTTTCAAAATTTGCCTGTTCTTTCTCAAACAATTTTCTATCCACTGCTGACATAGATAGCTACATATTATACGTATGGGTGAAAGAGAAATATAATCTAAGCAAAGAAGCACTTGTTGAAATTTGTATGCAATGCACAAATACTATAAGAAAGATAAGGTTTTTAAGAGTTTTTCACGTGTTTTTGCTTATTCTGGCTACTTCGCTAGGTTTCCATACTTTAGCATTAGTTACACTTTGATAAACATACCTCGTCTAACCGGTTTCTAGATAAATATTTAGAAGGCATTGCTAGATTTCTACCGCGTCTAGGCTGGATTAGATTGAAGCAGCAACAGCAACAGCAAGAGCAACTTCATTTCTATTTCTAATTTTGCTGTTGCTGTTGCAAGTTGACAACATGATCATGCTTTATAATACAGTGCATGAACCTTGAAAATATGAATTATCCTTTTTTGAATTTTTATCGTTTTTTGGTTTTGTTTGATGAATAAAATATAATTTCTTTGTTAAATTATAATTTTTTATTGCATTTTTTTTATGTTAATTAAAACTTATTAAAATAGAAGGCAATTTACCTAAAAAACGATAAATTCGTGTATTTAATGACATTATTTTAGTTTATTTTGAAATGTAGAACCAATCCCTTACGCTATTTTTTACGTGAGTTTTCGAGGAACGTATCTTGCGCGTGAAAACAAAATTAGGTCTATTTATTATTTTTCAATTTTCAATTATTTACATATTGTTGTAGTTTCTCTTTCTCATAAAAGAAATGTACAAAATTTTTAAAATGTGAATTCTTCCCGGAATTGTATTTAGTAGAAATCAACAATTTGGTAATGGAATAAAGAATTTTTCTAAAAATTACCTCAATAAAAATATATCATTAATAATATTTCTAATATTTTTGTCCTAAAACAATACAAATTTTAAACCAAATTTATTTTTAAAAAAACTAAGGAAATCAAAAAAAAAATCTATTTTTAATATTTAGTCGGGTATACCCATTAGAGTTTAGTACCGCTTTCAAACGGTTCGACATCGAATTTACTAAATTTTGGCAATATTCTGGAGGGATCTTTTCCCATTCCTCAGATAATGCTCGTTTTAACGCTTCTTTTGTAGAAAAGGTTCTATTGTACACTCGTTTTGCCAGTTCGCTCCACAAATTCTCAATAACATTCAAATCTGGGGACTGTGCAGGTGTTTTGATAAGTTTTGGGCAATTAAAAATAAGCCACATTCGTACAGTAGCTGCTGCGTGTTTTGGATTATTGTCTTGATAATAAGCAAAATTACTTTCAATCCGCAATTTGGCGGCGCTTTGAAGTACATTTTCCTTCAAAATGTTGAGGTACATAAACTGATCCATTTTACCATCAATAAAATACAATTGTCCCACACCAGCTGCTGACATACACCCCCAAACCATCACGGAATCTCCTCGATGTTTCACCGTAGCTCTTGTATTATTAATGTGAAATTCCGTGTTTGGTTTTCTCCATACATATGCCCTTCCGTCGGACCCATGAAGATTAAATTTACTTTCATCCGAAAATAAAACCTTAAAACAATTAAATTTCATCATAAAACAACAATAAAAAAGAAATGAAATGCCTTTTACCGTGTTCCAGAATGCACTATCTTTGAGTAAACATTCTTTACAAAAACTCTTTCTTATTATACTATTTTTGGAGCTAATAAATAGCTTTTTTCTGATCATTCTACCGTTATAGTTATTTTTACGTACTGTTTGAACACAGACTTTGTTACCAATATCCTGTTCGACCAAGTTGAGCAGTTACCTGGCGGTTTGTAATGGGTTCTTTTTCACTTCCTTTATGACACGGCGTTCTTCATGATAATTTAAAATGCGCTCTTGACCTTGATGGCTTTTATTTTCCCATGTATGGTAACAGGGCTTCTATCCACTATTTTTCTTATATCTCTAATGGATTTTCCATCCAAATTTAACTTTATGACTAATTGGCGCACTTCAGTAGGGGTTTGCTTTCCTTTGGGGGCCATTTTTTTAATTCAATGATTTGATCACCACAAAAACTGATCGCAGACTAACAACGACACATGAAGGCAACAAAAAAAATGGATCTAGTCCCGTTATTTCCTGGAATTTGTTCAAACCACTTTGCTGTTCCATTATTTGTTTGACAATGAATTCTTGCCTTGTGTTATTTTTTTATTAATTTTATGCTTATAAGTTAAAAATTTGTTTTGCTTTTTATTGAATTAAGAATGTTGAATTATGTAGCTATTAAATGAATCATATTTTGTTGAAATCAAGCAATTATATCTATGATTTTTCCTTACATAAAAAATGTTTAATGAGGTGTTCCATTATTCGTTTGAGCCACTGTATGTCCATTTTTCTGAGGAATGATTGTGTGTTTGCGCTCTCGTGCTAAAGCTGGCAAGTGGCAAACAACAGAAACAGGACCAAAACAGAAAGCTCTTTCGTTATGTAGTAAATTCTCTTTCTGTTTGTGTTGCTCGCTCAGCTACACTGTTCTGTTGTTTGTCACCTGGTGGCTTAAGTGAAGAATTAAACATACTAAGTGTAAAATTAAAACCAACATATTGGATGAATACCTTGCTAACTGCCTGACAATTGCAACCACGTCAATCGAACCAGATATTGAGGATTTAGTTTCTCAACTTCAATGCCAAGTATCACATTCATTTTATGATATGGATTTATATTTATATAGGAATATACTTGTGGCCCAAAACACCATGTCTTCTTCCAATGCGGCCCAGGGAAACAAAAAGGTTGGACACCCTTGTATTACAGTTTTATTGTTAATATATATTTTTTTGAAATTTAGCGTAGTCGGTTGAAATGTGTGTTGTTTTTGATCCATTTATATAAAAATTACCGACTTTGATTGTCACACTGGGTAAAAATTGTTTGCGATTTGGCCCAGTCGCAATTTATTTCTTTACATCAGATATAGGGCAGATTCAAGAATTCAGCCGCCTGCAAAACAAGATGCAGTCAATTGACGTCATCTGCAGACAAAGTTGGCGGCTTTTAATAAATTTTTGAACGACTGGCTGCTCCATCTGCCCAGCCGACTGAATTCTTGAATCTGCCCATATTTTCCTTGTTGTCTGAGTTATAAAATTGTGGACATCGTAGTGTCAAAACATCATGTTCATAAAGGTCGAAACAGAAAGACGGATCCACGACGGATTCATGACGCATTAAAATTTTAAATATATACGTTTTCTATTAGACTACACAGATCGCGACGGATTCACGACGGACTATTTTTAAAATAATCTGAAAACCAAAAGTGTGAAATCCGTTGTAGACACGTTTCTGTTTCCACTATAATACAATACGATTCATTATTCCATTATTATACAAATATCTCTAGGTTATACACTTTATAGTAATATTTTTTTGCTGCTCTTAATTGTTGGTTTTCGCATTTTTTGTTTGTTTTGTTTTTATACCGTTCCTTTCTTCAATTCTTTGAATCATTGATCTACTGGTATTCATTTTCTTTGCCAAATCTATTAAAGACTTACGCTACGTCTCCATTTACGATTTTTCATCGCACGAAATATCTCACAGACAAGAGATGTCTTTGACAGCTTGGCGAAAAATTTCCTGAAATTACATTTCAGAAGATGACGTCGACAAATAAAGTTCTAGTTGCCGCTCTTGCAATTCATGCGAAACGGGAAATTGAAAAGGCTGAAAATGAGGAACGCAAGAAAAGAAAAATTAGTTACTTATAACATTTGCTGTTTAGGTTCCACAAACACTCATTTTCTCTATAAAATGCAATTAATTTCAAAATGTCTTGCCAACTAAACTTGTGTTCCGCCATCTTGAGTTCACAAATGTCAAAAAAATTTCCTGAAATTTCAATACTGCAAGATTTCACGAAATTTATCTCTGCAATTATTTCTTGCCGTCAACTCGAGCTCTGATTGGTCAATCAAAATTCTCTGCGATGAAAATATTATTGGGCTCGTCACGAGACTTGATTATTTTTGCGAACATTTTTCGCAAGTTTGACAGATCATTCTGATTGGTCAGAGAAAACCTTAAAATATAATTTTTCATTTCTCATTTTAGGATTTTAAAACCAAACATTTTCAATTAAAAACTCTACTAATTCCCTTTTTCCTGACATTTTATACAATTTAATAGTTTTTGGTATTCATTTCCAAAAGAAAAATCGTTAAAATAAATTCAAAAATGCATTTGTAAAAAATGAAAAATTTATCTTCGCAAACTTGCGATGGGTTTTGTGGCATTCTGCTCTAACACAGGGTCTACATTGGCCAATATTTCTGGTATACCAATTGGCTTACCAGAAATAAAATACTACCAGTTTTTTTTACGTGGGCCAGTACTGGTATACCAATTCAGTATCTGAAATGCCGTTGAACCGAGAACAGAAAATAAAAATAGCCAAAATATTGGCTTTAATGTGTCGAATTCAATTCTGTGGCAATATCTTCCCATGCCCTTTTTTTAAAATCAATTTTTCTATATTTTTCTTCTTTTTCTCGAAACATATTTATCAATTTGATAATTTCACTCTGCAAAAATTTAGTTCCCTGTGTTAGCATTACACTTTGGTATAAACATCAAAGCGTAACTAATGCTAAAGTATGGAAAGCTCCTATCCTTACCGTACCGCCATTTTTCAAAATTTGCCTGTTCTTTCTCAAACAATTTTCTATCCACTGCTGACATAGATAGCTACATATTATACGTATGGGTGAAAGAGAAATATAATCTAAGCAAAGAAGCACTTGTTGAAATTTGTATGCAATGCACAAATACTATAAGAAAGATAAGGTTTTTAAGAGTTTTTCACGTGTTTTTGCTTATTCTGGCTACTTCGCTAGGTTTCCATACTTTAGCATTAGTTACACTTTGATAAACATACCTCGTCTAACCGGTTTCTAGATAAATATTTAGAAGGCATTGCTAGATTTCTACCGCGTCTAGGCTGGATTAGATTGAAGCAGCAACAGCAACAGCAAGAGCAACTTCATTTCTATTTCTAATTTTGCTGTTGCTGTTGCAAGTTGACAACATGATCATGCTTTATAATACAGTGCATGAACCTTGAAAATATGAATTATCCTTTTTTGAATTTTTATCGTTTTTTGGTTTTGTTTGATGAATAAAATATAATTTCTTTGTTAAATTATAATTTTTTATTGCATTTTTTTTATGTTAATTAAAACTTATTAAAATAGAAGGCAATTTACCTAAAAAACGATAAATTCGTGTATTTAATGACATTATTTTAGTTTATTTTGAAATGTAGAACCAATCCCTTACGCTATTTTTTACGTGAGTTTTCGAGGAACGTATCTTGCGCGTGAAAACAAAATTAGGTCTATTTATTATTTTTCAATTTTCAATTATTTACATATTGTTGTAGTTTCTCTTTCTCATAAAAGAAATGTACAAAATTTTTAAAATGTGAATTCTTCCCGGAATTGTATTTAGTAGAAATCAACAATTTGGTAATGGAATAAAGAATTTTTCTAAAAATTACCTCAATAAAAATATATCATTAATAATATTTCTAATATTTTTGTCCTAAAACAATACAAATTTTAAACCAAATTTATTTTTAAATGATGATATACTAATTGTATACATTTTATGGCTGTGAAAGGCCCCAAATTTATTCTTTTCCAAAAAAAATATTTAGGAAATAAATATATTTGAAATGGAAATAATATTGGGAAAAATTTCTCGCAATTATATTCATTTCGTTTCAATATGGCAAAAATAAGTCTAAAAAAAAAGACTTCCTCAAAAATTTTGCTGTTGCTGTTTCTGTCGTTTAATGTGTTTCAAAAAGCAGCATTCACGACTTTCGCTGTTGCTGTTGCTGTTGCTGCTTCAATCTGATTCAGGGGACAGTATTAATATATTATACTGAGGTTACACTTTGCCTGATGAGATATCTACAAAGCATTGGTAGATTTCTACCGCGTCTGGTACGTGAAAATTTCAAAAATTGCATTCAAATTTTAGGTGAACGAGTGAAATGTTCATTCAATTTTTTGTGGAGAAATTCTCGAGTTTTCAAGTTTGAGATAATTATTATTCTTGTTGACGCATTTTATTTTTTATTATATTTAAAACGAGAAAACTTGTAATCCTCAACAAAAAGTTTGTTACCGCAAAAAATGTAAACAAAAAGAAAGTGAGGTTAGAATATTTTTGGTTTTCGCGTCGCTTTTTGTAAATTTATTTTTAATGCCGTCAAGTTTCTTCGGACTTGTCTGAAATTTTGAGCAATGTTTACAATTTTAAAAAAACTCTATAATTATTTTTCTATTGATTATACAAATTTGGAATATGAGTTAAATCGTCAATTAGATAAGCTAGAATTGGAGGAAAATGATGATGATAATGATTTTGTTGAGAACAAGCCACAAAGAACGGAAAAAGCTACTCAAAAAGAAGTCGCCGATAAGAAATGTTTTCGAAAAATCGGTAAGAATTGTTGTAAATATATAAATTATTGTTATTTCTAATATATTTTATTAAAATAGGAGTAATAACATCGCTTCAAAGTAGTCACGGTGTAATTGATAAAAAGCTATTATTCCATGAAGCGGCAGTTACAAATTTCCATACTCTTCAAGTTGGGGCACGTGTTGAATATTTGGCATATGAAATGCCCGACAGTGGTAATACGAAAGTTGTTAAAATTGAGATTTTATTAAATGACTCTTGGGATGAACCAGAAGAAAAATATGTAAGTTTCGAGGAATATAAATTAAAATTAATTATACAACATCCTTTCTTTCGTAGATATTAAATGAAATATCTGATTTAAAAGAAGAGAATCCAGAATACTTTAATATACATCAACGTAGTATTTTAGGTTTAATCATCGATCGTGATGAAGATTTCCTAAAAGTTGATACTGATTACAAGAAAATTGATATAGAATTAGATTCGATTTCTTTAGAATTTGTTCCACAAATTGGTGATCGTATATATTTGAATTGTAATGTTCAAACAGATATAGGTTTTGTCGACTATACTGGTGAAATCCTTCAAGTTTCGAGTATATTTCCCGCACGATCAAAGACTGTACTGTCCTTTGTATCGGAATGGAATGATTCATGGGGTTTAATCGATAATGAATACTATTTCACATTAGATATTCTTCAATCTGGATATATACCAAATAAAGGTGATAAAGTTAGTGCTAATGTTATTGAAAGTGATCAGGTAAAATATAATTTATTTATAAAATAAAAAAAGAAAGAAGAAAAATACTAGAATCTTTTTTTAGGGTAAATATGTGTGGAGATGTATTAAAATAATTCCATTAGAGAAAACTACAAATAGTGATAATGCTGCTCCATCATCAAATTTAAAATCACAGAAACCGGATGGAATAACAATGACAGATTTATTGAAATTTGAATTAAAAAATTTAGGAGATTTCGAAAGTAAAGAATTAATTATGAAGAATAATGGTGATGAAATCCATAAAGTATATAGAACTGTATTTTTTGGTAAGAAATCTCAATCACAATTGACTCTACTTAAACCGAGATTGAACGATTCATTCCTAATTAAGCCGGGTGAATCGAAAACATTTCAATTTCGAGCTAAAGCACAATTTTATGGATATTCTAAAGAAATGGTTGATATAAAATTTGATGGCGGATTTAGTATTTCATGTGAAATTGAAATTGCAGTCGGTGAAGTTTCTGATACTAATCGAGAGAATTCTATAAGAATAGAAAATAAATTCAAAAAAAATGGAGCATACGCTAGTCAAGTAAGTTATACGGAAAAGCATACACAATAACTTGAATATTAGGTATTCATGTTGTCCTGTTAGTAACTTTCCATTTGCTGATTTCAAATACAATATTAAGTATTGAAAGACGTACTTGGTAGGATATGGTAAATGGAAAGTCCCTAAGTGTACGGCCACATAGGTTCTGCGTTTTCTACACGGAGTGAGAAAAATAATAACGCTGTGAGAAGGGCGAAAAGTGTCCACATCGGCTATCATTCTTGTCTTTGAACACATTTACATTTTCTCTAGTTTGTCAATTAATTCACAAATACAAATACGAATCTTCCTCTCAATTGAAAAACAAATCATGGCCTTTTTTTTTCGAAAGACGCGAAGAATTGAATTTCAATTCTTCTCTTTTTTTCTATCGTATCTTGCTTCCAACGAACTCGACTATATGACCACTTCCATTTAATTACACGCGTATATTTATCGTTGCTCTCATCTTTGAAAGCGCGCGCAGTAAGCATAGAGCCTATGAAGCCGCACACATAATATAAATAAAGACCTCAACTTCAAAATCCAAGTTAAGAACTTTATTTATTGTATTCTTTTTGGTTATATCTATTGTTTTTTATTTGTTTTTTCTTTTCTTTTCGAAACATAATCGATTTTTCCTTCTAGGTGTGGTCCAGAAAATACAATCTAGTACCTGGTGTTGGTATGATTGATAAACCACGATTTATTGCAAATCGAATTGGATCTTATGATGTACCTGAACGTCTACGAAATACTGTATTAAGATCTGGCAATATGAATGAACGGAGAGAAAATCTTGAAGAAGTTTATCCATGCCTAACAGATGCTCTATCTTATGAAAATTATTGTTATCGTTTACAATTACTTCTTCATTTAGAAGAGATTGAGTTTTTCTGTAATATACGACAATATGATCGAGAACGAGCACATTTTCAACGTGAAGATGAATTTTTATCATTAGAAATTGAAAATCTAGCAGAAAAACGTCCATCATTAATGATTGGAGATTCTGTACGTGTAACAAATCCATGGGAACAAGAGAATACAGATAATCGTTGCTATGAGGGTTATATTAATAAAGTCTTATATAATCGTATTCTATTGAAATTCAATCCGAACTTTCATAGTAAATATAATGGTGAAGATTATCGTATTGAATTCTTTTTCTCAAGATTCACTTTTCGTAAACAACATTATGCTATAAAAAAGGTTCATAATCATATGGGTGTGGATTTTTTATTTCCACAAAAAATTCAATTACACGAAAAACTTCAATTAGATATTGAAATTAATGATGAATTGAATTTGTTCCATCAAAATTCACCGGACGAACAAATAAAATGGTTCAATTCAAATTTGAATGTAGTTCAAAAGAAAGCTATTCGAAATATTTTACGTGGTGAAGCACGATTAACACCTTACATTATATTTGGACCACCAGGAACAGGAAAAACAATTACATTAATTGAAACTATATTACAATTAGTTACTCTATTACCAAGTTGTCGTTTGTTAGTTGCGACACCATCAAATAGTTCTGCCGATTTAATAGCAACACGTCTAATTGAATCTGAAGCTCTTCAACCCGGTGATTTTATACGTTTGGTATCACATAATCTAGTCGAAAGAGATCTGATACCGGATCATTTAAAACAGTATTGTGCAACTGCTGATATTGCACTTGAAAGAACTTCAAAAGAAAACATGATTATCACTGAATCTGGATTAAAATTAAAATGTCAACTTAAATATTTAGGACGTCATCGTATAACAATTGGTACCTGTATTACATTGGGAACATTATTACAAATGGGATTTCCAAAAGACCATTTCACACATATTTTAATTGATGAAGCTGGTCAATGTTTAGAATCGGAGGCTATGATTCCAATTACACAGGTTGATCGACGTTGCGGACAAATCATATTAGCCGGTGATCCTATGCAATTGGGACCGATTGTATTAAATCATTATGCAGCTGAAAAAGGACTAGAAACATCATTTCTAGTTAGAATACTAAATCGTTTTCCATACATGAAAGATAATAATCGTTTTCCGAATGATAATGGTTATGATCCAAGATTAGTTACCAAACTCATCTATAATTATCGTTCATTACCGAGTATACTTAATGTATATAATGATTTGTTTTATGATTCAGAATTGATATCAATGATCGATGAAGAAGACAGTAGGGAGGTTCAATTTTTAAGAATGCTAAGTGATATTTTACCAGAAACCACGCAAACAAATCATGGTGTATTTTTTATTGGTGTTCGTGGAGAAAATCGACAAAATCCTGATTCACCATCCTGGTATAATCCAGCTGAAGCAAGTAGTGTATGTATTATTTCGTGTTGGAGAAAGTTGATGAGAAAAAAATTATCATTTTCTTTATTTCAGTTATTTATGTTTCTAATAAAATTATATAGAAAAAAAGTTAAATGTGAAGATATTGGAATAATAACACCATATCAAAAGCAAGTACGAATTATCCGGAATTTATTGCTTGAAGCTGGTTTGAAATTGCCGAAAATTGGTTCCGTTGAAGAATTTCAGGGACAGGTTTGTATTTTTTTTGGTTTCCCCCATATTTACATTATTAAATAACATCCGTGTTTGGGTGGACGTCTTTCTTTCAGGAAAAACCAATTATTTTGATTTCTACAGTTCGATCAAAAAAATCACTTCTTCATGTTGATCTGAAACATGCTTTGGGATTTGTAGAAAGTAAGAAACGAATGAATGTGGCTATTTCACGTTCTCGATCGTTGTTGGTAGTTTTTGGGAATCCTCATCTATTAACTTTCGATCCGTGTTGGGAACATTTAATAAAATATTGCATAAAGAATGATGCTTACTCTGGATGTGATTTACCTTCGAATTTAATGTGATTTTAATCTAAAAACTTATTTTTATTTGTCTACTTTATATAAGTATATAAGTATTGTTTATTCTTGTTTTTTTTCATTAAAATAAATAAATGAATATTTTCTTTAATTAAAAGGTTTCTAAAATTGAAGGAAAAAACAAGACAAAACCCTATTTCCCAGTCTTAAAATTACATTACACCCATATCTCGCTTTACGGCCTAGATACGTTCCGGAAAAGTTGGCAGTAAAGCGAATAGCCGTATAACGAATCAATTATTTTTTATAGTAGTGCTGCCTAAAGCGAGAAGCTGAAACGTAACAAAAAGTCGCTAGCAGCATATACAGCAATTTTTGGCCATATAACGAAAAATTGGGGACCGTAAATCGAAAAACTGCCAGAATTAAAAAGGGCCGTTATAGCGAAATGCCGTATAAAGAGCGGCCGTATAGCGAGGTATAGGTGTATTATTCATTGTCATATGACATGATGCACCTGAATCTATGTACCAATTGTTATTGTCATTGATTCTGGTTGATAAAACACTCAATACAGAAGTTTAGTTTTAGTTTTTTCATTCGTATTATTAGCTTTGTTTGATTTATTAGGACAATCGGGTGACTTATGACCTTTTTCATCACAATCAAAGCACCGAATTACTTTTAACTTCTTTTTAGACTTCTTTGTAGCCTTTTTACTTTCCCGATAAACGAATGTTTATAGGAAAGTACTATAATCGTGCGAAAACCTAACTTTTTAAACAGAAAGGCTAGGAAGATGAAAATAAGTGCAAAATCCGTTTCGTCAAAAATAATTAGCCCCATGTCCGTCCGTCCGTCCGTCCGCTTTTTTAAATCGTTAATAAAATCTGAATGGATGGTCCGATTTCCATGAAACTTTCACCATTTTGGTGTTGAATTAAATGCCAGATGGTGTTAGATTCTGGGCGAAATTAATATATGGCAACACTATTTCGTAACGCTTTTTTTGTCTAAAAACGACAAAATTTTGTCCGCACGGTTCAGACTAAACTGTTGGGCCAATTTCGATAAAATTTACACAGTTCATGTATTTGATACTAACTTAGATCTGATTAGTTTTTGGGCCATATTCGACTATGGCAACACTGTCTAAAAATACATTTTGTCCAAATATAGTCTATTTTTGCACTTGTTATAAAACCGAAACTGCTCGTCCAATTTGGACTGAAACCGGCACGAGGCTCGATGGGTCGGAGCGGTTATGGCGTCGGTTTTCTGGGATTGTCATGGCATACTCTTCGTGGACTACCTCGAAAAAGGAAAAACCATCAACAGCGAGTATTACTGTGCATTATTGGAGCGATTGAAGGCCGAAATCGCTGCAAAACCGCCTCCCATAATTTCGCGCTTCTAAAGATTTTTCAAATCTGAATAAATTTTGAAATTAAATAAACAATAATTTTCTTATTTAAAGTGATTTATTGCAACACAAATTATAAATACATGCAAATTAAATTAAATTATTTATTTATTGAATTATTTTTTTTATTTATTTTTCATTTTGATTCCAATCGCGAGTTTTATGTAGTTTTTATTTATATATTTATATAGTTTATGTGTGTTATTAAATTCTCTTTAGATGATTCCGGAATTACTTCCACGCTTTTGGGTCTAATAATCAAATTCAAGATGGCTTTTTTAATGTTAAATTGTTCTATTGTCAAAACGATCTTATTATTGCACTCCTCCTTTCTGTTATCATTCTATTAATATCCTTAAGGCACTTTTTTGGTTTCATAAAAACTGTATAAATTGATATTACGAAGAAAATTATAGATATTATTATCAATAATATAAATAAAATATTGTCGAGAACGTTTTCTGCTGGTTGTGCTTCGAAACTAATTGATGAGATTTCCTTAACAAATTTATCATTTGAAAATCTATGATGTATTTTAAAGGTTTCTAACCAATTTAAAATATATTTGAAATTCATTTTCTTTTATATAATATTAAAAAATTTTACTTTATCGAAAATAAGAAAATATTTATGGGAAAATCTATAGCAATCCCTTAAGAAATTCTATATTTAGTTGAATTTCTTAATAAATTAACAAAAAGAAAATAATATAAATAATTTAATAAAAAATATTTGGTCTTCGCTCCACGAAATTTTAAATTATTATAATTATTTTCTTTAAAACAAAATCAAATTGTGCGATAGAAAAAATTCTGACTACTTTGTTCAAAATTAGATTTCATTCTTAAAAAGTAAATAAATTTAAATTTATTTCAAGGTGTCTTCATCATTATGAGAATTTTGGATTTTGCCATAATAATTTTGCATTCAAATTAACGTAACTGTGCCCGTTTTTCTCTTTCTGCATCATTTTGGTAATTGCGCTATCAACTTTGAGGTTAAACATAAAGTAATTTAAAATCGGCGTATAGCCGATTTTTTGATGCCCTATGGTAGAAATGGGAGAGAAAAATTGTGAAAACTAACAATATATCAAGGTTTTTTCTTCATAACTTTGTTTGCCCTCTTCAAAATTTTCTCCAATTTGTAAGTAACCCAGACCCTGTTAGCATAAGTCTAACTTGCAAATTTTATTCAAATCGGTATATTAGTTCTGAATGTACATCAAAAAACTTTCTGAGCAGGCTTATTTCCTCCTACGACTATTTCTTTCTGCACTATCCTTAGACCGATATTACTGAAATCTACAATGGTATCGTCTATTTATGTAGTCAACCAATGTAATTAATTTAAACAAAATTGCTTCACAAATTTTCCAATTAAATCCGAAGAACTATATAAAAAAAACGACAAAACTTTATGGTCACCCTTGTTTTTTGCTTAATAACTTCGCTGCCCCTCAGTCGATTTTGCTGAAATGCAATACCACAACCACTTTAGCAATAACCAAGTAGCATTCTAAATTTCATCAAAATTGGATAACGCGTTTTTGAGTTATTTTGTCAACGGACGGACGGTAGTACCAAACATGGAGCATTAATATAGGGAATTTTTTTCAGAATTTTGGCTCATTTTCAAAACACGATTACCCCAATTTGTTCTGCCAGAATTTCACAATTTTTTTTCTAAGTATTCTATGAAATGTTACCTTTTCAGTGCGCTATAATATAACTTGATAGGATTAGAACTACTAAAGTTATACGATTCTAAAGCCAACTATTGGAAAAAAACGCCACGAACTTTCTGCTTAACTGAATATTTTAAGGTTTTTCTCTCCATAACTTTGTTTCTTCATTCTCAAATTGGCCCAAATTCACAGATAGGCTGGAGTCTAATAGCATAAACACGTTTCATAAATTTGATTCAAATCCGTATATAACTTTTTAAAATACATTGGAAAAACTTTATGAACAGGCTTATTTTAAGCTACAACTATTTCTTTCTCCACTATCCTTGGACCGATTTGACTGAAAATTAATTCGATATCGTCTATTTATGCAGTTAACATAATTAATTTGTACAAAATCGGGTCACAAATTTTCCAATTACATCCGAAAAACCATAACCAAAAAAACGACAAAACTTTCTGGTCCTTTGCCCCCCGTGGATTGATTTTGCTCAAATGCAATACCAAACCAAGTTAAGGAATAAGCAACTCATATTATAAATTTCATCAAAATCGGATAACGCGTTTTTGAGTTATCTTGTCTACGGACGGACGGACGGACATGCATAAATCGATATAACTTTTGATTCCCTACACAACCATACCCTTGAAAGTTTTCTACGATGATTATTTCTATGCGTTACACACTTTGTGATAAAACTAATATACCCTCTGGGTACCATAGGGCATAATTATCACGATAGAAATTATAACAAGATGCCGACTTATAATTGACATTTTGAGACAAATATTTTTGGATATCATTATAGCTATTCTTTTCAGCTAATATTACTCGATAAAATTCTTTGCTAAACTAGACAATATAATTCATTAAAAAAAGCATTTTCCTACTTCCTAGAAGATTTAAATTCAATTCAGTTATTATTTATGATTTCAGACTTTTCAAATATTCTTTAATTTATTGATATATTATATATTCGATCATGGTTTCGGAATTATTTGCAATACTGAATTGAATTATTTGGTTATTCAAAGCATTCCTGAAACAAATTATGTCAATATTCGATGTTAAAAATTTAGGAAAATGTATGTTGCCAAATATCATCACATATTAACTGTCGAAAGTACTTAAAATGAGTTAGACAAAATTCTTCCAAATAAATATATTATATAATAATCTTTATATATAATATACTTGTATATAATTTCAAATTTACGGAAATCCAATAATCCTTAGTTGATCATAAAATATCAATATATCTATAATTTTTAAAAAAGAAATGAAAGATAAGATATATGTGTATGTCGATTACTTAAAACAAAATTCAATTCAATTCTTGGCCCAAGTTCTAAAGATTTTAAATTCTTTATTTAGCATTATCTAAAAGTACACGAGAAACTTTCAGAAAAAAATTTTTACAAAAAATACATGTAATACAATCGACATTATCTTGTTACACACACAATCGAGCATACAAAATATTTCTAAAAGTACATTTGAATTCTAAAATCAGGCTAGCAAAAAACCCACACCAATTATATCAATCCATGCCATTCATATTTCACCATAAGATATATTCAAAGCCACAAATTCCTTATATGCGCACATGACTTGAACAAAAGTTTCTCTACCATCAAATACTTTAATTCTAAAATTAGAAAGAAAAAAAAAAACCAAGAACTAGCAAGTTATACTGGAGACAGTTTAAAATAGTAATTACAATTGGCCATGAATTGTAATTCTTAATGCAGTCTGTCTCTGAGTAATTGAATCCGATTGTAATTGCAACCTGATTCGTATAATAAGGTTCAAAAAACTTGATGGTTTTGTAGTTACTATTTATCGCTGCCGATACATATCTAAAAAGTGATATTTTTATGCATATCGAAAAACCTTACTCCCTAGCAATATTACGAATTTTCAATAAGATCCCTTCACGTAATTCGTAGACACCAAGCGAGGGGTATCGAGTGGAGGGGAAAAGTGAGGTTTGTAGTGAGAAAATCGAAAGTCCTTAGGCCCCTTAGTAATATTGTAAAGTTTCATTAAGATCGGATTACCCAATTCGAAGCCACCAGGCGAGGGGTATCGGCGGAGAGGGAAAGTGAGTTTTGCAGTAGAAAAATCGAAAGCCCTTAGGCTCCTTAGTAATACTGTTAAGTTTCAATAAAATCGGACCACCCAATTCGAAAATACCAACAGAGAGGTATCGAGGGGAGCGGAAAACGAATTTTCTCAGAGGTTAGACCTATCTAGATCAATTTCTAGTCCCCTTAAAACCCTTAACTCCCAAGTTTCATGAAAATCGTTAGACGGGTTTTCGAGATCATTGTGCAAACATTCCTCGTATTATATAAGTAATTACACTTTGGTTCGAACAAAGGTTCACGATCACTGCAAAATATCATTTTAAACAAACTAATAGTACCTACTTTTAGGCGAAACAAAAATTACTGCACCATTTGAAATCTCTTTATAAAATAGTAATTTGAGATTTTTTGCAAATTTAGCAATAAAACTGGAGAATAATAAAAAAAAAAAGTATAAACTATTTATAACAGTAAATTAAATTAATATTTCTTTTATTATTTTTGCATTAGTGCAAAAATTAGTTGAAGATCGTTCATCCTTTTGAGAAGTTTAAAAGTGGTTGTTGTGTTAAAAGTAAGTAAGTAAAAAAAAAAAGAAAAGTTAAAAAAATGATAATTATTAAATATTGCTAGGATAATAAAGTCTTTCTAATTTCTTGCAAAAATATATTAAAATAATTAAAACAAATCAATCTAATCTAAAAACCATGCGGGTTCTTTTTTTTTTTTTAAATTGTAGAACGATGCTTCTTCGAATTTCCTTTGTCCTATTTTGCGTGCTATTACCGAATTGTTATACTGAAATATGTCATGGCGATGGAAAAAATTGTGGTAAGAAATATAGTGTGTTTTAATGTTTCTTTTTTTTTTTACCTAAATTGATTAATTTTAATATTTACATATGTAAAAGAATCGAATTGTCCGAAACCGAATTGGTATCTTTGTCGAAATAATAAAACATGTATAGCGAGTTCATTTGTTTGTGATGGAATATATAATTGCCCGGGGAATGATGATGAAAGAGATTGTGAAAAATTGAAACTTTTACCCACGAATTGCAACAGAAAATTCGAATTTACATGTAAAAATAATGCTTGTATACCGTTAGATTTGGTTTGTGACGGACACACAGATTGTACAGATGAATCGGATGAGATAATCGGTTGTACCGGAATGGAACAACATTGTAAAGGTTTTTACTGTACGAATACAAAAAGATGTTTAGAATCACATCAATGGGTATGTGATGGTCATGATGATTGTGGTGATGGTTCAGATGAAATAGATTGCGGTAATTTTGCGGTTAAAAAATCCGCTTCCGAAAAAAAATGTATATATTCTATATTAATTAATTTTTCTATATTTTAGTTTCAAATTGTAATTTAGAAGATGGTAAATATTTATGTAAAGATAATTCAACATGTATTTTATGGAATAAGATTTGTGATGATCATAAAGATTGTCCAGATGGAAGTGATGAATTTGAATCGTGTAAAAATCAAACTGCATGTACATTAAAAAATTGTAATAGCGATTGTCGAATTACATCGACTGAAGGAGCAATTTGTTTTTGTCCGAAAGGATTTAAATATGATTCTAAGAAAAATAAATGTTATGATATAAATGAATGTGAAATATATGGTGTTTGTAGTCAAATGTGTACAAATTTGAATGGTTCATATAAATGTGAATGTGCAAAAAATTATGTTTTACAAAAAGATGGCGCTAGTTGTTCAGTTGCCGGTGGTGATCCGTTATTACTTTATACAACACGACATTCGGTAACTGGAATTTATTTAAAAAATCGTCATATATATTCGGTTGCTAAAAATCTATCACTTGTTGTCGGTGTCGCCTATGATGGTATGAATATCTATTGGACAGATATTAAACATCAATATGAAAGTATTGTAAAATCACGAGAAGATGGTAGTGATCAAGAAATTATATTAACATCTGGATTAGAAGCACCAGAAGATTTAACAATTGATTGGCTAACGAAAAACATTTATTTCACTGATCATATTCTAAGTCATATTGCAGTTTGTTCAAATGATGGTCACTATTGTCTTGTTCTAATCAATGAAAATATTCATCATCCAAGAGGTATCGTTTTACATCCAATGCTGGGAATTATGTTTTGGACAGATTGGGGTGATAAACCAATGATTGGTAAAGCTTCGATGGATGGTAAAAATGCTAATGAATTTATTATAAAAGATATTCATTGGCCAAATGGTTTAGCAATTGATATACCAAATGAACGTTTATATTGGGTTGATGCTAAATTGGGTACGGTCGAAAGTATTCTATTGAATGGAAATGATCGACGTGAAATATTAAAAGGTATTCTACAACATCCATATGCGATAGCTGTTTTTGAGGATCGTATTTATTGGTCTAATTGGGGTATTAATAAAACGTTAAGTACAATTGAATCATGTGATAAATTCACTGGTAAACATCATGAGACAATAATACAAGATCGTCAAATATTCGGTCTTCATATATATCATTCATCTATGCAACGGAAAATCAATCATTCATGTATTAATTCAAAATGTTCTCATTTATGCCTTTTATCGGCTAATCATTCTTTCACATGTGGATGTCCAATTGGTATGGAAATCGGTACTGATCAAATAACATGTAAAGATCTTTCGAAGAAACAACTTTTATACGTTGGTGTTGGAAATAATTTAATACAAATTGAACATACAACATTTGGAAAACATAAAATGTCTGAAAGTGTTTCATTACCGATTTATATTCATAAAATGGAATTCAATCAACTTAATGGCAAAATATTTATCGCTGATAATGTTCAACATGTTATTTATGAATATGATCCAATTACGAAAAAGACGTATCCTTTAATCTCTCGAGATTTGGGCAATATTACATCTCTTTCATTTGGTAAATAAGAAATATAGGTATGAGGTGATCTCGTTTAATTTATTAACATATACTCTTTTCTTCCTTCAGATTGTTTAGCCAATAATCTTTATTGGTCAGATTCGGAACGACATACCATAGAAGTTCTATCATTAAGCAAAAGGCAACGTGCTATTGTTTCTCATTTTCCTGGAAGTGATAAACCGATATCAATTGTTGTTATCCCTGAAACTGGGTAATTAGTAAACGTTTTCATTATTTATATGTTATTAGGTGCACTAAAAAAACCATTTTTGGGTTTGAATCAAGTATTTTTGCCAATGATTTTATCCAATAATGAAATAGTAAATTTTCATGTTGGCACATCAATCATAGTAAATTCAATAGCTAACAAGAATATTTTAACAACGCGCAAAGTAAATCTATTACGTCTTTTTTTATGATTTTACTATGATATCCCAATGCTTTTATCCACACAATAATCAAATCAAAAGGAGCTTCATAGTTTGATTAATTACTTTTCGAGATTAGTGAACAATCGAGTAATTGAGGTTTTAAATTAATTAATTCCTTTCTATATTAAAAGCCAGAAATCAAAATTTTTAAAGAAAAATGACTGATTACGAAGAGAAGTAAATTATTATATGTTAGGAAAAGAAAAATCGTAATAAAAATACAAAATAAGAAATATTCTCTTAAAAGTGCATATGATTCTCTTTAGCTATCTATCATTTTCTTTCAGATTACATTATGTTAGAGATAAAACTAAATCTAGCTTTAATAAACAATTCTAACACTTATGTAAAAAATAAGAATCCCTATTCAAACAGGAATTAACACTTAAAATATTTGTAATATGCATAACAAAAAATCTCTTCTACTCATTTAGGCGCCTAAAAGTATAAGGAAACACGTGGTTCTTGTTTACAAAAATTGACTTAAAAATATTTCGATTGCTTTCTTTGTTTCATTCTTTCTTTAGTCCAAAATCCATAATACTATTTATGCTCTCCCATGCTACAATTATCTTAAAGGAAGCACGATGTAAAATAGAATATATTTGATTTATAGGTTACTTCATTTTTTCTAATGAAAAATTTTAATTTTCTTTCCTTATTTTGTGCGGAATTTTTTGTTTCTGTCATTTTCAAAGAAGGTGTTGGGAAGATCGTGTCTAATTTTCTCTTTTCAAATTTATTCTGCTTTGTTTCTCTTAAATGAAATAATTAATTATTTTGGCGTCGAATACTTAAAATATTGGATGAATTCTGTTTACTCAAGTAATTGATTGTTCAAACCATGCCCTTATAAGAACGTATTTGAAACGGAGGAAAAGCATTCATTTCATCTACCGTATATAAAAAAATTTAAGTTATTTAATTTAGTTCATTTTGTTAGATTTAATACAGGTTAAAGGTTAATTGCGAATTATAAAGCATTAAAAATATTGCATTATTATTATTATTATTATTGCATGGTAAATTCATTGATATACCGGGTCCGGTAATTGAAGTGTCCAGTGTAATTTTTTTGCTTATTGGTCGGTTTTATTAAAATTTATGGAAATGATAGTTTATAATACATAGAAATTTTACAATTCTTCGAGTGGTATGTAACCGCTCTTTGCCTTAACCACCAGCTTCAATCTCTTTTCAAACTATGCATATGATGCTCGTACGATGGCTTGGCTTAAACGGTTCCATTCACGAGTCAATTATTTTTCACCTTGTTTTCTTGTGACTCTCAAATGCTCAGAATTATCATCGGAACGTCTCTTTAACCTTCGGCTTGTTGGCATAAACTCTAGACTTCAAAAACCCCAAAGAAAAAATTCCAACGGTGTTAAATTATATGATATGGACGACCAATTCTGATCACCAAAACGGGAAATTACACATTGTTATTTTTAAAATATTGCTCAACAATGAAAAGACGTTGTTCTTTCGTGTAGCGCTTCATTTTTAATAACCCTGAACTGTCAGCTGGCACGTTGCCTTTTTTTTTTCGTCAGCAACAAATGGCGCAAAATTCATATCTTGTTTGAATTTTGGAACACCCTGTAGTAAAATCATTGGTAAACATATTAACTTTCGTATAGCAATTTGAGTATGCTTCAGACGATTATTTACTACTACTATTATTACTCATAGTAAAACCATCGTAGTACTCAACTTTAAGCTTCATTTTGACTCGGGTTATATAAAGCGTTGGTTCAAAGAGTTTTCTGACCCAGATATCACTTTTGCTAGACCAATATTGAAATATGCTAGTCAGGTGTGATTAACGCACTATAAAGTTCTTGTCAACAGGCTGGAATCCGTTCAATGTAGATTTTTACGTTTCGCATTGTGCAACCATTCCTGGGATGACCGTTTTATGTTGCTTGCCTACAATGATAGGCTAAAATTATTAGGGTTACGTTCCTTAGAAAAGCGGCGTGAAGTGGCTAATGTAGTCGATGTTCATCAAATTTTTAATGGTGCCATCGATGTTTCCTCTATTTTAGACAAAATTCACCTTAATTCAAACATTTGTTTCTTAGGATTCGTGGAGTTGTTTAAAATCAATTTTCACCGAACTGACTACGGGAAGAATGAACCAATTTCTAGAATGTTACGCGAAGTAAATTCGAAAGTAGAAGTTTTTGACTTTTTCCTCAGAAAGTACAAGGTGAGAAAGGTCTTAATATAATTGTTAGCTTCCTTTTTAAACTAACTTTTATGTGTCCACCAATGTCGTGGTCATTTATATTTTACTTTTATTTCTGTTGGTTAAGGAATTGGGGGTATTTTTTTTACTGACTTTCGATGCTTCGTTTAATCGTTGCCTTTGATGAATGATAATATAACAGGTCAATTGAAAAGTCCCCGGCCCACCATAGTAAAACACATTTTTTTGGCAAAATTCGTTTTTTTTATTCAACATAATTCCCTTCAAGGGTGATACACTGATTATGGCGACCCTCCAACTTTTTGTAGTACGATTTGTCCTTTGCTTCAAAATAGGCCTCAGTTTCGGCGATCACCTCTTCATTCGACGAAAATTTCTTCCCAGCAAGCATTCTTTTGAGATCTGAGAACAGGAAATAGTCGCTGGGGGCCAGATCTGGAGAATTCGGTGGATGCGGAAGCAATTCATGCATTTTTGCCATCGTTTTTATCGACTTGTGACACGGTGCATTGCCTTAGTGAAAAATGACTTTTTCTTCTTTAAACCAGGTCTTTCTCATGAATTTTTACATCCAATTGGTCCAAAAGGTTGTAATAATAATCTAAGTTTATTGTTTTACCAGTTTGGAGGTAATCCACCAACAAACTTCCTTTTGCGTCCCAAAAAACTGATGCCATAACCTTCTTCACTGATCTTTGGGCCTTAACCCGTTTTGGAGCCGAATTATCGGTTTTTTTTATTTTGCTTTCGACTCAGGATCATAGTGATAGACCCAAGTCTCATCCATAGTGATGAATCCGCGCACAAAATCCACTTTATCCTTTCGAAAATACTCCAAATGTTCTTGAGAAAGTCGCATTTGCACGTGTTTTTGTTCCATTTTTCGGAAATGCGGCAGCCACTTTGCACAGAGCTTTTTGAAACCTAAAACTTCAGCTAAGATGTGATGTAGTGGTCTATATGAGATGCCTAGGGTGTCAGCTACCTTATCCACACCCACTCGTCTGTCTTCCGAAACCATATCCTGTATTTTTTGTATCTTTTCTGTTGTTGGTACACTTTTTGGATGTTCTTGACATGGATCGTCTTCAAGGCTTGTACGACCAGATTTAAAAAGGCACCCTATTTTCCAACGGTGGATTTCGAAGGTGAAGAGTCCGGATAATAATTATCAAGCCAAGTTTTCGTTTCAACGGTATTTTTTTTGGCCATAAAGCAATGTTTAATCAACACGCGAAATTCCTTTTTATCCATTTTCTTCACAATAACAAAAGTTGCTTCACTCAAAATGCTATAATTCACAAACTAATGATCCGACAGCTGTCAAATTTATACACGCGTCGTTTGAAGGTTAGGGCTAACTAAAAATCATATGGATTTAATTCTAGTGCCGCCATCTATGTGTCAGGCCGGGGACTTGTCAATTGCCCTGTTATGATGCTTGCTTTAAGCATATATCTGAAGTGTTATAGTAAGCTTTAAAAATGACATTAATTTTAACTCTCCATAATTCATTTACAACGATTTTTGCCATTTTTCATTGTTAATTTGAAACTTAAAATAAAACATAGTTAGTGTTAATTTCCCTTCTTAATTATTTAGGACTTTAATTATTGGGACATTTTTCTACCATATACACATAATTCAGTTTTTACATGGTATATACATTCTAGACAAAACCGTGTAAAAAAGACATGAATTACATACATAGAAAAAAGGGGATTAGTTCCATATCCTTCAACCCTGTAAAAAATAGTTAAAATAAATGATTCCCTCTGTACTGTCTGTAGAATGCTTGACACGTCTCGCATTCACCTAAATGATTACGGTTAATAAAAAGATTTTTCTTTAAAATTTCAATCAAATAGATTTTTTTAATCGTGCTAAATCGAATGAAATTGTGTAAAAACGGAATCAATTTTTTTTTCTAGACCGTGTTAAATCAAAACCGTATAAAAAAAGACCATTTAAAAACAGAATTGGGTGTATGTGTGCCAAAATATTTTGTTTAAATTTCATTAGTTACTTTTATGCCGCCTGAAGTCCATAGTTGCCATACATTTTGATAATGAATTTTTTGCCTATCTTTTCTTAATATATTTCAAAGGGCCGAAATTATGTATGATCAGCTGGTTTCACATTGTTTCAATAAAGATGACATTGTTAGCCTCACTGCATTTTAGAGTGGCTCCCGCATAATGAACAGTGGCCAAATACGGTCAAAAACTATTGCACTTTCCTCGTGTGATCGTCTTATAAATTATCTTATACATTATCTTTTCTGGAAGTATTCTTTCAAATCGAAGGCTGCTATTCACTTACTGTAAATTCGGTTTTGTAACCTTAAAGAGCCGTCCAAACGCACAGTTTTTTACTCAGTTTTGCCTGCGCAAATCTTGTTTGCGCACAGTTTTTTACTCAGTTTGGCATGCGCAAATCAGATTTGCGCAGGACGGCTCTTTAAGATCTGAACTATGTCCACTCTGTAAGTTCCTGTCAAATATTTTGTATCTTTAGGATTGGGTTTGAATTATCGGAACTCTTTAAAAAGTAAAATAAAATTCTAAATTCTGGAAAGAAAAATTTTAATTTTACGAGAGCGAAATAAATACCGATTCAGAATAGCAATTTAGGCATTTATATAACTTCGCTTACGTAAAGTTACAATTACGTAGACATACAATTTGAGAATACGGCAGTAAATCTTTGTTTAAAATTTTTTATAGCAAAATTGACGACTTCGATTGGCACACTGAAATATTGTTGCCCATAGTAGAGTTCAAAATTGTTGGCTTCCTTAGCAAGTAAAATATATAGTATATCTTTTCACATTTTCTACCTTTCGTAGTCATGGTTAAGACTCAGCCCATAGACTAATAATAAAGATTTCCAACGACTATGCATTCAACTGATTCTCTATGTGTACTAATAAAGTCTACAATTTATAGATTCTTCTCTTCCTTTCACATCAAAATGCTTTCGATGCAATCTTCTTCAATTTTACCTACAAAAACAATACTGAACTTCATAATGTCCATATGGCTTGGGAATTTTAGTATACTAGTGTCTATGTTGAAAGAGATCTTTAAAGAAATGACAATACATTCGTAAACTAGATTAGTCAATACAACCTGTGTTTTATTGGGAATTTTATGGGACGCTATTTCATTTTCTCAAAAAAAACTTTTTTTTTAAATCAATGTTCTTATAACATTTAATTTCTGATGTTGGTACTACCGATATTATTTGAAAAGGACAAAAAATTTCCGTCATCTATCATCTGTTAGATAGTACACGTCTACTATCCATCGCTAATTTAGCGCCCAATATTATCCGGCGCTAAATAAGATTTTATAAAATCTATGGTAAGCAAAAAAAAAGAGCTACAGTGTTTAATGGCAAATTTGAATTCCTAGTCATCTCTTAATCATAGGAACAAATCATGAATAAAAGAATATATATCTAGATTACGCTTTCCCATATTTCAAATTGGTTTTTTCTACGCACCTACGTCATTCGGGACCTGAAATATATTGTTTGTGTGAACAATTACGATCATGGTCATGGGAACAAATAAACAAAATGGATGCAAAACTTTTTATAATATATTTCTTATATACGTTTTTTTTCTTTCCCTAGAAAATTATGGATAGCACTTCAATCGGAACTTTATACTCATATTGATATGCTATTTTTGCATGGCCGAGGACCACATCATCATATATATGAATCAAATATTGGTAATTATGGAATACAGTTTTTGACAGAAACTGGTACTGTATTTTGGATTGATAGTGGTGCAAAGAAGATAGTGACTTCTAATTATTCTGGTAGTTCTCGAGCAACATTCAAACTTCTAACGGGCAATCCAATTTCAATGTGTACTATAAATGATGATATTATATGGTCACAACGAGGATCAAGCCATTTATTTTGGACACATATAAGTAGTCTTAGTTCGATTAAAAGTTTTGATATTAAAAAAATGTTATATGGAAATATGCCAAATGAAATGACGGTTATGTCAACTAAACCACTTTCACGTAAGACACATAATTGTTTTCATAAGAATGGTAATTGTTCACATATATGTGTTTCATTGGGTGAACAAAATTCTGCCTGTTTATGTCCACAAGGACTTGTATTTAAAGATAATACAAATACAACCTGTATAGAAGCATTAGATTGTGAGTTTCGATGTAATTCTGGTGAATGTTTAACTGCGTCTCGACGTTGTAATGGATACAAGGAATGTATAGATGGATCCGATGAAGATGGATGTAAAGTTGAAGATTTAAAAGGAGCTAAACTGATTTGTAAATATAATGAGTTTGCATGTCATGATGGAATTCAATGCATATCCAGGGAACTTATATGTGATAAACATTCGGATTGTACTGATAAATCGGATGAATTGAATTGCGAGAATTTCGGTAAGAGCTCATATATTTGTAATTAGTAAATTGTTATTAATTCTAGAAAATATCATAAAAATATAGATTATAATTCCAATTGTCACAAATATCAGTTTGCTTGTGATAATAAGAAATGTATTGATTTGATAGCACGTTGCGATAAATACGATGATTGTGGTGATGGTTCCGATGAGAAAAATTGCAATAAAAAACAAGAGAATTCGAAAATTTGTGGTAAAAATATGTTTCAATGTAATACTGGTCAATGTATTTCCAAAGAATGGGAATGTGATGGAGAACTTGATTGTACTGATGGATCTGATGAACATTTTAAGTGTGGTAAGTTGATTTTTTGAGTTTAAATATTAAATATGATGAAATATCAGTTATTGGTCCATGGCGGCGCCATTGACGATTACGTTGTGACCATTCTCATTTTTGAACAAATATGAACCGATGATTTCGCCAGCCCATAATCCCCGGCAAACCGTGCAATTCTCTCGATGTAACGGTAGCTCTTTATACTCTTCGGGTTGCTTATCAGCTCAAATACGGTAATTTTGCTTACTGACGTACCTATTTAGCCAAAAATTGCCACAAGGGCTTCCTATATATCTCAAAAACCAAGTTACCTTCGACTGTCCAGTTAACTTTGAAACCTGTGTTTCTCTAAATAATTATAAATAGTTCGTTTATCACATTTTATTAAGTAAAAAAAATACTAGTATGTCGTTGAAGAACTTTTTCACAATCGATATATTGATAAAGACATATTCATTGATATTCTTTCGATAATACTTGCATTTCTCGTCTTATTTAGTCTTTCAAAATACAAACGTTTACAGCGTTGAATCTTTCCTCTTTAGTGTGTTCTCATCGATCGATAATCGCACATGTGTCACCCTATGATTTCGACTACTTCGCTTAAATGAACGATCGAAGTTGTCGCATTTAAATGGTTTTTCTCCAGTATGTGTCATAATATGCCTTCGAAGACTTACTACTTGTATGTAATGCAAATAAACGGTCACAATGCTGGTAGTTGAAAGGTTTTTCTCCAGTATGTATGTGTCACCATATGAATTCGCAGCAAATGTACAATCGCTGCAAATGTTACACTTCAATGGTTTATTTTCAGTATCGGTCAACTTATGCCTTCAAAGACAACAACTGTCTGCAAATGAACAATAATTGCACTGCTCAGGTCACATTTGTATGGTCTCTCTCCGTTATGAATTCTTTGTTGGTTTTTTAACATGTGCTTAGAAGTATATACTTTCTTACATTGTGAACATTTGAAATGCTTTTTAGAATTTGGAAGTCCGTCATCTTAAGTCTACTACTTTCAAAATGTTCACGCTCAAAGCGTGCAATGATAAGTCTTCAATAGTTAAAAAACGTTCATCGCATATAGTATATTTATTCCAAATTAAATTTTGCCGATCGCTTTTGTGTAAATAATTAGGAATTTTATCAGCATAAAAACTTTAGATTGCGCGCCACTTTTACCGACATGTGTGAGCAAGACTCGCAACTTTTGCAGTTGCAACTTAAAAAAGTTGATGAAAAAGTTGCTGTGTGTGACCTTACCTTTATGAAATCTCTCAAGAATCATATATATTTTTAAGAGAATATTTTTTCTTTTGCTTTTATTATCCCTTTTCTTTCATATTGTGACGTACTATTCTTTCGGTTCGATGTTATTAGAATGATAACACTTTTTATTTATGTGAATTTAGCGTATAAAGTTTATTTATAATTATTTCTGCGTTACAATTAGTCTTAAAAATATTTGTCTTTCAATAATTTAATTATTACAATTAATTTATCACAGTTTATAAAAATACACCACAATCACTATCTTAATAATTATCTAAGTTCCAGAAGTTTCATCGAAACGTGTCGAAATTATTTAATTGAGAAGCTTCTCCATTTCTTCATCGAAATGTGTTAGAAAGCTTTTTCTTGGCGGTTCTACAAAGCTCTTGCATTGTGAATCATTGTTTATTTGATTTATTTATTGTTTTGTGGTATATTGTTTTTTTTTCTTTTCTTGTTTCTTAGAATACTGGATGGTTTTAATGAATCACCCATTATTCTAACTGAAATATAGTGCACTACCCCCTCCTTAAAACAGAATCTTTTGGACTTGTGCCGCGATTCTTCGCTAACTGATTTGAATGAATCACCTTCATTTTTACTTTTGATGATTTTCGCTTTCGCCATACCACGTCCAAAGAGTTCATCTCGTTGGTGCAGTCACTATCTTTTAATTCGTTGTTTGCAGGTTCCTCAAATACTTTGTCCACCGGAACCCGTATATGCTGCCCAGATAATCTTTCCGGTGGAGTCTGTCTGGTGCTATCCTGTCTACTCGTGTCTTGCTCCAGTTCAGCGTCAACATATTGCCCCACTGCAGTTTCAGTTTCCTTTTGATGTCCTACAATTTTTGTGCAGGTGTCACAATTCCTGCACCAGCTTTTGACATCAGCTCGCCAGTGTACCCAATAGAATCGTTCTCGCACCTTCGCTAATGTTCTGTTGACTCCCAGATGTCCCCCTGAAGTCCCACCAAGTCCTTCACCAAGTACCTCATGTACTTTGGACTTGGGCACAATCAACTGCATTAGTGTATCTCTTCCATCAGAAGACTCCCATTTTCTACTGAGAACGCCATTTTCTATTTCCAGCGAGTCCCACTGAGCCCAATAACTCTTTGTTGTACTACTATAAGCTGCAATATCGCTCCGTCCCGGACGCTGATCTTGTTCTTTCCATTCAAGGATTGGTCCAACATCTTCATCCTTTAGCTGCGCGTTTCGGATGCTCGACATGTCGTCGCCTCCAATCCTTAATGTACGGATAGCTACTATCTTGTTCATTTTCCTGCAGTTCTCATTCGTTTCTCCAAAAGCCCCTTCTACGACACTGGATTTGCTCCTTCTCGTTTTGTCCTTACTTTTTGACAACTCCGTAACTCTAGTTGTCACTCCAATGTCGTTCGTCCGTTTCACTTCTACAACAGCATTTGCATCTGACGTAACTTGTTGGTCTCGTAGATTTGATTTGGTGTCACTGGAATCTGCTTCCTCCAACGTTAGCGGGAACTCAATATTTCCACATCGCAATAACCTATCTTCAATGCTTACACTCACTCCATTCTGCTTCATGAAGTCCAGGCCCATGATACAATCGTCCATTATATCAGCCACCAAAAACGTATGTCGAAACACATACTCATCTAGCCCCAATGCTAGAATCACTTCACCCAGAATCGGAGATGATTCCCCTGTAACCGTTTGAAGAACACTGTTACTGCTTCTGCTCATGTGTTTCCTACTAATGAACTTCCTGTTCACGATGGATCTACTTGCACCCGTATCTACGATGATCCTGCATCGATGACCAGCAATTACTCCTTGCGTCGTCAACCTGTCATTCTTCTGTTGTAGGAGAGAGACTGATACCATAATCGGTGCTTTTGTCTGGTTGGGACATTGCCGCTCTAAATGTCCTTCTTCACCGCAGCCCCAGCATTTCAGTCTTCTTTTAGTATCGTTCAATTCCAATTCCTGGATAGCTTGTTGCACATTCGCCTTTATCTTTTCAGTTAGTTGGTCTATCGTTAGCTCTGTTGAGTTTTCATCAATCATAGCAGCTCGTACCATTGGAACCGCCCTTGTTGCTCTCTTTGCAGCTTCCAATGTCAACGCTACAGCCAACACATCGTGCAACATGCGCTTTCCACTAATCCGGACCTTGAACTGAATGTCTGCATCCCGAATGGCATTGGTGAATCTTTCTGCAGCCAAGTCATTCTGCAGCTCCAGGGGATAATCGGGGTATGACAAGTATACCAACCGCTCAATATCTGCTGACAACTCCTGAAGTGTCTCTTCAGATTCTTGCATTCTGTTGACGAGCTCCATTCGGTATACGTCCTTCATGTGGTTATCCCCATATCGAATGTCCAATTGTGTTACAATGTAATTGTAATTCTTCTCATTTTCTGGTGAGATTGTCCGCAATAAATCGGCTGCGTTACCCCGCAGAGCCAGAATTAGTGCTATGGCTTTTTCTTTATCGGACCAGTTGTTCGCACCAGCAGCCGCTTCAAACTGTCGTTTGTATACTGGCCATGAAGTTTTTCCGTCAAATATTGGTGGCTTCATCCTTTTACCTGATGACTCAATATTTGGTTTATTTTCTTTGATGTCAGCCATTTGTGCTTCCATTTCTGCTACTTTTTGTTCCAATTTCTGGTCCAATTTTTGTTCTACGTTGCTGACCTCCGCACGAACTGTTGTAACTCCCGTGGTAATTTTGTTTTCTAGGTTTGTAGTATTGTTTTTCATTTTATCTTCCAATCTCTGCTCAACTTTGCTTACTTCTGTGCGAACTGTAGAGACTTCTGTAGTAATTTTGTCTTCTAAATTCGCAACACTGGATTCAACTTGAGATTTTAATTCACCCATACTAGACTTCATTTTGGTTTCTAGTCCAGAAACGCTTGTTTTAATTTCATTTTCAAGACTAGAAACAGTTGATTTTACTTCGCCTTGTAAATTAGAAGCATTTGAATCCATTTTTTCTTGTAAACTGGAAGCATTTGTTTTCATTTCTTCTTGTAAACTACAAGCGGTTGATTTTAATTCGCCTTGTAGACTAGTCTGAAGACCGATCATCATGGTCATAAGCGTCTTTAAATCGTCTTGAACACTTGCTGTTGCTTTAGCCGCGTCTTCGTTGGTTCTTCTTGGTTTCCCTCTTCGTTGTTGATTTCTTCTTGTTTTTCTTCTTTCAGAATTTCCCTAAAGTCGAATGTGCTAATGTCTAGTTCTCTTATTGCACATTCAGCGATTACTCTTTTCTTCTTTTCTGTTTTAGTTCCCGTGGAAACTGACTTCCACACACGCAGAACTGTTGATAGTTCTGATGTACTCAAGCTGTCTAATAGTTTACTTTCCATTGTTCAAATATTTTTAATTGTTCACGAAATTCTTATGTTCTATAGAAACTTCTCGCACTGTATCTAAATACCACGAAATTTCCTAGTATAATCTTAATTTCCATGAAATTTCTCGTACAATCGAAATTTTCACACGATACACGACGTATAACCTCAAATTTCGCACAATCGAAATTTTTATACAACTCATACAAAAGTACACAAAATTTCTTGTACTCCCCTGAAATTTTCACACACCGTGAAATTATTATACTCTCAAATTTCTTAATAACGAATTTCTTCGAAATTTATTATACATTATATTATATTATATATTTATATACCTATCGGTCTAAGTTCCAGAAGTTTCATCGAAACGTGTCGAAATTATTTAATTGAGAAGCTTCTCCATTTCTTCATCGAAATGTGTTAGAAAGCTTTTTCTTGGCGGTTCTAGAAAGCTCTTGCATTGTGAATCATTGTTTATTTGATTTATTTATTGTTTTGTGGTATGGTGTTTTTTTTTCTTTTCTTGTTTCTTAGAATACTGGATGATTTTAATGAATCACCCATTATTCTAACTGAAATATAGTGCAATATAATAATTTACTTCTCTTTGTAAGCAGTAATTTTTGCTTAAAAATTTTGACTTCTGGCTGTAATCACAGGAGCGAATTAATTGGTTTAAGACCATCAATTATTCAGTTATTCATAATCTCGAAAACCAATTAATCAACCATACCCTACGGTCCAGACGCTCAGTCTTTTTGCTCAGTCGTAACTTGCGCAAGTTTTCGGTGGGAAATCCTGCGCAAATTTTGTGTCCACGGTACCCTCTTTTACCCTCTTTTGTCTGGAACTTCTTAACTTCTTAACTGTTTGTATTTTATGTAAAAAAAAGGGTCAACGAACTAACCCCACGACTCCATTGGACTAATTTCAAGACATATTTTCAGTCGGATTGACAAAAAAGTCCAAATTTTAGAGTCTGCACAAGACTTTCTTCAGTCCGACTGAAAATATGTCAAGTTTTTAGAGTTTCCACAAAGACTTTTTTTCAGTCCGACTGAAAATAAGTCCAATGGAGTCGTGTGGTAAGTGGTGCATTAAAAAGAAACTTATATTCTCATGTGAACTTGCTTCAAGAATTGCTCCATGAAGAAAATGATTGGCAAAATTATTTGCGTATGGAACGTACCACCGTTTATTATCGCTGGTATCGCCAAAAATTAAGCATTGATTTTTAAATTCTGATCACTGTGATTACCTTGCTTTCAACTTTCCACTCTGTATAAATTTATAAACTCCTCTAAAATGTCTCTTGAAGACATTTTCGTGCCTTTAAACCTTTCACCTTTCGCAATTGCATGAAAACTGTAAAATAGTGAGTTTACGTCCACACGCTACGTTATTTTTCGGACACGATCTGAACTCGCACAGGCCGCGCTTTTGCTTGCGCAAACGACCTGTGACTTGTCCAGACGCTCAGTTTTACCTGCACATATCTGATTTGCGCATGCAAAACCGAATAAAAGACTGTGCGTTTGGACGGCTTTTAATAGATATAGTTATTATAAGTTTCATTTGATAGTTTATTTAATTTTTTAGGTTTAGACATTCGAATCGAAAATTCACATCAAAATTTACAATAATTTTGATTTTTTACCGAATTTAGAAAATTAAAACAAAATGAAAACTGTTTAAGTGCCTTTGAACTATCTGTTTTGTCTTCGTTTAAATTTTGTCAGGCAGCGTGAACTTTTGTCTATACCTATAAAATCAAGGAGCATGTAGAATCCGGGAACCCCAAACAATGCCGGGGAATTCAGCTAGTATCATATAAAGATGAAACACGAAACAATAGTTTTCAGATTCTTTGCTTCTTTATTCAAAGAAATCTCCTTCTGATTCAATGTATGTAATATAATGATTCAAATGCGTGTTGAAGCTCATTTTCTGATAATACCTCCAAATCACATTCACAAGGCTTTTGAAATGGTCTAAATATCTTCGAAAAGTATCCTTTCAATTTAATTTTAATTTGGTTTGGGAATAGTAATGGTTTTAAATCAGGTGAATACGGTGAATGATTCGATACACAGACTCAATTTTGTGCCAAGACATAACGAATCATTTCGCACGTTTCTGTGGCATTTTGCGTGAAATTTAATAACAGCTCTTTGTTCCAACAAGTGAACTTGTTGACTGGTAAACAAAGCGTACAATAAAATTATTAAATATCAACTGATAATGCTAAAATTTTGTGTTCAAAAATGTCTAAGGTTTGAAATGTCAGCTTCCACCAAGCTATAGCAATTCTCGGAACTTATGGAACTATATTTAACAAGAGTGCTATTTCTGTTTATGTGCGCCAGTGGCCAATAACTGAAAATGACTGGCTTGCTAGCTATTCTATTATTACATATATTTAAATTTTTGTTCTAATTTTTTCAGCTCCGAAATCATGTAATGAAGGTTTTTGGAAATGTAAACTAGGACGTTGTATAGATACGAAATTATTATGTAATGGTCATAATGATTGTGGTGATGCATCAGATGAAGAGAATTGTGATTTAATTAAAGCAAATCTAACATGTGATGTTGGTGAAGATGTTTTTGGTAATCCATTGAAATTTCAATGTGAATCCGATTTAAGATTATGTCTTAATATAACAATGAAATGTGATGGTAAATATGATTGTCCACAAGGTGAAGATGAGCATGATTGTTCGGATTGTAGTATTATGGAATTTCAATGTAAAGAATCAAAAAAATGTATTAAAAAAGATTTCCGTTGTGATAAGATTGTCGATTGTCCAGATGGAAGTGATGAGATCGATTGTAAAAATCTAAATTCAACTAGTTATCATTATTATGCAATTGTTTGTCCTGAAAATATGTTTAATTGTAATGATGGCTTTTGTATTGAACACTCTCAATTATGTAATGGACAGATTGATTGTAGTAATGGTAATGATGAGACACGTCTATGTAAAACATCATGTAATGGAAATCCATGTCATCATAAATGTACACCATCACCGAATGGTGCAATATGTAGTTGTCGAAATGGTTATCAATTGAATGGAGATCGAAAAACTTGTTCCGATATAAATGAATGTAAATTATATAATCCATGTTCACAAATCTGTAAAAATACAAAAGGATCATTTCAATGCAGTTGTTATGATGATTTTATGTTACGTTTTGATAAGTCCACATGTAAATCGGTGAAAAGTGAACATTACATTTTATTTAGTAGTTTCAATCAAATCCGAAAATTAAGTAAGGATTTCCTAAAAATTATGATACCAATTAATGATACACGTATTGTTGGTCTAGATGTTAATATCGAAAAGAAGATGGTTTATTTTTCTGTTAAAGATTCGAATATTCTTTATGAATATAATTTAGAAAATGAAACACTTAAATATATTGATAATATTGGAAGTCCGGGGAAAATTTCCATCGATTGGATAACAAATAATATTTATTTTATTGATACCACCAATTCTCATTCGATTAAGATATGTCATTTTTCAGAGAAATCTTCTTGTGCTTTCATTAAGAAAATGAATCTTGGAGAAATTGTAACTGCCATTGAAGTAGATGCTATTAATAAATATATTTTCTATTCTGTAAAACAATATATACCATTTAGTTTACCAAAAAGTATTATATACAGAGCTCGTCTGGATGGTAGTCAATCGAAAATTTTACACAAATCAATTCTAGTCTCTTCGATTGAATGTGATATCTATAAGAAAATGGTTTTCTTTATCGATGCCCATTCAAAAACTATACAATCTATAAGTTATGATGGCGGAGATGCAACTGTACTAATAAAAGATAATTCAGCTTTAAAAAATCCATTAAGCTTAAGCATTTATGAAAGTACAGCATTTATTATAAATGCTGGATCATCTGAAGCTGTACGATGTAAATTATATGCTGATAAATTTTGTGAATCATTTGATTTAACAGTTTATAATGCTGATAATATTGTAATAGTTGCATCTTCAAGACAGAAAATTATGAAAAATATTTGTGCAACACATAGTTGTTCATTTCTATGTATACCCGCTGAATATGGTCCGAAATGTATATGCCATGATGGAACACCAGAAGAAGGTGTTAAATGTTCTGATAGTGATAGTACTAGTGTTCGACTACGTACAGCAATTGAAAATGTATCAGATTCAAATGATACAACTGAAAATAATACTACATTAACTGTTTGCCTTACATTGATGGCTCTAATCGGTATTGGACTATTTGGTTATATGTTCTATCGTCGGAAAATCGGTCATAGACAATTTAATATTAATATGCATTTCCAGAATCCATTATCTAGAGATCAAGTAGCTGGAAATGAAACAAGTTCTGAACAAATTAAAATATGTCGACCGATACAAAGATTTTTTAAAAGTGGTCGAAGTTCTGAAATAGTTAATGAAGTAAGGATAATTTCGTTTTCATAGATTTTTATTAAATTTTTTAACTCTTTTTTTTTTCTTGTTACCTATTTAAGGATTATATGGCATCATTGTCAGGAGGTCCTTCAAAGAATGTTGAAGAATCCGAAACAGCGCCAGTTAATGGCTTTGGAGAGTTCGATGATAATCCAAAATCACGTCTTGTACTATAAGTAGCAGTATCCTTGTATAAATAGGATCGTATTTCGGGTATAATTTTATATGTTTTCATGTATGTATTTTTATGTATATTAGTTAATAAATAATTCAATTAAAATTGCACAGAAAAATAGTCCATTAATCGGAATTTGCTAAAATTCAATAGTTTCTTCTATTATCTTTAGCCGTTAGAGGAGCCACTTTAAATGGGAATTATTTTAAAAGATATTGGATAGTTCAGAAAGTCTTTAAAGTTTTTAGCAATTTCATATCATTTTCAGCAAAAAGTTCTTCCAGGTACGTTTTCAGACTGCCGTTGGAGGTAAATGTTTTTCCAGCCAAAGAGTTCTGCAGTAACATAGTATTCTGCCACTGAAATATGGTCGGTCGGCAGCCAAGTTCTAGTAATGTTTACCGAATAACCACAGAAATATACGGCCATACATTATCATGATGGACACAACGCATCGTTTAATTTATTTAGTTGCTGACAATACCGGTTCCGGTAATTGTGTCCGTCAAATTCAAATCGCTGTCAAATGTAAACCACACATCTTGCAATACTAAAATTTGACATGAATATTGCTTAACATATTGTCTGTCAGTAGTAAAAATTATTTGTTGGTGAAAAGACGCGTCCTTTTTTTTGTACAATGGACCTTAAAAGAAATTTAATTGTTGCGCTTCATTTGATTGGAAAGTCAAACATCGAAATTCATCGTATTCATCAGATCTGAATCCGTTGGATTATTCTATTTGGTCACTTTTCGCTCCTCTCACCCCGTTAATATTTTTCTCACTCTGCGTAAAAAGCGCAGAACCTATGTGACGGTACACTAAGTCAAGTTTGTATGAGATTTATATATTTTTCGATAATATTTAGTTTTAAAAATATTTAATATTGAGAATAAAAAGTTTGAAAATCTACAAAAATAGTTTAATACAAATAAGTTGTAAGAGTAAAATAAAAAATAGTGACGAATCTGAATTACTTTAAGAAGTGGAATCTCATTGGCTTAGTTGGAAAACCAGTTGTTTAGTTAATAAACCAAGGGTGCTGAATTAGAACCAGTGCGGTGGCGATTTCACATCCTTCAGTTCCTCTTTCTTTAACAACAAAACTATAGCTAATTTAGTACGCCCAGTATTTCATCCAAGTTTACATGATTTCATGATAAAAAAAACGCGCCTAAGAATTCAGAAATAATTTAACTCTGAATTTTTAGGTTCGTTTTTCTTAAACCTAGGTTCTTCGAATCAGTCTTAGAGTACAGATGCCCAGGAAAAGTGGTTCTCGTATATATACTCATATTTTCTTGAAGAGTTTTTCTGCATATTTGTGTCTTTCGCACACACTCGGTTGTCTATTTTTTAAAAAGCAATTCAAGCTGTAGTAACAAAATTTCGCAATAATTTTACGCTGGTAGATATCAAGCCAATAACTCGTATGCGTACAGTGCGTACAGAAGAAAATATTGCTGCCGTAGCCGCCAGTGTTGAAGAAGACCGTGATTTATCTATTCCTCGCCGTTCACAGCAATTGGGATTGTGTTACTCGACTACAGGCAATACAAGAACTGCCAATGCATCCAGCAAAATTCACTATTTACTGCTGTTTATGGGCTGGCGGAATCATCGGTCCATATTTCTTCAAAAAGGATGAAGGCCACGACGTTACCGTCAATGGTGCCCCCGCTATCGTTCGATGATTACGAACTTTTTCTTGCCAAAAATGCATGAACTGAATCTGGACAATATGTGGTTTCAGCAGGACGGCGCTACATGCCATACAGCACGAGAAACAATGGACGTATTGAAAGAAGCGTTCGATGAGTAATTTTTCTCACGTTTCGGTCCGGTAAGTTGGCCGCCTAGATCCCTAGATTATTCTTTGTGGGGTTACGTGAAGTCACTCGTCTATGTCGATAAACCAAATTGAATTGAAGCCTTTGAAGACAACATTACTCGTGATATTAGCAAAATACCACCCGAAATGCTCGAAAAAGTGCTTTAAAATTGAACTTCTCGAATGGACCACTTAAAACGTAGTAGTGGTCAAGACACAGAGCTCTAGATGAGAGTATTGCTTAAATTTAATACCTAATGCATTCAAAATTTCAACGGTATCAGTCGAAAAATTTACATTTTTCCCGTCCATATACAATTAATGCTCTGAGGGGACTATCCGATGAATTTCAAATTTATTAAACTTATTATGCTATAATTTAATTATTTTATAACTACGGGGTTACCTGTCCTAAGACGGGCTCCTAGAAATTTCAGTTTACAAATCACTGTAAATTAACAAAATGAATTCCAGCGTAGCATATTAATAAAAACCCTCATCTTAAAAATAACAACCCTCAACTGGAAATATATTTTATTTCATGTCTTAAGTCGAGCTATTCAGAACAACACCCCGAGCGAAGACATTAAATTGGTCCCATTTCTCCGATTGGTAAAGCAGCTCTCGTCAAACATATATTAGGTAAAGGCGAAAAAGCTCGATAGGGTAGGGGCCAAAACAACCCAGAAATGACCCCAACGCCAAAGCGATGAGAGATGGATCTATAATAAGGTCTTCGAAATAAATAAACTCCATGAAAACCTGCACAACTTCTCTGAACATTGTAGTCGTGTGTGACCTCTAAATGAGGGCTTCAACAATTTTTATTAACTTCAGCGTCAAGGCGGTAAGAGATGAAACTATATAGTCTGTGACCGAAATAATTCCCATGAAAACCTCTACAACTTTGCTGAACATTGTAATCGCGTGTAAAAAGTTCAAAATTTGTATTGACCTCCAGTGCCAAAGCAGTGAGAGATAAAACTATTTAGGGAAGCATGAATACTTTGACACAAAATAGACTACTTTGCCTATATGCCCATTTTAGTTTTCTGAATGTTTCAAATTACCTTCTAAACGAGCATCATCCTAGTAAAAATGTGTTTTTTCATTGGTTCAGATAAAAATTATTCCTAATGAATTGATTTAAAGATTTTCATTGTGATTTTGGAGATATTTTGCAGAGACATTTTTCGAGACACGCACTAAACTCCAAAGTCTTTCACGAGCAAGTAATTTCCATTTGTCACGACAAGTGATTTCCTTAAGATTGAATATGGAAACCATTAATCCGGATTTGGAGTCATATGAGCTCAACAGTACCAATTCTCTGTGTTTTTTAAAATCAAGAAAAAAATAATATATTCACGAACTAACCTAATATATCTGATCGACACACACACAAAACAATTAAACAAGTTCAGGCCTAATATTGCAGTTGCAAATTCTAAGTAATCGTGTCTAATCTCCTAAGTTGTGAACTCTTAGACAAGACTCATTAACACACAGTATTGAGGAGGGCCCAGAATTTTTTTTAAAGATACAATTCATATACGTATGTACAAAAGAAAAAGAATTGGCAAAAGTATACTAGATGTATCAGAAAGTTATCGACCTAAATATCGAAGACTGTATTTTAGTATTTGAAATATACTTTGTTTTTCAGTATAGTAATCTCCTACAAGCTCGACACACTTATTAAAATGCATTCCCAACTTTTTTTTATCCATTCCAGATACTAAGATTTGTCTAATCCGGTCCTGGGCAACCTGCGGCTCATTTCAAGTTATATTGCGGCTCATAGCACGATTTAGTAAATATATGTAATTTCGAGAGAGATTTTTAGATCTGAAGAAAGAAACTCAGATGTTTAAGGAATTACAAAACAAATCTGTTGAAGAGTTGTCAGATGATAATTGATTGTTGAATTTATGTTTCCTTGTGGATGTGACTGACCATAGTTAAAATTTCAAAACTTCAAGGAGAAAACAAGTTAATTACAGAAAGTTGTAGTGAAATTAAATCCTTTATTTCCAAATTATATTTGTGGGTAAGACAATTGAGAAATGATGATGTAACTCATTTTGCAGAATTTGAATATTGTAGACTTATCTTTGCGGCTCATGGACTTCTGTTTTTTTTTTTTTTAGATGTGGCTCATTATTGAGTTTCGGTTGCCCAGGCCTGGTCTAATCCCTAATAAAATAGGCATTTATATCGTTGATGACTTTCGAATTCGATGCAAATCTCTGCTACGCCCCGAATCATATCTTCAAGTTTGGAAACAAGTAATAGTCACGGAGAGATAAATTTGAAGAATACTATTAACTAATTCGTGGCGTAATTTATGCATTTTTGCCATTACTTTAAAGATATCGTACAATTGCGTTTTTAATCGATTACCAGGAAACGTGGTATCCATTTTGCGAATACTGTTTTCATCTAGAAATGTTTATGTAAGATATTCAAAATATATTCATATGAGGTAGTCACATTGCAGCCTCGAAACCTGATCTGAATATCAGGGTGAGCACAAAGAGGCTCGTATCATAAATATATATGTATATATATATATTTTATAAATTTCCAAACATATCGAAGTATTCTTCAAATTTTCTTGTGGGCACGCAAATTGCTAGAGTGGGCTTGACATTGTCAGCTATTTAATGCACTTTTAATCGATCTCCTAACACGATATCATGAATCTTTTTGTCAATTTATTTATTTTTTGATAAGACGAAAAAATTGTTCACTATGAATGACTGTCAAAACTAAACTAATAGGTAGATCGATGTATAACTTTACATGTGTTCATATGATAATAATACCATAGATTATTATACCTAGATGTCCAAGCCAAATGAGCAGAATGATGTTCAGTGTTGTTGTTGTAGGTGAATTTAAAGAAGAATGGATGAAAAGAAGTTTAATGTGAAAGAAAGAGAAGAATCTATATTGTACCGGGATATCACTGTACAAAAAGAATCAGTTGAATGCACAGTCATTGGAAATCTTTATTATTAGTCTATACCATATTATTGAAACAAAAAACAAAATGATGACAGAGTGGCAGTGACATATATTAAGAGATCAAGCACCTTTTGATACACCTAGTATTATAAACAGATAATGTGTATAAACCAGAAAAAGAGCACAATCAGTGAAATTCCAGTAAGTTGATCTGTGCATTTCAGTCCTATCACGTGCTGTTAAGCGTAATTCAATTCTTGTCGTCCGTATACTGTTGTGTGTACAGTCGTCAATTCATAGAGACGACACCGTTTTTATATGGAAAAAGATGCATTATTGATTCTTTGTAACTTCTTGTTGAGATTGAAATGGTGCTATACTAAGATTTCCATGGAAAACAAAATCAAAAACGAAATATCATATTGTGTGGGAGTGAGAAAATCAAGCTAAATATTTTTCTTTATTTCTTTTTTTTTTTTTTGAACATTGCACGAATCTTCTGTTCTGTTGGGCGCGCATTAATTTGCATTACCAAGATATGAACTGATCTGTTTTATTTCAATCCATAGAATTCGTATAGAAGACAGAAAACCGTTTTTATACTATTACAAACTATAAAGGTATACACATTTCCATTTATTATGCTTCCTGGCTATTATGGAGAAACTGGAGAGATGATGTATAAAAAATCAAATAATTTATCAAATTATCTCAACTATTAAAAACATATAGTAACTGGGAATCGTCCTATAGCCGATTTTGCCTATGCCCTATGATAGAAATGGAAGAGAAAAATTGTTAAAACTAACAATACTCAACAACATGATAACACGTAACCTCCAAATCAACAGGGGTGTTAGACAAGGGTACATTTTGTCACCACTATTATTCAACCTGTATTCTGAGAACATTTTCCAAGAGGCTATTAGCTCGATAGATAAAGGAATTGAAGTAAATGGAATCTACATCAATAATATTCGATATGCAGATGACACAACTCTTATAACCGACAACTTGAATGATTTGCAATATTTAGTTGACAAAGTCAACGAGTATACCAATCGCTCCGGTCGTCATATGAACACCAAAAAGACTAAGTTTATGATAGTCAGCAGACTTAACAACTCAAACAATAATGGTGTCATCACAATAAACGACGAACCTATCGAACGCGTTGCTAGTTATAAATATTTGGGATGCCATCTCGATGAAAGTTGGACCTAAAGAAGTGAAATGTAGAATTGAAATGGCAAGAAGCTCCTTCATGAAATACAAAAATGTACTTTGCAATCGAGAAATAAATATCAAACTCCGATTAGGGTACCTAAAGTGTTATGTTTGGTCTCTACTATTATATGGAGTAGAAGCATGGACGCTGAAAATGACGGCTCTAAACAAATTAGAAGCGTTTGAAATGTGGTGTTATCGAAGAATACTAAAAATTCCATACACAGACAGTGTTACAAACCTAGAAGTTTTCAGAGGACTAAACATAAATAGAGAATTACTTCTAACTGTCAAGCGCAGAAAAGTCAGTTACTTTGGTCACATAATAAGAGGCCGGAAATACGAGCTGTTCCAATGAATTATTGAAGGAAAAATCGAAGGAAAGAGGAAGATAGGAAGAAAACAAATGTCGTGGCTTAGAAACATTCGGAACTGGACGTGCATTAGAACCGTAGGAGAATTGGTTCACAGTGCAAGAAGCAGAGAAGAGTACGCCAATATCATTACAAGCATACAATAACATGTGTATAAAGTGACCGCTTAACATCCAGTAGTGGATCGGCAACAGAAGAAGAAGAACAATACTTCAAGGTTTTTCTTCATAACTTTGTTTCATCTACTCAAAATTTCCTCTAATTTGCAGACCCTGATAGCATAACTCCAATCCTCAAATCGGTGTATTGGTTTTTAAAGTATATTAAAACAACTTTATAAACCGCCTTATTTCTTTCTCCACTATCCTTGGACTGATTTTGCTAAAATTCAACATGATATCGTCTATTTATGTAGCTATAATTAATTTAAGCAAAATTGATTTTCAAATTTTACAATTAAATCCGAAAAACAATTTAAAAAAATGACAAAACTTTCCGACTACCCTGGGTTTTGCTTAATAACTTCCCTCCCCTTTGGTCGATTTGGCTGAAATGCAGTACCAAATCCAGTTAAAGAATAACCAACTCACATTCTAAATTTCAACAAAATCGGGTAACGTGTTTTAGAGTTATTTTGTATACGGACGGACGGACGGACGGGCATGCATAATCGATATAACTTTTGATTCCCTACACAACCATACCCTTGAAACCTTTCCACCTTCTGGTAGTACCTACCATAGGGTAAGACATTCTTATGCTGATGCGCTCATAACTCACAATTGTCAAAAACTTATCACAAGTTGTGACCTAAAATATTTTACATCACAACGAAATTTTAGATGTTTTCTGAGTGATTTAATTGATAAATATGGAATAATTTCCACCATTTTTTTAAATACACAAATAATCTTACGTCTATAAAAAAAAACGTTACACCTGTACAAACCTTTTCAAGAGTATTTCTCAAATAACCATGATAATTTGTTTGAATTATAACAGTTTAAACTGTTATAAATTCGTATTTTGGACATAATTATGACTGATCTGCCAGAATACGAATTTTCTCAGCTGTTATAATATTTGTAGTTGCAGATTTGTTACGACTAAAAATTTGTCACAACGCCACAATAGGATTGTTAGTCTACTTTGAATAAATTGAATATTCCTGCATTATCAGCACGTTTATACGCAAACCAAACAAGTTCGATTTAATTTGGTCCACACGAAAATAAAGCCCAATAAAGATACAATCCGGACCGTTTCGATCTGAATTTATGCGTAGACTGAATCGGTTCAATCTGACCGGTTCGTTATCCGCATAAACGTACTGTATGAAACTTCAAAAATGGTCTAAAATTTTAAAACTCAAATTAGTTTTCAGCATCATTATGCCTTATGATAGATACTACCAGAGAGTACATTCATTTGCTTACCACATTTGTAATGCTTAGAAATAATCATCGGTGAATAGCTTTTATGTCGGCCAATCGATCGGTCTATCCGTCCGTTCGTCCGTCTGCAAGATAACTCAAAAACGCTTTGCTCTATTTCAATGAAATTTGGAATATAGTTGGACCATTCCTTAATTCGATTTGTTATTGAATTTCAGGAAAATCAGTCGAAGAGAAATAAATTATAATATAAAAATCACGGGAAATTTTGTAAAATCATTTTCTTCAAGTACCTTCACTACACAATGAATTTCGATAAAATGAATGTAAGGATAGTGTAAAAAGAAATAGTTTGTAGGCAGAGCCGCGTTATGGTAGCCTGGCGGTCTAGGAAATTTACAAATTTACGGCCCCAAATTTTTCCTATTTAAAATATTTGCAGGAAATTTCTTATGCGGAATTCTGTACTATTCGCTTTAGCTATCCAAAGGTTTCCCGTCTTGAATTTCTCCCTAACAAAATTTTTATGAGGAAGGACAGTTCTTTTATATTGTATATTACTTTATAATAATAATAATAAACCCACATGTGCTTCAAGAGACACCATTGCATCCACAAAAAATCACTGTATGGTGTGGTTTACATGCCGGAGGCGTGATTGGGCCGTATTTTTTCGATCGCCATGTTACCGTCAATGGAGAGCGCTACCGTGCCATGTTGGAAGATTATTTTTGGCCAGAATTAGATGAAATTGATATCGGCGATATGTGGTTTCAACAAGACGGCGCTACAAGCCACACAGCACACGTTACAATCGATTTATTGAAGGAGAAGTTTGAATTGTTATGACCTTAATGAAAGACCTTATATTTAATCTAAAATGCCATATTAATAAATGCGTTACTTTAGGAGTATTTTTTTAAACTACGCCTTTTCAATTACAATTCTGATTATCGGCAAATCACAAAATGGACAAAAATATTTTAGGAAATTACCATTTTATTTATTAATTTTCAATTTTTAATAATTTAGCAACCGACTGGGATGTCATTAATTGACTAAGACTGTTACTTGGTGAATTGTATAGTGTTGCACAGTGCGAACATAATCACCCCCATTAACGGTGTCCTTGGAGCGATCTATAATATTTATTAACTTAGTAGACAAGTTTTTCTTCCATAACACCAGGCATTGTAATGTTGGGACTCGAATATTGTTTTTGCTTTCGCCCTATTTAATATTGGGGCGTAAAGTCCTAGCTGCAACAGAGAGGCTGTCGTCTTATTCATGACAGTTTCCAATCTTGAATGGCAAAAAAGCACCAAATTCGCCAATGGCTTTCTACATTTGATGCTTTCTGAACTATAATTGGGAAAGCTATAGTTGTTTCGGAGCAAAACAAAATTTTAGCATTCCATAAAACAATAAAACCAAGCCCAACTCGTTCCATCTTATTATTTTCAATATTAAAATTTTAGTCTGCTCCGGAACAAATAGTGGAAAAAAACAAGTCATTTGTATTTTGTCCGAGATGTACATATGTATGTGAATCAAGGTAGTCAACTCAAAATCTTATACTATATAGAACAGTGTTTCCCAACGTGGGACGCACGCCCCACTGGGGGGCAATTCGAAAATGGACATGACACGAGTTTAACCCTTTCACTCCGGGCCATTTAAATGCAATGCTAGATTTTGGTGCCAAATTTAGTTTCTTAAGTGAACAATTCAATTTTTTAATATTAAAAATTATGTATGTTACATAGGGGGGGGGGGCATTAGAATTTTAGAAAGGCTAAGGTGCGGCATGGCACTAAAAAGATGGCTAAGGTGGGGCATGGCACAAAAAAGGTGGCTAAGGTGGGGCATGGCACAAAAAGGTTGGGAAACACTGATATAGAAGGTATATAGAAGGATTATATATCCATATGTAAATTTAATGACCATTTTATTGTTTTTTTCATTTGATTTACTTTCAATTGAAAAACTATTTTGATGGTTTTCAACGGAGGAGATACAGAAAGTGTGGCTCAACCATGTCTATACTCATCTTAATTCATTTTCTTTACTTTATTTGTTTATGGTAATATTTGTATCCTCTACAGTTTTGATTCAATGCACATATTGTATTTATGGGCTCTTTGATTTCGGTTTCCTAAATCGATGGAAGTTTTTTTTAACATGATTTGATTAAAACATCAACTTTTTGAAGAATACATTTAATGTCAACCATCCGAAAAGTATGCAAATTTTATGCGACCTCATAAACTTGTGCGAGAAATGTCCTGCCAACTTTAGTCTTTTTTAGTTTTCGAATTCAGGTATTTTCAGGTTGTGAAATATTCAATGAAACTGATAGAAGGAATATGTAAACGGGAAAAGATCACGTGATATATAACATTCGAAAGAACCAACAATCAATAATCGGATAAATAATGTTAAAAAACCATTTCGGATTGTTTGATTTTATTCATACTTTGCAGAATATTTACTGTAGCAGAACGAGAATAACGTATTGGTCAGTGTTTCGCTAGTACTAAGCATCTATTGGAAGAAATATATATTGTTAGGTGCAATTTCAGTGAAGATTATAGGGTAGAAGAGGCAGTGATTGGTACCGTTAAGGAAATTATCACGCACTTTCCTTTATTTCAAACAGATCTCTGTCGATTTGGTGGAGACATAGGAATGGCTGAAAACATCAAGCACATTTTATGCGAATCTTCAGCTCTCTCTCGAGCTCGTAACAATTTTTTCGGGCAACCATTTCTTCGGGAATTTAGGGTTGCTTCGGACATGAGCAGGCTAATGAAATTTTGTAGGAAAATTAAATGTTTTGAAGAGGAATAGGTTTCCCAATAAGATAACTCTTGGTCTCGTCGAGATCACAATGGGCACATAAGGTGCTTGGTGTTGTACGCAATACCCCTATTCTACCTACCTTCCTTTACTTCAACCGAAATATAATAATTTGACATATGCCATTTTATAACTTGCTTTGTTAAAGTGCTTTCATATAATCACTTTTCCGCGCAACATGTTTAGTATCAAAAATGAAATTGGAGTAGCAATTTTGGTCCAAGTAAAAATTAGTGTAGTCGTTGCTGTTGTTTTCAATGAAAAGTCTTAGTTATGTTAACGAAACAGAGGCGGAACGGCGACGAAACGAAAAAAAACAAATTCATGAAATTATATGGCCGCTGTTATGTAGACGAAACATTCGTAAAATTTGATTCAATTCAATTTGAGTCCGTTCCGTTTTTTAGTATTTGTATTTATCGTAACGATTGTGCTCCTTCTTTTCATATTGTGAACGAACTTTCTATGTCAAATAACTCGAAATTTTTATAAAACTAGATGGCGAGAATTTTGAAAATACACGTTGAAGAATCCAAGTTAATTTCTTTGCCTATTTATGGATCGAACAGCCCAGTTTCGTGATTTCCTTTTTTTCACGTTGTTTTTTAAATTCAGTAATTAAAAATAAAAGTATGACATAGAACTCGTAATCCATTTTTATTATTTTTCTCATACACTTTTATTTACAATCACAATTTACAAACACAAAATTGATTGACAATGAATTTGTCAAATGTCAAAAAATTAAGCGAAGCTTTCGTCAATAACTGCATAGAATTCCGTTCCCCTCTTCGTCCCGTCTCCGTTTCGTTAACATAACTAACGCTTTAAAATTTAGCTCGCCTCTGGATCAACTTGTGAAAAAAGCTCGTCGACAGGTGCGTTTTTTCAGAAGCGAGGATGACAATAAATGGCTATTTACCCTATATATAACAAAGTACATTACAAATTTCTCTCTCAATTTCAAATTACGTGACTGCAAAAGCAACGATCAAATGAACGCACATAAAATTGAAAAGATGGATATAAAATCATTTCAGATTTTAAATCGGCTACTATTGTATTTTATGCTATTTATGTACAGGAAAACTAAATTGAATGAATAATTTTTGTTGTTAATGCATTCCCGGAAAAAACTATATATTACGAAATAACGTAGATCGAAATGCCATTTCTAGATTCACGAAAATTTTTTCCATTTTTATTTGACCACATAATCCCAAAAGTATTACCACCTCGAAACTGTCCTCTACTCAAAACACAGATGAGCGCTCTTTTCACTGTTCCAGAAAAATTATAAATTGCCTATATTCAGGCGCCGGAAAAATGAGACAGACAGATACATCAGACATATTGGAAAGTTATCTACTCTATAAAATTAGTAGTATAATATACCTGGTGCCGTTCTAAGACGTTCTAATGATATAAATTGAGCTCCCACAGGAAACTATGATATTTGGTATATTTGAGTATAGGACACTTAGAAATCCGACTATAGCGAAGTCCAACTGCAGTGAAAAGACTTGAAAAGGGTTAATATGAATAAACGGAAAAGTTATTAAAACCATTTCTCTGGTTGCTATAAATGATTAATAATCATTAAGACAATTTTAAAATGTAGCTAATTCTCGATTTAAGGTACCTCGATTCAAATGACACTTTTTAAAAGCGAATACCACTGTGTTCAAAACGTAAGGTGAATTTTGTTTTAAAATTAAAAATTTTTATTTATTTTTCCAAATCGATTTCGTCCCCCTCAAAATAATCCCCCCAGCTACAATACACTTATGCCAACGTTTTTTCCAATCTTTGAAGCATGCTAAAAAGTCGTCCTCAGGTATAGCCTTCAATGCGCGTAGCAATTCACGTTTGATCTCTTCAATCGACTCAAAACGATTTCCCCGGAGTGGTCTCTTGAGCTTTAGGAACAGCCAGAAGTCACACGGTGCTAAATCAGGCAAATACGGTGATTGTGGAGCGTATTGAGTGGAGTTTTTGGCGAAAAACCCACCCTCTTTTTCGAAAAAATTGAGAAATTTTGGCACCAAACGCGATTTGACTCTTTTGAGGCACAAATGATCCTTCAAAATTGCTTGCACTTATCCAATTGATATTGCAAGCATGTCGGCAAGGTCTCGAATTGTTAATCGACGATTTTCGAGCACCAATTCTTTGATTTTCTTGATGTGTTGCTCATCAATTGACGTCGATGGTCGTCCAGAGCGTTCCCAGTTATCAACACGTTCTCTGCCTTCTTTGAAGTCTTTGTACCACTTGTAAACATTTTTCTGTGACATAGTCTCGTCATCGAAGGCCTTTTGTAACATTCGATACGTTTCAGCGGCGGCGTTTCTTTGTTCAACAAAATTCGACATCGTAAAAATCGCCAAATTCACTTTTCTTTGTTCACAAAACCAAGCGTAAACTAAAAACTAATGATGATATTGAGATGTAATTTGTCACAGATGTCACTAACAGTCCTACCAACTTGAAAAAAGATTCATTTGTTCGATTCGGTTAACGCGGGAAGTTTATATTAAAAATTCACCTTACTTTTTGAACACAGTAGTACATATTTGCAAAAGAGGGAAATTTGTTGGTTGAAACCATTTTAGTTTTAAAAAAAATTCTAAAAGAAGCGTTCTTCGAAGATTAAAGTAATTAACATATTCTAGATTTCCCTTAAATATTTAGCTTATTTTTGGTTTTATTTATTTTTACTATTTTATTCATAACTAAGCTCAATCAATCTTTATATTGTACAATTTTGTATCTTCATTCACGAGATGAAGACCAATTAAAGGACATTACAAAAACGGACGAATATAGTCAAATCTACGCTGAAAAACTGAATTTGTATTTGAGAACAATCTTAAAAAGAGAGAAAAAAAATATATACAATATATCGGGTCCGGTAATTGAAGTGTCCGAATTTTAACACGCTATAATTTTTTTGTTTATTTGTCGGTTTTATTCAAGTTTATGGAAATGATGGTTTATAATACATAGTTCCTTTTACAATTATTTGAATGGTATGTAACCGCCTTTTGCCTTAACCACCAGCTTCAATCTTTTTCTAAACGATGTACGATGTCTTGGTCTAAACGGTTCCATTCACAAGTTAAATCTTTCTCTAAGCCGGCCAAAGTTATTTTTTGCAAGCCAACGGATTCAGATCTGGTGAATACGGTCAATTTCGATATTTGACTTTCCAATCAAATGAAGCGCGACTATTGAATTTCGTTTAAGATCCATTGTACAAAAAATAAGAACGCGTCTTTTCACCAACAAATAATTTTTACTACTAATAGACAATATGTCAAGCAACATTCATTTCGAATTTTAGTATTGCAAGATGTGCGGTTTACATTTGACAGTGATTTGAATTAGACGGATCAATTACCCGACCCAGGAGTATTTTCATAGAGCGAACGTATATTTGAAGGGCAGGTTTCATTTAAAATAATAACAGACTGTGAAAAAGAACGAAGAAAAATCACTGTTTTGTTCAAAAACCAAATAAAAATCACTGTTCTTTTGAAAGAAAAATAACAATTCGTTCCTGTTCTTTGAAAATTACAATTCGAGTCATTTCTAGTTTGGGAAAATTTTCTGTAATATCAACTTCGTTTTGGGAAGAATGCATACGCACAGGTCGTTTGCATTAATTTTTAAAAACTAGTAATGGTTTTTTGTGACATCCACTTGGACTCCTGGATGTACCTATGTATCAACGATTTCGATGTTTGTCATATAAATTCAGCAAACATTGTAATAAAATTTTTTATAGTTTTATATACTTACCTGTGTGATTATGAATAATCAAATTGTAAGTCAATAACCAACTAAACAGCATTGTATGTGAGACCATGTGATCCATATCCATGATTTCAAAAATATGGAATACAAGAACTTACGTAGATCCTTTATAAGAAAATGTGAAATACGTATATGGGTATTAAAGTAACCCTCATCCACCCAATTAAATTGATGTTTGCATGCATGTACAAATTATTTAACCAATTCTTAATTTTATTTTTTGGAAATCAACAATGAAGCTTTTGGCAAGGATGATGGAATGCATAGATCTCTACTCTAAAACACATTTCTACTTTTTGAAAGATCTTTTCAGAATATACGGTGCCTAAGATTAAGATTAAGTTTTAGGGTATTCTTGTACTGTGACCTTTAAGATCTATTGTACCCCCTCTTCTTTAGTGCAGTAGTTAGATTAACTTCCTATTCTAGAGCACCTCCTTCAAGTCTATTTCTCTTAGGAATTTTAGTATGCGAAGTGGGTTAAGATATTGTATTTCAATTGGGGTGAAGCAGTATATCCCCAGTTGTTTCCTTCTCCCGCGGAGTATTGCTTCACAATCGGAGAGAATATGCATTGGGGTCTCTTTCGCCGGCCTCCTCTCAGAAACTGCAGGTCCTATCTAGTTTAAGTCCTAGTTTTTTAAGGTGTGCTTTGAGTCTGCAGTGTCCCGTTAGTATTCCTGTCAGTACTCTTATATTCTTCTTGTTAGTGCTAATAAAGGCTTTGAATCTATTGGCGTTGAATTCCACGGCGCCTAACATCACATAAAGAGAAAAGTATCATTCATCGGTATTTGGTCGTTTACTAATGTCCACAACGTGTCTATTTTTTCGCTCATTAAGTGTTTTCAGTTTTGGGGTCTAGCATATACACTGCACCAGTTCCTTACCGTTTTCCTATTTCTCTCTAACTCCAGCACTAACTCTAAGTAGTCTGGGAAAGAAGTAGGTTCAGTGCATATAATTAGTTTTAGGTAATGCAGTGATATTTATCTTCAATTATGTACAAGAAAGAATTAGTCTTTCACACTTTTTTAACAAGAACTGTCAAAAAGTGTTTACACAAATTTGTTTCAGAGCAGAGATCTATATTTTGTATCAACTTTGCATTTATAATAAAGAATTTTATAAGAATCGAGTAGGTATTTTTGGGAAAGCGTATTCAATAACAGCGAGGGAGGAAGAGAAAGAAAGAGTGAGAGGGTGGGGGATGGGGAGGGGGAGAGTGAGAGACAGAGATAGAAAGAGAACAAGAGAGGACGAGAAAAAGATGAAGAGAAAGACGAAAAGCTTTGAAAGCCTGGAAGCTTTCTGCCTTATTCCTAACAGATCTATATATATATATATATTGTATTAGATGAACCTCTTGAAGCTTTGGAAAATTGACATTTGTATGCTTACAAATTTTCCTTTAGCTTTTATTTAATTTGTGTTTTTCTATTTTCACTCTCTTTGTTTATCTCTCCTGTTAAGACTTTTTTCCTTAGAAAATCGCTGGATATAGAATTTTTGTTGGGAGGTTGTCTGTTGTGTAATATGATGATTGGCTTGAATTGTTGGCGTTTTTTCTTCTTGGATTGGGTTTGGTGGGATCATCTATATTTCTTCTTGTTCTTCTTCTTGGTTCTTGTAATTCGGCTAGTTAAAAAAAGGTATTGGGTGTATGTAGAAAACAAGAGTTTGCAATCAACGGTAGAAGACAGAGAGTCTACTTAAATCGAGCGGCGGATGCAAGGGTATTCTAAATTTTTGTTTTCTTTTTTTTTTTTGGTCTATGGCTAAGGGAAACGTCTGGTAAATATTATTAGAGTATGTGTAAACAAATTCACAAAAAAAAAATCTATATATGAAAATATATTGCATATGTATAAATAAATACTATATCATGACCTCTGGTGACCTGGGTGCGTAGACTTTTGTTTTTATTTTTGTCTGTAAAAATTTGTTAATTTTCTGAGATTTATTTTCAAGAAAATTGCCAATTTTATGGAATTTTGGCAAAATTAAAATTAAATTTCTTTTAGTTATATGGAATCATATGTTAAGAGCTGAGAATTTAATATACCAGGTCCGGGAATTGACGTGTCAGGATTTAAAAACGCTGTAATTTTTTTGTTTATTAGTCGGTTTTATTAAAATTTATGGAAATGATAGTTTATAATACATAATCAATTTTACAATTATTCGAATAGTATGTAACCGCCTTTTGCATTAACCACCAGCTTTAATCTTTTTTTAAACGATGCACATGATGCTCCCATGATGTCTTGGCTTAAATGGTTCCATTTACGAGTCAAACCGGCTCAGTTGTGTTTTTTCCCAAGCCGCTGCAAAACTCACCAAATGGAATAATCCAATCCGAATTCAGATCTGGTGAATACGGTGAATTTCAATGTTTGGACTTTATAATCAAATGAAGCGCAACAATAGAATTTCGTTTAAAGTCCATTGTATAAAAAATAAAAACGCGTCTTTTCACCAACACATAATTTTTACTACTGACATACTATACAATATGTTAAGCAACATTCATGTCTTCTATTGGTTTAGCTAATTTCAATCGCTAGAATAACTATTATGCGTAAGGAAAATTTCTGTCGTTTTTTATTCAAAATCTAATTTCCTTCGTTAGTTGAAATTGTTTGCCAGCGTTCTGGCAGTTTTTCCAATTCCGTGGAAAAGAAGTCCTCCCTTTAGAGGGAAAAAAGTCTGCCACTGCGATTCTTCGATGCTCTCAAAATTTACATATTCATTTCCATCAACAAAGTTTTGTAGACATCTGAATAGGTGGTAGTTCGATGGTGCTATATCAAGAGAATATGGTGGCTGAAGTAAAATTTTCCCACCCAACTCTGAAAATTTTGTCTATTTACACATTTTACGAAAAATTATTTTATTTAAATTTAATATTTATACATTTAAATAGATCTTTAATAGTCGTTCCAGCCTTTTAGAAGGCCTTCAGTTCTATTGAAGATCGTTTTATTACACTATGTGTAGTTTATATCCGTATCTTTAACATTTGTATTTCATTACTTTAAAAACACTATCTTCCTTTCAACCTTACCTCGGGTAGGGGTCGAAAGTACTATTATCGTTGAGTGATTCTTTGATAACTGACTAATAGCTCACTAATAACTTTTAATAACTAACTTAATCTTCGAATAACTCAGCCTTTTTACTATATACGTACATTCTAGCTGTTAAATGGCTGGGCTTTGGTAGAGATATGTATTTTTTTGTGAAAAAATGTCTTTAACGTCTTTTTGAGTATGAAAAGGGATCCTTTAATATCGTCTGATATTAAACCGATCATATTTTACATAATACGATTTTTACATGATCTCAAACTCATGATTCCTTAGAAAAGGACCTTCGCATCGTTACCCATAAATAATATTTTTATGGCTTTTAGGTGCAATTTCATCATGATTTTTACAACAAAACTAAAGATGGACGTAAAAGCATCAATTAGTACCACAATAGCACAGTATAATAAACAGTAAGAAAACTGGCGAACAAAATGTGAAAAATTACGAATGACCTCGCCAATTTTGCGTTTATTTTTAGAATTTTACACCCGCTTTTGCCACCCATTCTTGTTATTTTCCATGCATGTGTGCTGTTTCTCAATAAAAAATGTATATAAAAAAAAACCGCTATCTTTTTATGTTCTATCATTTTTTTTAGAATACGCTATGTTGGTGGAACAGAGATGAATATGCATTCAGCTTTAATAAACAGTTCTAACATTTATGTAAATAATAATTCATACAGGCACTAACACCAAAAATATTTGAAAAGTACATAACAAAAAATTTCTTCTACTTAAAAAAACCCACGTGCTTATCAAAACTGCTGTTAAATAGGCACTAACACTTGAAAAAAACTTTAGTACAATTTGAAAAAAGTATCAGGACATGGATTAGGCGCTTAAGAAGCACGCGGGGTTTTTTGCTTTCTTCGTTTCATCCATTCTTTTGCCGAAAACGCATAAGACCATAATAAAACTATTATTTGTCTCCCTTGCTACAATTATCTTATAGGGAGCACGTGTTAAAATTTAATATATTTGATTTATAGGTTACTTCTTTCCTTCTAATGAAAATTTTTAATTTTCTTTCCTTATTTTGTGCGGAATTTTTTCTTTCTGTCATTCTCAGAGGAAGTATTGGGAAGATCGCGTCTAATTTCTCTGCATTTCCTAGTCAAATTACTGTCTGTTTATTATACTGAGACAATAGTACACAACACTCTTTTGTGAATAGCTTTCTTCTCATACACACCTTACTTTGACATAGACGGCGGAGTTTCTCCACTCAGCACATAGGCTCTTTTTCTTATCAGGTTTTTGTATACTATTCATTTTTCATTTCCAGACATAAAGCGGTCCAGAAATTGTTCTCTTTTTTTTACGAGCAAAATTTAAAGACATATGGAAATTCTATCCATTGAATTTGTTCGCTTAATTCGTGTGGCACTTAAACAGAGAGTTTCGACAAAAAAAACAAGTCTTTTATTATGATCCAAAGTAGTTGTCTGATGAATTCAAGCCCACATCTACCGAAGTTATTGCGGGATTTGTTTTCAGTATATTTCCTAGCACTTCGTCGTTGACATCTAACGGCCTGATGGATCTGGATTCATCTCTTTAAAGAAAATTCATCAGAACCAACATTTTTAAACCATATTTGGCATATTCGAGCTGTTACTTGTGGATTCTTCAAATATTTCTGATACGTTTTTTGATGCTATTTATTTTTGATAAGTCATAAGCATACAATAACCCTAATTTTCGGGGATCTTAGGACAAGGTCTCCTTAAATTTATCTAAAATATATTCAGTACATATGAAACATGATACTACACGTGAAGTTATCGCTTAAAAAATTATGTAAGAAAATGTGAGCGTTACCCTTGATTTAGACAGCCCTGTCCTAGGATATGATTACGTGTTAATACGGTATATGTTAACTCAACTTTTCGTCAACTAAAAAACGTTCCTACTATATAAATTCGTTCCCTATCCATTGATATTGCTTATGTGAAATACTAAACCCTATTTTTGATTAGTTTCTGTATTTGTTGTATTTGCTCAATATTTTCTAATTTTGCATCCTTTTAGGAAAAAAACCCACGACACGTCTCTGCCTAAACAATCTTTTTGCAGCATCTTTAACCTTTATGTGGCAGGGCTCATGTCGACTTTTTCAAATTTTTCAGGAGACACATGTTGACCAAATCTCCAATAATTACTGTTGCAGTGGACTGTATAAAAAACTGATGAAAAAACTCTATGTTTCAGTAAAATATCTCTTTATTTAATTTTCTTTATAATTTAAGAATGAACCGATTTGTGTGAAGAAATATTGAGAACTCACAATTTTATATATTTTGTTTTTTTTTTTACAAACATAAAAGAGACTACTTAATTATCATTTTTAATCTATACATTATTTTCAACAAGTTTTTGATATACAATTTGGGTGTGTTCCGATTTCAATAATTTTAAATTTGTTCATTCAACACACAAACAACTGAATTTCTGTCAAACTGTATGGAAGGTTTCATCTCCAGAAAGATATGCATTTTTTCCACTTTAGAAAACAGATATGAGTCCCTTTTACGCATGGAATAAGCGTCTATACGTGAAGATAAAAAGACCATGAAAAAGCTTATTTTGAAAAGAACCGACATGAGCCCTTTTCAAATTTGATGATTTAATAATTTTAGTACATAAATTGTTTATTGGACGGTTAAAAATTTCATAGTATTTTCTCTAAAAATTTGTAGTAGATCTACATCTACAACAGGAGCTGATGACGAGCTATCTAGCGACTCTGTTGGAGCGAATTTAGCGACCGGAGTTATTTATAAACCTAATTGCTGTCATATGTCTGTATGTAACCTCAAATTTCTGAACTTTGAGACTATACACATATACCTTTCCATCCGTTTAAAGATAATATAATTTAAAAAATAATAGCTCAAATCGAACCTTAATGTGGATTAATTTCCATAATAGAGTCATTCGTTATTAGGAATTATATAAAATTTTCTCAGTTCAAACTTACTGTGGCAAAAGTCAAAAATTAATGCATTGATATTTACCACACGCAGCATTCGGGAGACTTGTTCATTCTTCCCGTAGTCTGTCCGCTGAAAACTGATTTTAAATAAGACTACGGATCTCAGCGAACAATTTGGGAATTACCATAAGCTGCACTTTGCTTAAAATATTGGGAGCATCAATGGCCCCATTAAAAATTTCATCTGCCACTTTTCACCGCTTTTCCAGAGAATGCAAACTTAATAACTTCAGTCTATAATTGTAAGGTGGCAACAATAAAGGATTATTTCATGGTAGGTTACGCAAAGCAAAATGCGAAAACCTACATTGGACGGATTCCAGCCTGTTGATGTGAACCCTGTGGTGCGCATATTGAATAATTGGTCTTACGAACGCGATATAAAGTAATTTATAACGAAATTAGTAAAGTTTTCCTGGAGAGAATCGAACGACCTTTCATACCGCCGGCGTAGTTGGAAGTCTTCTAGAATTTGATTACAGAAGCTAAATGACTACCCTGAGGAACACCAGATGTTACCAAAAAGGGAATAAATTTAGCAGACCGAAACAAGACCTGATACCCTCTACGGTTAAGGTATGAGCGAATCCATTCGAAAGTCTGGAAACCCAAGGCTATATAGTTCTAGTAATATAATCTTATGAGATAGCTTTTCCATAGCACAAGTTGAATATGATACCAATTCAACTAAACTAGTGACTGTAGATCTACCCTTCAGGGATTCATGTTGAGATTCTAATATAAAAGGTTTGTAGTGAAAGTAGACGAATACAGTGAGCGTCAATTTAAACGTAACAACTAAAAATTTTGTCTTCTTTTCCTAATATTTTTAAATCTATGAATGAGAACTGAATGAAAATTTATTTTAAAGAAAGCTTAATTTGTGCTCTTTATGAGCTACTTTTTTATTTCATTGATTAAATAAAAAAAACAAAATTTATACAACAATAACCACAAAAAGTTCATTTTTTTCGCATCAATTTAAACTTAACAAGACAAATTTAGCTTTTCTTCTAAATTTTCCCACAATATCTGTACGTAGTCCTCCTTTTTCATGGTACTGTCTATAAATGCTAGACTGCAAACCCCAGGAGCAGCCATACACCCATGCTTTCATCGCTAAACAGAACATTATTTCAGAAGTTTTCGTGGTCCTTGCCATATAGTAATCGGTTTTACCTATTGGTTTCTGAATTGCTTGCCTTGGAGTTCTACCGAATAACCCAGCTTTATCCAGTGTTCTGCGTATCGTTCTTGCACTGACCGTTTTTTCCAGTATTATTACTGAGTTCCTCCACGATTTTCAGACCACTTGAAAATAGCTTATTCTTCACTTCTTGGCAAATTACTCTCTGTTCGTGCTGCTTTAGTTTTTTTGCTCGTAGTTTGTTGTCAATATTATTGTAGTTAATATTCCGAGCTTATTTAAAGCGAAAAGAGCTGGTCATAAGACGGCCTAGTTACATGTATTTGTCAATAATATTGTATTTTTCACGGCCACATGGCTTTTTTTATACTATTTGAGCAATTTTCTGTAAGGATAGTTTTTTTCTATGCATCTCAATAATTATTCAACGCTCTTCAACAGTAGTTTGCTTACCCCACGACTTCATTGGACTTATTTCAAGACATATTTTCAGTCGGACTGACAAAAAAGGTCCAAATTTTCGAGTCTCCATTAGACTTTTTTTCAGTCCGACTGAAATTATGTCTTGAAATAAGTCCAAAGGAGTCGTGTGGTTAACCATTAAAAAAAATGCTAAAATAGTCTTATTTGATATTATATGGAGCAACTACACACATTCGTTTATTATTTTCGCAGATAATTATGTCATATACTTTTGTGGAACAGTGATGCCAATATAACCAGAGCTGTTAAGCTCATATTTTGAATTAAATTAATCAATTACTCAAATTTTCATATTTATCATTTGGCCTAACACCTTTAAGTTATTTATTTTTCATTTTTATTATAACTTTGTAACTACACAATTTTTATTATTAATTATATTTAATTGATTAGTTAAGAATAATATGTTCAGAAAATTTACTGAGAGTACTTACATATTTTTGGACCATCAACTTTGTTGATGCAGATACGTGCATAGATCCAATTAAATGTATGTGCATTTAATTAGACAAAATTAAAGAATATTCAAATCAAAAAAAAGAAGAAAAGTTTTGCTACCTTTTTGCTATACCGCCTAGGTAATTAAACCTAATTACAGAATAATAATTACAAAGTGAGGGAATCTATATCATTACCTCTCAATTACTTTGTTAGTCGCAAAAAACATTACAATATACATATCTATGGTGTATACAACTCGTTAACGATTCCATACGTGAAATTGCTTCTTATTTTTTTTGTTTTTGGTTTTTTGTCTCGTTTCCACTCGCTTTTCTGGATCTTGTGTTGCGTTTAATTTGAATTTGAAAATAATATAAGAACAACTGATTTGCATAAACTTCATGAACTAGTTGGTAATAGACCTATCTATATAGTCTTCTTGAAGTGAAAAACAATTGAAAGTTATACAAAATAAAAAAGTGCAACAATGCATAGCAAACGTTTTAATTCTTTTGAATTAATTTTTCGTAATTAAAATAGAACAATTTTTCTTAGGTTCTTATAGTTTTGTAGTAAACGTGAAAAATCAGTAAAACATTCAAAAAACAAAAAGATATTATAAATTTTAAAAGTTTTACGTACAGATCAGAGACGAAGCGAAGCGAGTTTCTGTAGGAACACAAGCACAATATAGAGTGTGATGTTAAAAAGACTTAAAAATGTATACCATTTTTATCAGCAAGCCAAAACCTCTAAAAGAAAAGAAGTTCCTGCCAGCCCAGAACACAAATCACATCAATAAGGCCCACCGAGCTAGACTACGTGAGCTAAGTTTCTCGATGAAAGTGAAAAATTCAGCATTTGGATTAGTCATCGCACACTTCAGCGAAGCTATGAAACTACGTCGCCTGATCATGAGCAACACGAACTAAGCTCGCTCACTTATTTCAGGCCTTAAAAAGTCCTGAAATTTTTTTCTATATCTTTTTTTCTAGTATTGCAAGTATTTAAAGACTTTGGGATCGATTAAATCGTGCAAAAAAGTATGAAATTCGCTATATTTCATACGTTTCATCACAAATGGTGAACACCAAATGCTTCTTTTCCCTTTTCTCAAAACTCAATAAAATGTCTTGTTGAAATTCCTCTTCAGAGAAACCTGATATTCGGAATCTAGGTCTAGTAATAATTCATCGATACTGTACTGGCACATTATATCTCTCTGACGGCTCAAATAATAGAACTGATAGCATGAATTTACCAAAAATATCGCCGTGTAGCTTAGTTCAAGTGTGCAATCGGGTGAACGAGCCCAGCTATGTAACTACAGCAAAGCTCGCCCAGCGGGCCTAAAACTATTGAAATATTTCCCGATTGAAGCTCCACCATCTATAATTGCCATTTTATCATGGAATACTCTTGAAGCAAACGATTTTTTCAAAATACCTTTTATTGAAAGAATTGGTTTGAAATAATGAACACATATTAAGCGTCAAAATTCTTAATCTAAGCATCTAGAATTTTTTGAACTTCTGGATGCGTATGCTTCAAGCAAGCGAATGGTAACACAGTTATCTGTGCTAAACAATCTACAAAAGATTTTCAAAAATACTTGTCAGTTTATCGACAGCAACAGCCTTAAATGCCCTTTGAGTTAGCAAAAATGTTTAGAATTTTTTTAAGTGCTTAAAGTTAGCGATTAGTCAATATTGCATCAAGCCGTATTGCTAGATTAAAGCGCTGTAAAGTGTATAAAACGCTTATGAACACATCCAATAATTCAAAGACTTGTTGACTACAATTGCTATTTGTATCTTAAGGGCATCAAAAAATGGGCTATATGGCGACTTTCAGTGTTATTTTTAGTAAGAAACGGGTTCAATTTCCTAATTTCTGACAAAATTCTATCTTTGTAAAAAGCACTCACTCTCTTTAATATATGGGTGCTTCGTCCCTGATGAAAGTACGTATACGTAAATTCAGTTTCAACTTTAACAAATATTATTTGAACTTTATAAAATTTAATTTGGTTTAAAAAAAATTTAATTTGAAATTGAAAACCTATATATTAAATCGTAGTGCGAAGCTTTGTACGTATGTCAACATTGGCCCGTTTTACCTCCTTCTTCGTAAGTTTAGGTTCGGAACCAACCAATTTATCCTTTAAATAAAGGACAATATCCCAGTTAGGTCCAGATTGGCTAACTTATCTTTTTTCTAGAGTGTACGTACCCAGCAAGTAGCAAGTCTCGTTCTGGAAAAAGTCAGGATTTCAAACAGAAAGCTTTCGCGGTTACACTTGTTCTCCAAATGTTCGTTCAAGAAGCAATGTCCTTTGTCAAATAATCTTTTAACGAGGTACTTATACGGTTCCAAATAGTAAATGGGAGAATCAGTTATTATTTGAAAGTTACGAAAGCAACTGTGTCTTAATTGCACAGAATTTGCTAAAATCAGATACGAAAAACAAAGTTATAAATCTCTTCAAAATTTAAAGTATTTTTATTATACAAGTAAGTACATCATTATGCCCTATGGTAGGTACTACCAGAGGGTATATTAGTTTTGTCACTAAGTGTGTAACGCATAGAAATAATCACCGCAGAACAATTTCAAGGGTATGGTTGTGTAGGGAATCAAAAGTTATATCGATTTATGCATGTCCGTCCGTCCGTCCGTCCGTCCGTGGACAAGATAACTCAAAAACCCGTTATCCAATTTTGATGAAATTTAGAATGCTACTTGGTTATTGCTATAGTGGATTTGATATTGCATTTCAGCAAAATCGACTGAGGGGCAGAGAAGTTATTAAGCAAAAACAAGGGTGACCATAAAGTTTTGTCGTTTTTTTACATAGTTTTTCGTATTTAATTGGAAAATTGTTAAAGCAATTTTGTTTAAATTAATTATATTGGTTGTCTACATAAATAGACGATACGGTTGTAAATTTCAGTGATATCAGTCTAAGGATAGTGGAGAAATAAATAGTTGTAGGAGGAAATAAGCCTGTTGAGAAAGTTTTTTTGATGTACATTTAGAACTAATACACCGATTTGAATAAAATTTGCAAATTGGACTTGTACTACCAGGGTCTGGGTTACTTACAAATTAGAGAAAATTTTGAAAAGGGCAAAAAAAGTTATGAAGAAAAAACCTTGATATATTGTTAGTTTTCACAATTTTTCTCTCCCATTTCTACCATAGGGCATCAAAAAATCGGCTATGGGCCGATTTTAAATTACTTAATGTTTTTATTATAAGTACATCCAAAAACTTTATGAACAGTTTAATTTCTCCTATGACTATTTCTGTCCCCATTATCCTTGCACCGAAAAACTAAAAAAAAAAAAACAAAACTTTCTGGTCACCATGTTTTTTGGTTTATAACTTCGCTACCCCTTCGCCGGATTTTGTTGAAATCCAATATCAAACCTAGTTAGTGAATAATCAAGTCATATTATAAATATCATCAAAATCGGATGACGCGTTCTTGAATTATCTTGTATGTGGAACGGACGGACATGCATAAATCGATATAATTTTTGATTCCCTACACAACCATACCCTTGAAACTTTATAACACACCTATAGCTTTGAAACAGCTCTCCGCTGATTATTTCTATGCGTTGCACACTTGGTTACAAAACTAATATACCCTCCGGCAGTATCTACCATAGGGCATAAAAGTGAACTTTGTTATTTAATATTATAGAGGGTAATCTCTCTGAAACAAAATTATCAACATTCCGAAGTTTGATTGAAGTATGTTCCAAAATGAGGATCAAGATATCCTGACTGTATTACTCATCATCATTGTGTGCCTCTACAGCTCTGGGTGAGCTTTGTCCTTTTTCACTATTTCTCGTTAGATTGTTCGATATTGCACTATATTTTTCTAGTATTGTATTTATAGTACATAAGTGTCTCTTTCTATCAATCCATCTGATCGTGGGCCTGCCTCTAAATCTGTTCCAGCTTTATAAACCATTAGAAATTCTCTATTGTGCTCATTGCTGACATATCCAAAGAATTCTGGAAATTTGCTAATAACAAACGCAAAACTGATGGATATCTTTCTATTATGAAGTATTTGGATAGCTCGCCGAAGAATGCCCAAACAATTACTAATCTTTTCTCCTCATTTTTCGGTCAAGCGGTTTCGGGCAGTAATTGAATTGAACCTATTCAGCATAGATTCGTTCACTTTGCTCTTCCTTAGAACAATGCTATTAATCTCTCTCCTTATCATAATTGTCTAAAATTGATCAAACTTCAGACATTGCAGAAACGGCGCGAGGTACCTGTCTTCATTCATCAAATTCTTGTTGGTGCTATTTAGTCTTCGAGCCTCTCGAATGCAGAAAATTAAAAGTTAACGCGCACTCCCTAAGAAAGTGTCAGCTTATTGATGATCGACTGTGTGAAAGACGGATTTCTTGGCATTTTTGCATACTCACGATCCGTATTGATCCGTTAAGTTTTTTCTACTCACGATCAAATCATACTTTGACGATTGGTTGTCATTCCAAAGACGGATGCTAAATTTAATCGTGAGTATGGGCTTTTAAAGTCAAATATTTTTCGAAATACTTTCTTTGCGAATATTTGTAGGCAAGTTTTATCAGTAATAGGCTGGGTTTCACAGATGTATATGTTACTGCTAGACGGATTATAGACTTATGTATGGTTAGTTTTGACTGTTTACACAGTAGGCGCGATATCAATAATTTTTTTATTAGCGCAATATCATCTATTTCCTGCATGTAAAGGGTGTTCCCAAATTCACGCAAGATTTGAATTTTTGCGCCATTTGTGCGGTAAAGTGTTGCCAACGAGAAAAAAGAGACAGTGTGTGACAGCTGACAGTTTAGGGTTATTAAAAATGGAGCTCTACACGAAAGAGCATTATTTGAAAAAAATAATGAGTCATTTCCTGGTCGTGTATGTTAATTTCCTATTTTGGTGATCAGAATTGGCCGTTCAGATCATGCGATTTAATGCCGTTAGACATTCTTCTTTGGGGGTTTTTGAAGCTTTATGGCAATAATCCCACGACAACATACACCTTGAAGGAGGAGATTGATCACTGTATCAATGAAATTCAGCTACATTTATGCAAAATGATTATGGAAAATTTCAACAAAACAGTGCGTATGTGCCAGCAAAGCCGTGGAGCCCATTTACCCGATATGCTATTTCATATATAACCGTGTAGTGTGTACTTTATGAATCAATAAACCTGTGTTTTCTATCAAAATTACTTCTTGCGTGAATTTTGGGACACCCTTTATGTGATCTTGGATTCTTGCTTGAATACTCTGTAGTAATGTTCTGAGATACGTGAAGCTTGACTATTAGAAAAACACTAATATTACCTTATTTTCACTTGACTGCCTACCCTAAACTGCCATTAGATTATCTAGTTAAATGTGGATCTAGAAATCTAGTAAGAAATTTCTGCCTATATTTTGACTCGATTTCCTAATCCTAATGGCTAGAATCTAAAGTTTGTTGGAAATCTACTCAAATTTGGTTTAGAGAGCACAATGTCACCATAAATATATTTGAGCAAAGAAAGATAAGAAAAATTGTATGACTCGTCATTAGTTAAGACCTCTTGAGTGAAAAACAAGCATTTTATTTTTTCTTTTCTTTTTATGCCCTATAGTAGGTACTACCCAGAGGCGGGTATATAAGTTTTGTCACTCCATCTGTAACACATCGAAATAATCGTCGTGGAAAAGTTTTAACGGTATGGTTGTGTCGGGAATCAAAAGTTATATCGATTTATGCATGTCCGTCCGTCCGTCCGTATACAAGATAACTCAAAATGGCGTTATCCGATTTTGATGAGTTGCTTATTCCTTAACTCGATTTCGTATTGCATTTGAGTAAAATCGATCCAGGGGAAGCAAAGTTATAAACGAAAAACTAGCGTGACCAGAAAGTTTTGTCGTTTTTTTGTTTATGGTTTTTCGGATTTAATCGGAAAATTTGTGAATCAATTTTATTGAAATTAATTAACTACACAAATAGACGATACCATGTTAAATTTCAATCAAATCGGTCCAAGGTTAAAAGCAGAATGAAATAATCTTAGGAGAAAATAACCCTCTCTATAAAGTTTTTTTGATGTACTTTAAAAACTGATACACCAATTTGAATAAAATTGGATTGGACTTATGCTATCAGGGTCTAAGTTACCTGCAAATTGGAAGAAATTTTGAAAAGAATAAACAAAGTTATGAAGAAAAAACCTTTAAATAATGTAAGTTTTGACAGTTTTTCTGTCCCATTTCTAACATAGGGCATCATAAAATCGGCTATAGGCCGATTTTCAGTTACTATATGTTTGTAATGAAAAACTTTTTAAAGATTGCCAGTGCCGCAAAGGCGCTTCTAAAAGAATGGGCTCATTTTTATCGATTCGTCTGTACTGTAAAAGTTACCTTATGTAAATTTCAATAATTTCTTTTACAATTTTACGATATAGCTTTAATGGAAAATATTTTGATACCGCCAAAAATCTAAATCATTCATATTTAATATCTTTTCTTTTACAAATCATTTTCCAGTCAAAACAATATATATATTATAGAAGGAAGGTCATTAATCCAAATTAGTCTACTAAGTTCAACGTTCAGGAATTGCGTGAGCAGAAGGTATATTGAAAATAAAATATCCAGTCCCAAAATAAATGGGCGCAAATGCACACACTATCAACTCTAATTTGAGACATCTTATATGTCTGCATGCGAGAAAATGTCCCTGATAAAAGTGTGTGCACGTAGAAAAAATTTTGTGGAGAAAAGTTTTGGAAAGAAATACAAATTTTCCTTCTGGAAATAAATATTAGGTTGGTTGACCCAAAATGCTGGTGTCTTCCGAGGTGTATTTCAAAAGGATTTTTCTAATTTTCTAATGCTTACATTTATTTCAAATAGCTTCCATCCGTATTTAGACCATAAATCCTATTCCGATAGAAATTCTGATTTTCATCTTGCAAGAATTGTCTGACATCCATTTATAGATTTTCATCTCGTAAAGATTTTTAGCACTAGATGTGTTGGCGAAAAGGCCATTTTTCATCACAAGTGACAATCCAGTCTAACAAAAAAAAAAAAAAAACTCGCCGTAAAGATCGAAAATTGTGTTTCTTAAATTCTGCGCTGAAGAAATGGAATCCTTGATAAAAAAAAAGAGACCAAAATTATATCGTATATTTACCTTAAACGCAGCTAGACGCATTTTATATGAATTCCTTTGAATGATGATGATGAATACGAACTCCATATCAAACGTTAGGATTTTTTTTTTGGGATGGGTAGACAAGAATATCTGGTATATAGGGCTTGTCGCCCATTGTATCTCTTTTCCTATTTGGTAGTTGTCACGCACTAATCCAGAGGGACCGTCTACTGAACGTGCCTTCCAAAATCCGGATGGAGGACTAAACAATAAATTCAAACCCCACTAGGAATCGTCGAAAGTATGATCACAGAATTAGTAGTTCAATGCCTTATCCATTAAGCAATGATCCACGACTTTGTAAGGATACATAGAGAGTTGTGCATGTGTATTATTTATATTAGGTCTGTTTTATTAGCCACTTGCTCTGGGGTAGAGCAAATGTTTACATTGAAAACAAAAACAACAAAAGTGCAAATCCTACACTACTTTCAGACCAGGGGTAGCTCTCACACCGAAATTAGTTCAGTTTTCTACCATAAAAAGTGTATTAGCTAAAAATTTCCCATTTAATTACAATATGGTTGCTAGGCAGCGCTACAAACATTTGAATTAAAGGTTTTTTCTACTCCTGCTCGTTTTATTTGCCACTTACCCTGCCCGGTGTAGGGTATGGCAAATAAAACATACCTATTATGTTTGATACATACATAAATCTTACCTTACAAAATTTTTTGGGCCGAGATACAGGGCAAAAACCTTTTTCGTAAAACAAAAAATAAAAACAAATAACAAGACAGACTATAAAACAAGACAAGGACTGATATTTTCTTCGACAGATATAGATATACCTTAGTTTCGTCAAGAAGCCTTTTTTTTTGGGTCCTTTAAAATATCCCTTCCGTCAAATATACGTTTGCGTGTTATTTAGTCGAAAATTTTCAATGTCTGGCAAATATTGACTCTTCTTTCTTCTACCGACTTTATTTCTGTGGATTGTAAAAACGGAATGAGAAAAAGAAGGAACAATGTCTGATCCGTCAGTTTTACCGATTATAACACAGCCAAAGAGAAGAACAACAACACACCAACTGTATAAGGCCCAGAAAGTGTCCCGTTCCATCTACTAAGGAGAATATTTTGTCTTTATAATATCCTATGTGTACTACACTGTATATTTGGAGTCATGCAAGTTTAAACCAATTCATAAGAGCCTACACAAAACAAGCAAAACAAAAAAATACAACGCCATTTACGGCTCTATGAGAAGGACACGTAGACGTACTCTAAACCAAAAAAATAAACCTTAAAAAAATACAAAGAAAAAATTCGAAAACCGTAAAGAAAAAGAAAAAGAACAACTGAAGCCGTCAGAAAACATTAACAAAAAAAAAAAAAAAAAGGAACTACGAACTATGGAACGGAGGGCAATGAAATCTCCGAAATGTTATTGAGGTAGGTCTAGGAACACATTTTTGCGGATCGATAAGTTTTGTCTGAAAATTTCGTGTGTGAACCTATAATATGCCTTAAACGTAACTAATACTTACGTACAGACAATCGTCTTCGCTTAATATATATACACATTTATATTTTAGAAAATTATAAATGTGTGTTAGTGCGTTTGTTTTTTTTGAATGATTTTTTAGTTAGTTTTGTTAGGAAGGTCGTCTTAGGCCCAAAAAGGTATTATGAGAAGTACGAAGAAGCAGTGTTTGTGTGTATATAAGCAACGCACCAGACACTGTTGTTATGATGGAGAGAGAGAAGTATAATATGTACACGAAACATAACGGAAAAAGAGGGAAAAGAGAAGAAAAATCACTACAGAGGCAATGTTGTGTTGAGAATCTTAAATCGGTAAGGGAGAATAAGATATATGAACGGTAAAAGGAGTATACAAATTTCGGGTAGGAGAATTTATTTATTCGACGAAGTGGTTGACCGAAAATATTTTGGCTTCTTTTTTTTTTTTTCGTTTGTCCATTAAATCGAAGGCATGGAGTTCATTCACATGTACAATATTTTTTTTTTGTAAAGGGAAATCGATTATCACGAAAGACGACCTTCTAGCTGGAGAAAGAAGTAATATTTAGGTAGGAACTTCGTAAAAGTCTTGTTTTCTTTTTTATTGAAGTCCATATAATAATAATAATAATAATAATCGATTGATTGATTTGATTGCATCAACGAATCCTAAATATTTTGAACTAAAGTATAGGAGACTATTTGGAAGCGAGTTACCAATTTCATGGCGGCGTCGAGAAGATGAAGATAATATGTTGAATTCTCTTTGTCGTAGGTCGCCGATTTTGGAAGTGATTTACCAATTTCGTGGTGCTATCGAGAAACTGAAGTTAATATTGAATTCTCCGATGGTCGCCGATTTTGGAAGTGAGTTACCAATTTCGAGGCGCTGCCGAGAAGCTGAAGATAATATGTTGAATTCTCTTTGCCGTTGGTCGCCTATTTTGGAAGTGAGTTACCAATTTCATGGCGGCGTCGAGAAGATGAAGATAATATGTTGAATTCTCTTTGTCTATGGTCGCCGACTTTGGAAGTGAGTTACCAATTTCGTGGCACTGTCGAGAAGCTGAAAATAATATGTTGAATTCTTTTTGTCGCTGGTCGCCGATTTTGGAAGTGAGTTACCAATTTCATGGCGGCGTGGTGAAGTTGAAGTTAATGTTGATTGAATATTATGATGATGGTTCTTTAGGTTATAGAATATTATCATTATTCATGTTATTATAGTTGTAGTATTAACAACTAATTTCTCATGTAATTTTGCTGATCCTGTTCTTGTACATGTTGTTGATTGTTATCTTAATTTCTATTTGAGCTAATATTGACTGATGAATGATGCGACGTCTGCCAACCTCTAGTTAATTCTTTTAAGAGGAGTCCATCTGAAGTTGTTGCTCCATTGCTGGTCATGCTGCTAAAGATGCGTTTCCGGTTGGTTCTTCTGTTTTTCTTTCGGGGGTCACCACTTTGGTAATTTTATTGTCTTTGCCAATGAACTTGGTTTATAGACGTTTAAAAGAAAATTGTTTGATGAACTCCATGTGTGAATGGAACTGTTTTATTAATTAAAGATTAAATGTATATGTACACGGAAATGATAACAAGAACTATGAATTATATAATAAACAAAAATTTTAATTATAAAATAATGAAGTAGGTTAATAATACTAACTAAGTGTTTAAATCTTATGCTATGTGGGAATAGTTGATGACGCCATAGCGTTCATCTTATGCTGTGTGGGAATAGTTGATGACGCCACAATTTCATTAAATGAAAAACTATGTCATGTTTGATTACTCGTTAAAACAAACTGTTGAATGTTTATTGACCATCGTTTTTACAAGACAATGGCAGAAGACGGTTTCAATTTTTTTTTTTTTTTTTTTTAAAATGTAAATTGTGGGAGAAATTTCTTTCTGTTGAACCGAACCATAAATCAACAGAAAAATATCGGTTTATGGTTTGTGTTCAAGTATTAACTTTAAACTGGGTTTAGTTTTCCTTCAATTCGACCGAAAAAGTCTAAAAGCGGTTTGGTTTTGGTTTGGAAAATTTCGATGGTTCAGTGGTTTGGGTACGGTTCAAAGGAACTGGTTTGCATCTCTGAATTTATGTGTTCTCCGAGTTATTTAATTGATAAATATGAAATAATTTCCACCATTGTTTTAAGCACACAAATAATTTCACACCTATAAAAAACGTTTTAGACCTATAAAAAGATTTTCGAGAGTATTTCTCAAATAACGATGACAACTCGCTCGAATTATAACAGTTTAAACTGTTATAAATTCATATTTTAGACATAATTATGACTCGTTTGCCGAAAAAATGAATATTTTCAATTGTCATAATATAGGACACTACAAATATTTTTTTAAATAAAACAAAAACGGTTTGAGATATCAATGAATTTTTCATGTTAAAGCACATTCTATGCCATTATCTATAGAATCCAATTTACTTCACATGACCACCACGGGCACGCTTGCAAAAATCCAGTCGTTGAACCCAATTTTCGACCACTTTTTCAAATAAATCGGCCGATGTTGCAGCAATTTCGTGTTCAATATTTACTCTGAGCTCTTCTAATATCGCCGGCTTATTGGTCTAAAAACCAATGACCAATGACTTCACGTGACCCCAAAGTAAATAGTCGAGAGGCGTCAAATCGCATGAACGAAGCGGCCAATTGACAGGTCCATTTCCGAAAATAACACGCTCACCAAACTTACTTTTCAATAAATCGATTTTAACGTTCGCTATGTGGCAAGTGGCACCGTCCTGTTGAAACCACATATTGTCCAAGTCCATATCACGTAATTCATTCCAAAAATAATAAGTTAGCATGGCTATCTCACAATGGTACTCTCTCAATGGTGTCTCTTGAAGAATGCCTGCCCAACAGCGCATATTTTGCTTGTTAACAAATCCGTTGAGCATCATCACTGAAGATGATTTTTCGATGAAAATCGGTTCTTAAATTTGCGGCGACCGACTCATAATTTCGGTAATAATATGTAAGCGTTGTTCAAGTGTGTACTGCTCCACGATGAAATGGCAACTATTCACGAGCATAAATGTCAAAAGAACAAAAAAAAAAATATTGCGTGGTTCGCCGTCCCTATTGGAAAACATTTGTAGTGTCCCATTTGAATTATCCTATATTTGAATAGTTGCAAATTTGTTATGGCTAAACATTTATCACAACGCCAGAATAGGCCTGTTGAAGTTATTAATTTCAAAAATCGGAAACGCAAACAGATATAACTATTTGAACAGTTTTGGACCAAAAATTGAATCTTGAGGGAAACCGGACCTAATTTCAATGGATTTTAAAATTCATATGTGAACATAATTGAACATTATTGTAATGGAAATGATCACGTCAAGTATCTCGAATTTCGAAAGTCTGGTTCATTAGATAGAATCGCGAGATAATGAATTTAATTAGTTCTAATCTGTCTACGGTATAATATTCTGTGAATATAATTATAAAAAAAAAAAAAATAGGTTTCTTTAAATTTCCATAATATAATAAGTTTTTCGCTAATAAATTGAATTTTGCGGAAATTAGACGAGACGTAAACGTAAACGTACATATTTTATGTTTTATTTAATATATGTACACTTTTCACACGCGCATTTAACTTTTCCTTATTGAAAACCAAAACCATCTGCTTTATTAGTTATGTAGTACTTGTACCTGTCCGCTGCTCATCAAATCTAATTGATAATTGATGTTTGTGATGTTCACTCCCTTGTGAAATAGTTTGTATTATGATGCGAATATTAAAGAGTTAATTTCGTTACGCCATTACACGAACTTCATCTATAACTGCCATAAAGAAAATGTGTACGCATATTAGAATAATTAATTGAAAGAAAAAACATATAGTAATTAAAAATCGGCCTATAGCCGATTTTTTGATGCCCTATGGTAGAAATGGGAGAGAAAAGTTGTGAAAACTAACAATATATCAAGGTTTTTTCTTCATAACTTTGTTTGACCTTTTCAAAATTTTCTCTAATTTATAAGTAACCCAGACCCTGTTAGCATAAGTCTAATTTGCAAATTTTATTCAAATCGGTGTATTAGTTCTGAATGTACATCAAAAAAACTTTCTGAGCAGGCTTATTTCCTCCTACGACTATTTCTTTCTGCACTATCCTTAGACCGATATTACTGAAATCTACAATGGTATCGTCTATTTATGTAGTCAAAATTGCTTTTCCAATTAAATCCGAAAAACTATATAAAAAAACGACAAAACTTTATGGCCACCCTTGTTTTTGTTTAATAACTTCGCTGACCGACAGCCGATTTTGCTGAAATGCAATACCAAATCCACTACAGGAATAACCAATTAGCATTCTAAATTTCATCAAAATTGGATAACGTGTTTTTGAGTTATCTTGTCCACGGACGGACGGTAGTAGCTAACATGGAGCATTAATATAGGGAATTTTTTTAAGAATTTTGGCTCATTTTCAAAACCCAATTACCCCAATTAGTTCTGCCTGAATTTCACAATTTTTTTCATAAATGTTCTACAAAATGTCACCTTTTAAGCGCGCTATAATATTACTTGATAGGATTAGAACTACTAAAGTTATACTACTCTAAAGCCATCTATTGGAGAAAAAACGCCACGAACTTTCTACTTAACTCAATATTTCAAGGTTTTTTTCTCCATAACTTCGTTTCTTCATTCTCAAATTGGCTCAAATTCACAAGTAGGCTAGAGTCTAATAGCATAAATACGTTTCGTAAATTTGATTGAAATCGGTATATAACTTTTTAAAATACATCGAAAAACTTTATGAAGAGGCTTATTTTAGGCTACAACTATTTCTTTCTCTACTATCCTTGGACCGATGTGACTGAAATTTAATATAGTATCGTCTATTTATGTAGTTAATCTGTATAATTAATTTAAACAAAATTGATTCGCAAATTTTCTAATTACATCCGAAAACCCATAACCAAAAAAACGAGAAAACTTTCTGGTCACCCTGGTTTTTCCTTTATAACTTTGCCCCCGTGGATCGATTTTGCTCAAATGCAATGCCAAAGCAAGTTAAGGAATACGCAACTCATATTATAAATTTCATCAAAATCGGATAACGCGTTTTTGAGTTATCTTGTCTACGGACGGACGGACGGACGGATGGATAGACGAACGGACGGACATGCATAAATCGATATAACTTTTGATTCCCTACAAAACCATACCCTTGAAATTTTTCTGCGATGATTATTTCTATGTGTTACACACTTGGTGACAAAACTAATATACTCTCCGGTAGTACCTACAATAGGGCATAAAAACAACTCGATTATTACATGAAATCTTCTCTCGGCATGTAATAGTATAGGGTGTGCCAATCCAAAAATTCATCCTTTTATGTATTTTAATATCGAATTTAGAATTTTAGATTAAGTATGAAACAAAATATCAGAAAAACTGCCAGCTGGGCCCGTTTTAAATAAACCTATTTTTTCGACGTAATTTTCAAAATAATCAGATCTTCTTAAAACACCCTATACTACATAATTGTGATACTCCCGCTACCTCAAATTATTTCCTATGTTTCTGTCAAACTCCCTGATTATGGAAAATTGTAGGGAATTAATAGGTTTTATTAGGTTATATTAATCTAAATTAAGTTCCCCTTCTGATATAATGGATGTAGCAACTTTTGGTTCGGTGCATATTAAATAAAAATGCAACAAGTATTTTCAAATGATTTGGTACTTAATTTCAAGAGTACATCATCCGCTTAATAATGGAATACTATTTCATTAGGATGACTGCTTCGGCTGGATTTGTAGCAGCCCATTATGTCGACTCAATTTTCTACTACATTTTCAAACGCTTGAGCCTCTATTTCATCAATCAATCGTTTCTGGGTGATAAACATAACATCTGTCCTTGATGGTTCCCCACAAATAATAAACCAATGAAGTCAAATAGCAGCTCCTAGGCGGCCAGTTGACATCACCATTTCGCCTGATAAAGCGAATTTCGAAGTTTCGGCAACTGACTCACTACTCTAGAAATAAGTTTTCAATACTTCCCAACGTTGATCAAGCGTATATCAGCTCATTTCGTTCACCGGGAATATAATACTGAATTTTTGTCACTTGACAGATGACATTATAGATGTGAGCAGCGAAATAACCGCTACTTCAAAAACGAACCAAAAGATGCCGCACCCTTTATAATAGTTGATGCTAGTAACTGTTTGTTTTTGGAGATATAATAATATGTATTATATTGTGGACGTATTACTTCATTGATGCAATCTACTTGAAGCTAATTTTAATCTAAAAATCGCCCATGTGAACCCAAGTCGACTTCAATCCGACTTGAAATTTGCTTGTAAACACAGATCGACTTCAAATCGACTTGAAAGTTTAAAATGGAATATGAACTGAGGCGAAACAAAATCTAAAAATTAAAAATTTGTTTGGAAGCGTCTATGAAATTGATGTTGATTTGAAGTCGATTTCAAGGCAATCTTACAATTTGGTAAAGCTAAAAGAAATGTGGGTTGAGCTTCAAATGGATCTCACGTCAATTTTGAAGTCACCATTTAAACGAGCTAAGTGAATGCAATTGAAAGTGACAAAGTGTTGTAGCTGCAATAAAGGGAATATGATTTCAGAAATTAAACTTTAAGTACCAGAAACAATAAATCAGTTGAAAACTTAAACAGCAAAATGCTATGGCAGATACGCTTGCAACCAAAGATCGGTAATAACAATAACAGATTGTTATTGTTCTGTAAAAAGAACTGTGATTTTTATATATTCCAACTCTGTGAATTTGACAGTCTGTGATATAAGAGCAAAGTCGTAACCTGTTGTTTTAGGAACAGATCAGTTATTTTTATTGCGGAGCAGTGAGCAGATACTGTTCTTTTAAAACAATATTATAAAGGTGTTTTTACGATCAAACATTGGTGCAAATAAGTGTGTACAACATCGTAATGATTATTCTGACAATTTGAACAAACGTCGTTAAATTGAATTTAAATAATGTCTACAACCAGCATAAGAGTTATGTATCTAAAATTCGGTCAAGGCGGATTTTCATGAACCCTGGAATATGCATTCTGGGAAGGCCAAATAAGAGAATAGGAAATGTCTCCACCTGATGGCCAAAATAGAAAAACATCAATAATTCAATCAAATTGAAATTTACTTTGATATTTTAGGAATAGCGTGAGGCCGCGGGTACCAGCTAGTTATTAAAATAAAAAAGGCCCTCTTTGAGTAAAAATAATAGGAAAAACTATTAAATGTTGTCCAAATGTGATTTATTTAATAGGAATATTTTTCTGTGTGGTGTTAGTTTAAAATTAAAACAAGGCCGTTATAGAGTATTTATTGGCATTTGTAAAACTCTCGTATTCATTGTAAACGTCGTAAATTTTCTCATACAAACATTTACAAAATACGATGTTTACGATGAATACGAGGGTTTTACAAAAGACAATGAATATCCTTGTTAAAGGTATTCATCAAGATACTAGGGTGCTCAATAGTTTCTCAGCCTCGACACTAAAAATACTGGTTTTGTAAATGAAATATATTTTATTATCCAGTATAATTTCACTGAACTTCAGTACATTTGTTCCAATGATTCTCTGATTTAAGGATTCCATCCCTGAAATGAAAATCTGATAGACCTCCAAAATACGCGTCTACAGCTGCTATGATCTCTTTTAGCTTCTTGTTTCGATTCAGTATCATGGTGGTGGATCCAAGTCTCATTTATAGTGATAAATCGACGTACCAAATCCATTTGGTATTTAGTATATTTAGGCATACTACCTTGATCAAATACAAAACGGAATAACCACCGTGTGGCGTTCCCATCGTTCAGACTTGAGTTCTGTTTTCTTTTGTTAAATTGGTACATCTGTTATTGATATTCCCTCTAAATCTTAGCGTCATAGCTTGACATTTGCAAAAGTTACGTAGCCAAGAGTACATATATCTCTGTGTGTGTTGGCGATTTTTCCATTACTTCCTCTCGGCTGCTGGAACGCGTTCCCGTAATGGTTTTTTAACTCGATTAAACAGAAAGAAGTCACAGGGAGCCAAATCAGGTGAATTCGGTGGCTTTTGGATGGTATTTGTTGCATTTTTCGTCAAAAAATTACGAATAATGATGGCACTGTGCTATCATGGTGCAAAATCCACGAGTTTTCTGCCCAAAATTCTGGTCTCTTTCGGAGAATTGCTTCACGAAAACGTCTCATAACGCCAAAATAATACTCTTTGTTTACTGTCTGGCCTTCTGGCAAAAATTCATGATGCACTACACCGTTGTAATCCATGAAAACCGTGAGCATTGCCCTCTTTTTTGACTGAAAACGACGTGGTTTTTTGGTCTCGGCTCATTTGCTGAACGCCATTCACTTGCCTGATATCTGGATTGCGTGTCGTACTCATAAACCCACGTCTGGCCTCCACAAAGAGATATATGTACTCTTGGCTACGTAACTTTTGCAAATGTCAAGCTATGACGCTTAGATTTAAAGGGAATATCAATAACAGATGTACCAATTTAACAAAAACAACAGAACTCAAATCGGAACGATGGGAGCGCCACACGGCGGCCATTACGGTTTGTTTTTGATCAAGGTAGTATTCTGTTTTTCTTTAGGAATAACGTTTCACATTTTACATATGCCGACTTGACAACTTAAAGCATTTATTTAAGAAATGTTAAATGCGTGCGTTTGTCACACAACCCGATTTTTTTTTTAAATACGAGATACGATATACGAAATAATACGAAGTACTATATATTCTTCGAGCTTGGATATTTCTTTACGATGTCGTATTTAAATTTTCCACGCAAACATTTTATGAAACTTTACTAATGCGTTTATTTATTTACGAAATTCAAAATTTACCATGTTTACGATGAATACGAAAGTTTTACATAAGTTAAATACCCGGTATACATGAAGAGTTCAAAGGAAGTCAAAACTAGGTTGAAAACATAATATAGTGCCTTTTAATAGGGACATAACAATTTTGTATCTTTATATGAACACACCCTTAAACATTAATAATGACCTGTCAATGTCAAAACGTAGATTAAAGTCAACATTTTCGATCGCCATGTTACCGTCAATGGAGAGCGCTATCGTGCCATGGTGGAAGATTATTTTTGGCCAGAATTAGATGAAATTGATATCGGTGATATGTGGTTTCAACAAGATGGCGCTACAAGCCGCAGAGCACACGTTACAATCGTTATGTTATGTCCTTAATGAAAGACCCTTTTTATGGTACTACATGATTCAATAAGTCCGTGGGGAAACATAGAAAATCATTTGTATTCTTCAACAGATCGATACATTTAGTCCAGCAGTTTTTTAACATTACCACACCTTTTGCAGAATACGATTCCCGAAGTTATGCAAAATGCACCTCGGTTTCTCAACGAACCTTTTCATTTGATTGAAATCTCTTTCCCTTTTCAAGTTTGGAAACAGATAATAGTCGCTGGCGTCCGTATCTAGAGTATACGGTTGATGAGGAAATAAGTCTCATCGTAATTTAAACACTTCTAAATTTTATTTTGAAGTTTGATAGTTTGATTGTTAACGAACACATGCGAATAGCTTTTTCACCTATAAACTTGCATGTAAGATGTCCCAAATAAATTTATATGAGATGGCCATAATGTCAGCTATCTAATGCACTTTCATTTACCGATCTCCTAACATTGGGAAACCAATGAATTGTGGTTAAATTTTCGGTGGAGAAGATTCCCTGTAACATTTATCAAGTCATTGTTTAGTTTGGATGGTGATTTTTCCCCTCAAAAAACAATTTTTTATCAAAACGCGATATTCACTTTTTTCCATTGTTAAAAACTCTAAAATTGTTGACTTCAAATGGCAATAATTCACAAACTACTATAATTTTGACACACGTCGTATGAAAGAAATGAAAATGAAATCGATTTGATGCTAATGGTGTCATCTATGTAGCAACCTCCATATTTACTGAACCGCCTAGTACATTGGTTGAGTTCAAATTATATTGACTGGATTCGATTGCATTTTGCTGGTTGGATTGAGTCCAAATTAAGATATAAAAACGTGGTTTGAAAAGTTACGTAGCTGCTAGGTTTTTGAAAGTTATATATTTGGAAATTTTGACTTGATCTCGACTAGATCTTTCGAGTCTCCATGTATACTAGGTGGAGTGAAAAGTAGCCTCCTTGACCGCCAGAATGCGCTGCTACTGTAAAAAAGGTTATGGTGCCTTGAAGTCCGTTCATATTTAGGCAGACATGCCAAATTTCAGTGCGATACTGTCATTAGTTTTGTTTTGACAGCCGATTGTTGTTGACGTGTTTGGCATCATGTTGAGTATGGACAAAAACGATTTTCGTTCTCTCATAAAACATTTTTTTTTTGAGAGGGACAACGGCGAAGGAAAAAAAAAAAACAAATATTATAGGGCTAATGCTCCGTCAGATTACACCATCAAATATTGATTTCGAGAGTTTCGTGGTGGCCACCAACTCCACTATCGATCAAGTTCGCAGCGGCAGGCCTTCCGTTGCGGTTACAGAGGACAATGTCAAAAAAATGCATGAAATGGTGTTGGCTGACCGGAAAGTGAAGGTGCGCGAGCTAGCAGATACCATAAAGATTAGTACTGAGCGCACACGCCATATTTTGGGCAATATTCTGCATATGAAAAAGTTATCCTCACCAAAAACACGAACGCAAGAGCACTTCGAAAGAGTGACTTGCTGATGCGTCGATTTGTAACTGTTGATGAAACCTGGATCCACTGTTACACACCAGAGAACAGAATGGACTAAAGCCGGCACGAGGCTCGATGGGTCAGAAAGGTTACGGCGTCGGTTTTCTGGGATTGTCATGGCATACTCTTCGTGGACTACCTCGAAAAAGGAAAAACCATCAACAGCGAGTATTACTGTGCATTATTGGAGCGATTGAAGGCCGAAATCGCTGCAAAACGGCCTCCCAAGGAGGTTACTTTTCACTCCACCTAGTACATGGTTAGAGAGGTAACGTGAAATATTATTAATAAAAAAGTGTGTGTTCGAAAAAAGCAATTAATAAGGAAAAAATTAAAATTAGTTTTTTTCTAATTTGAAAATTAAAAATATACAATAAAATAAAAGCTAATTACGATAAACGAAAAACGAAAAAAGATTTCCAACTAAAACCGTGAAAAAATTATTGTAATGCATGAAAAATTCATCAACAAACTGGAAAATGAGATAATATAGCACAGGCCTTTTCTCCAGATCCAATCTCGTATATGGACGTTAAAATAAATGGAATATTAATTTGAATAGAAAACTAAAGTTTATGCTGAGTTTTCTATGAAGGACAATATTCAATTTTCTTTAGTTAATACGGATTTTATGAGACGGGACAGACACTGGTTTGTAGACACTTTTTTTTCCTAGACTCTATACAGAGTAAAATAAAACTGGTTAAATGAAGATAATTTATTTATTTATTATTTTATTTAAAAAAAAAGAAAAAGAAAAGAAAAACTACTTCTTTAAAGCTTATTACGTGTACAGACTACATCAACTGAATTAATAAAACCACAAAGCGATGATAGTGATATACTAGCTTGATCAAAAACAAAAGGGAATAACCACCGTGTGGCGCTCCCATCGTTCCGATATGAGTTTTGTTTTTTTTGTTAAAGTTACGTAGCCAAGAGTAAATCTATCTCTGTGTGTGTTGGCGATTTTTTACAATTTTATGCAAAAAGAGACCGTGTTTACGTCGCAAATGAGCCGAGACCAAAAAACCACGTCGTTTTCAGTCAAAAAAGAAGGCAATGCAAGGCCAGATAGTAAACAAAGAGTATCATTTAAGCGTTATGAGACGTTTGCGTGAAGCAATTCGCCGAAAGAGACCAGAATTGGATTTTGCACCATGATAGCACAGTGCCATCATTATTCGTAATTTTTTGACGAAAAATGCAACAAATACCATCCAACAGCCACCGAATTCACTTGATTTGGCTCCCTGTGACTTCTTTTTGTTCAATCGAGTTAAAAAACCATTACGGGGAACGCGTTTCAGCAGCCGAGAGGAAGTAATGGAAAAATCGCCAACACACACAGAGATAGATGTACTCTTGGCTACGTAACTTTTGCTAATGTCAAGCTATGACGCTAAGATTTAGAGGGAATATCAATAACAGATGTACTAATTTAGCAAAAAAAACAGAGCTCAAATCGGAACTATGGGGGCCCACGCGGTGGTTATTCCGTTTTGTTTTCGATCAAGGTAGTATTAAAAAAAGATGAAATACCTGAAACTACTGAAACTATGTAGATAAATATGTATGTATTTATGCAAGTCCAAACTAGTAGAAAAATCGGTCCAATAATTCATGAAAAAGACTGGCCCTACGTATGTATCAGCAAGTAGGATTGCGGCTATTCCAATTTATACCTATCTTTAAAATTATATAAGATTTCATATTGCATTTCAGAAAAATCGGCCAGGGAAGAACGCAGTGATCCAATTTGAGTTTCCTATGTTGGCAGTACTGTACATCAAGTAGCTGTCGATAAGCACTTGTTTTCAAAGTGTCAAACGTAAGTTTGCAACAAAACATTTACGAAATGGCTCGATAACCATCGCTCAACGCGTTGAAACTGTTCAACTGTATTACAGAAATAACAATTCTGTACGAACTGAGGCAGATTTCCACCTCTATGGGTGTGTTAATAAGCAAAATTGCCGCATATCGGGAGATGAAAATCCTCATGAGATTCACGAGAAACCATTACATGGCCAAAAAGTGACTGTTTGATGCGCATTGTGGTTAGGCGTGTCATTGGGGCTTAATTTTTGAAAACGATCAGGTTCAGACTGTAAAAGTCAATGGTGAGAGATTTAGGCGCATGATAACCGATTAATTATGGCACGAAATCGAAGATATTGATGTGAAAGATATGTGGTTCCAACAAGACGGCGCAACTTGCCACACAGCGTGTGCAATGTTGAGCTGTTGACGGCAGCGGTTGAACAGTGCCGATAACTGTTTTGGTTGCAGCCGTTTAACAGCTGGTTATTGTCAAGTCTAAATGCGGAATTAAATATAAAATAATAATGGATTTCTTGAAAATATTATTTATTGAACAGGAGGAAGAAGAAGAATTTCTAAATTTATTACTATTGAATAAAAGACAACCTATAAATAGTACTTTTAAATCCCGTGAAGAAGAAGGATGCTTTAATCTACTTATGAATGGTCATTTAAATACATCTGGTGAATATTTTAGACTGAACCGAAAACAGTTTGAATATATATTACAAATTGTAAAAGAAGATTTAATTCAAAGCATTTCAAATGCTGTAAGAAACCCGACTAAAAATCTATTCACTTCAATTCTATTCAAACGAACAGCTTCGATAGCGCTGTTAGACTGTTTCAAAAGCAGTCGAACGGCAACAGCTAGCTATTGACAGCCGCCGATGAGCTGTCGAACAGCGTGAACGAAACCACTCACACGGTTCTGCCTAAGAAGAGTCATTTTAACGGCGTTCGTCGACAGCTGACGGCCAGCGGCCGCCGTCAACAACTCCCAGCATAACCGTACCTTAATAGTATACTACCTCATTGCAGTTCTATCAACAACACAGCATAACCTTTTTCTGATACACACCAGCTTTTGACATAGACGGCAGAGTTTCCCCACTGCAAACATAGTCTTTTATTATGATCCAAAGTAGTTGTCTGATGAAATGAAGCCCAGATCTACGAAACTTAATGTAGGATTTTTACTTAATATATAGCGCAGGACTTTATCATTGACATCTAATACTGTTCTGGGTATGGATTCATCTTTTAAAGAAACGAACGAAATTTTGCAAACCATCTTTGGCCTGTTCCAGCTGCTATTGCGGGCTTTACACCGTATCAGTTTCTTTTTAGAACTCTTGGAATACATAGTGTCGAGTGTACTTCTTCTTTATATTTAGTTAAAAATTTAGCGAGGATAATCTCAGAATGCGTATTTTCAGCTTTGATATTAAAACTCTTTCACTTTTTCTGGCAAATATCATTTTTGGCATAAGAACTACTATCTTTTCCACAAACTTCTTAGAAAGAAATCAATAACTTAGTTTGTTCTGGGCTGATTTTGTTGAAACCAGGGTTTTGGACCCTGTAAATTTTTGATTCAGATTCGAGTTCAATACACTAAAATTAGTGGGTTCGGGTTAATGTTTGTTCATATCGTGTTCATTTTAGAATGTTATTTTTATTTATTTCTGAAAGAAAATTCTAAGCGATACTCTTAAATAATAATTGCCATTAAAAATTGAACCTGCACTGAATTTTTAATTGGGTTCGGGTTCATACAATTTAAGCAGAAATATTGATGCGGGTTCAGGTTCGGATTCGGGTTTGGGTTCAAAATCCTGACTGAAACGCAATGCCAAATTAAATTAAGGTATCCACGTCATAAATTGTTATCTTGTTGATAGTTGTTGTTTGGTCTGGGAATGCACACCAAACCCTAAAACTAATATCCACCATTAGTAGTAAATATCTACCAAAGGGCATAAGCTAGTTCGTGAAAAACTACAAAATAAAGATAGTTTCAACAGTCTTTAGTCTGTCGAAGATGTTAGAGTGAAGAAGCAATGAGATTGGAAACTTCATTTAGGTATACAAATTGTCATCACAATTATCAAGTATAATTAATAGGTTTTATATCCATCTAGACGGCAGATTCTTCCTCAAATCTGAACATTTTTGAATTTAATACTAGTTATTTTATGTAATGGATAATTTGTATGAAATTAAATTTTAATAGTCGAGTCTAATTCCTACAACAACAACAACAAAAACAAGCAATACCAATCATCATAATAAGATTTTTATCATCCTTTGGAAGAATAAAATAATTGTAGGCTTTATTTTTTCTTCAAATTCGTCTACAGTAAAACTCAATACTTATATACAATTGAAGGGTCCAAAACAAGAAGTCTATAAGTTCATTTTCCTCTTTCCGCGTATAAAGCACGAATCAAGGATAAAATTCTCATGGAAGCAAACACACGCTGGTGCAATCTAAGAGGGCACGATGTGTTAAAAAGCTTGTGGCTGAAGCTGAATCAGAAGATTCTCTTAATAGACTGGTACAGGAATCATCTACGCACAATCTTTGGGATATTAACGGGACATTGTCTGCGATTGGGGCAAATAGATCTCTGTCGGTACTGTGGAGACATAGGAGAGGCTGAAGACATCAAACACATTTTATGTGAATGCTCAGCTCTCTCTCGAGCTCGTAATAACTTTTTGGGTAGCCATTTCTTAGAAAATCTAGGGATACTTCAAGCGACTGACATGGGTAGTTTAATGAAATTTTGTAGGAAAATCAAATTCTTCGAAGAGGAATTCGTTTGGAATTCATTGTATTCATTAAAAAATACTATTTTAAAGTACTAAATGGTGATCCAACTTTAGTTTCCGAACTTTAAAACAAATTAAAACACACAAAATTTAACGAAAAATACTTATTTTATTTTGTTAATCACAAATATTATATATTTCAATTAATTATGAAATATAATATCAGTTAAATGACCACTTCCTGGACCTCCTGCAGCAGCCGATCTTTCCGTGGTAATTTTCGATGGCTTTTTCGTAAATTTCAGGCGGTATCTCGGCAATAACTTGGCGGATGTTGTTTTTAGGTGCTCCAACGTTTCAGGTTTGGTGGCGTACTTTTAACGTAATCCCACAAAAAATATCCAACGACGTTAGGTCGCATGACCTTGGCGGTCAGCGTTGATGCCACCCAAACGTGAAATAATGCGTCCTGGGAACTTTTCACGCAATACATCCAAGGTTGCACCCGCTGTGTAGGAAATTGCGTCGTCTTATTTGAACCACATGTCTTCTACATCAATATTTTCGATTTCTCGCCAGAAATAATTGGTTATCATGCGCCTGTTACAATCTGATTCTGATCGTTTTCAAAAAACCAAGGCCCAATGACGCCGCCTGACCCCAATGCACACCAAACAGTAACTTTTTGGCCATGAAATGGTGTTTCATGAATCTCATGAGGATTCTCATCTTCCCACATTCGGCAATTTTGCTTATTAACACACATCCAGAAAGGTGGAAATGTACCTGATCAGAGAAGAGGATTTCCTTTGGATATACAGTTCGCACAGAATTGCTATTTCTGTAGAACAATTGAACAATTTGAAGGTGTTAAGTGGTGGTTAGGCGATCCATTTCATAAATGTGTTATTGTAAACTGACATTTGACACTTTGAAAACAAGTGCTTATCGACATCTGCTTGATTTACAGTGCTGCCAACATAGGAAACTCAAATGGGATCACGTTATACAATACTAAATAAATTCAACATTTTAAAAATATGGAACTATAGACTTCTTGTTTTGGACCTTCCAATTATTTATATGCCCGAATTACAGTAACCTATTAATGAATGAATTTCATAACAAACTGAACTTTTTTTCATTTATGAAGAATTCAAATTTCAAATTTTACCATAGTTAAGTTTTGAGCATATCCAAAAGACACAGAATATCAAGTTAAATTTAACTAAAAAGAGTTTTATTAAAATGTTTAAACCAGAAGTGTAATCGCTTATTTCGATTTGACTGATTTTATTGAAATTTACCAAATATATTGATTATTCATTAATTAGATTTCGTATTTCATTGTCGCTTCGCTGGTCCGGCTATGCTTTTCCACTGTGTCAATGCCCCAGTTCACTCCTTTTATCTCGCATTCGTCTCATCTCCAACAGAATTCGGTGTAAAATTTACCAGACCTGCCATAAATCCGATTATTTCAAGTTTGTAAATTTCGTCAAATTCGGTAATATCGGAAAAAAGTGTTTTGCATCTCAACGCAATTTTAAGTGTTCTATGAGTGATTTAATTGATTAATTAATTAGTTTCCGCAGGAGTCATAATTTCAGTCAGAATATTATTGTTATAAATGGCAGCAAAACTATCACAATGCCAGAATAAGCAGGTTAAAGACAGCGTGACAGCTGACAGTTCAGGGCTATTAAAAGTGGAGCTCTACGCGAAAGAACAACGCATTTTTATTGCTGAGCAATATTTTTAAAATAGGAAGTCATTTACTGATCGTGTAATTTCCGGTTTTGGTGATCAAATTTGGCCGACCAGATCATGCGATTTAACGTCGTTGGACTTTTTTCTTTGGGGTTTTTTTAGTCTAAGACTTATTACCAACAAGCCCACGACCACCCATATCTTGATGGAGGGAATTAAGGAAATTGTATCAATAAAATTCAGCCACATTTATGCCTAACGGTCATGGAAAATTTCAACAAAAGAATGCGTATGTGCGATCAAAGCCGTGTAGTCATTTAGTCGTTGCGCACTTCCATACATAACCCACGTAAGCAAATGCCTTGTGTTTGGTGGGATTGGAAGGGAATCGTGCATCATGAACTGCTCCAACCTGGCCAGAGGATTGCTTCCACTCTCTACCGTCAACAACTAATGCGATTAAAGCACGCAAGTGAGGTAAAGCGGCCACCATCGATCAATAGGAAAGGCGTCACCTACCATCATAACTACACACATTTTTAAGGCTGGGAAGTTTTGATGCATCCACCATATAGTGCGGACCTTGCTCCATCCGACTACCATTTGTTTCGGTTTCTGCAGAATTCCTTTAATGGTGTAAAAGTAATTTCAAAAAAGGCCTGTGAAAATCACTTGGTTCAGTTTTTCGCCCAGAAATCCCAGAAATTCTACAGTGATGGCGTAATGGTTATACCAGAAAAATGGCAAAAGATTATCGATCAAAACGTCACATATTTGGTTTAAAAAAATTAATTTAAAATGTAATAAAATGTGTTTGAATGTTGATGAAAAAAATCCACGAACTTTTTGCGATACCCAATATAATTAGGCTTCGAATTAATTGAAAATGAAAAAATTGAAATGCTTTCAACAAGCACGAATCACCCGGTATTTAATACTTTGATTTCTATCCTTCTTATCATGAACGAAATCTATTTTCCTTTTATAATAACATTTATAAATTTAATCTATTGTCACTGGAATAGTATATCTGCAATTAAATTGCTTCCTATTAGATATAGGTAGTAACTTGAATGTCTCTTGAATGTTGAGATACAAAAATCCTGCAAAAATTTAACTTGAAAATTGCTCATACATCTAATCGCGTACGATCAATTTTTACAAGAAATTCGAACTATTCACAAAAATATATCGATTTAAAGATTTGATCGGCGTTAAGGTAAAAAAGAGAGAGAACAAGAAGTTATCACATTAATCCAAAAGTCATATATAATTCAAATATATTGTGAGTCTCAATAATAGATTGTTTCTATTGGTTCAAGAAAAGATTATCTTAGTTACGGATCAGCCGCACACAAAGCATCCAACTGTCACCGCAGCAATAAATATTATTATATATACCAAGAGAGACAAGAGAGGTGTTCTCCAAGATCCATCCAAGTAGCCTTTGCCAACCGAATGAAAATAATAATAATAATAACAAACGGGGTAAGCTTAGTATTTACTTTGCTGGCGTCTTATACTTGGAAAATCAATGAAAAACGGAAGAATAAAAATATTAATAATAAAAAAAGAACACAAATCTGATCAATTCTCGACATATGTATTGGCTGTTTTCTTGGCTATAGTACATATATCGACACATCAGTTACAACAATAATAAAAGCGCGTCCACGGGAATAGAAGTAAGAAAAAAATCTTGGTTTTTACAAAAAAGCCTTCTTCTTCGCTGCAGAAGATTCCCGAATGCGTATACTATATATATATACTATAATATAGTATACTACACTGCTATACCTATTTTATGAACTTGGATTTTTCGTTAAAGTGGTAATAAAAAGTCAACGTGCGATCAAAGATAAGGTAATTGGTCTATTATGTCTAAAACAATCGTAAACCAAGCATTTTTTACCCTTTTGACAGTTGTTTCTCCACAAAAATGCCTCCTTTCGAAGTCACAAAAGAGAAGAAGACCTGCAAAAAAAAAACTAATATGTAATTATAAACATAATTATAAATATTTGAACCGTGTTACATTCTCTTATAAAACGAATATCAATGGATATTTGGACAAACGTAATCAACAATGCATTATTGTCATCATAAATCATATCGTAAAAAACGATATATCGATAAGATCGATGATCGAGAAGTATTGGAGTTGTATTGCGTTATACCAAATAGAGTCTATTCTGAACATGTGTGATTTGCAGTCACAAAAATCTATGAATAATATTTTGACTGCTATGAAAATTCATATTCTAGCAGCCGAGTCATAATTATGTTCAGTGTCGAATTTAGTAGGGCAAGGCTGTCCAAACCGCAGCCCGCGGGCCACATGTGGCTCAAGACAAGTATCAATGCGGTCCGAAAATATTTAAAGTTACTGAAGCATGAAACAGGAACAGAACTGAAAACTCTTTCGTTCTGTACTAAATTCTCTTTCTGTTTGGGTTGCTGGCTCAGCTACACTGCTCCGTTGTTTGTCATCTGGAGGCTTAAGTTATATTAAATGAATTTTATGTTCTGTTTTTATAATGAGAAAATTCATAAACTAATAAATTTTAAATCAGTTAAACATGACATGGTAGTATACTTGTGGCTCAGAACACCATGTCTTCTTCCTATGTGGCCCAAGAAAACAAAAAGGTTGGACAACCTTGGACTACGGTATCAGCTTGTCCGAGTGTAAATGCGTCCTGTGTAAAATTATATACAGTTTAAATATGTAATAGTACTATCGGGTCCGACAATTGAAGTGTACGTCTAATTCAAATCGCTGTCAAATGTAAACCGCATATCTTGCAATACTAAAATTTGACATGAATGTTGCTTGATATATTTTTTGTCAGTAGTAAAAATTATTTGTTGGTGAAAAGATGAGTTCTTATTTTTTGGATCTTAAACAAAATTCAATTGTTGCTCTTCATTTGATTGGAAAGTAAAACATCGAGATTCGGAAAGAGTTAATCACAAGAATTTGAGTGAAAAGTTTGTGTATCGTACCATTAAACGATTCGACGAGACTGGCAGCATAAAACAACGCTATGGTGGAAGACGATGATACACTCTAAGTACTCGCGAAAACATAAACAAAGTGTGTATCGTAATCAGGAGCAGAGTTCAGTAACAATAGCAAATGAATTGAACATAAGCGATAGAAGGCCAAAGAAAATGGTTATTTATGAGTTTATGATAGACACATCTTGTTATGACCGTGCCCAGCATAGGCCTGTAAATCTAGTTCCCATATAGTACTGTAAAAAGAAAAACTAAAATCGGCAACTAGTCGTCCCGATTTATATGGATTAATATTGCTGCGGTCGGATATTGATACTATCGCGATTATGATTACACTTGCTACGTATACTACATGGAGAGTACAAACTGCGACGAAACTGGGATGAAATGGATGCAATACGCTGGTTAAGTCTTAATTTGGTTTATAATACGCTTTTCATTTATTTAGTAACAAATTAAAGGTTTTTTTTTGTTCTCGACTACATTTAAACTTAATTTAGGTTCCATCTCTTAACCCTCTGTACCCATATATACTAATACTTTGATCTAAATTGCGATCCAATATCGACTCTGCGACTTTCCACTCTCCATGTATACACCGTAAAAAATAGCTTGAGTGAGGTATACAGCGTTATAGTAGGGTAAATAAAGGGTTTTTAGTATTAGCAACAAATTTGTCCATTCGTCTATAGACGAAGCATAAGTAATACAATATAAAGCATCCAAATTTACTACCCCTGCTATGTTACTTTTTGTTTCGATTCCGATACATAAGTAGTGTATATACACAAGCATAAACATACGCGCTCTCTGAAAAGCAACAAGACTCCCGAAGCGAAGTATAAGAGCTATAACGTCTAGTTCTCACATGAAGAAATCAATGCAATTGTTTTTATCGACCACTCTGCAATGGTGAATTAGTTATTCATTTCCCTATCTATAAGCTCTACTGTAGATTAGTATCTTAATAAAGCCTGCGTTGTGTTGCGTCATGCTACATGGTACTACCTTATTCTACTTTATATTGCGAATTCAGGGTAAGGTAAGGAGTACATCCAGCTAAAAAAATTGGTATTTTGTGAAGACAGATACACACAATCGACGTTGAAATTACACATGCTGCGTTTGCTAAGTTTGGTGATCTACGGGAGCACTAGTGTTGCATTCATATAGTATAACCTCATTTTCATAGTAATAGAACAAAAAAAAAAAACGAAAGTGTGCTTTTGACCACACCTTAGAAGTGAAACAGAAGCTTTTTTTTTAATACAGCGCCGAAGTGGTTGGAGATAGAATTATTGGGTCTTCGACGGAAATAATTCCCATAATAACCTCCACAACTTTGCCGAACATTTCAATCGTGTACGACCTCTATATAAAAAGTTCAAAAAAATTTTAAAAATTTGTATCGACTACAACACCAATACGGTTGCGAATAGAACTATTTGCTGTTCGTCGGAAATACTCTTCATTATACCCTCCACAATAGTGCCGTACATTGTAATTATCTAAGACATCGATATAATGAGATTTTTTGTAATGTAACGTTTGGTCACAGAAAATCATGACATAATTTTTGCTAGTCGCCACCATAGAAGTGTTTCACTTCAAAAAAATACAAGCTATAGTGCGCAAACCACTATGGGAACTTCTATACATATCGATCAAATTATTTCATACAACAATTTATGATTTATTTTGTACAAAAATTTCGAAGTTTTGTTCGAGCACCCAAAGTTATGGTTCATACAAAAAAATCCGAATTTTGTTCGACAGCTACCCGAAGTTTTAATCGGATTCAATTGATTTTTGGACACAATTGTTCTTCCATTAAAAAAGTGTCTCATGCCAAATTTCATTGAAATCGGTCCATAAATAACGTTACAATACCCTGTAATGTAAAAACACAAAAAACCGAACTTTTGTTCGGCGCCTACCCAAAGTTTTAGTCCGATTAAACCCAACTTCTGATAGAATGGTTCTCATGAGGAAAAAAACGCTTTTACCAATTTTCATTGAAATTGCTTAAAAAATACGGCTTCAATTTTGTACACGACAGACGGACAGACAGACAGACAGACCACTGACAGACATTGGATAAAAATGATTGCAAACGATTTAGAATAAAAGTGGAGATTTTTTTCGATCATGATTCCAGTAACTTATATACTTCGTATAGAAGTTAAAAATGGGGTTGAGTTTTTGTAGTTTATATCAAACAACATATTCATATTGCAAACCTATATACCAAATTACAATCAAATCGGTCAATACCATTTTCATTGATCGCCAACTACACTACTACTATCGCTCACATAAATGATCTCTTCTGCTCATCTAAATATTATATTGTGGTTATTGCCTGTTGTACTGGTACTGGTATTTTCGAGGTGTTATAAAAAAGTGATATTGAAACGAGTTCAGTCTTCTTCAGTTTCGATACCATAGAAACTAATATTATTGTTGAATCGTCTTAGCTGTCAGCCATGTCTACCAATGACGACAGTTTAGTGAATACAAATGTCAATCACATAGTTTTTAAGGATCATCGTGTTTGATGAAACGTTCCACTGATTGAATCAAAAAATTTCTAAATGATTGATTTTTGTTTTTGGTTTTCGAATTAATTTCTTATCGATCAGAATTTGAGATCAACTTTGATGAAATGAAATATTGTTCGATTGACGAATTTTAATGATATTTGAAGAATTTTAAAGAATTTATATTTGACCGTTTTTTACAATAAATTATGTTCAATTGTTGCATAAAATTTTAGACAATGTTTGTTTAATTGGAAAATAAAATAGAATATGATTCGTTTTCTATGGAATTAGTTTCAGAATTTTATTCTCAGAATACGTTGGACATTATTCTTTGCTTATTAATAATTTTAATTGTCGAATTATATTACAAACATAAATATAAATTTGATCTTTAAAGCAGCTGCACCGACATTACAAAAGACATTTAGTTAAAAAAAAAGAACAGAATTTACACTGCCAATGAATACACTTGAAGAGTACCGAGAATTTAAGTTCAATTTAATTGAATATTTTCTAGCCGAGATTAGAAGATTCTCGATCCTTTTTTAAAATGTCCTTTCTATCATTCTTATAAAATTAAAGGTACCTTCAGACTATGTGTTTCATCAAATGTTAACTGTGATAAATGTGAGACCATCACTTTTTCAAGGCAACGGGATAATTCTCTTTTCACATATTACATAAATGACGTGCTCCTCCGAAGAGTAAATAATATAACTAATTTGGGTGTAATTTGCGACAATCAACTTGATTTCAAATTCTACATTGGGCCTCATTAAACGTTAGGCCAAGGAATTCTCAGGCTCCCTTATCACCCCCCTTTACCACCCTAGTCAGACCAATAGTTGAATATGCCAGTCAGGTATGGTCTCCCTACCAAAAAGCCCAAATTAACAGACTAGTGTCTGTTCAAAGTAGGTTCGTACGCTTTGTACTACGTAATCTTCCGTGGAATGACCCCTTTCTACTGCCACTATACTTGGATAGACTAAAGTTGATAGGTCTACAATCCTTAGAAAAGCGGCGCCTAGTAGCGGATATAGTTTTCGTGAGCCAAACCATTAATAGTGCTATTGCTTTCCCCTTTATGTTGGGCAAAATGCATCTTAACATTAATACACGGTCCTTAAGATCCGTGGAAATATTCAAAATTAGTTACCATAAAACTGAGTATGGTAGAAACGAACCGTTTTCCCGAATGCTGAGGTCAGCTAACGATAACGCTAAGGTGTTTCATTTTGGGTTGAGCAAAAGATATTTGAAAGACCTCCTATACAATGACTGTTGCTTGCATTAAGCAATGTTAAAAAAAAAAAAGGTTTTGTCAAAAATGCTCACTCAAATAGGTAACTTTCGTATGACAACAGTATCTCTGTCAACCCATATGTAGTTTTTTAACATTAAAAATGTTTCTTATTTCATCTGAAAAATCAAATTGTTTCCTTCAGTTCTTCTTTTTTTAAAAAAGAAAAACATATAATAACTTCAAATCGGCCTATAGCAGATTTTTTGATGCCCTATGGTAGAAATGGGACAGAAAACCTGTCAAAACTAACATTATTTGAAGGCTTTTTCTTCATAACTTTGATTCCTCTTTTCAAAAATTTGAAGGTAACCCAGACCGTGATAGCATAAGTCTATAATCTGCAAATTTATATTCAAATCAATGTATTAAAACTATATGAAGAGGGTTATTTTCTAATAGGATCATTTCTTTCTCCATTATCCTTAGACCGGTTTGAGTGAAATTTAACATGGTATCGTCTCTTTGTGTAGTTAATCTATATAATTAAATTAAACGAAATTGGTTCACAAGTTTTCCAATTAAATCCTAAAAACCATCAACAAAAAAACGACAAAACTTTCTGGTCACCCTGGTCTTTCCTTTACAACTTCGCTCACCCTTGGCCGATTTTGTTGAAATACAATGTCAAACCAAGTTAAGGAATAAGCAACCCGCACTGTAAATTTCATCAAAATCAAATAACGAGTTTTTGAGTTGTCTTGTATACGGACGGACGGACGGACGGACGGACGGACATGCATAAACCGATATAACTTTTGATTCCCTACACAACCATATCCTTAAAACCTATCTATGACGATTATTTCGATGTGTTACAAATGGAGTGACAAAACTAATATACCCTCTGATAGTACCTACCATAGGGCATAACTAGTAGGCATTGAAATAATAAAGAAATGTTGTGCTACTATATATTTTCCCACAAGGCTCTGTGTACGTCCGTATGTCCGTGAGCTGGAAATCGGCTCCATTTTGTTTAATAATTTGGAGAATGTTTTCTTCTTCATTCTTTTGGAATTTTGTAAAGAATTTAAGTCTCCAAATTGAAGTTCCTTTATCACAAGTTGAGTAATATCACGTCATGAATGTCTTCTTAGAAGCCACTTTCCTCTCCATAATGCTTTTTTTTCTTCTTTCGTTTTTCAAATAATTGCTGCTAGATAAATATTACTTAAAAGTGTAATTTGTTGTTTATTAATGTCTATTTTAAGTTTGTCACTTCACGTTTAACCTAAAATTTTGATATTTCACTCAAACAGTTTGTCAGATAGGTGTGAACAAAACAATCAAGAATTCTATGATTTGTTTAGAACATATGACAACTCGAAACAAAAAGCAGATACAAAAACATATGACAAAACAGATGAAGTCTGAACGCATCTTAGCAACAAAATTATCTAAGGAATCATTGTTGTAGATTTCATTACAACCGGTGGAAGATAAAATTAGGTGTCAAATTTCATAAATCTAAACAGAAAGAATAAATAAGTATCTATCAAGACATTTCCCATTGTTTTAGCCCTCCCTAATTATACTATTTGTCTAACCCTCCATATAGGCATTTATATCGTTAATGACTTCCGAATTTGATGCAAATCTCTTCCGAGTCATTTCTTCAAATTTGAAAACAGATAATAGTTACACGGAGATGAATCTGGAGAATATGTGAGATGGTTAAATCATTCGTGCCGTAATTCATGCAATCTGTGAAGATTTTAAACGATTGCGAGCAAAAGCAGTATACTAATGGCCTTTTGACCTATGTTCATGTATGATGTTCAAAAAGCATTCATATGAGAAGAGCACAATGCCACCTAGCGAATGGACTTTCAGTTTTCGATCTCTTAATGTTTAGACTTCAACGCGTTCTTCATTATAAAGGTTTGTAGGACCTAGTTTAAACCTATTAAATCAATATCGGATGGTTGTCATCGGAGATCACAGAGTCCCCATAGAAAGCGTATAAGTTTTCATTTGAATTCCTTACAAGTTAACTTCAATAAGCTGTAACTATACAAATGAATTGACAGATCGACTTGGAACTTTATACGTGTTCATATGATAATAGTACCATATTATTTAGATTATGAACACTTGTTAAATCACATATTTCAAAACACATTTACTGATGAGGATCGTGTATACGGCAGTCATGTTCACTGTGGCGTATGTTGTTGAGAACTTTCTGATGTACCTCCTAGTATTCTATGATTACTGAAAGTATATTTTGTTGTTTCTTATACTAGCTCTCAAATTTCTAAATTTCATTTTAATAGCATCAAACATATATTTGAATTGTAGCAACTATATTCATTATTAGATCATAAGAGTAAAATATTAGTCACGAATCTGAATTACTTGACTGGAAGTGGAATTAATAGCTTCATTGGAAAGCACGTTGTTTGGTAACTAATTCTAACATATTTTCAGTTCTGCAATTTTTCTGTCTGTAAATCTGCTTTCACATTAGCATTTAATTCACACAACAAATTGCACAACATGTGTGGTGAAAAATCCGCCGCAACCGTCATTTACATTTGCGACATTCATATTTTTTGCCTTCAGTGTATTATCCGATATATACTTTTTAGGCCATTACCGAAAAATTGGTATATATTCCTTCTAATAACCGATCAGTCCCTGAAATTGCAATTATAGTATCTTTAAATAGGGACATAACAATTTTATATCTTTATATGAACGTACCCTTAAACACTAATAATGACCTGTCAATGTCAAAACGTAGATTAAAGTCAAAATTTTCATCATGATAAAGTTCACGAACGAGCAACGCTTGGAAATTATTAAAAATTACTACAGAAATTCCGAGTCGGTGGTCGCAACTTTAAGAGCACTAACTCCAATTTTCGGCCGTAATAATCGTCCCACCGGACAGGCTGTGCGCGCTATAGTGGATAAATTCGAATCAACATTTTCACTATTGGATGTTCCTGTGCCAACGAAACGTCGTACCGCTCGCAGCAATGAAAATATCGCAGCCGTAAGTGAATCAATTCAAAATGAGTCAAATCAGTCCATTTCACGTCGTTCTCAAGAATTGGGCATATCTCAAACGTCATTGTGGCGTATTTTGCGAGAAGATCTTGGCTTACACCCTTACAAGATCAAATTGACTCAAGAACTGAAGCCACTTGACCATTTGAAGTGTCGAAACTTCTCCGTGTGGGCTCTGGCAAAGCTGGAAGAAAATACAGAATTTCATCAAAAAATTATCTTCAGTGATGAAGCTCATTTCTGGCTGAATGGCTTCGTCAACAAGCAAAATATGCGTTATTGCACAGCAACAAACCCACATGTGGTTCAAGAGACTACATTGCATCCACAAAAAATTACTGTATGGTGCGGTTTACATGTCGGAGGCGTGATTGGGCCGTATTTTTTCGATCGCCATGTTACCGTCAATGGAGAGCGCTACCTTGCCATGTTGGAGGATTATTTTTGGCCGGAATTAGATGAAATTGATATAAGTGATATGTGGTTTCAACAAGACGGCGCTACAAGCCACACAGCGTTAGCATACGTTGCAATCGATTTATTGAAGGAGAAGTTTGAATTGTTATGTCCTTAATGAAAGACCCTTTACATGGAGTAATGCATTTGACAGATATCCTCTAAACTAAATGTTGACGGACAGACGACATTATCTAAAAATATGTTTCTTGAATTCGGTCGATCAAGAGCTCGCAACTTTTTACCATGACAAAGCTTTATTCCCATTCCCATATCATATGGGAAGAAAGCAATAATTCCTTTTACCGAGAATTACAAAAAACAAACGTAATTGAAGCCGGAATTAAATTCCATATTCACCTGCTTTCTTTTAAATCTAATGAAATCAAAAGAAATTGTTTCATGTTTCTTTTTTGCAAATATTTTAATACTATGCACTTTTAATCGACTCATAATTACCAAATTTCCTAGATTTGAATGCGCAATGTTCTTTAGAACAATTATGATGTAGTCGACTTCATCCAATCGAGTGAATCCGGAAAGAAAGGTAATTGGACTTGTGTGGAAGGTATTAACAATGTGCAAATATATTATAATTATATTTTATTCGACACATATGTATATGTCGAGAACTTCTAAAGAATTGACTATAGAAAACCCAGTATCTCAGTATATCTGTGTTACCACATTGAACTTATTGAAATTCAAAATTCCTTTGACTAAAAAAGGGGTCCTTCAATTTTGAAGAAATGTAAGAATGGGACGTCCGTGTTTTATATTAATTTCATGCACCATGTTCTCATTGAATTTCAAGAAGACCTTGATTTATTTACACTTCATGTTTTACAGTCTACACCAGTAATTCCCAAAGTGGTCTATATCGACCCCCAAGGGTCGATTACGACTTGCAAGGGGTCCATGTCAGCCAGAAAAAAATTTGGGGGTCCATAAAACGAAAATGGGGGTCAACCTTTTGTAAGTTGTTGCCCTCCGCTTTGTGGTCGCCATACAATTTGTAAAAACTTGCACATAATGATATATCATCATGTATCATCATGTTACACACATACGCGCAGTAGAAATTCTTGTCTATTCCAATATACAATTTACAACGTTGCATAGTATCTTACATAATATTTATGATCTTGGGGTGATATACTCACTTTTAGCCCTTTCAAAGTGAGTAGCACTATACCAGCTGTCAAAAATACATTTGAATCACCAATTTCGAAAAGGCTTCATGTCGGTTTCTTCAAATTGTTCAGGAGACAGAAAAAACTGAATTTCTGCCAAACTATATGGAATTTAAAACCGCAAATTTTTTTGAAAGTGCTAACCATTGGACTGCGTCATAACATACTGAAATGGTTTTCTTTATTACAAGAGTGCCGAAAAAAACAACTGTTAGAGTTTTCCGAGATGAGCCCTTTTCGAAATTGATTGAAGAACGCAGGTGGTTTTAGTAATAAAATGGCAAATAAAGAATGTTTATCATAAGATAGTCAGTTTATTAATCAGAAACCATTATTATCACAATCATTGTACGAGCGTCTGCGGAAAATATAGAAAACTTTGAACTTTCGACTGACTAATTGTTTTTGTTTTGTCCCGAACATTCGTCGCAGAATAAGTAGAACTCCGTTATTTCTTCAGGGACGTTTTTACGAATATAATCATTTAAACACGATACGACTTCGTTGGGTCATTTGAGGGCTTGAACCTCGTGGTAGGAGTAGAAAGTAGTTTTCGCCACTGTCATAGTTGGCGGAAATAAAATACTTCCTGGATGGGCAAAACTGGCAGTGGGAGATTCTGCATATAATCAAACTCCAAACCCATTCTAGTGGTACCAACCACTTGAGATTTTTCAGTGATTTCTTTAATTTCAGAGTAAAATTTGGACGCCCTTATGAACTGGTAGTTAATTTCTTAACTATTAATTAATTTCTTCGCATTTTGAACACACTTCAAGTTGTGGTCTCCAAAATGACAAATTAAAATTGACCTTGAAATAGTTCGCATAGGCTAGATGTCTTGAATTAGTTTCGAAAAGGTCTCATCTCCAGAAGGACGTGCATTTTTTCCACTTTGGAAAACACAATATGAGTCTCTGTTTCTCATGGAACATGCGTCTATACGTGAAGATAAAAAAACGGCAAAAAAGTACATTTTGGAAAAAAACAGACATGAGCCCTTTTCGAAATTGGTGATTCATTTGATGCTGATGAATTTGCAAAAAATTAATATAGGTAAGCAGGGGGTCTACCCAAAACCGAAAAACATGGTAAGTGGTGCACGAGACAAAAAAGTTTGGGAACCTCTGGTCTACACTTTTATGGAGTCATAGATGCCCAAAGAAGAATTTTTTTAAACACCCTGTATTTTGGTAGTTATTATGAATTGGCCTTCCTATAAAGGAATAAATTGTTTCCTCATAATAAACCGAGGAACATTCTAAATGAATTAGGGTCTTAATTTAACATTCTAGGAGGAGGTGGCACGACAGGGACACATAATGAAAGGGTCATCACAATCATCACAAATGTTATTTACTTATCTATCTTCTAAACTAAATTAAATGCTGTTCGGTGGTAAGCGCATCACTTGAGAACGGCGGAACCGATTTCGCTCATTTTTTTGTTAAAATGTTCGTAGTAGTCTGAAAGAGGTTCCTACGGAAAGAAAAATGGAAAAATTCGCCCGGAAAATTGGAAAATTCGGGAAAAACTGAAAGTGCTTTTCCTCAGTTGGATTCCTGTAGCAGAAATACGTTTTTTTTGTCATTTTGTCAGCTACGTTTATTAATATTTTGACAGCTGTCATTGTTATTTTTTTTTTTAAAGGATAGTCCGGCATTTTCTCATAGAGCGTTTTACATTGGAATAACGTTTACAAGTTATTAAAATTTATTGTAAAAATCAGTCTTTGATTCCCCAAACTCACCGCGCATTTCGTGAATTTTCTGGTCGACATAATCGTCCATCTGAGCAAACAATTCGTCGAATTGGGGAAAGGTTTGAGAACAATTATTCTTTACATAATGTGGTGACGGCTATAATGCCGCTGTAAACGAATCTATAAGCGATGATTCAAATTTATTGATTTCTCGACGTTTGGGCTAAAGATTTGGGTATACATCCCTACAATATCCAGACTTTCTACCCTGGGTGCGTGCACCCTAAGTAAGGAGCGTCTAGCCAACTTGTACCTAACTACGGTGCTGACCTTCATTAGAAGGACAAATCGGTTCGGGGGAGAGACATAGTTTCTCAACCAACCTTTTTACTCCCTTGCCCTGTGTGTTCTCGAGCCTAATATTTTCGGGGTTCTTATAAGGTCCATCGATAGTGACTAAACAGGCGTCCAAACGCACAGTTTTTTCCTCAGTTTTGCCTGCGCAAATCAGATTTGGGCATGCAAAACTGAGCGTCTGGACAAGTCACAGTTCGTTTGCTCAGGCAAAAGTGCGGCTTGTGCTATTTCAGATCGTGTCTGAAAAATAACTGTGGTACGTGCATGCAAATCGTAGCGTGTGGATGAAAACTCATTATTTTACACAGTTTTCATGCAATTGCGAAAGGCGAAAGACACGATAATGTCTTCAAGAGACTTTTTAAAGGAGTTAAGCTTAAACTATTCATTATTAAAAGTTCTAAGCACAATATCTTGACATTAAGAAGTTCCAAAGAAAACTTTGTAAAAATATGGAAAAGACGGTATCGTGTGGACACAAAATTTGCGCAGGCTTTCTCACAGAAAAACTGCGCAAACTACGACTGTGCAAAAAGACTGAGCGTTTGGACCGTACCTTACGCACAAAATTTCAGCTTAATAGCTCATCTATGGCTTTTGGAAAAACTTTAGAAAATATTTGTTCTAAATAATATTAAAACCATATAACATAGAATAACATAGAATAACATAGAATAACATAGAATAGACTCCAAATAATTCAGAAAAATAAAACCAAAAAATTTAAATTTAAACAATTTAATGGAAAACAATTTCTTATTAAGTTTTTATAGCAAATTTAAATTAAATTAGGTTTTGCGTATTTTTATTGAAATCATATTTACTATCTTTTCTTTAAGATTTTGAATAGTTTATTTTGATTGTATTTCGTTTCGTCTTCGTAAGCGAAATCAAAAGTCATTGATATTATCTTTCGCAAAAAAATTTACCTTAAACAAAAAAACGACGGAACTTTGAAAGTGGCAGACGCAAAAAATTTGAGACACGGATTTCAGGCCAATTAAACATTCGCATTGCTAATATATGTAAGTAAGAATATGTAAACTAAAATGGAAAATGATTATATGAACTTATATACCTACGAAACGAAATATTTTACTGCATTATTTATGAACACATATTAAAAATTCTTCAATAAATTAATATTAAACTCAAGAAAATCTCTAAAACAAAAATCCCAGAAATTAGTAATTACGTTAGATTAAACGCAAAATCATTAATCACTTTCCCGACTAAAGGCCAATCTCAACACAGCCGACATCCTATTCTGATAAAAGTATGGGATGCACTTATGCAAAGTTTGGTTAAACAGAAAGGGAGAAACATTCATCCTACTAATTTTGTCGTCTTCTGCAGTTCTCATTTCCCCATCTGATTCTTCATCTGCCAGATGATTCCCGTCAAACGCAGAAGAACATGTTCATCTGATTTAATGAAACTTCATCTGCATTTGCATACTCTCACAATAACCATACACGATATCGTCGCACACTACCAATTTTTCTAAATTGTGTGGGGAAATTCAGATGTTTTTATTCGATCAATCCTAGCGAAAATTGCAAAAGTCCATCTCTTTCTAGTTTTTTGATTTTTCTGGTCAGAATAGGATGTTAGCTGTGTGGAGATTGGCCTTAATACAAATATTTTAATCGAAATCTACCTTTTATTCTAGAAGGTAAGAGGTAGAGAAATGGAAGTAAAATGCAAACTTCATTGCATAAATGATAATTAGATACATTTCCATCCATTCCGCCCTTCGTCATCCGATTATTTAAATCCGGAATAAAAGCTAAACAACGTCTGATTTGAATGAAATTTTTGCAGTTTTTGTGTTGCACCAAAATTTAGGTAGTTATTAGTTTATGGGCAGAAAATAACTCGGTTACTACTCGTCGCAGGTCAAGCCTTTTAACCGAATTCTAAAGTTCATACAATTTATGTATTTGATTCTAATTTAGAATTGACTAGTTTTAGTTTTAGCTACATTCGAAAATGACAACACTTTCTGAAAAATACCTTTTCTCCAAACATAATCTTTATATACACATTCGTTGCGCAACCGAAACTACTACTCTGTTATTTTGATTAGCACAGTTCAATTATTAAATCTGATTAAATTTTGAACCAAATTTTCTTATGGTAATACTAATTTCAAAATTTTTTTTGAAAAAACATTTATTCATGTAAAATTGAATTTAACGAAATTTCGACAGTTTAGCTCTGTTCAAACTTATCTTAACCCTTTTTAAGTAGAATTTTACCACCGTGTCCGGCAATCGAAGTGCCCTTCTAGTTCAAATCGCTATCAAATGTAAACCGCACATCTTGCAATACTCAAAATTTGACATGAATGTTGCTTGACATATTGTCTGCCAGTAGTAAAAATTATTTGTTGGTGGAAAAACGCGTCCTTTTTTTTTGTACAACGAAATTCAATTGTCGCGCTTCTTTTGATTGGAAAGTCAAATATGGAAATTCAGAGAGTTAAATCACATGAATTTGTATGAATAGTTTACGTATCGTACTGTCAAATGATTGGACAAGACTCGAAGTATAAAAGAACGCTATGGTGGAGGACGACGATGCAACTACTCGACAAAAAGTAAACAAAGTGCGTAATCGGTTGTATCGTAATCCGGAGGGGAGTTCAGTAACTATATCAAATGAATTGAACATAAGCGATAGAAGTGTCCGGCTCATAACAGCCAAATCACTGTAGACTGATCTGTGCGAAATTGACATAGTTTAGGCATCTGTACGTAAGGTGGATCTGGTTAAATTTTGGGTAAAATTCTAATATGGAAACATTAATTTAAAACTCTTTTTAATTCAAATATGGAAAAACTTTTTTTTGTAACAAACTGTGGCAATTTTCTAAGAGTGTCGAAACCGAAACTATTGTAGTTGGTGGATTTGGACGAAACTCAAATCTAACTTAGGTTTGGTCAGATTTTGAATAAAATCTATAAATGGCGCTATTGAGTACGACATTAAATTTTACATATTCGAATTTTATTTTATAACGTTTTGTAAACTGTTGGCTGCTAGTCAAACATTATCGGGACAGTTCCATAGCCGTCAACCCGAAATGGAGTAAATTATAATTCACTGTTATGTTGTATTTTCCTCACTTTTATCACCTATGCTAGGTGCTACCAGAGGGTATATTAGTTTTATCACTACATTTTTAACCCATAGTAATAATCATCATTTTTGCATGTCCGTCCGTCCGTGTACGAGATAACTCAAAAACACGTTATCCGATTTTGTTGAAATTTAGAATTTGAGTTGGTTATTCCTTAACTGGATTTGGTATTGCATTTCACCAAAATCGACCGAGCCAAGTTATTAAGCAAAAACCAGGGTGACCCGAAAGTTCTGTCGTTTTTTACTTATGGTTTTTCGGATTTAATTGGACAATTTGTGAACCAATTTTGTTTGAATTAATTATGTTTATTAACTACATAGATGACATCATGTTAAATTTCAGTAAAACCGGTCCAAGCATAGTGGAGAAAGAAATAATCGTAGGAGAAAATAAGTCTGTTCATAAAGTTTTTTTGATGTGCATACTTTAAAAACTAATATACCAATTTGAATAAAATTTGCAGAATAAATTTACGGTCTTAGAGTCTAGGTTACCTGCGAATCAAAGTAAGTTTGAAAAAGAACCAACAAAGTTATGAAGGAAAAACTTTAAAATATTATTAGTTGACAGTTTTTTCCTGTACCATCTCTGCCACATGTGGGCATCAATAAAATGGTTGCAGGCCGATTTTCAGTTACTATATGTTTAAGTGGGTATTTCATGATATTTTTGACATCCGTGGATGGCAGGTGTCTAGTGTCTAGTATGTTGTTTTACAAGTGTTTATTAATATAGACTAATAATAAAGATTTCTAATCACTGTGCTGGACTGATTTTTCTTATTTGCTAAAATAGGTCTGTTTTATTTGCCATACCCTTCCTTGGAGCAGGGTAAGTGGCAAATAAAACGAGCAGGAGTAGGAAAAAGCTTTAATTCAAATGTTTGTAGCGCTGCTTAGCAACCATATTGTAATTAAATGACAAACTTTTAGCTAATACACTTTTTATGGTAGAAAACTGAACTAATTCGGGTGCAATAGTTTACACCTGCTCTGAAAGTAGTGTAGGATTTGCTCTTTTGTTGTTTTTGCTTTCAATGTAAAAATTGCAAATGAAACAGACCTAATATGTTGGTTAAAGTTCTTTTGATATTTTCGCCTTCAATTTTACCTCCTGCAATAACAACGCTGAACATCACGTTGTCCATATGACTTGGACTGGACATCTATTTATCCAACTCTATGATATTGCTGTACTTTTTCTTCCGGTATCCATTTTGTATTGATATTTTTGGAGTGCAAATATGGCACTAATTGCATTTCTTCCAATATTTCCTTTTCTTAGTACTATTTCTTTGGTTTAATATTTCATTACTTATTTACAACATAATTGTGAAACTAATTATGTTTGGAAATAATTTGACAATGCGAATGTCTGATTTTCGTTCTTTTTGTTCGTTGGTTTTGAAAGTTGACAGAACACTGGAAGTGAATGTGAAGGCAAATAAGGCGGGTTTAGTGAGACTTCATTAAGGTAAGTCATAGACAGTTGGACGTATTTGAATCGAACTGCATACGTGCAGATAGGATGGAAGAATGGTAAATGATAACGGCAAGAAACAGAAGCAACTTTAATATTTCTTCTATTTGAATGAATCACAAAATCAATTCTTCAGAGTACATAATATTTACAATTGCTGGTTAAAGATATCAGTAGAAGAAATCTTGAGAGGAATTTAATTGTAATTCTTTTATATTATGTCATTTGAATAGCAAAAAAATTGCTAGTGTTTTAGCTACATGTATTTATTTACAAAAAAAAAATTGTTTGTATTTACTACAAGAAGTTTATTAAAACCATTTTAACATAGTAAATCATTGACATATCCAGAACCGAACTCCCGATTGAAGTGCACTGATAGAGCCCATTGGAAAATAATTGATATTATTATAACTCCTCATATTTCGAAATATTAAAAAAGAAGAACATATCAATGGATTTTTCATTAGTTGATAGAAATTTTAAAATACTTCCATCATACTTGAAGCACCATCCAAAACGATTGGAAAGATAGCCACTATCGTCGGATGGAAGGAATCCGAAAAAGATAATATACAAGTTTCTCAAAAAGAATTGAAACTAGAACGGAAAAGGCATAAACAATTGATTCTCCTTGTCCACTTGCAGCTTTTAAAACACCTTATATTCCTTCCATACAAGTGCGTCTTCCTTGAATATGTCAAAGATGCGTTTGAATGATAAAACAGATAAATTTTTTTTCCACTAATCCCGAAAAGCTATACTAATGTGTTCAAAAAGTAAGGTGAATTTAATTTAAACTTCCCGCGTTAACCGAATCGGACAAATTACATGTCAATATCATAATTGGTTTTTAGTTTACGCTTGGTTTTGTGAACAAAGAAAAGTGAATTTGGCGATTTTTACGATGTCGAATTTTGTTGAGCAAAGAAACGCCGCCGCTGAAACGAATCGAATGTTACAAAAGGCCTTCGGTGACGAGACTATGTTACAGAAAAATATTTACAAGTGGTACAAAGACTTCAAAGAAGGCAGAGAACGTGTTGATGACTTGAAACGCTCTGGACGACCATCGACGTCAATTGATGAGCAGCACATCAAGAAAATCAAAGAATTGGTGCTCGAAAATCGTCGATTAACAATTCGAGACCTTGCCGACATGCTTGCAATATCAATTCGATCAGTGCAAGCAATTTTGAACGATCATTTGTGCCTCAGAAGAGTCAAATTGCGTTTGGTGCTAAAATTTCTCAATTTTTTCGAAAAAGAGCGTGAGCGTGAGCCAAAAACTTCACTCATGTCGCTGCACATCCACCCTATTCGCCTGATTTAGCACCGTGTGACTTCTGGCTGTTCCCAAAGCTCAAGAGACCACTCCGGAGAAATTGTTTTGAGTCGATTGAAGAGATCAAACGTGAATCGCTACGCGCATTGAAGGCTATACCTGAGGACGACTTTTTAGCATGCTTCAAAGATTGGAAAAAACGTTGGCATAAGTGTATTGTAGCTGGGGGGGATTATTTTGAGGGAGACGAAATCGATTTGGAAGAATAAATAAAAATTGTTAATTTTAAAACAAAATTCACCTGAGTTTTTGAACAGAGTACATACAATATTTAACATTTTCAGGCATTCGAAAAATGGGTGAGATACATTGGCCACGCACCCTAGCAGAAATTAGGTCAATGTTTTGGTCAAAATTTCGAAAATTTTAACTAAAGCAAAGACACAGGGTTATGCAACGTAGTTTAGATTAAAGAATTAAACCTATTTTGTTTTTCGGTTTGGTAAAATTAACTTATTTCTGATTGGGCAGTGCCCAAGAGGAAATTATTTATTCAAATCGTGGTACACATGGCGTTAAGTTCATGTGAATAAATTCATTTCAATCGATAATTTCGTCTTTGCATTTACTGTAAGGCTTTCCCGGGCCATCTTGCGGCTCGAGATATATTTACGCCAATTTCCGATAACTTTTTCCGCTCTTTTGTGCTTTATCTCAGATATAATGTTAAGGATGTTGTCATGAGTTTGCGGATTGTTGGTATACTGCCGTTCTTTCGCAAACCAGCTATCGAATTCTTTACTCTATGTTTCACGAGCTGTATGACATATGGCTTTGAGTTGGATCCTTAACGGATGTAATATAAAGTTTATCTACTAAATACTTCATAGAGTTCCGTAGGAGAGTCCTTTAAACCAAATTTTGTTATGATTGAGCGATACAATTTCATCAATAACGTGCTGAAAATCAGCCTTTAGTTCTAGAATTGTTTGAGATTTTTTAATTTTATTGCTCACAGCCAAAGACAGCAATAAATCAGTGCCAAATCGCATGATCTTGGTGGCCAATTTTGATCATCAAAACGAGAAATGTTCCGAAAAATGCGTGTCATTATAAAAATAATTTCAAATATCAATGGTTTTCATAACTAAAAGACATTGCTCTATTGTATTGCGCTAAATAACTTTTGTGAACAAGACCCCGGAGCATGGATTTTCATTGGATTCAGTCAACCTAATTTCAGCCCTGGTCATATTTTCCACTATACAATTACAATGAATTATCAAGTTTTACTAATAAATTTATGCATATTAATTGAACGAATTTGATCGAAATCGATAGTCATTTTAAAAATAATAACTGTAGTCAATAACAATTGTGATTTAGATAAATCATTTTATGCTATCAAATCGTCCATGTACTAAGGTAGTCAATAATTTCTCAGCCTCGACAAGAGAACGCGCTGCTAACAGGTTAATTTTTTTGTCTTGCGTTGGTACAACCTTCATATGAACATGTGTCAAGTTTCACGTGGATAACTCAATTCAGTCTTTGAAGTTGACGTGTCATTGAATTTTTTTAACATGGAAAAAATTGAAATCGTGCAGTGATTAAATTCGTTGTTTAGGATAGTTTACTACCTACAGAAATTCATCCAAAATTGTTAGAAGTATATAAGGATGTATCTCCTTCACTTTCCACTGTGAAAAAATGTGCTGGCCTTTTTAAATCTGGTCGTACATGCCTCGAAGATGATCTACTCAAAGGTTGTCCAAAAAGTGTATCAACAACAGAAAACATACAAAAAATACAGGATATTGTTTTGGAAGATCGACGAGTGACTAGATGAGATAGATGACACCATAGCCATCTCACATAGATCAGTACATAAGATCTTAGCTGAAATTTTAGGTTTCAAAAAGCTTTATGAAAATGGTTGCCGCATTCACTAATAATCTAACAAAAACATCTTGGAATGCGACTTTCTCAACAACAGTTGGACCGTTTTAAGAAGGACAAAATGGCTTCCGGAGGTATATTCATCAGTATGAGACTTGGGTCCACTACCATGATCCTTAATCGAAACAAGAAGCTAAAAGAGGTCATAGCAGATGTAGAGGCGTATTTTGGAGGCCTACCGTATTTTCATTTCAGAGATGGAATCCTTAAATTGGAGAATCGTTGGAAGTTGAAGTTGAAGTTCAGGGAAATTATACTGAATAATAAAATATCTTTCATTTACAAAAACAGAATTTCTCTTGTGAGGCTGAGAAATTATTGAGTACCCTAGTATATAGTAGAATTATAAACAATCAAATCAATATAATGAAATAGAGTTCAATAGATTTATTAGTGACTTCCCTTAAAAGGAAGTTTCGAAATTACATCCGTTATTCATTATGTATTTATTACAACATATTTGGGCATTGATTTTTAACAAGTCATATTCTGTATATTATAAAATTAATTGACAATTGCTAGCAAAATATAAAGTACTTATATCTGTACGAGTCGCATCCATTTCAGATAATGATTTTTATCAAAATTTTTATTTCCTGTTTTGGCAATGCTATGTGATCCTTGAAAGCTAATTTTATTATTCAATCAAATGTTAAGTGCTCCACTCCAGTATATCTGAAAATACAAAGTACTATCTGAAACACAGCTAGTAGGGCATGGTTCATTAATTGGTGTTCCAGGTAAGTAATTAATTGTTGGTTTCTAATATAATATCTAGGCGTCAAAATTTTTGCTGTAAAAATAACAATTTAGAAAGAGAAGTAAGAGAACGAACTTTTAGGAGCTTTAAGCTCTTTCTATAAGACCTAATGAAGTTTACTCATGTTAAACGAAAGCTGTTTAAAATTTTACATATCTTTATACTCATTTATATCCTTGTTAATATTTCACATTAAATTTAAAAGTTATTCAAAATTTATGCATACTCTCTAAAAGGATTTCTCTTTCCAAATTTATTTTGTTTTGTTTCTCTTAAATGAAACAATTAATCAGTTTTCGGTTGAATAATGAAAATATGGAACAAATATTATTATATAATATTATTATATAGTGTCTTTAATAGGGACATAACAATTTTGTATCTTTATATGAACGCACCCTTAAACATTAATAATGACCTGTCAATGTCAAAACGTAGATTAAAGTCAACATTTTCATCATGGTAAAGTTCACGAACGAGCGACGCTTGGAAATTATTAAAAATTACTACCGAAATTCCGAGTCGGTGGTCGCAACTTTAAGAGCCGTAATAATCGTCCCACCCGACAGGCTGTGCGTGCTATAGTGGATAAATTCGAATCAACATTTTCACTATTGGAGGTTCCAGTGCCAACGAAACGTCGTACCGCTCGCAACAATGAAAATATCGCAGCCGTAAGTGAATCAATTTAAAATGAGCCAAATCAGTCCATTTCACGTCGTTTTCAAGAATTGGGCATATCTCAAACGTCATTGTGGCGTATTTTGCGAAATGATCTTGGCTTACACCCTTACAAGATCAAATTGACTCAAGAACTGAAGCCACTTGACTATTTGAAGCGCCGAAACTTCTCCGTTTGGGCTCTGGCAAAGCTGGAAGAAAATCCAGAATTTCATCAAAAAATCATCTTCAGTGATGAAGCTCATTTCTGGCTGAATGGCTTCGTCAACAAGCAAAATATGCGTTATTGGACAGCAACAAACCCACATGTGCTTCAAGAGACACGGAGGTGTGATTGGGCCGTATTTTTTCGTTGATGCGAACGATCGCCCTGTTACCGTCAATGGAGAGCGCTACCGTGTCATGTTGGAGGATTATTTTTGGCCAGAATTAGATGAAATTGAGATCGGCGATATGTTGTTTCAACAAGACGGTGCTACAAGCTACACAGCATACGTAAAAATCGATTTATTGAAGGAGAAGTTTGGATTGTTATGTCCTTAATGAAAGACCCTTTATTTAGTTTTAAAGAAACATTAAAAAACTTTTTTTAGAAATTTATTAATGCTACCACGAAGACTCAGAAATACGGCTATTGATGAAATATGAATTCTACCGTGGAACCACAGCAGCGGAAACAGCTCGGATTATTAACGATGTGTTTGGCACTGACATCACTACAAAAATCATGCAACATCTCGATGGTTTAAAAAATTTCGTTCCGGAAACTTCGACCTAACGGATGCACCACGTGGAAGACCTAAGACGAAAGTGGATAATGAAAGCTTCATTCGAATAAAGCTCAAAGTGTATGTTAATTATAGCTGATGTTCGGTGTAAGCAAAAAACAAAATATTAACTTAGAGCACAGAGTAACTAAACAGAGAAACCAATACATATAAAATTTGTGTACGCTGTGTTTTCCTATCCGTGAGTAAAAAAAATCCTTAGGGTTATCATAGTAGAATGCGTGATTTTTATTGGAGGAAGCGATTAAATGGGACGCGATCTTCATTGCGATTTATTCCCCCAAAAAATTTCTGAAAGATTTTGAAGGACCAATTAACTACAAAAGGGCATGGCTGGTTTTCAAAAGCAAAAAAAAAATTTATTTAAAAAATATGGTCTTATACAGGGTGACACAATATGAACGTTGTATATTCTTTAGGAGTCGTTAAGTCCCTTGCAGTATGCGCTGTGGCTTCATCTTGTTGGAACCAAATGGTGGTTTTCCACAGCTGGCCTAAAAATTTTCCAAAATCTTCCGATATTGAGCACTATTAATGGAAATTTCTTCGAAAATAAAGACGGTGTTATTTTCGAAGAAATTTGGACCAGTGATCCTCTCAGACGATACACCGCACCAAACAGTACACATAAGTGGGTGTAATTGTCGTTGATGAATTGCTCTTGGATTCTCTGTAGCCCATATCCTGGAGTTCTGCTTGTTTACGAAGCCATTTAACTTGAAATGGGCTTCAACGCTCATTATCAAATTGTTAAAACAATGGACCGTTCATGTTCAAAATAAAGTTGGATGATTTTGGTTCATTGTTCGATTGTGTATTGTTCCTTTTCACATTCACCATTACAAAATCCTGAAATAATATTTTTAAAATAATTGAACAAAAAATTATCAATAATTCACTATACAACATTTTCCGCCACCCTGTCTTTTTTCCAAATTTGTACATATAATTATCGAGAGAAAAAATTAGAAGGTTGAGTCCTCTGATTCTAAGCTACATAGTTTCTACGAAAAGAGGAAACGGGGAAAGGTTGAAACACAAATAATTTTTTTCTTTGCGATTTGATCTATATTTCTTTTAAATGCAATTTCAAAGGCGAGGGGGACAACATTTGCGGAGACAAAGGGGGTTGATTTTTTGGCAATATGAAAATATTGGATTTAAAATAAATTTTTCTTCTACAGGAATTTACTTTCAATTTTTTGTGATTTGATTCCATGAAAAATATATTATAATACAATATCTGCAGTTTCTGGACAAGTGATGTTTTAAGGCAGAGGGGAATACATTTTTTGGAAATACTTTTATGTGTTGTATTATCACAGATTGTGTGATTTTATTTAAAGAAATTGTAAAATCAATGTGCCGATCTGTGATAATACATTTTTTTTAAAACAAAATTAGGAAAGGTCAGTTTTTTAAGCGATTTTATGTTTTTTGTTTTTTTTGCTATCTAAAAATTGTTTTAGCGAATGCATATAAATTGCAATATCGGGAAATATATCTCTCTTAGTCAACAATTAAAACTGGAATAGGTCAATAAAAATATTATTGTACTTCAGATGTAATTGCAGTTCAGCAAGGGCACGTGAAGCTGAGAGAAGTCTTGCCAGGAAAGGAAAGGGCAGGATATGTTAGTGAGAAATTTGTAGATTTAGAAAACAGCTAAATAAACTATACAATACAATAAACTATACAATAAATAAATAAATTTTTTTTTGCTTTTGAAAACCAGCCATGCCCTTTTGTGAATAAGTAAAATATTTTTTTTTTAATCTCTGTTTTGATTCGTCCTTCATAATTATTTAGAAATTTTTTGGGAGAATATCAGAATAAAAATGGCGTCCCATTTAATCATTTTATTCAAATTATTTTGAAGAGGTGGTAATGCGATAAATCACACACACACTCTCAATTTTGACCGTTCAATACTAACGTCACACGATCTAAACATTATTATGGGTGACTTCAACGCTAAGGTCGGCAAAGGAAAAACCGACGAAGTTATGGGATCATATGGTCTAGGAACTAGAAATGAAAGAGGTGATCGTCTGGTACAATTCTGCCAAGAAGAAAAATATAAGATTACCAATACTTGGTTCTGCCTACCACCTAGAAGACTATACACCTGGATCTCACCTGGAGATAACAAGGAACACATTGTTAGGAACCAAATTGACTTCATATTAATAAATAAAAGATTCAGCTCATCAGTCAATAAAGTCATGACTTACCCAGGAGCTGACGTCCCATCAGATCACAATCTACTTGTTGCTAAAATAAAAATCAAACTAGCATCAACTCGTAGGCCGAAAATACATCAAAAACTTGATCTCGAAAAACTCAAAAATAATGAAATAATGCTAAACATCAAAACGGAGGTAAACAAACAACTTAATTCTCTTGATCTTTATGGAAATGATATAGAACTCACATGGCAACAAACAACAAATGTTCTAAAAAGTGTAGCAAAAAATGTACTAGGAACAAAAAAATACAAGGCAAAGCAAAGATGGATTACAGATGAAATACTTGATCTCATGAACGAAAGAAGAAAATATCGTAACAACAATCAAGTTAAATACAACCGGCTTCAAAAATTAATCCGATCCAAAATTAGACAAGCCAAAATTAACTGGCTAGATCGCGAATGTTCCGATATTGAAAATTTGCAGCAGCACCACGATGATTTTAACGTACATAAAAAAATCAAGGAAGTTTCTGGTGTTTACCGAAAAATCTCCCCATCTATATTGCTAAACAACCAGAACCAAATCGTTACAAACCCGGAAGAAAAACAAGAAATTTGGAGAAATTACATAAACCAGCTGTTCTCAGACATGACAAGATCTAACTACACTCAAGGATCATCAATACAACTATCTGGCCCCTCTATCACTAAAGATGAAATCATAAAAGCGATAGAGTCATCAAAAATCCACAAAGTGGCAGGTCCGGATGAACTGCAAACTGAAATAATTAAGTTAATTGACAACGATAACATAAATATTCTAGTAAAAGTGTTTAATAGTATTTATGATAGTGGAGCTTTTCCGGAAGACTGGTTAAAATCAACTTTCATTGCCCTCCCAAAGAAGAACAACGCTAAGAGATGCAATGAATACAGACTAATAAGCTTAATGAGCCACGCTTTAAAGATTTTTCTGAAAATCATACATAGGCGGTTGTACAAAATGTGCGAATCAGCAATGGGAAATACACAGTTCGGGTTCAAGGAAGGAATGGGAACACGAGAAGCTCTTTTTAGTATACAAGCCCTGGTGCAAAATTGCAAAGACGTACACAAAGATGTATTTCTCTGCTTCATAGACTACGAAAAAGCGTTTGATCGAGTACAACACGACAAAATGATCAGCATCCTCAGAAATGTAGAGCTCGATGATAAGGACATACAGTGCATCAAGAATCTCTATTGGAACCAAACTGCGGAGATCAAAGTCAACAACATTATAACACGTAATCTCCAAATCAATAGGGGTGTTAGACAAGGGTGCATTTTGTCACCACTACTATTCAACCTGTATTCTGAGAACATTTTCCAAGAGGCTATTAGCTCGATAGACAAAGGAATTAAAGTAAATGGAATCTACATCAATAACATTCGATATGCAGATGACACGACTCTTATAACTGACAACTTGGATGATTTGCAATATCTAGTCGACAAAGTCAACGAATATAGCAATCGCTCCGGTCTTCATATAAACACCAAAAAGACTAAGTTCATGATAGTCAACAGACTTAACAACTTAAACAATAATGGTGTCATCACAATAAACGACGAACCTATCGAACGCGTTGTTAGTTATAAATATTTGGGATGTCATCTCGATGAAAGCTGGACCTCAGATAAAGAAGTGAAATGTAGAATTGAAATGGCAAGAAGCTCCTTCATGAAATATAAAAATGTACTTTGCAATCGAGAAATAAATATCAAACTCCGTTTAAGGTACCTAAAGTGTTATGTTTGGTCTGTACTATTATATGGAGTAGAAGCGTGGACGCTGAAAATGACGGCTTTAAACAAATTAGAAGCGTTTGAAATGTGGTGTTATCGGAGAATACTAAAAATTCCATACACAGACAGAGTTACAAACCTAGAAGTTCTCAGAAGACTAAACATAAATAGAGAATTACTTCTAACTGTCAAGCGCAGAAAAGTGAGTTACTTTGGTCACATAATAAGAGGCCGGAAATATGAGCTACTCCAATTAATTATTGAAGGAAAAATCGAAGGAAAGAGGAAAATAGGAAGAAAACAAATGTCATGGCTTAGAAACATTCGGAACTGGACGGGCATTAGAACCGTAGGAGAATTGGTTCACAGTGCGAGAAGCAGAGAAGAGTACGCCAATATCATTACAAGCTTACAATAACATGTGTATAAAGTGACCGCTTAACATCCAGTAGTGGATCGGCAACAGAAGAAGAATACTAACGAAACTCCCGTGGCAAACTGTTCCCATACTGAGATTGGATTTTGCAATTCTAGGTCTTCCTTATTAGTATTGAGTAAAAAAGTTGGATAAGAGGGTATCGCATGAATTGAATGAAGCCCAGAAGGAATGACGCCTTGAAGATATCCTTAAGTTTCTACATCTCACGAAAGACACTGGCAACTCTCTGTCACCCATCATATTCACCAAACAACTGACTACCACTTCTTTCGGAATTTGAACAAGTTCTTGGTCGGAAAACAAATTAATTCGGAAGAGGCTGTGAAAAGTTCCTTCTGAGACTTCATCGATTCCCGTGAGTCACACTTCTACAGCAGAGCAATAAATGAACTACCACTGAAATGGCAAAAGTGTATCGATACTATGAGTTCATACTTAGATCGAAAATTACAACAAATTTTCAATTCATGGATCAGAATTTGATATTACACATTCGAATAGCTAGAAATTTTGGACTATAATGCCAGATTATCTAATATCGGTCTAGGGAAAGTAACTAATGTTCGCAGCTCGAAAGTTACATGACAACTAAATAGAAATGAAACTTGTACCATAATCAAAGCAAGCTATTAGCTGTAATCAAGCTAGTATCGTCCTCTTTGGGTGTATATTATAGTTTTTTCATTCAATAGATTTCTAATCTTGATAATGACATTATGAATCTAGCTTCAAGAATTCAGCTTAAAATACAGTCGATTTTATGGTAAACCGAGATTGACTTCAATTGGAAACATAACCTAAAAAATAAAAACTACAATTATGACACGCATCATAACAGGTAACGAGAAGTGGTTTTATGAGTTTGACATACAAACTAGCCAACAAGGTTCGGAATGGCGTTTTCATAAAGAGCGGAAACCGAAAAAGCTCTCGAAAATTTGATTGTTTTCTTAAGTTATCGTGGTGTTACCCACACGAAATTACTTCCGGAGTGGTAAACAGCCAACAAATAATATTATCTGGGCATTATGAAGCCTTTGAGAGAGAATGTTTGCCAGAAAAGGCCGGATTCATGGGAGTACAATTCTTGGATTTTGCATCGATAATACGCTGTCCCGCACATTGATAGTTGTACGCAAATTTTTTACCCAAAACTCAACAAATCTCATCGATTAAGCACCATTTTCGCCAGATATGGCTTCTTGTGACTTCTTCCTGTTCCTCCGGTTAAAATTATCACTTCGTGATGCCATAAAAGAAAATTCGCAGAAGATGTTGGAGGCTATACTGGAAAATGCCTATAAGAAGTGTTTCGACGATTGGATTAGTGGTTGGCATATGTGTATCACATCAACTGGGACTATTTTCAAGGACGCAAAATAAATTTTAATAATTAATTGAACATGTTGTATTGACAAATTCCGGTTGCTTTTTTGAGGGATTGTGTACTCGTATTCTAACTTAATTTGAATAGTTGGACGACAATAATAAATATATGATCGGTAAATTAAAACGATTTAAGGATTTCTTAACAATTTAAGCAATACCGTAAGATTTTCGGTATAACGACTTAAGGCCAATCTCCACACAGCCGACATCCTATTCTGACGAGAAAAAACCAGAAAAGTAGAAAGAGATGGACTTTTGTAATTTTCGCTAGGATTGATCGAATAAAAACATCTGAGTCTCCCCATAAAATTTAGAAAAATTGGTAGTGTGCGATGGTATCGTGTGTGATTATTGTATGAGTGTGCACCCGCAGATGAAGTGCCATATAAATCAGATAAACATGTTTATCTGCTTTTGAGGGGAATCATCTGCAGATCGTAAATCAGATGGGGAAATCAGAACTGCAGAAGACGACAAAATTCGTAGGATGATTGTTTCTCCCTTTCTGTTTAACTAAATTTTGCATAAGTGCATCCCATACTTTTATCAAAATAGGATGTCGGCTGTGTGGAGATTGGCCTTTATACATACTTTTACCGATTTTAAAAACTCAACGATTTCATTTCAGAAAAATGACCTTCTTTCAATAAATTAATTGAATTGAACTATTTAAATTGTTTCATTGAATAACAATGATTGGTGATTCGAGACGTTGTAAGGATATTTGGATTAGTATTCTTATTTTTCAAGTAATAATATGTGTTTACAATCTTCTATAGTGGTGTATTTTATTTTGCTGAATCAACCATCTTATCATTTTCCTCAATTTTGTAGATGCATAAACGTAGAAGAATCATTTCTGGTTTCAAAATAATATTATTTTTCGTCTAATGAAATTTTTGCATCTTGTAGCACGTTTAATGTAGTAGCAATTTTCTCGATATATTAGGAAATGTGCACTACATACATACGTGTTGACTTTAAAGTGGGCAAATCTACCTAAAATCCCAAAGTTAAATGAAAAGGATTTAATAGAATGAGAAATGGAAAATGTGGGAGTTTTCTTTCAAATCTCGGTCAAGGATATAAAATTGTTATTGTTCGAAGTGGCGACGATACATAAAACTTGATGACTTTACTTTTGGAACAACGAAATTATTATTACAAGTCGTTCCAAGAAAACTACTGTACTATATATGCATGCATGTACATGTGGAGATGTAGTATGATGACATTAAGTATTGCATTCGTAGATACCTCAAACCCTTGAAACCCTATAGAATTCTTGGGTTAAACCAAGTTTATAAGAATATTGGGTTTTCATTTTAAAATAGTAGTGTAATATCTGCATGTGAGCATGCAGTTTAGACCTCCCGTACTAGTTTTATTGTTACCATATTCCTGATAGTTTATTTTGTGCCATCGTTTTCATTGGGAAATTTTTATATTTTTTGAGAAATAATATATTTCGTTTTATCCTTATGCGTCCTAGAAACCTCTTCACTACTAGATGTATCAAAAAGTCGCCGGCCTAAAATAATAAAGCAATGTTTATTTTTCAACTAGACTTAGTCAAAAACATTTCTAACTTTTTTTATCACTTTCAGATAATGCGGTTTGTCTAACCCTCAAAATAGGCATTTAAAGGCCAATCTCCATACAGCCGACATCCTATTCTGATGAAAATATGGGATACACTTATGCAAAGTTTGGTTAAACAGAAAGGGAGAAACAATCATCCTACTAATTTTGTCGGCTTCTGCATTTCTGATTTCCCCATCTGATTTACGATCTGCAGATGATTCCCCTCAAAAGCAGATAAACATGTTTATCTGATTTATGGCTTTTCATCTGCGTTTTCATACTCTCACAATAAACTTACACGATACCGTCACACACTACCAATTTTTCTAAATTTTGTGGGGAAACTCTGATGTTTTTATTTGATCAATCCTAGCGAAAATTGCGAAAGTGCATCTCTTTCTAGTTTTCTGATTTTTCTCGTCAGAATAGGATGTCGGCTGTGTGGAGATTGGCCTTAAGTCATCTTCTGAATTCGATGTAAATCTCCTAAACCAAAATCATATCTTCAACTTTGGAAACAGATAATAGTCACTAGAAGAAATTTATCTCTAGCATACGGGAGATGGTTAAAAAATTTGTTGCAATTTTGCCATTACTTTGAAGATATTGTGGAATTGCGAATAACTTTTTCATGTAAGATGTTCAAAATACATCCATGAGATTGCCACAATATCAGCTATCTAACACGATTTCACCTTTCTAACACAATATCGTGAACTTTTCCAGCAATTTTTTCAGTGGTCATCTTAATAAGCTGACGTGGGCAATCTTCATTTTAAACTAGTTATCAAAGGTTTCAGGATCTCCGTAGATAGTCTATAGTTTTTCTTTGATTTCCACATCAGAAACCAGGAATCCTAATTATTGATCGATACTGAATTTTTTCCATATTTGATGAAAAGCAAAAGTTTTCCACTTTGAATGGCTGCCAAAACTGAACTAATCAACAGACCAATGTGTGGAACTTTATACGTGTTGATAGACTCTATATTAAAAGATATGGCAACACTTTTTGATACGCCAAGTATAATATTTAGATATACAGTTGAGGAAATTGTAAACCGAATGTGCGGCATGTTCATCTGATAAAACCGTAAAAAATTTTGTGTACAGGATTGTGAAAGAACCAAGTTGAATATTGCAACTGCACAGAAAAAACAAACCTCTATTGGACGTGACGTGACAGGCTTTCCTATAGGGAATTATTGGGACACAAGATAGAAATGAAGATAAAAGAGATTCTACCAAAAGCGTAAAAGAAGTTGAAATTATTTTTATCATCTTTCTTTTTTTATGCTCGGATCTTGAAGACAACAACGTGGAATTGAATATGAAGCCATCCAGAAAGTCAAGGCATTCAGATGGCGAATTTCTATTTTCTATAATTTTTTCTTTTTTTTTTGGTTGATGAGATACCAAAGCTTCGATCGTTAAGTTTTCATTTCTTTCAATTTTATATGAAGTACTGAAATATAAATACGAGTTTGTTGGTTCCACCAATGGAGAATGTCAAAAAATACTCTTCTTGTCTGTGCATTCCCCATTTATGATTATATAATGTTATTTATGTTAGATCAAAATTTAGAATTTACTAGAATAGCATAAAGCCATCATCATCCTTGAAGGATTCACGACGTACATAATTAAATATGATAGTAAAGGGTTTTCCAAAATTGACATGAAGATGAATTGCTCTATTTCTGTTTATTTTAACTAAAAGTACTATCGCATACACTTATACGTCAAAGATTTTCAGGTTCAGGTTTAGGCCCGCTGCATACTTAAGCTAAGCCATTCGGGCGAGCCTAGCTGTAGTCACATAGCATAGATTGGTTCGCTCTCCATGTTGCACACGCTACGCGCGGCGATATTTTTGGAAAATTCATGCCATCAGTTCTATTTGAGCCGTCCAAAAGATATAATGTACGGATACAGTATCGATGAATTATTTACTAGACCTAAGTTCGAGTCAGGTTTGTCTGAAGAAGAATTTAAATAAGACATTTTATTAAGTTTTGTTGAAAGAAAAGGAAAAATAAGCATTTGGTATTCACCATTTGTGATGAAACGTACGAAATATTGCAAATTTCATACTCTTTCGCCCGTTTTAACCGATGCTGAGTTCTTTAAGTACTTGCGATTAAGAATGGAGCAATTTGAGGAAGTTCATAACTTAATAAAAAAACGAAATGGAAACTCGAAACACATTTCTCCGGACCTCCATTATAACTAGAGAAATCTAGCTGTTTGTTTAAGGTAGGCATTTTTATAATTATAAATATATGATAATAAAAAATTTCACTTTTAATAAAGAAGACACTCTATATTTTTGCAAGCATCTATTCTACACTGTATTAGGCCGAAAATAGGTATATGTTAGTATCAGCGATGCCAGCAGAGATCGCTTGCGTACTTGAGACCTGAACTACTTGAGAGAACTTAGTTCGTATCGTTCATGACCAGGCGATGTAGTTTCATAGGTTCGCTGAAGTGTCAGACGACGAATTTTAGCTCATTTTCAAAACCGGATTACCGCAATTACCTCTGACCGAATTTCACAACTTTTTCTCCAAATATTCTATGAAATGTCACCTTTAAAGTGCACTATAATATAACTTGATAAAGTTAGAACTATTAAAGTAGTGCGATTCTAAAACCCATCTATTGGAAAAAACACCACGAATGTTTTCCTTGACTAAATACTTATGTATCCGGACTTTCAATTCTAAATTCTGAAGATGACAAATTTAAAAATTATGTCAAAAATTTGAAGTTTTGGCATAAACTTTTTAGTACCTATAATTTCATATTGTGAAACCAAGTTCAAAATTCTCTTGTAACTCTTGTAACGAAGTTACAAACAAGAATTCAAAGATATATATATTTTCATCGAAAATATTTTCGATTTCGCAGTTGAAAGGAGCCATTTAGAGTATAAGACTCAAAATAAACTTCAGTATAGTTAGTCTATCACCAGACTCAGAGAAGCCGTTTTGTAGTAAGAAAGCTTTACTTAGGAGACTGTGTTGGGAGTCACCCGTACCCCGACATCAGAATCCTTCATAGTACAGTAGGACCTCTTCATAAGTGACACCCGTTTGAATCACCCGAAATCTTATAGGAAGATCTGATTGATGTTGGACCGCTCTTGCTCACTACAGAATCTCTTTTAATGAAATACCCGACCATAATACCCGAATCGGCAAGACAGTAGAACCCCGATAAATGGTACACTTCAGCAGTGAGACCATAACCGATTTCGCCTTGTAAAGAGGTACCTGTCCCTGATCCAAAATACTGTGTACGTCACCCGAACCAACAAGATCTTCTAGACCAGATTTCCGAGATAGTAGGTAAAACTACTGACCTGCTCGTACATTTAATACGAGATACCTGTGCTTGATATTGTTTGCGTCACCCGCACCAGCAGTATCAAACAAATACCGACCGATACGACCCATACACATCCTATGTATTGCTGCCCGCCTCAAAATATCCCACTTAACCTCCTTCCCCAATACTAACAACCGTATCTCCAAGTAGGCAGGCAGGCATAAATAGTGAATAAACATAAAATGACATTATTTTTAACATAAAAACCGATTTGTTCTTATTTCAAACAACCGTATCCGACCGCTGGAGCCGGCGAGCTCACCCCGTGCACGAAACAACGTTACACTCTCTTAATAATAAAATGTCTACACAAATCTCTAAACTAGAATAGTCATTTCTGCTATGTTCTCTTCCCGCAAATAAATGGAATCAGATGCCCAACGGTAATGGGGTCATTATAAAATCTTAATTATTTGAAATTTGTATCCTAATGCCTAACTAAGGATTCAATAAATTATCAAATGAAACTAATGTTTTTTCTAAAAGCATGATAGGTTAACTAAAATTGGCCAATAACTGATGTCTTATCCTTATCTATCATAATATAAAATTTCTAACCTTTAAACAGAATTTTGTCATGTACACGCGGGGATACTGAAAAAGATAGAGCAAAAGAATGCAATTAAATAGATCACCAAAGGAAATCACCTAAATTAAGATTATAGTCAATAATCTTTATATTCCATCAACACGTGAATAGACAAGTTGCATCATATTACATTAGAGGCCATATACGAAGCGATGATTCTAATTATTAGCATGATCACTTTGATGTGAGAAATACTCCTTAGATACTTGGTACTTTGGTACTTGGTGAAGTTAATGAAGTATAAGAAGCAGTTTTTTTTTTTTTTTATGAAAGAAAATTGATCGAAAACGAATAAGGGAATTTCATGTGCACTATGATTGTGCCCCGTTAAGATTGCGACCGATAATGTTAAGTTAAGATGATGGGAAAAGAAGATTTAGTTTCGGTGTGATCTTGAAAACGTTTCTGGCGAACAAACAGAATCCCATATAGATTTCATATAGGAAGGCACAAATTCAAAATTATCTATGATAAAGATCCCATCCATATGAATTTGCAGTAGATATACTATATACTTGTATGTATATATGCAATTAGTCTTCCAGGCAAAATGAAGTAGAAGAAAAGCTTCTTTCCAACAATATCTAAAAGAGCGATGCACGAAAGATCAGAAAGGTCGGTTTGTTAAATTATCGATCGTTAAATAGTTAGATAAGGTAATTTCCTACTTTTTTTTTTCTATATGTAATCTAAGAAGACAATTGTTAGATCGGTTTTGGATTTTATTCGCTTTTTTTCCTACATAGTTATCTCTTGTTTATAATTTCTAAAAATATGCTACAAGAATAATTGGATTAAAATATATTTCCATTTATGGCGGTGCAAAACACGACGAAACTAGGTAAATATAGAAATATGTGAAAAAAAACGATCTTGCCAAGTTAGCAAGATCGTTTTCTTCAATTTTGCGTAGTTTTTAGCATAGTTTCTAACGGTTTGAAAATATTTCTAGTTAAAATCATCGAAATAGTTAACTCCCACAATTCTTCCCTCCGATTAAGTCTTTTCCAGTACATTTATAATAGCTGTGTACGGAACCAGTACCCATAAGTTTATGTATAGGAATGCAGTCTTTTTCTCTGCAATAGCATGATAATTATTATTAAAGTTGACTAATTGAATGGATGACGTGTTAATTATAAGATCGGTGCGTTTTACGAAATCGTGCAAAAATTCTATTGCCATAATCGATTTTATATTTCAATTTTATAGTACGAGTGGAGCCATAAAAATACAACATAATAAATCGTTTACATTTAGAAATATATCTAATAAATTTCATGTCCTATGGTATAGAAATTGGACTCGTACTTAATATAGTTTCAACGACATTGCAGCATAAAATTTTTTATTAAATCAGATTTTAAAAAAATATAGTAAAACTTTGTGGTCACCCTCTGATTTTTGGTTTATGACTTCCGTCGGACAATTATGTTGAAATACCAAATTGAATTAAGAAAACATACCATATAGTAATGGAAAATCGACATATAGCCGATTTTTTGAAGCCCTATGCCAGAAATGCGACAGAAAAACTCTCAAAACTAACAATATTTCAAAATTTTTTCTTCATAACTTTGTATCCTATTTTCAAAATTTCCTATAAATATATGAATCACTAAAAAAAAGAATGGAAGCCTCTATGACATTTAAAAAGGGGTCTTTCATTGGTGGTCCTAAGATTGTTTAATTGTTCTGTCTTCGACTGCCAAATTTTCTAGGCTTCTGCAATTAATATTCGTGTGTAACCCTTAGTTAAGTCAGGATGCTCTTTCATTATGGTGTCAATTAGTATGTTAAATTGGGCAGTATTTGTAGAATTTTTATTTCTACTCCTAATTTAAAGAATACACTTCGTTATTTTATATTTAAAAATACATTTACCGAACTCTTTACTAACATTTTAAACCAATAAAGTTTTAAGAAACTAAAGTGAGTAGTTTAACCTTAAAAATTATATTCTGACGAATCACAGAATACCAAATATCGAATAGAATCGAATAAGTTGGTACGTCTTGTTCTCGGTTGAACTCAAATGAAACGTTGCGTATTCAAGAACAACGAAAATCGAGTATCGAGTACCGATCGGGTAAATATCGAGTAAACTAACGTAACGCCATATCTGAGAACAGAGGATTATACATATAATTTTTAAGTAATATAAGAATATGAAAATAGACTAATTAATTTTTAAAGAGGACAAAGCAAAGTGTTTTTAAATTCATAAATTTAATTAAAGAGCCGAAGCATTTGCCGAAAGTTAAAAATATGGCCCCTCTTCTTAAGAAATGTTCCACTATTTTCTTTCTTTATAAAATTTGCAACTTTCCGGAAACACAAACATTTTTTTATTAATTAACAAAAACAAATACATACATTACAATATTTCATGATTTTTCTGGAGCAGTAAACTTATAAGATAGTGTGAAAACATGCAACAAACAATCACTTGACATTTTGTCGTCGTGACAGTTCTCAAAAGATCTGGAATGTTTCCATGAGTATATAACGAATTGAAAACAATTAGACTCTACTACCTATACGCTCGAAGAGATTTTTTGCAAACTAAAGTTCAGTTCAATATCAGAACTTCATCAGTAAAATGAGTGTTTGTACAGTGATTGAAAGCTCAGTTCAAGTCAGACTTTTCGATCACTGGTATCGAAAAGATTATTTTCAATTCGATTTTAGTTTGTGAACTTAATAAGTGAAGTGATTATTTACAACATCGTCTGAGAACTTCAACAGTGATTATCGAAGGGATTGTTTACAAAGAGATTTGAAAGTGATTGTTTGAAGTATTTGCATAATAGAAAAACGAAGAACAGTTTCAATTAAGCATCGGAAAATTCAAATTCATTAAATACAAAGTTTATTTTAGAATAGTAAATGGAATTTATACACCTAATTCACTATAAATAAAAAGTGGTATTATATTTAACATCGAATCGGCGAAGTAATACATAACAATATTGCACTAAACTCACTAGAATTCAGTAGCAGTATTCTATAATATTCTTTAGTTAAGTAAATCAGAGAATACTTCTAGAAAACACTACACAAATTTCTATCATAACATAAGCGAAAGATGATTACAACATTTCCACGAATTAGAAATGATTCTGTCAAAACCATCAGACATTTGGAGACGATTCTCGAAGAATTACCTGAGGTATAAATACGAGACAAGAATTCGAGTATTCAATCAGTTTCTTTTAAAACGTCATAAAGTGAGCTTCAAATATAAAGCCGAGTACAGAAACATAACTTTGCTTCTAAAAGTAAAAATAGTGATTGTTGTACTGGAAATAAACTGTGATGAATTAGTTTTGTATAAATTAATTATTGATAGCCAAGTATTTTTAAGACTAATTGTTACCGCAGAAATAATTGAATCACCAATTTCAAAAAGGGCTCATGTCGGTTTTTCAAATTGTTGAGGAGACACAAAAAACTGAATTTCTGCCACACTGTATGGAGTTTAAGGGCGCAAATTCTTTTGAAAGTGCTAACCATTGGACTGCATCATAACATGCTGAAATGTTTTTTTTTTTAAATATAAGAGTGCCGAAAAAAACAGCATAATGCCACTTCGTTAGGTCCTTGAGCGCTTGACCCTCGTGGTAGCAGTAGAAAGTTGCTTTCACCGTTTTCATATTATGCACAGAAAATTCATAGACACATAGTTGGCGAAAATAAAATACTTTCTGGACAGGCAGAACTGTCAGTGGGAGATTCTGTATATAACCAAACTCCAAACCCATGATAGTGCTACCGACCAGTTGAGATTTTTCAATGATTCCTTTGATTTCAAAGTAAAATTTGGACGCCCTTATGAACTATTAGTTAATTTCCTCGTATTTTGAGCACACGTCAAGTTGAGGGCTCCCAAATTGAGCTTGAAATAGTTCACATAAGCTAGATGCTTTGAATTAGTTTCGAAAAGCTCTCATCTTCAGAAAGACATGCATTTTTTTCCACTTCGGAAAACAGATATGAGTCCTTCTTGCTTATGGAATATGCGTCTATACGTGAAGATAAAAAAACGGCATTCATTTTGAAAAAAAAACCAACATCAGCCCTTTTCGAAATTGGTGATTTAATTGTAAATAAAGTTTATAAACCGAAATAAAAAGTGTTATTATTTTTATAATATCGAACCGGAGAGGTAGCACGTCAAAATAGAGAAGAATGTACTACTGTGTTCAAAAAGTAAGGTCAATTTTTAATTTAAACTTCCCGCGTTAACCGAATCGGACAAATGCATTTTTTTTCAAGATGGTAGGACTGTTAGTGACATCTGGTACAAATTACATGTCAATATCATCATTAGTTTTTAGTTTACACTTGGTTTTGTGAACAAAGAAAAGTTAATTTGGCGATTTTTACGATGTCGAATTTTGTTGAGGAAAGAAGTGCTATTAAATTTTGCTTGCGGAATGAAATTTCCGCCGCTGAAACGTATCGAATTTTACAAAAGCCCTTCAGTGACGAGACTATGCCACAGAAAAATGTTTACAAGTGGTACAAAGACTTCAAAGAAGGCATAGAAGGTGTCAATTGATGAGCAACACATCAAGAAAATCAAAGAATCGGTGCTCGAAAATCGTCGATTAACAATTCGAGACCTTGCCGACATGCTTCCAATATCAATTGGATGAGTGCAAGCAATTTTGAAGGATCATTTGTGCCTCAGAAGAGTCAAATCGCGTTTGGTGCCAAAAACTCCACTCATGTCGCTCCAGAACCACCGTATTCGCCTGATTTAGCACCGTGTGACTTCTGGCTGTTCCCAACGCTCAAGAAACCACTTCGGGGAAATCGTTTTGAGTCGATTGAAGAGATCAAACGTGAATCGCTACGCGCATTGAAGCATGTTCACAAAACCAAGCGTAAACTAAAAACTAATGATGATATTGACATGTAATTTGTCACAGATGTCACTAACAGTCCTACCAACTTGAAAAGAAATTCATTTGTTCGATTCGGTTAACGCGAGAAGATTAAATTAAAAATTCACCTTACTTTTTGAACACAGTTGTATATGAAAAACGGTCTTAAAGCAATTATCATTTTTATAAATAAATACTTTGAGTAAACATTTAATGTATTCAAAATGGTTCCTGAAGATTGAAAATAAGTTTTGTAATAAGTCCTCTGGAGTTACCCTGTTAGTTTACAGTGTTAAGTTTTTATTTAAATTACAAGAAACTCTTGTAAATACGACACGATATTTTTATTAGATATTCTTTATGAACCCAATCCGGGCACTTCAATTGCCGAGCACGATATAACTTTTTGTCCTCCATGTATAGTATCGCATTTATAGTATTCATATCGTTTTCTTTAAGATATTAAAGCTTTCTAATTAGATACATTGGATATATTGTACATAAATTGGATGGATCTATGTTTTATAGCTTTTAATTTTTCAAAATCTTTTCACGTAATGTGCTCCAAATACTTGTACAATATCTTTTTTCCAAAGAAAATGATTCATTACCGACTCAGCATAAATATAAAAACAAAAAAAACTTACAGAATTGCAAGGTTCATCCTTCATGTGTTTTTCACAGAAAAAACAAAAAACGAAACAAAAAAAATCCTTGAAGGAATAAGACTATCTTGTTGGACCTATTTCATCTATAATATCCAGAAGAAGAAATTTAAAGATTTCCCAGAAACCCAAGACGGGCCATTTTTCATCGTCAAAATGAAAAGCAAAAAGGCTGTGCTGCAGTATAGTAGTAATATATATTTTAAAATAGAAAAGTCGTCAGTGGACTGGCGTTTTGTGTGGGTGGTTTAAATAATACACCAAAAACTGCGCCAAAAAGTCTGAAACTGAATAAGAGGGCATCGATCAATGTCGTTTCGAAAGGATTATTTTTTTGGGTTGTGGCCTTTAAAACATAGAACAAAGAAATGCACTACAGCACTAATGGAACCAGAGAGAGAGTACCTACAAAAACATATAAGAAAATGGTATATTTCACTATATATGTACAGAAGAAGAATAGGAATAGGAAATTGCATGATCCGGTTGTGAAATAACAAAGAACACAAACACCCAATGCACCGATGTCACCAAAAAGACGAGAAAAGAGAAGACCACAGTGCGTTTGTCTATTCCTTTCAAGTATAATACATGGGTGACACTCACGTATTTTTTTTTCCTTTTTCTTTTACCTCATACTAAATTTTCTTCCATCATCATGGCGTTGTTTTTCTTTGAAAGATAAGAAATATTACCCTTTCCCAAGGATGAAGATGATGAGATATTCCCTAATGTTTATCTCCTTTCATCCCTATATGTATGTACATCTGTAATATATATGGATGATGTGCACATAATCTGCGACTAAAAACATTTCCACCCAAGGACAAATAAAGGTCGATGTTTTGAATGCAGATGCATTTTCTCCATACTTTTCGAATTGTATATTGTATTTTCTTCGAAAATTTATACCACCCACTATCGCCTTTGTGCACGCCAATTATTTGAAAAATACGTCAACCACTCCACAACTCATTTGATATATTTTTTCTGTGCTTGTATATACGTTTATATGTGTATTTGACAAACATTTTAAGGAAATATAGACACTATATTTTCTCATTTTCTCATACCACAATGTTTATCTTGATTTCTCTAATTGAGTAGCCTTGTTTCAGGTAATGTGATGACGCTTTAAGCTGTGTCATATTCATATATAGCTAGTCAACATCAAAACTTTGGTTAGATCTATAAGCCAGACGCGTATTTAGTTTAATAATCCAGTATCGTTGCCAAACATTCATTCCGGTAATTCATTCTATATATCCTGATGGATATAAATGGGAGTTTTCTTTCCCTTTGTCACAAAAAGTTTTACGACAAAAACTATTCGATATATTTCAGAAGTAGATAGATTATGCTACATTAGGTTTTTTTTTTTGGAAAAAATAAGGTTACCTTATATATTTTATACCGACTTATTTAATAAATATTTTTTATTGGTGTTTATTTTCAACAGAATTATTCAATGTTATGTTTGAGATATAGATGGCAGTAATCGAAATATTTACTTATTTCGTTTCTATTATTTTTAATTTTTTAAAACCAAGTCGTTTTCAAAAATTTTTATTTGGCATTGTGTAAAAAATTATTTGTTTAAACGTCAAAATTCATAACTGAAGTTGGCTGCGAGTTTCAGTAATATCGACAGTGGCAATAAAGATTTATAGGTATATAGATTTACAGAAATCCTTTTTTTTGGAAATTTAAACTCTGGGGTTTTCATCAAGGTTTAGAAGAACTGTATTCAATTAGAAACCAATGAAATGCGTTAATTTATAAAACTTATTCTAAGAAGTATTTGTTTTCCTGGAATATCTTCAATATTAGCATAAAACGTGGGCTGAAAAGTTCGTATCGTTTCTATGAGAGGGCGCCACTAGAATTAAATCCATATAATTTCTCGTTAGTATCAACCTTGAAAAGATACGTGTATAAATTTGACAGCTGTCGGACTATTAGTTTGTGAGATATAACATTTTGAGTGAAGCAACTTTTGTTATTTTGAAAAAAATGGATAAAAAGGAATTTCGTGTGTTAATGAAACACTGTTTTTTGATGAAAAAAAATGTTGCTGATACCAAAAAGTGGCTTGATGAATGTTATCCGGACTCTGCGCCAGGAGAAGCAACCATTCGTAAATGGTTTGTTAAGTTCCGTACAGGCCATATGAGCACCGAAGACGATGAGCGCAGTGGACGTCCAAGAAAGGCTGTTACGGACGAAAACATCAAAAAAATCCACAAAATAATTTTGGGTGACTGCAAAGTGAAGTTGATCGAGATAGCAGAGACTCTAAAGATATCAAAGGAACGTGTTGGACATTTCGTTCATGAATGTTTGGGTATGCGAAAGCTCTGTGCAAAATGGGTGCCGCGGGAGCTCACAATCGACCAAAAACAACAACGAATTGATGATTCTGAGCAGTGTTTGGAGCTCTTCAATCGTAATAAACCCGATGTTTTTCGTCGATATGTGACAATGGATGAAACATTTGCTCCATCAATTCACTTCTGAGTCCACTCCTGAGGTAATCGGTGCAACTGAAGCCTATTTTCAATACAATATACGTTTGATTAACATTGGGAAATATTGAATATTATTTCCATTTTAATTAAAATGCATTTTCAAAATGAACTAAAAGTTGCGCGCATTCTATATCAGCCGTTTACTTTATTAAAGTTTGGATATAAGATAAAAAGTTTTCTGTGTTATTCTTTAAATCAAAGATCTAAATGAGTAAAGTAAAGTGAAATTCTAAACAGCCTTCATTTAACACGAGTAAACTACATTAAGTCTTATGGAGCTTTAAGTTCTTTTCCATAAGACCTAATGTAAATTACTTATGTTAAAAAAAAGCTTCTTTGAACTTTTCACATCTTCTCTTTATTAATATCTTTTGTTAAATATCGACAAATTATTTTGTGTTACAAACTTTTTTTTCCATAGGATTGGGTAGTATGTATTCAAGGGGTTTATAAAGAGGAAATGGTAACAAGGTTGTTCAAGGAAGTTATCAAAGGAAGTTTACAAGATTGTGCTCGAGTGGTGCCCACGGGATGGTCACGGAGTGATCAGGGATGATCAAAACGTGATAATGGACTAAAGTACTAAGTAATTAAGTATTTAATTAAGCAATTAAGTAACGAATAACTCAAAAACTACTGGACCGATTTCAAAAATTCTTTCATCATTAGAATGCTACATTATCCCTGAGTAACATAGGCTATATTTATTACTAAAAAAATTAGGGATCCCTACTAAAACTTAAATAATGTAATTCCGCATACATCTGTATCCAATAATCCTCACATTCATGTCTGTTGCTTCTAATATTCTCCGTAGTCTGAGTTCATGCATAAAGACCCTAATTGAGATTTTACGACTATTGCTTTCAATCAGCCGATATTCAGTGTCATTAGCGACGGCTGGGATCCCATTGATCCATTGTAGGGCCTCTATATTTTCCAGATTCGCGCTCGGACCCTCAGCGGACTCGCCGGTGGGACCCCAGACTACCCCTCTCTCTATTTCCGTAATTTTCTACAAAATTCTACAAAATTAAATTACTTAAGCCATAAAATAAAAAGGTACAAAAATGTAAATAAAGTCCTGCAAAAAGATACATTTACTCTACGTTTACCCCAAAATGTTTAAAAAATAAATGTCCACCCATGCGAAGCCGGGACGGGCCGCTAGTACTAAATATACACACATTGAAGATCCAAAAACAATCTATAACTTTTAAGGAGGCTGAACATTCAACGCCGGGTTCAAGATTGGTAGTGGAATGAATTTGTGAAGGAGGAACAGAAATAACAAAAATGGGCTATATCAAGGTGGCAAGTTTTATAATGATCCAGTAATGATTTTCCATGTTAGTCTGCCAAAACACACTGTCCGGGATGTTATTATATCATATTTAGAGGATTACTTTTCGCGTAAACTCCTTTTTATACTATAACTAAAGTTTACCAATATGCCAATCTAAATTTCGACCAAAATTTGTCATAAATTGAAAGAAACAATAACATAAGTGAACAAATTTATTCAATTTACTCTTTCAATTTGTACATATCAACAATACTATTATCATCAGCATCATCTTCGCAATATAAGTTATTTATGGGTTTATATTTATCCGCAATATACTCATAAGTTCAATGTTGTGCTGCACAATTTTCCAGTCTCAAATAAACCTAATGCAGTTTTACATTTAATATTATTCAATTCTGCATTTCTATATTATTGTATTATTGATTTTCGAATCTTTGAATGGACAACATCAAAATTTTCGTCGTAATAATTAACATGTATTTAGTGAACTGGGTCAGAGAAAAAGTTCATGGCGTTTTTTCACCAAAATTCAAACACATTTTTATCACATTTTAAATTAATTTTATTAAATCAAATATACAAGTATGCCCTTTTAGGATCGATAATCTTTTGCAATTTTTCTGGTAAAACCATTATGTCATCACTATAGAACTTCTGGGATTTCTGGGTGAAAAACTGAACCAACTGATTTTCACAGGCCTCTTTTGAAATCAGCTTTACACCATTAAAGGAATTCTGCAGAGCTTGAAACAAATGGTAATCGGATGGAGCAAGGTCCGGACTATATGGTGGATGCATCAAAACTTCCCAGCCGAGCTCTCTCAATATTTGCCTAGTCATTAGAAATGTGTGTGGTCCGGAATTGTTGTGATGGAAGATGACGCCTTTACCTCAATTACGTGCTTTAATCGCCTTAGTTGTTAACATTAGATAATGGAATCAATAGTCTGGGCAGGTTAGAACAGTTCATGATACATGATTCCCTTCCAGTCCCACCAAACACAAAGATTGCCCTACGTGGCGATAGTCCTGGTTTTGCCATCGCTCATGCAGTTTCATTCTTCTTGATGGAAATTCGGTCCATTAAATTTTTCATTAATAATTTATGTGGAACCCAAATATCGAGCTTCTTTTTGTGTCCAGCCTTACGCAAATGGTTCAAAACTGTTTTTGATCAATCTCTAGTTCCTCAGCAATATTATAACATTGATTGGTCGTCGTTTTTACAAGAATATCTAAGCAGACGTTTTCAATTTTTTCAAAGCAAAATATATACTATAAGACAAATTTTGTCTATGGAACGGTACCATGAACCAACAGAGAAACATCGGTTTATGTTTCGGTTCAACTATCATTTTTAAATTGGTTTTGGTTCGACCAAAATACTTTAAAAGTGGTTTGGTTTTGGTTCGGTAAATTTCAATGGTTCAGTAGTTTTGGTTCGGTTCAAATGAACCGGTTTGCATCTCTGCTTCTGGCCGCTCCAATCAAGAACCCCACTTTTTTTTGCCCCTGCTTATTACGCTCGCTAACCCCAAATCACCCCAACCCGCTTTCTACTTTCTCCGTATATGTACAACAACGCCAGCTAACTTCTATAGTGTGTAGTAGGGCATGGTTTGATTAATTGATTAATTGATTAATTGAGTAATCAAAAGTTTTTCAATATTTTGCTTATTCAACCGAAAACTAATTAATTATTTCATTTAAGAGAAACAAAACAAAATAAATTTTGGAGGGAGAAATCCTATGAGAGAGTCTATTATAATAATAGAAACCAATTAATCAGTTAAATCACGTTGAATCGGCAACTTAAATTTAAATCAATTTACCCGCTTATTCTGACATTGTGACAGTTTTGCGATCATAAATATTTATGACAATAATATTCTGACTGAAATTATGACTACTACGAAATATCGTATTCTATTGAACGGGTCATAATTATGTCCAAAATCAGAATTTATAACAGTTTAAACTGTTATAATTCAAGCGAATTTTCATGGTTATTTGAGAAATACTCTCGGAAATGTTTGTATGGATTTGATATATTTCTATAGGTGTAAAATTATTTGTCTGTTTAATGAAATGATGGAAATTATTCCATATTTATCAATTAAATCACTCAGAAAACAGCTAAAACTTCGTTATGATGTCAAATATTTTCGGTCACAACTTATGATCGTTTTTTGTGACAGTTTTTAGCTATGACCAGGTCAAAATACCAAAGAGTCTTTAAAAAAAAAGTTATGAGAATGATGTTATGTTATGACTGTCATAACTTGTTATGACTGGGCTCAGAATAGAGTGGTTTGTTTTGTATTCTATTCTAAAAGTTCCGAAAAAGAATTGTGATCCATTCGAGCAATTCGTATATTCAAATCAGAGGTCGCTATGTCAAATATATTTTTATAGATATTGTTAGTACACGAATTCATCCATGGTATATTAAACCGCATCAGCCTTAAAGATTTCTTCATTTCAAATGGATTACGAAGTTAGGAAAAAACAACAAAAAAAAAATGAAAAGAAATCAGACCTCCAATCTTTAATGTTGGCTGCTATTCATAATTTCCTTTTCCTCCTTCAATTTATACGCGTTTCAATTTTACTTTACCGTATTTGTTTTATTTGTTGTGCTCTGCTCGCATATATAGGGTGTCCCAATAAAAGAGCAAGATTTAATTTGCATAACTTGAAGTATGTGTATATCTCGGGTATTCTGCGTCCTATACATACGACCCATACCTCATTCGATGATCAATTTAATAACGATTTAAATGCCATTCGATGTTTTCAAAAATATTCCCTTTTAGGACAGAAAATACAAAAATTCTATAGTATGAAGGTATACGTATATCTCAGGTATTCTGGGTCCTACAGGTATGATCCATACCTCATTCGACGGGGAATTTAATAATTATTTAAATAAAGAATGTTGCGAAAGGAACGCACAATTTGAAATTTGTGGAATTGTCTTTTTGCTCTACAGTAAGCGCTCGAAACTTGACAAACTGTCAATAATGTCGTTTCTTCGTGCAGAGCTCAATGATTATTAATAGCAATAATGGTAGATGACAGATTTCAAGATTTTAGTACTGTCAACTTAATGAAACAAAAATAGCGCGAAATTTAAATCTGTCACTATTATAGGCTACGTTTACATCGAGACTTAAAAAGAGACTTAAGTGCTTAGGTCGACCTAAATATGACGGTGTAAACACGCCCAAAGTAACTTAGGTTAGGTCACTTAAATTGCAGACTTGCCTTAAATTTAAATCGACTTAAGAACTTTTGACAGATAACAGCTGATTTCTTGATATCCAAGTTCTATAAATGTTCACATATGACGTTGTTTTAAACTTAGGTCTAGTACGGTGCAAACACGTCTGACCCAAACCTATCTTTTGGTTAGGTGACCTAAAAATATATCGGTATAAACGTAGCCTTTGAGACACCCGATATTTTGTAATTCCACCATCCGCGAATCTTTCTATTAGAATAGTTTATATGTTGTTTTGTGAGTAAACTAATCGCAACGCTTGATTTTGTTATACAAAAACAAGAACTAAAAAAAGAACTCAGTTCTGTTTTTTGTGATCATGCCTCACGCAAAATAGTCGTGCACAGATGATATTCGTGATTTAGAAATGTTCGCTTTATATTTTATGTTCATTTTCTTGGCCTTTATGTTAGTTTTGGTTTTTCTTTTTTTCCATTTGCAAAACTAAAATTATTTTACAAAATACCTTAGGTTTAATTTTTCAAGCCACACACACACACACACATAAACCATTTTCTTTTTCCCTAACAAAAATAAAATTTAATCAATTAATTTTTTTAATTTTCCATACTCGCTTTTGTCAGGCAATGTTGAGACAGAATTTTGCATAAAAATTTTTAAACAAACTTTTACTAATTTGTTTTAAGTACGAAATTGGTGCTCAATAATTTCACAGCCTCGACAAGAGAACGCGCTGCTAACAGGTCAATTTTTCTTTTTTTATATTGGTACAATCTTCATATGAACACGTGTCATGTTTCACGTCAATTAGTCAATACAGTCTTTGATTAGAAGCAATTTGAAGTTGACGTGTCATTGAATTTTTTTAACACATGGGAAAAATTGAATATTATGCAGTGATTAAATTCGTTGTTTTGGATGGTTTACTTGTTAGAAGTATATAAGGATATATCACCTTCACTTTCCACTGTGAAAAAATGGGCTGCCCTTTTTAAATCTGGTCTTACAACCATCGAAGAAGATCCACTCGAAGGTCGTCCAAAAAATGTATCAACGACAGAAAATATACAAAAAATACAGCATATATTGCTTTCGAAAATCGACGAGTGACTGTAGATGAGATAGCAGAGGCCATATGTATCTCACATAGATCAGTACATCATAGCTGAAGTTTTAGGTTTCATAAAGCTTTGTGCTAAATGGATGTCGTATTCACTAATAATAGAACAAAAACACCTACGAACTGCGACTTTCTCAACAATATTTGGACCGTTTTTTAAGAAGGACAAAATGGATTTCGTATGTCGATTCATCATTATGGATGACACTTGGATCCACCACCATGATCCTGAATCGAAAAAAGAAGCTAAAAGAGGTCATAGCAGATGTAGAGACGTATTTTGAAGGCCTACCGGATTTTCGTTTCAGGGATGGAATCCTTAAATTGAAGAATCGTTGGAACTAGTCTATTGAAATTCAGGGGAATTATACTGAATAAAAAAATATATTTCATTTACAAAGCAGTGGTTTTTCTTGTCGAGGCTGAAAAATTACTGAGTACCCTAGTAACTAGGCTAGTAAGATGTATAACAAAGATCTTGGATCCAAAATTTAGAGGTTTGAAAATCATATTTGACAGTTGACAGCTTGACAGATCGTAAACAATTTTGAAATAGACATTTGAACAACATACATTTCAATAGTTCTAAGCATTTGCAGCATAGACATCAAAATTTAAAAAAATTAAGTCCGATTATTTTGTAGTACACATTTAAGTATTGAAGAGGATGAACCGACGTGAACTACAAGTATTAGACGAAGAATTTCATAGTTTTCTTTACAGGATGAAAACTTTGACAACACATTTGACGTACAAATATAATACTTAATGACGTTTTATATAATAGTATATGAGAGTAGTTAAGATCTATATACGTCAAATGTCCTGTTTATATGCGACAATCCTAAACCTTAGGATACCATCAACATCCACTTCAAAGTTAAATACACTACATGAAGAACTGCTCTGTTATTGATGTGATATGAAAAGAATCATTTATTATGTGCTTCTCAAATTAATCAAATTAAGCGACGAACTGAAGAATAAGAAACCTTTTATAGCGCAACGAACTTGATATGCGTTTCATGACAACTCCCGTCCTTATGGTGGAAACAGAATGACGTATCCACGACGGATTCACGACGCATTAAAATTTTAAATATATACGTTTTCAATTAGACTACACAGATCGCGACGGATCCACGACGGACTATTTTTAAAATAATCTGAAAACGAAAAGTGTGGAATCCGTTGTAGATACGTCATTCTGTTTCCACTATTATACTTTGGTTTGAATACAAAAATTCTAATCTCTAACTTGAACTCGCAACTTCATCTGCATTTGCCCTATTTATCAAACATGCCCTCTTCAGATTAATACTTTTTCCGATCAATTCAACAATTGAATTTGATGATTATATTGCCTCAATACTGCCAAGATTCTATCGTGATGGAATTCGTATTTATCAAGTAATTGCAGGGCCATATTTACAAGGCAGGCTAACTAGGCTACAGCCTAGGCGCCTGCAACACAAAGGGATCTGCACCATAAAATAAATATGTATAATTAAAAAAATATAGCAAAAGAATCTTCATTTAATAATGAATGATAGAAGAAAATTCATGTAAAATGTATTTTATTATAATTTTTGACAAATTAGTCCAAAAATGACTAGGATATCCGCCAGATCATAGAAAGCACAGCCTTCGTTTCCTGACGATAGGGCCTGCGCTACAGGTTCAGCCTAGAGGTCTACAGATTTTAAGTATGACTTATATGCTTTACTTTTATGATCATTGCCTAGGTAGGTAATCCCAGGTTTGCTTACACGACGGACTTTGATGAAAACATATATTTTCTCCAATAGATGCTATCCCATAAAATCTTGAATACTTCATCATCACAGCCTAATTTATGCTGGTATTGGTTTGTATTTAGAATAGAATTTGTTCTTTTTTTTTCCTGTTGCACATTAATTTCTTCTTTGTATAAAAATCAAGATCATGCTTTTAGAATTTTGTTCTATTTTGACATGTTACGCCGTTATGGCATTCGGTTACGCGTTTTTAAACCGCACGATTCCGCGTGCAGAAAAAAAAAGTCACACAATCTTCGTTGAAAATAAATTTAAGAGCATTTCACTTACACTCAAAGAAAAAACATGGCAATCTGATTCATATTGTTAGAGAAGAAAAATTTTAATTCATGTTCTTCTCAAATTTAATCATTAATTTAAAATTAACTATCATAAATGAAAGATAATAAAGATTGCGCATTGCGTATGTCGGGCATTTTGAATTTTTTTTTTAATACTTTTATGACATCATGTGTGATTTCCTTTGATATAAATATTCGTGATTTTTCATATTGAAAATGTATTTCATGTCTCGTGTGACGTAGAAAAAACCAATTTGAAATATGGGAAAGCGTAATCTATATTCCTTCATTCATGACTAACTATCAAATTTTATGATTTTGGTTACAAATTAAAGAGATTATCTTAAATAGCTATAATTCTGATACAAACTGATGCTCTGACATTTATTATCCGATAACCGATATTTGTCAGATAGCTTTTGCCAAAGTTCTACTGTAAATATTTGTAAGAGGAAAACATCTCTTTAATTCTAATATTGCAAAAGGGCTTGTAATTTAACATTATACTCAAATAATTAATAAATGGTATTCTGATGTTGGAGTTTATGTAAAATAAACTGACATCTACACACTGACAAGGACCTCCAACCTGAAGCAATTAACTGCTAATTCGCCTAATGGTGTATAGCAGAAGAAATGCAAAACTATGTTGACTGAAAGAGTAAATTCCTGTAAATTTGCATATATAAATAAATTGTTTCTTTCATTCCTCGATTTTTAGCAACTTTTAGTTCGTTTTTCGAAGATAGAGCGCAAAATGTCAATTGTAGTGTTGGCTGTGTGGGCAGTGGCGCCATCCTGCTGAAACCAAATATTAGCCAAGTCTTCCTCTTCAATCGAATAAAAAGTCAGCACGATAACGGTCGACTGTTAGTGCAGCTCAAAGAAAAATGGCCGTATGATGCCTTTAGACCATATTCGCCGAGGTGAAACTGAACTTCGCCGGAAAAGATGATTTTTTTGTCTTAAGTCTTCAATATTTCCCAACGTTGATCAAGGGTATATCGACTAATTTCGTTCACCGGGAATATAATACTGAATTTCTGTCACTTGACAGATGACATATTAGAGTTATGAGCGGCGAAATAACCGCTAGTTCAAAAATATTCCGCATTCTTTAGGAATGAAATTGTTCATTTTCATCTTGATTTTTTTCTTTCAGTGTATATAGGCAGTACGATTCGCATGGGATTGATTTACGATCTATATAGTAACAAAGTCAGAACATAATATACATCTCGCAATTTCTTTTTTACATCCTTGTACGAGAAATACCAAGCCTAGATTGTACACGACTTTTGTTATGCACAAAAATATACTATATATATTTCCCTACGTGAAGATTCCCTCTACGAGTATTCTCTATTCCAGTTGTTCTGCGTGAGCTGTGTGGTGGGTGTTCATATTCGTGGCTATAATGTTTATAGTACTCTGATGATATTATATATTGTCGAATTGTATACTTATTGTGAACTTATTGTTGTAACTCAAAACTCTATATAAAGTATAAAATATTGTATATTGCTAGTCGTACCTCTTTTCTTGTAACATAGTTAAACTAAAGATTCTTACAAAACTCTGATATGATTTCCTTGAACTAGACATGATTTTAATTACATGGCATAATACTATATGTGAATGCACACAGTAGACGTGTTTTAATTATTTTCGATGATGGACTTTCGATTAGAAAATGTTTTTTTATCTGGAAATAAAATGAATTTCGTTATTTCGTGCAATTCGAATTTGATACAAAATAATTAGAAATAAGAAGAAAAATAATAAATGCCTTAGGTTCATCTTTTCACGTTACCGTACCTTCTTCACGGTTTTTCTCATGGAGTCTCTCCTCGAATTTTGGCAGTTTGAAACTTTTTCGAGGCGATTCTAAAAGCGAAATCTACTTTATCTAAACTCAATCAATTTAAGAAATATGCAAGGTATTATCGACAATTCTTACCAGCTGATTACTAGATGACAAATTTCCATTAAATCGGTATTTTTTAAGAGAATTCTTGTGTTTCCTGTCCTAAAAAGGAATATTTTTAAAAACGGTGAATGGCATTTAATTCCTTATTAAATTGATCGTCGAATGAGGTATGGGTCGTCTTTATAAGATGCATAATACCCGAGATATACACAAACTTCAGTTACGCAAATCAAATCTTGCACATTTATTTGGACAACCTATATATAAAGCGACTTCTAAGGTACGCGACTTGTTATTTGCCTTTCGTAAACCATCATTGCTCCTATTTGTCTTAGCTTTAGTTTCCATAATAGAGAATTGTTTTAACTTAAATTAGCTGGGAAGAGGTATTGCCAATAATGATACATTTAGAATTAAACTTTCTTATTGTCACTGTTGCGTGTTAGTTCACATATCAAAAACTGTTAAATTCCATCTAACAGTTCAACCTTATGGTTTAAAAGTAGCTGCAGAAATTGGTCAAAGATACACTTTGTGATAACATAACCAAAAAACCAAAAAACCAAAATAACTGAAAAGAAATACAAAAAATGATTCGTTGTCCAAGCTAATTCATGTGGCACACCCATCTGCCCATTGAAGATTAAATTTAAAACATGTGAATCAGATTTTCTTTGGAGCTGAAAGTAATATTCCAAGAATGATGAAAATGACAACGAGAAGGAATATAATAATAATCTTCATATCCATGGTTAGACCTATACTTGAATATGCCAGCGAAATTTGGTCACCATATCATAAAGTGCATATCAACAGATTGGAGTCGGCTCAACGTAGATTCATATGCTTTGCAATAAGAGATCTGCCTTGGAATGACCCCTTCTTGTTATCCCTTTAGCTAGATAGATAAGGGTTGCTTGATATGAAATCTTTGGAGGAACGGTGTCAAGTGGCTGATATTGTTTTTATCCACCAATTGTTGGAAATTAATACATAATGAAATTTATTGGTTATTGTGATATATTAAAAAGTTTTGTCAGTTCATACTTACTGAGGCAAAAGGCAGAAAACTTGTGTATTCGCGTTTATCACGCTCAGCATTCGGAAGTTTGGTTCATTTTTCCCGTAGTCTGTTCAGTGGAAACTGATTTTAAACAAATCCACGGATCTCAACGAACAAATGTTAGAATTTAGGTGAATTTTGCTACTTTTTTTTTAAACATTGCTTAATGCAAGCAACAGTAATTTTATAGGAGACCTTTCAAATGCCTTTTGCTGAAGCAAAAATCAAACTTCTTGGCGTTATCATTCGCCGACCTCAGCATTCGAGAAACCGATTCATTTTTATCGTACTCAGTTTTATGATGACTAATTTTGAATATTTCCACGGACCGTAAAGACTGTGTATTAATGTTAAGATGCATTTTCTCCAAGAAAAAGGAGAAGTAAATAGAAACATTCGGAGTTTGACTCACAAAAACCACATCCGCTACTAAGCGTCGCCTTTCTAAGGACTGTAAACTTATAAAATTTAATCTACCAAGGTACGGTAGCAGTAGAAAGGGGTCATTCCACGGAAGCTTACGTAATGCGAACCTACGTTGAACAGACTCCAATCCGTTAATTTGGGTGTTTTGGTAGGCAGACCATACCTGACTGGCATATTCAACTATAGAAAATATTAGAAGCATCAATGGCCCCATTAAAAATTTAATGAACGAAAAAAACATCTGCCACTTCTCGCCGCTTTTCAAGAGAATACAAACTTAACAATTTCAACCTATCCCGGTAAGGTGACAACAAGGATCAGATATTAAAACAAAAAAGATTTTCAAATGGAAATGATGTTACAAATTGTTAATTTAAAATAAAATAAAAACCATATTTATTTATGTGGTGTTATAATCCCTTACATACCCCACAGGGCTTACTTTTTTGAAAACGGTTAGGGTCAGACTGTAACAGTCAATGGTGAGCGATATAGGCGGGTGATAACCGATTATTTCTGGCACGAAATCGAAGATATTGATGTCGGAGACATGTGGTTCCAACAAGACGGGTGCAATATTGGATGTTTTGCGTGAAAAGTTCGCAAGTCGCATTATTCCGTCAACTGGTCGCCAAGATCATGCGACTTAACGCCGTTGGATTTATTTTTATGAAGTTACGTTAAAAGTCGTATCTATACCAACAAGCTCGAAACGTTGGATCACCTAAAAAACAAGATTTCCCAAGTTATTACCGAGATACCGCCCGAAATTTACGAAAAAGTCCTCCGAATATTACCTCGAAAGGATCGGCTCCTGCAGAAGGTCCAGTGGCGGCCATTTAATTGATATTATTTTTCATAATTAATGAAATACATAACATTTGTGATTAACAAAATAAACTTTATTTTGTTTTAAAGTTCGGAAACTGAAGTTAGATTACCCTGTGTAATTCAAAAAAGGGTACTAATGTTCCTTAATTAACAAATTTTATTCAGATAAGGGTGAAATAGCAGTTACACTGGCAAGTTACATTGACAGTTGACTTGTGAGTCGTGTTAACCTGTCATGATATTTTTGTTCAGTATTGTTTGACATTTCATAATGGAAAGACTTACACCACCCGCATATCGTCTCCAAATTGTGGAGTTGTAAGCTTAACGATGATTTGCTGTTTTATCACCGAATTTTGTTTAGCGATGAGGCCCATATCTGGCTAAATGGATGTGTCAATATACAAAAAAGCCGTATTTGGTCTGATGAACAAGCTGATGAGTATCAGGAGCTACCGTTACATCCAGAAAAATGCACAGTTTGGTGTGGTTTATGGGCTGGTGCAATCATCGGTCCATATTTGTTCAAAAATCAGAATAACCGTCAATGGCGCCCGCGTTATCGCGTCATGTTAACGGACTATTTGCTGCCTAAAGTTGAAGCTTATGATCTCCAGGACATTTGGTGCCAACAAGATGGCGGTACTTGTCACAAAGTCCATGAAACCAGGTTTTTATTGTGAGAACAATTCCGTGAACAGTGTTAATTTCATGCTTTGTGTGACATCACACCTCTAGACTTTACCTTTGGGGCTGTGTAAAGTCTAAAGTCTACATGGATAAACGATTGAAGAATTGAAAGCGAACATTACTTGCTTTAATCACCAAATACCACCCGAAATGCTCGGAAGCGTCATAGAAAATTGGAACTTCAGAATGGACGATGTTAAACGCAGTTACGGCCAGCATTTGAAAGAAATAATCTTTAAAAAATAAATGTTAAGAATGGTTCTTTTGTTTGATAATAAAGATAACCCAATAAAATTGATCTTTTTACTTTCCCAATAAACGAATATTTATAGGAAAGTACTATAATCGTGCGAAATCCTAACTTCTGATCTAGAAGGGCTAGGAAGATGAAAATAAGTGCAAAATCGGTTTCATAAAAATTGATTAGCCCCATGTCCATCCGTCCGTCCGCTTTTTTAAATCGTTAATAAAATCGGAACGGATGGTCCGATTTCCATGAAACTTTCACCATTTTGGTGTTGCATCCAATGCCAGATGGTGTTAGATTCTGGGTGAAATTAATATATGGTAAAACTATTTGGTAACACTTTTTTTGTCTAAAAATGACAAAATTTTGTCCGCATGGTTTAGACTAAACTGTTGGGCCAATTTCGATAAAATTTACACAGTTCATGTGTTTGACCCTAACTTAGAGCTGGTTAGTTTTTGGGCCATATTTAACTGTGGCAACACTGTCTAAGAATACATTTTGTCCAAATGTAGTACATTTTTGCACTTGTTGTAAAACCGAAACAGCATGTCCAATTTTGATGAGATTTGCATGGTTTCTGTACTAATGTCAAAATTAGAACATATTAACTTTTGAACGAAATTTACTTCTGGTGACACTAACGCGCAAAACTTTCTTTAAAAAAAAGCTGTGATGGAAATATAGAAACTTTCCTAATTCGGCCAATAATAGTCGGCTTTTAATGAAACTTCGAAAGTACGTTTGGGATGGATCAACTGAAAAGATGAAATATGTCTCTGCCAGGTGGAGGGCTAAAATAGAAAAACGTCCATAATTCACTCAATAATGGGCAGATTTTCTTGAAACTTGGTGTGTACATTCTGGATAGGGCAACTGAAAAGAGAGAAAGCAACTCCCCCTCGGTGGGGGTTACGGGAATGCAAAATAAAAAAACTTTAATAATTCGGCCAATAGTAGTCACATTTTCATGAAACTTGGAATGTACATTTAGAATAGGAGAACTGAAATGAATATTTGATGACATTATCGGGAAAGTTCCTTAGTGGTCCGGCCGATATAGAGAAAATTTAAATTCACTACTATGGTTTGCTTTGCTCAGTTTTTTATTTTTCTTTACTTTTGAAAAAAGTACCTCTACCATAAATGAATCTCGCCCATTATATGTATGTTATTTCCTAAAAGTTCACCAAGTTTATGAAAATTTTACTAGAATTTTACTAACTAATAATCTAAAAGGCAGGGTAAACGTTATTATTAATTCACTTCAATAATTTTTAGTTTTAAATTAAGAAAATTTCGTATTTAATTTATAATTATCTTCATGCCATTTCGTATGCCAGAAGAAGCACCCATCACTCTACGTCTACAGTCTTCTACACTCTATGTTACTTCCAAAATAATGGCGGGCGATATATCAACCTTGAAAATGTTCTGCTTTAAGTTTTCCATAGAAACACACGAAGCTAAACAATTTGTCAGGCATTCAAAGAACTTAAGAAATTTCTGACCTACCGCAACACACCAATTCTTGTGAGGAGCTTAACCTTATTTTCTACCGACCGACTGGTCTCCATTTGATACCAACCCTCCTTGGTGTTTTTTGAATGTAGGAGTGTTTGCCTTATCATTCCATTTCATCTTCCTTGTGTATATTTTTTCTACTACATCTTTTTTGGGGGTGCTTTTTTTATGCTTCTTTTTTTGGTGTTGTGGAATGGTTTTATTTGTTGTCAATGTTTTCTTTTCAAGGAAAATATCGCTTTTATAAGCTTTTCGGTATGCTAACACATGTACACGCATATTATGTAAGTAGATACAATAATTTATTAAATTTAAAAGAAAAAGCTACACAATATTTGTACATTTACTTTTATATGAAACATAAACTAATTTCGGTCAGACATAATATTGTGAAATGCTACCCCTTTGGTTCGATGTTATTAAAATGATAACACTTTTTATTTATGCGAATTTAGTGTATAAACTTTATTTATAATTATTTCTGCTTTAACAATTAGTCTTAAAAATATTTGTCTTTCAATAATTTAATTATTACAAAATTATTTATCACAGTGTTTATTCACAATGGAAAACACTATTAATCGCTTTTTCCAATAACTGATCACTATTTTTTACTGTTAGATTCAAATCACCGTTGTAATCACTTTCCGAAATAATCACGTTTCAAATCACTGTTTTTATTCAATCTCGGACCAAGTTTAGACTTCAACTGCTTTTGTTTCAACGATATTTCTCCTTATATACTAATCGTTTTTCAACTCGAGAAGCTTCTCAGTCTTCACTGAAACGTGTTGCGATAAACGTCAACAAATTTCTTCGAAAGAAACGTCAAAGTGATCATTTGTTTGTTCTAGAATGTGAAACTGTCTTTTTTATACAACTAATAATGTGTTCCGTGTTTTGTGTTTTTGCAGGAAAATTCCAGACCTTTTTTTTATCAAGAAAAGTCTCAGAATGTTTCCTGGAAATATAGTGCAATATATTGGTTAAAGGAAAAAGTTCGTGACGGTTTTTCACCATAAATTCAAACACATTTTTATTACATTTTAAATGAATTTTATTACACCAAATATATGCGGTTTTGATCGATAATCTTTTGCCATTTTTCTGGTAAAATCATTATGTCATCACCATCGAATGTCTAGGATTTTTGGGTGAAAAACTGAACCAAGTGAAATTTTCACAGGCCTCTTTTGAAGTCAGCTTTACACCATTAAAAGAATTTAGCAGAGACCGAAACAAATGGTAGTCGGACAGAGCATGGTTCGGACTATACGATGGATGCATCAAAACTTCCCAGGCAAGCTCTCTCAATTTTTCCCTAGCCGTTAAAGATGTGTGTGGTCTGGCATTGTAGTGATGAAAGACGACGCCTTTCCTATTGATTGATTGTGGCCGCTTTACCTTAATTACGTGCTTTAATCGCATTAAGGCCAATCTCCACACAGTCGACATCCTATTCTGACGGGCAAAATCAGAGAAAACTAGAGAGAGATGGACTTTTGCAATTTTCGCTAGGATTGATCGAAATTTAGAAAAATTGGTAGTGTGTGACGATATCGCGTGTGATTATTGTGAGTATGCAAACGCAGATGAAGACTCTTCATTGAAGAGCCATAAATCAGATAAACAAGTTCTTCTGATTTTTGAGGGGAATTGTCTGGCAGATCAAGAATCAGATGGGGAAATGAGAAATGCAGAAGCCGACAAAATTTGTAGGATGATGGTTTCTCCCTTTCTGTTCAACCAAACTTTGCATAAGTGTATCCCATACTTTCATCAGAATAGGATGTCGGCTGTGTGGAGATTGGCCTTAATTCGTGTTTAAAATGGGTATTTTTAAGGTACGTATTGAGTAGGATAGATTTTGGAGCTTTATTTTATTTGTATTTTGTGAAAATTTGGATTTTTAAAATTCGATTCCTAAAAAGTTTCATTCAATTCGTATTTATTATGATGCAATTTTACTTTAAATATTTATACGCGAAAATGCACTTAATCGTCGTCAATGTTTGTATTCCAATGACAGTGAGTGACACTTACTTGTATCATATGGTACTTTATTATTCATTGGAAATGAATGAATAAGTTAGCCGAAAAGGGTTCTCTTACTCCAACTTTATTACTATTTACTACAATTATAAAGTCAGTCATTCCATTGCAATTCATTTGATTAAAAAAAAAACATTATTTGGATTGACATATTATCAGGTAACTCCATTATATGCTGATAAAATTCAATCAATTCAAACAAATATGATATAAATGGACGTAACTGAACCGTGATTCCAAAAGAATGAATACATAGATGTCCAAACCATATGGGCAGTATGAGATTCACTGTTGTTGATGTGAGAATGCATCAAAATAGTTTTAATATGAAAAAAATGATTAGAATCTAGAATGTGTCGGTATATTAGTACACAAGAAGAATCATTTGAATGCACATTCATTGGAAATCTTTATTATTGGTCTGTACTTTAAAAAGTATTTAAAATTAATCGTTCAAAGTGGTTATGCAGTTTCCTTCTTTATGTTACAACTCGCTACACTTTCGCCGAATTTGTTGTGGAGAATTTTTACTTGCCAAGGCGACTCCGTAATTATTTCTTATTTTATGACTATGGAAAGTTCCACCACTTTGTAGTGATTTTTGATTGTTTGTAAAATAATTACTTGAAAGTTGGTACCACTTAATAGTAATTTGGTAAGTTCCAAAAACCATAATGGTACTATTAAAATGACTTCAAAGTGGTGGTAATTTATAAGCCCAAGTTTTCCAAGTTTCGGAGATAACGACTCGCCGCTTAACCAAAATGATATAATAATTTAATTTGGTTTCCCCTCAGTTAGCATCGGCCCGCGTCAGGCAGGAAATTAATATCTTTAGTTAATATAACTCTATGGGTAAAACCGAAAAGCATACAATCAAGAGAATTTCCAACTTGGATTCTGATTTGAGCACGTCTGCACACCCAATCTCATTAATAGTATTTGTTAAAATGACTCAGTGTGATGTAAAAATGCATTTATTTACAATCTCTTTTACAAATACTATTAAAACGGAGATGCGCTTTTCAGTGTTGCAATAGTGCCAAAAATTTATGCAGAAAGAATTCTCTTTCTTCTTCTTTTCTCTGTGTTATAACGTAGTTAATACATCACCACCACTAGTGCCGGCAACTGTAAGGTAATTTTATTTATGAGCAAATGCAATCGATTAAAATCAGTTAAAGCAGTGTTTCCCAACGTGGGGCCCACGCCCCACAGGGGGGCAATTTAATTGTTAAGGGAGCAATTCGAAAATGGACATGACACGAGTTTAACCCTTTTGCTCCGGGCCATTTAAATGCAATGCTAGATTTCGGTGCCAAATTTAGTTTCTTAAGTGAACAATTCAATTTTTTAGTATTAAAAATTATGTATGTTACATAGGGGTGCATAAGAATTTTAGAAAGGCTAAGGTGGGGCATGGCACAAAAAAGGTGGCTAAGGTGGGGCATGGCACAAAAAAGGTTGGGAAACACTGAGTTAAAGCGCTTTTAAGTTAAGGTGACTTTAAATTGTAATGGCATTCGGTTTCTACGAAAGTTTCATGTGAAAAGGGTTAAATTATTTGGTCCGGCAACTACCATCATTTTAGAAGATCAGGATAACTCAAGAAATAAAAGATGTAAAAATCATATTTAGTAGCACATGACTTAGGGCGGAATTTGCATTATTACTCTATAAGTATACGTTCATGTTTGAAGTGGGATTACTATTTCATCCTGAAATGATCATATTCATCCAGATCTTAATTAGTTTAAATAATAAATGGTTAAAAGGGGCTTTAAGGTACTTGTAATGCCCATTATTTAATTACATCAACTTTGTTGCATCCATAAGGCAAAAAAAACATACTTATTCAATGAGGTTGTAAAAATTTCACAGCATCGGTAACCATATTAAAATACAGTGAACCAAAACCCATAATATTCCCATTTCTCCATAACCTTCTTTTATCTTCTTCGGATTGGCTCTAATTAATAGATAACTTGGGTCCTGTTAGCGTAAATTTATTCTGTAAATTTTATTCAAATATCAGATATCACTCGGATTTCGCCATTATAACTTTTAATCACCTTGACCCATTTTGATGAGCATATTGTCAACCAATATATTCTAAATTCTATTAAAATCCAACTAAGTGTTTTTCAGTTATCGTTTCTCGATCTATTCTGGCACAGTCATAAAAAGTTCTGACTGTCATAACATGACGTCACTGTCATAAGTTTTTTTAAGACTATTTTGTATTCTGAACCGGTCATAACTAATAACTGCCAGAAAAAAGATCATAAGTTGTGACCGAAAATATTTTACATCATAACGAAATTTTATATAAGCTTTCTGAGTGATTCACTTGGTAAATATGGAATGACTTCCACCATAATTTTAAACACACAAATAGTTTTACACTTATAGAAAAATGTCAAACCTGTACAAACATTTTCGAAAGTATTTCTCAAATAACCATGACCAACTCGCTAGAGTTATGACAGTTTAAACTGTTATAAATTCATGTTTTGGACATGATTATGACCCGTCCGCTAGACTACAAATTTTTGCAGCAATCATAATTTCACTCAAAATATTATTATCATAAATATATATTGTACATATGACCGCAAAACTAACATATGCCAGAATAAGCGGGTTAATCTGCTTCAACTAAATTATTTAAGGAATAAGTCTTTTAACTTTCTTTTAACAGTTTAAACTGTTATAAATTCAAAATTTTCAGGATAAAATAATGACTCAACTGCTGGAATACGAATTTTCTGAGCAGTCATAATTTTAGAACAAATTTTACTGCCATACTGACTGCAAATTAGTCACAAGGCCAGAATAAACATGATTGTGTAAACAAAATTTTGACACAAACAGGCAGACGGTTGAACATCTTCTAAAATTATCTTTTGAACACGTCTATTTTTAGAGCAGATTTCACAATCATAACTTAAAAAAAAAAAAACTAATACGTATTTGGAACCGGTCATAACTTACAACTATAACAAAAGAAGATCATAAATTTTGATCGGAAATAAACTTAATAAATAAATATTTTATGACTAATCGAATAATAATAGTTCAAACTGTGACAGTCATATTTTGGGACAAAATTATGACTCGATTGCTAGAATGCGAATTTTTTCAGTAGTCATAATTATAGCAATGACTTTACTATCATAAATTTTTGATAGTGTAAATCAGTCACACAAGTCTAGAATATGCATGTTTACTTGAAATCCTGAAGAACCATCAAAATCTGGAAGTAGCAATTTTTTACCATCACAAAGCTTTATTCTCATTCTATGGGAAGAAAAGCAATTCATTAAAGTTGAAACAAAAACCAAGAAGAAAACCTTAAGAATTTGAATAAATATGTAGATATTTTTTTAATGGTAGACTGAAATTAAAAATTGAAAATAATTAAGTGAAAAATAATTAATATCAAAATGAAATTAGCATACGTCAATATCCGCGGATGGTAAAATCATGATGAATTTGTTTAATTACAATATATGCAAAACAATTGCATTACGAAGAAGTTCGTAATTACATGCAATTACTATTTTTCATGTTAGCAATTCTTCCCATTTGTACTATCATCATTAAAATAGGTATGAAAACTTTTCAAGGTCACTTAAATAGGGAACGCTTCATATAGTATGTGTTCCTTCCCGTTTGCTTATATGCACTTCGAAACAGAATTAAAATTTTACTAATCTTAACTTAATTAGGTATATTTTCATCAAATTGGTCAAATTTATGGCTGAATCTCGTATGTAACAAAACAATTCACTCAATTAGGGCTATCTAATCGTACGTAACAAAGCCGTGTAAAATAAAATAGGATTTATAGGCCAGTCAATGGGTACTTTTACCTTGCAAAAGGTATAGGAAACTCTATATTTGGTACGATTGTTCAATTAGGTAAGTTATTGAAAATTCTCAGTTTTCGACCTTAATGGGGTGCCGCTCGCGCCCCTATACTGCTTTTTCGGATATAAAAAATGTGGATCGTGCGATTCTCTAGATTCTTTGCTGGAATATTAGGAGAATAATAGTAGAATAATAGGGCGGCGTGTTTTTAGTGCGGTATCCCCAGTAGGCATAATCCATAAAGCATTCGTCATGTTGTTGAAGATAATTAATGATTTGACTTTTTCAAGCTTCTTGTATTCATTGAGGAACCCGGTTGTTCTGGATCAAATAATGTTGAAAAATATTGTTCGTTAGAGATTTGAGAATTTTCCTTATGTTCTTCAGGATCATGACCATCATCGTCTCGCGTTTGTAAACTCAAAAATTGATTGATTTCAGGTGGGTCATCCTCTTCACCGTCGCAATCGGGTACAATTTCTAGGATATTATTACACAAAATTCCTGTGCAAGTGGCGTATATAATCGAACAGAACATTTTAAGCCTGCCTTTTTACAACAGCATGTTGTCCCACATCCTTTTTTACATTTACATGAAATGCCTTTAGAATTTCAGGTGCAGGATCGTTCATCATAAGTATTGGAGTAAGGCCAAATTTACTATTCTTCATATACTGTTCTCAATCAACGTATCTCACACCGATAACGAGATAATCGCGAAAAAGCGATTTTCCACCCCTTTAAACCAGAATGGGGTGCGAGCGGCACCCCCAAGGTCGAAAATTTGGAATTTTCAATAACTTACCTAATCGAGCAATATAAAGTTTCCTATATCTTTAGAGTGTCGTTTACATCGATGATTTAAGTAAATATCATCGCTTAGATAGGTTTTAGGTAACAGATGTAAACATAGTGAATGTATATTTAATGAAATTTAAGATATGTGGTCGCTAGTATCGAATAACACAATGGATTGTTTATCTACGCATAAAAATTGTAATACGACGTTTTTACTATGTAAATAAAGATCTGAATTCCGTTAAAATCATCGCTCAACTGAAAACTGTTTTCGCAAGCTGATTAAAAAGAGACTGGTAGTGTTTTGCATCATCTGACTGCTATACATCTTCGTCCAGTCTCATGTTTCCCAAACTATGGGATGCGTCGAATTGGTGGGTCTTAGCCTACTTGGAAGTGGGACAAAAGAAATCTAAATTTCAAGAGAATAAAAAAATTAAATGCCGGAAAAAGGTTTACACATAAATTCTACGGTGTCCTATTATTTGTAGTTTTTATGCCCTATGGTAGGTACTACCAGAGGGTATATTAGTTTTGTCACTAAGTGTGTAACACATAGAAATAATGATCGGAGAAAAATTTCAAGGGTATGGTTGTGTAGGGAATCAAAAGTTATATCGATTTATGCATGTCCGTCCGTCCGTCCGTCCGTCCGTCCGTCCGTAGACAAGATAACTCAAAAACGCGCTATCTGATTTTGATGAAATTTATAATTTGAGTTGCTTATTCCCTAACTTGGTTTGGTATTGCATTTGAGCCAAATCGATCCACGGGGGGCAAAGTTATAAAGGAAAAACCAGGGTGACCAGAAAGTTTTGTCGTTTTTTTGGTTATGGTTTTTCGGATGTAATTGGAAAATTTGTGACCCGATTTTGTACAAATTAATTATGTAGGTTAACTGCATAAATAAACGATACTGAATTAATTTTCAGTCAAATCGGTCCAAGGATAGTGGAGAAAGAAATAGTTGTAGCCTAAAATAGGCCTGTTCATAAAGTTTTTCCAATGTATTTTAAAAAGTTATATACGGATTTGAATCAAATTTACGAAACGTGTTTATACTATTAGACGCCAGCGTACCTGTGAATTTGGGCCAATTTGAGAATGAAGAAACGAAGTTATGGAGAGAAAAACCTTGAAATATTCAGTTAAGCAGAAAGTTCGTGGCGTTTTTTTTGCAATAGTTGGCTTTAGAATCGTATAACTTTAGTAGTTATAATCCTATCAAGTTATATTATAGCGCGCTGAAAAGGCGACATCTTATAGAATACTTAGAAAAAAAAAATTGTGAAATTCTGGCAGAACAAATTGGGGTAATTGGGTTTTGAAAATGAGCCAAAATTCTGAAAAAAATTCCCTATATTAATGCTCCATGTTTGGTAGTACCGTCCGACCTTTGACAAAATAACTCAAAAACGCGTTATCCAATTTTGATGAAATTTAGAATTCTACTTGGTTATTGCTATAGTGGTTTTGGTGTTGCATTTGAGCAAAATCGACTGGGGGGCAGCGAAGTTATTAGGGAAAAACAGGGGCGACCATAAAGTTTTGTCGTTTTTTTTTATATAGTTTTTCGGGTTTAATTGGAAAATTGGTAAAGCAATTTTGTTTAAATTATTTATATTGGTTGACTACATTAATAGACCATACCATTGTCAATTTCAGTGATATCGGTCTAAGGATAGTGGAGAAAGAAGTAGTCGTAGGAAGAAATAACCCTGTTCAGAAAGTTTTTTTGATGTATTTTCAGAACTAATACACCGATTTGAATGAAATTTGCAAATTAGACTTATGCTACCAGGGTCTGAGTTACTTACAAATTAGAGAAAATTTTGACAAGGGCAAACAAAGTTATGAAGAAAAACCTGGATATATTGTTAGTTTTCACAATTTTTCTCTCCCATTTCTACCATAGGGCATCAAAAAATCGGCTATAGGCCGAATTTAAATTACTTTATGTTTACTTTTTGTATTTGTAGTTTTACGTACAGAAAACATGCATACGGAAAAATTTTTCCCCCTTTTTTGATAAAGTGAGACGCAAGTAATTATAACTTCCAATAGTGGGACTCGAATTTTCGGTACCTCCAGTCTACTCCGTTCACGCATGCCATGCAAGACGGGTCTATGACAACCATCTGCCAACTCCTGCCGCGATTAATGACAATATCCGGAACACTACGGCCAGGATAAAATCCGAAATGGGCGAAAGTCATTGAAAATTGACGTAAGCGGATCGTGTTTTTGTACAAAGGCGGTCAAGGAGATCATTTAAATGAAGTTTGTGGCGTCTAGTACTCGCAACACACTAAAATCTACTACAAAAAATTAATTTTTCATTTTTTATGTTGGCCGCTATGCTTCACATGGCGTCGTTATTATTAGTCTGATAAAGAAAGAGTTCGAAGTTAGACATCTCAGAATAAAGACAAATTGTTAAGTTTTAATAAAATACGCATTTTATTTCGGCCATTTCCATCCATTAAATTTAGTGGCTCAACATTTCAGGAAAAATCCTGAAATTGCCGAACACACTAAAAGTTCTTTTCCACGTATAATTGCAAGAACTGAATTATCTACTTAAATTTTATGTAATGTGTGTTTTATTTAATAAACAAATCCGTTCCACGAGGTGGATAACCGTATATAAATTTTACGCACATATATACTGTGAGATTATGTGCCAAATTTTAGCCAATTTTTAATGAATGCGGAAAAGGCAAGTTATTCCAAATTAAAATCGTTCTAAAGAAGCCTGTCAACTAGTATCCTAAATATTAATGATAATAAAAATGAATTTAATTACTTTAAAACCGTCTTGAAACTGTTTATTTCTTCTCTGCTCTATGCTAAAGCGAACTTTGGTTTTAATCTAACTTCACGAAGTTTCTATTGAATTGATGCGCTTGAAGTTTCTATAGTCAAGCTCGTTTTGTCACCTAAATATTCATCCTCGTCTATGTTGTCAAGAGGATTCACTCTTTCTACTCTCGCATCAATTACATTGTTAACTAATATCAGTGGTACCAACATTCAGATTTAAAATTTATAAGTCAAGGGTTGTTCAAGAAGCTTGATATCACTTTAAAACGGAATAAAAAAAACAATGGGCCCAATGAATCCTATTCGATGACAGAATTTGACATTAGACATAATGCATTCTTTGGACTCAATTTTCAGCTACGCTTTCACACAAATCTGGTTCAATTTCACCAATATAGGTTATGTTGCTTTTTAATTGTTCAGTTGTTGTCCGTTTATCAGCCAAAAAAAAGTGAATTTATATATGGTATCCCCACAGAAAATATTCCACAAGATCTAAGCGGCTAATTGATAGGATCATTTCTAGATATGATTCAATCGCTGAATTTTGTTTTCAATAAAGTGATCATCTCAATGGCAATATGGCACGTGGCTCCACATTTCACTGAGATTAATGTTATCCTAATTTTGAAAAATCATTGATTTGTAACTTGCTTCATTGACTGTTACGTGAAGTCCTTCATGATTTTGAAAGAAATAAGAAGGATGCAACGGACTCCGCAGAATAACTTCTGGATTTTAATCACTACAAATATGACAATTTTGCTTATTGGCGTAATGATTTAGTTAGAAATGAGTTTCATCACTGAAGAAAATTCTTCGTTAAAAATGTTAATCATTTTTCAGTTGTTCAAAAGCCCAATCAGCAAATCTAACGCAATATTATGATTATTTGTCTTTAATTCCTGCACTAGCTGGATTTTTAGGGATGTTGTTCATTTGCAGTGACAAAATTAGCCTCACTCCGCTCATTTCTTTGTTTTAGCGACGTCTCCATCGAAGAATATGCAAGATGACCACCACCACTTACATGTACACGAATGTTAACTCCTGCAGCGCAATAACAAAGATTCCTGAAGTTTGGATTGCAAAACTTTTGGTACAATATTATCCAAAGGGCGTCCATTGACACGAAGTAAACCTCGGGCTCGTCTACAGTATCCGAAAAATTGGACAGCTTGGGTAGGTTCTTTCCTCTTTGGCTGAAATTTCGCTGACGATTGAGTAAGATGGAAGTTGAGCAAACCCACGTTCCGTTCCACAGAATACTATATATGTATATTGGTATGTATAGAATAAGTTAGTCGGCTCATACACGAAGGCTTATGTTAAATAAAATCATAAGTTAAAGCAGGAAAATTAATGTTCTTCTATATTGTAATCTATAAGACCGGATTTTAATTTACTCATATTTCTAAATCCGCTCACACGAACACCAAGACTATTAGCATGTAAATTGTTTCGCATTTAGTATTTCGAATTATCGAAAATATGCCGGCACGTAAGTTATTTCAACCATATGAAAACCCAAACTAAATTTGAAGCGACTTACGTTTTGGTCGAAACGAAAGTGTGAATCGACTTAGGGTAGACCGAGGCTCTTAACTTTATTTAAATTGTTTATGTTTAACACCGAAACACGGAAAACTTAGTTGCTTCTGCGACATTGTACATATTTTCTGTCCCGTTCAACCCGCGAAACCTGCTAAACTGCAAGATCAAATGGACCAAGGGGTGAAGTTAAATGGCTCTATGATTTTATATGCAAATGTAAAAGATGGAATGACTGGAATGTAACGATAACTTTTATCGGGACTATCTTTTTATTCCCTTAATTTAGTTTGGCATGTCCTGATGAGCTCTGGTATAGTTGGCCCGTTTATAATCCCACAATGAGTTTCTTTCTTTTGATTTTGATTCTTTCAAAACTAAAGAAAATATATTCACAAAATTTCAACACCAAAACTAACCCAAATAACTATTAAATACTTGATTACAAAACAGAAGTTCGAACTCAAATATTTACAACCGAAAAATGATAGACTTTACAGATAAATAAATAAATTCGTAATTACGATGAATGAAAGAGTATATACGTAGATTACTTTTTCCCATATTTCAAATTGGTTATTTCTACGCACCTACGTCACTCGAGACCTGAAATATATTGTTTGTGTAAAAAATCACGATTATTTATTTTTGAAAGGAAATCCACATATGATGTCATGCAAAAGTATGCAAATAAAAATTAATTTTTATGTGTTCTTTTATTCATTTGTCCAGTTTTCTGACAATAACTTTTGACAGCTTTTATATACGTAACAAAATTTTTTGCAGTCGAACCAAATTTAAACAAAACTTTAAAAAAACGATCACCACGACGGATATATATACCTTTTAAGTTTCAAAATTAGAATAGTAAACTTCAAAATGAGAATAGTAAACCTCAAAGTGGAATAGTAAACTTCAAAATGAGAATAGTAAACGTCAAAGTGGAATAGTAATCTTCAACATGAGAATAGTAAACTTCAAAAAGAGAATAGTAAACTTCAAAATGAGAATAGTGAACTTCAAAGTGGAATAGTAAACTTCAAAGTGGAATAGTAATCTTCAAAATGAGAATAGTAAACTTCAAAATGAGAATAGTAAACTTCAAAATGAGAATAATGAACTTCAAAGTGGAATAGTAAACTTCAAAATGAGAATAGTAAACTTCAAAATGAGAATAGTGAACTTCAAAGTGGAATAGTAAACTTCAAAGTGGAATAGTAATCTTTAAAATGAGAATAGTAAATTTCAAAATTAGAATAGTGAACTTCAAAATGAAATTAGAATAGTGAACTTCAAAATGAGAATAGTAAACTTCAAAATGAGAATAGTAAACTTCAAAATGAGAATAGTAAACTTCAATATGAGATTTTTTATTTAAATTTAATTTAAAAGAATTGATATTAATACAGAATATTTTCTAAGTTAAGAGTTGCAGTGAATCTTCTTTGAATGCTTGCGATGCAATTGGCACATGTTGTTGGTGTATTTGTCTGCAGACCTTCTTCCATAAGGCTTTCTAAGGCTCTTACTCTCTGTTCTTTGACAGATAATTTATTTCTGCTGTTAGGAATACTTGACAACTTTCTTGAGAGCTCTCTTTTCACTATTCTCATTTTGAAGTTTACTATTCTCATTTTGAAGTTTACTATTCTCATTTTGAAACTGAAAAGGTATAGTTTTCGAATAATACGCGACGTCCAGTTTAATCCCGTCTCTCTACCCTACGTACTAATAGCCCAGATTTTGCGAGATCAGAAAATCATGTACCGACATAGCTGGAATATCGATATCCCACCTTTTCATCCGATTATCATATTTTGCAACATTATATTACTGTTATGGGAAGTAAAATCTTGAATATATTCATGTGGAAAATAAAATAATATCAATGTGAACAAGAATACATAATTGAATGTAATTTAATATACCAATTTAACAGCCATTCGTGTAGAAGAGAGCCTTTCGTCTTCTGACTTGAAGAAGAAGAAGAAGTTGAAGAAGAAAAAATACAACAACAAAGTAATATTATCCGCACGCGTATAATCGTTTTTGGGCTTATATAAAAATGTTCATTCCATAAACTGCGAGCGACCAAACGATATTGCACCCATCGTGAAAAAAATGCATTGTTCACAAGCAAGAATGCACTCCGATTACCTAATTCATATGTTGCACATGTGTATAATATAATAATAATGAAGAAAAAACCAAAAAAAAAACTTGTTGTTGGAAGTAGATAGTTGTTTAGCGGATAGATCAACTGATCGAGATCCTATGCTTTTAGTCAGTTTCAAAATCAATCGATTATCGTTTATTCTCAAAACTTTTGATCTTACTAATATTATATGGGAGAAAAGAAATGAGGAAACAATCAATTTTCTTAAAATCATCTCGGGCCTCTTGTGTTGCGATAGATACGTTCTACAGAAAATCATAATTGGTTAGTAGGAAGTCAAAGGAGGGATAGTTAAGGCATAGACTAATAATAAAGATTTCCAACGACTGTGCATTCAACTGATACTTTTTGTACAGTAATATCCCGGTACAATATAGATTTATCTCTTTCTTTCACATTAAACTTCTTTTCATCCATTCTTCTTTAAGTTCACCTACAACAACAACACTGAACATCACTCTGCTCATTTGGCTTAGACATCTAGGTATAATAATCTATGGTTAAGGGTATCATCAAATGATGGACATGAAAGTGATTAATGTGGTGAGTAATGGTGCGTTCAAGAGAGTGGTTAAGACAGTAGTCAAGGATGTAGGCAAGAGAGTACTTAAGTATAGGCAACTTTTAGTTCGCTTTAAAAATGCATATTAAATAAAATGGAAATAAGTTTTAAATTTTTTCCAACGTTGATCAAACGTATATTGATTCATTTTGTTCACCAGGAATATAATACTGAATTTCTGTCACTTGACAGATGGAGCTATGAGCGGCGAAATAACCGCCAGTTCAAAAACAAACCAAAAAATGTCGAACAGGCCAAAAGATGCCGCACGCTTTAGTAATCAAGGGGGTGATGAGAGAAGTCAAATGAAGATTAGCGAAGGGAACCATCAAAGCATGGACACAGGGAGTGTTTAAGCAGCGTTCAAAAGCTGGTAGAAGAGGTAGTAGAAGAGGTAGTAGAAGAGGTAGTAGAAGGGATAATCAAAAAATATTCAAAAGATCGTTGTCAAGGGAGCTGATCAAGGTAAATATAAAGCTTTAATTAACTTACCTTCACGGTTAAAAATAAGACGTTTTTTTTCCTTTTGGTTCATTAATATTTGGGTAGTTAATAACTAGAGTTTTAGCTCAGGTAAGTCAAAATCATTATCATCAGTTATTAAATGGAAATTATTTCATTATTAAAGTTAAGGTTGATATTCACAAATTGTAAATTCACTCTGTAACTGTAAAGATCCGATTAAGGCCCTAATTGGTATCATAAGTCTATGTAACTACTCTGTTAGTTTACTAGAGCGAAATAGATACAGATTCAGCAATTTAGGGGTTTATGTAACATTGCTTACAGAATTCTCTGTCTGTAAAGTTACGGTTACATAGACATACGATTTGATAATACGGCAGGTAATGTTAATTGAGGCATGCTTTTATGCTTTTCCTTTTAAGAAATAAAAATGATATCAATTTGTTTCATAACAAATTTACTCCGAAAAATTTTTAATTTCATATTCTTCCCATTCTATCGTCTGGTTCCGAAATCTAATCTAATCAAACTGTATTCTCATGTGGCACAGATTTTCAATCTGTACACAAGATATCTTGTTATTAGTATTTGTAACACAAAATAGATTGTGTGTGATATAAAATACAACTATTCAGTCTTCTTCTAATCATTAACTTCTCAATCGTAATCGTGTTTATAAAAGGTCCATTTAGCTATTAAAAATTCGGGAATGTAAGATATGTTTAAAATATGTTTAATTTGCCATGGGAAGTTTAAGTTGAAAGCCTAAAGGCCAATCTCCACATAGCCGACATCTTATTCTGACGAGAAAAATCAGGAAACTAGAAAGAGATGGACTTTTGCAATTTTCACTAGGATTGATCGAATAAAAACATCAGTATTGTGTGTGGTTATTGTGAGAGTATGCAAACGCAGATGAAGAGTCATAAATCAGATAAACAGAGTCTTCTGCTTTTGAGGGGAATCATCTGGCAGATGAAGAATCAGATGGGGAAATGAGAACTGCAGAAGCCGAGAAAATTAGTAGGATGATTGTTTCTCCCTTTCTGTTTAACCAAACTTTGCATAAGTGTATCATCACATACTTTCATCAGATTAGGATGTCGGCTGTGTGGAGATTGGCCTTAAGAAATATTTCTCGAAGTTGATATTGCATTCAGTGGCTCCACTGCATATAGTAAAAATACTCCAATTTTTGGTATTTTAGGGAAACGTTCCATTATTTACCAAATTCAAAGTTTTCAAAGTACAATTCTAAATCTTATAGCAATGAGTGTAAAAAAGTAACTAGATGACATCAGTCGGACTGAAAAAAAGTCTTGTGGAGACTCTAAAACTTGGAATTTTTTTCAGTCCGTCTGAAAATAAGTTTTGAAATAAGTCCAATGGAGTTGTGAGGTAAGAATATTGCCTTAGGGAAAAGGAATTTGAAAAGTGTAAAATAGCAAGCAAGCAATTAAAATCACGCATCCATTTAGCTAGCAAAAGTGGTATAGACGAACGGAGCGAATAACGGCTAAGTGCATTAATATAAAATTATTTCCAAATATAAGCTAAATGAGTCAAAAAGGTATTTAGTTTTGCTCTACAAATAGAAAAATACATGGATTTTGCGCAAATATTCTGTTAAAAGACTAAGAATTTATTTTTATTGCTATTCTATACTATACCATATGGTATTTGTTTATAATAAATCTGGTATGGCAAACTACTCAACTTTCTTATACGAAATATACCGGTCAACATTGAATTTGTTCATCGTCGTTCCCAAGTTCTCGTACATTAAAATAGTGATCACACAACTGCAAAGAAATCCACTCCGGTTTGGTATGCCCGCTGCAAATTTGACCGATTGTTCCTCCAATACACATCTTGTATACTCCACTCCACTTCCGGTGAAAATCTAGTTATGCCTTTCTTTTAGTCCAGTATATGTGTATATGCGTGTATTGAAATTGGTGAAGTGGTTCTGGAATAATCAAAAATTTGTGCTTTTCATTCAAAGGAATTACTCATTTCCGACCCAAATCAAATCAGTTCATTTCCTAGTTAGCTTGAATTAGATTCGAGCAGCAAGAGCAAAAATTGTATAAACCATGCCTTTTAATGGGTTGAATTAGATTACTGACGGCTGCAACATTACCAACAGCAACTTCATCTCTAATTCTAATTTAGTTGTTGATGTTGCAAGTTGAAGAACATGACGATGATTATAATTCAGTGCATGAACCTTGAAAATATAAGTTATTGTTCGATGTTATAAAATGAGAACAACTTTTATTTAGGTGAATTCAGTGTATAAACTTTATTCTCAATTATTTTCGCGTTTCCAATTGGTCTTAAAAATATTTGTTTATCAGTTATTATTAATTTATACAAAAACTAATTCACCCACAATTTGTTGACAATAGAAAACACTATTAATTTCTTATTACTTTACTAATTTATCAAATCACTTTTGTAATCACTTTCTGAAATTCTCAGATTATTGCTTATCAAGTTGACACTGTCAGTGTTCTAGCGATGTTTCCACCTTATATACTTCATCGTTCAAACTCGAGAATATTCTTCCATGCATGGAAGCGTTCTTCTAAAAACGTCAACCAACTTATTCTTAGAATTGTCTGGAAACGTCAAAGTGACATATCAGTGATAATTTTGTGTCGTGTTTTTAACTAAAGTTCTCGACTTTTCTTTTATAAAGAAAAGTCGTGGAATCTTTATCAGAAATATAGTCCGATATTAATTATTGTTTTTAAACTATTTTCAAAAATCGAGGAGCGAATAATCCAATGTGTTAAAGAACATAGCTTTTTATTTGACAAAAGTGACAAAATTATAATCCAATTTTACTAATCAAAACTCCAATTGTTAAATTTTTCTGTTTCTGTTGCTGTCGTGTAATGCGTTTTAAAAAGCAGCATTAACGAACGATGTGCGCTGTTGCTGTTGCTGTTGTCGTTGGTGTTGCCGCTCCAATCAATTCTCGAGTTATTAGGTGCGTTTTTGTCGATTCATACTTTTTAGCAGAGCAATAAAAGTATGAATCGATTTGAAAGGTTTATCAATTTTTACTTTTCATATGTTCAAAGAAAAACTGTTATAATCATCAGCTGGACGACATTCAGGTATCAGAAAACAGAAAACAGAGCCATCTATTGGCAAAAAAATGGGTCAGAAATTTCTTGGTCCAAGTAAAAGCGTGTGTAAGTAGTTGTTGTAAAATTTTGCTCTAGCCTGGAACACATTGTGTTTACAAAGAGAGTGAGCACAAGTGCATATGAATACACATATACAGACTTTTTTGGGAAAATAATCAATTCAGATACCGGGACCAAAAACATGTATGAAATTTTTGTACAATTGCGATACTTACTCATTGCTTACTAAGGTCTAAGAAAGTAAAAATCTGATGTAGAAAATTCTTGTGAAAACGATCTAAGAGTACATCGCGATTTTGTAATTTACTATTTGGATGTTATGATCATGAAACTGTGTAAACTTCTGTAGTTTTTTCTAGTCGCAATATTTTCTAGGAGGCTTTTTGAATCATGTTGGTTGGTGGTAATGTATTGTTTATATATCTAATCAATGTCTGTTATCATAATCAATCATTTGATTAACGGTTTACTGGCTATAGCTAATTTAACCAAAAGCAAGGGTGTTTTTCTTATCATATATATATGTAACTTTCTAATTCTTTTCACGATACACCTACTATGGCCGAACGTTTTTTTTTTTTCTTCACAACTTATCGTATCATGAAAATAATTCGATTATCAGTTGCTCGTTGAACATATTTCTTTATGAGAATTTTATGCTTCCCTAAGATTAGTTCTAAAGAGTATCGACGTTGGTTAAGTGAAGATTATCGGTTATATACTTTTTAAATAGATAATCGATTGATGTTGTTCATAAAGAATTTTTTTTTAAGAAAAAATGAAAAAAAAAGGATTCAACTTGCATTTTTTTTCTTGCCTTTTATCTTTTATAAACTTTTTTTTAAATAGAATTGAAAGCATTTACATATGATGAGGGATGAAAGCATCTCTGGTTTGCAATATTTTAATTTATCTCTATTGTAACATGTTATCCACTTCAATAGCACTTTTTTTAATTTAAATCTTTGTACAGGTAAGTCTCTTACAACACAGTACATCTACAATATGATAACACGAGGTTTATTTAAAACAATCCATACTCTGGACACACAAATTACAAATTTTTGTAATGGTTCCTAGTTTCACATACAGCACGATTTCACAGAGCATGAAATTTTGTAGGAAGTTTTGTAGGAAGGTTACTTAGTTATAAAAGTCGACCAAATTATTCTTCAATTTATTATTGGAAACGGGGACATGGAGCCGCGGTCGCAATGATAGCAAATTGGAGTCGGTGGTCAAAATAAGAAAAGTCGAATTCGGGAATTTGGACTGCCCACTTTGCAGACCTACTTACAATACATTCCTATATACTAATAACATAATTATAATAATCACAATCAAAGTATTTACTTACGTACCGAATTTCGGCATAAAAATTCTGATTCCATACTTTCTAAACCAAATTTGTCTAGATTATCCGTAAATCTAGTTAGATTGAGCAACTGTATGTTAGGAAAAATACTCAAAATCTAAATCCAAATTTTGGGCTAGTTTCTAGTTCCACATTTAACTAGATGATCTAGTACCAGGCTAATTCTAGGTAGTTTTTAGAAGAGACTAGAAATACAATCAAAGCACCTTGATTTTCGTATTGAAAGCAACTATTTTTTAGTAATTTCCATCAACAAGATAATTCACAGAAAAACAATTCGCAGAAAAACAATTCACAGAAGCAGTTTATGGAAAAAAATGTCTTGAAAGTCGCCGCGACTTTTAAGACATTTTTTTCCGTAAACTACTTTTCTGTGAATTAATTCCTTTAAATCTGCAACACTTCTTTTTACCCCAACATTATTTGCATTAGCAGCATGGTTATGATCACTAGTAGGTTCTATAATTTCTCCAGTTCTTTTATTGGTATGAATTCTAACTTTGCATTTCTCCGTCCTATAATAATTATTGCACAACCAATAATACTTTTCTTTATATTCCTTATCGCGAATAAATTCAAACCCGTCAACACAGTTTATTTTTTTCGGTTTTTTCTGTGAGTTGTTTTTCCGGGAATTGTTTTTCTGTGAATGGTTTTTCTGTGAATTGTTTTTCTGTGAATTGTTTTTCTGTGAATTGTTTTTCTGTGAATTGATTTTCTGTGAATTGTTTTCTGTGAATTGTTTTTCTGTGAATTGTTTTCTGTGAATTGATTTTCTGTGAATTGACCGGTTACCCTAACAAATAGAATTATTCCATTTAGGAGGAAGAAACTCCTTTGATCACTGCACAGATTATTAGCTTATAGTATAGATTGTGGTGACAGGTCGAAGTTTACATGAAAGCTAAATGGGAATGACACTTGTACAATTATCAAAGCAAGCCATTAGTGGCAATCTTGCTAGTATTGCCGTTTTCTGTTTATCCCACTAGAAACTAGTGTCAATCGGCTTATTACTAGGGCATGGTTTAATTAATTTCTGTTTGCGTTGCTCGCTCAGCTAAACTGTTCGGTTGTTTGTCATCTGGTGGCTTAAGTGAAGAATGAAACATACTAAGTGTAAAATTAGAACCAACATGTTGGATGAACACCTTAAGAACTGCCTAAGAATTTTGCAACCACGTCAATCGAACCAGATATTGAGGATTTAGTTTCTCAACTTCAATGCCAAGTATCACATTCATTTTATGATATGGATTTATATTTATATAGGAATATACTTGTGGCCCAAAACACCATGTCTTCTTCCAATGCGGCCCAGGGAAACAAAAAGGTTGGACACCCTTGGTTTACGAGGTACTTAACTCAGCGGAAATTTTTTAGCTGTCAATGCTTCCCCCCTGTGTATCATGCAATGAGTGAATTTAATATTTGAAGTATGGGGTAAAAGGTTTATTTCATGTTTTAAAATAAAATCTGAAAAGTTTGCGATGAACGAATTACTGAAATTGATTTTGATTTCCGACGTTTACATTACATTAAAGAATCAGGATCCCGATCGAAGCCGGGTAGCAAAGTTAGTAATCGATAAAATTGTCCAAGAGATAAAATCTATGGCATTTGCAAAACATTTCCAGCAAGGGCTTCGGTTGTTTCTACATATTAGGCGGACTTTTAAAGCCAATAAATCAGTCGAATAATAAGTTATTGAGCTTCACACGTGGGGCATATGCGTTCCTTAAACAATTTACTGACAATTTCTTTTAACTTTTCTGCTTCATTTTAAAACAACACAATAATTTGATAGCTTCAAAAATTAAATGAATTTATTAACTAAATTTCGGAATGTTACCAAACATACAAAATTCTGAACGAGTGCATATGGCCCATTAGCTCAGTTGGTTAGAGCGTCGTGCTAATAACGCGAAGGTCGCGAGTTCGATCCTCCCATGGGCCAAACAATTTTTTTTTTTTTTCATTCACATTGAAAATTAAATAATTAATTAAACAAATTAGAATCACTAAATCATCAATTAAAATATATTTTAATTAAATTATTCTTCATTCATAATGTCGATTCAATTGCCTAAACTAACTAAACTACTAAACTACGGTGTTTGTGTAGGACATAATACCTGAGATACACTGGCACTAGTAATTATCATTTGGTCGTAAATGATCATTTACGCAGTAGTGTATCAAGCAAACGATCAAATTTTTTGACAAACGCGCATGTTTGACAAACAAATTTGATCGTTTACGGTAAGGCTGTCCAACCCGCGGCATGCGGCCGAAAGCAAATATCAATTTGGCCCGAAAATATTCAAAGTTACTGAAGCATGTCCATTTTTCTGAGGAATGATTTGTGTATTGTGTGCGCTCTCGTGCTAAAGCTGCCAAGTGACAAACAACAGAAACAGAACCAGAGCAGAAAACTCTTTCATTATGTAGTAAATTCTCTTTCTGTTTGCGTTGCTCGCTCAGCTACACTATTCTGTTGTTTGTCACCTGGTGGCTTAAGTAAATAATGAAACATACTAAGTGTAAAATTAGAACCAACATGTTAGATGAACACGTCAATCGAACCAGATATTGATGGTTTAGTTTCTCAACTTCAATGCCAGGTATCACATTAATTTTATGATATAGATTTATACATAGTAATATACTTGGTGCCCCAAACACCATGTATTCTTGCAATGCGGCACAGGGAAACAAAAAGTTTGGACACCCTTGCTCTCTAAACTCTTCTTCCACATTGAAATAAAATATTTTTGCTAGAATATCTATAAAAGTTAAATAGAAAATTTCCATTGAATATTTAAACTCCCAGCCTATTCTTAAGAATCCACATATCGAATTTATTGTCGTGTTCCTATTATTTATTTCAGTTCACACAAAAATACTTTTCAAACAAAGCTAAGTGCCTAAGTACATATGAAAAAGGTGAATGCAATTCATTCAATTATTGTCCTCGATTGTTTCCCAATCTTTCCGGGATTCAAAAAATGAATTATCGCACAGCAGTTTACACTAATCGAAGAAAACAAAAAAAAAAACCTTAGGTTATTTAAAACCGTTTATAATGCACAAATTCGCGAATTGGTAAACCAATTACGATAGGAAAACTGAACGATAAAATCTGGAAGAATATAAAGTATACATATTTTGCTTTTAGAATAGTTTCATGATTGATAAATTACCGCAATAAAAAGTTTATAGCAGCTTTTCATAACTATAAAAATTATTTAGGACAGTAGTAATTGTATTGGTAGTATGAATTAGTAATATGCGAATTCATATCTATCAAACCCGCCATTTTTTTGACAGTGACAGCTATTGTATCTTAAAGAGCGTCAAAAAAACTATTAAACTCCATCAGTCAAAGTGAACACAAGTTTGTACACATACGTTTTTCATTGCCTTAAAAATGTCAAAAAACAACATTTGCGGGAAGCATTGCTTTTGTACTTTGATCAAAAGAAAAGTGCTGCAGAAAGTTTCCGGTTGCTGCAAGAAACTTATCCTGAATATGTTCCAATAGCCGAAAAAGTTTGACGATGAAGAATTGGAGGCATTACTCGATGAAGACCCATGTCAAACGCAAGAAGAGCTTGCAAAATTTTTGGGAGTTGATCAAACAACTATTTCCAAGCGTCTGAAGGCAATGGGAACGATTCAAAAGGCAGGAAATTGGGTGCCATACGAATTGAACATTTAATAATTTTCTAATGGTAAATTTCCCTAAAAAGAAGTTGCAATTGTTTGTTGCAGATTTAGTTGAAAAACATATAGCAACTGAAAATCGGCCTATAGTCGATTTTTTGATGCACTATGGCAGAAATTGGACAGAAAAACTGTCAAAACTAAAAATATTTCAAGTTTTTTCTTCATAACTTTGTTTCGTCTTTTCAAAATTTCCTCTGATTTGCAGGTTAACCTAGACTCCAATAGCATAAATGTAATCTGAAAATTTTATTCAAATCGGTGTATTAGTTTTTAAAGTACATCAAAAGAACTTTATGAATAGACTTATTTTTTCCTACAATTATTTATTTCTCCACTATCCTTGGACCGATTTTGCTGCAACGTAACATGCTATCGTCTACTTATGTAGTTAATCAATATGATTAATTTAAATAAAATTGCTTCACAAATTTTCCAATTAAATCTTAAAAACCATAACCAAAAAAACGACAAAACCTTCTGTTCACCCTGGTTTTACTTTTATAACTTTGCTTCCCGTAGATCGATTTTGCTGAAATGCAATACTAAACCAAGCGAAGAAATAACCAACTCACATTGTAAATTTCATCAAAATCGTATAATGCGTTTTTGAGTTATCTTGTATATGGACGGACATGCATAAATCGATTCTCGACAAAACTATACCCTTAAAACCTTTCTACGACGATTATTTCGATGTGTTACAAATGGAGTGACAGAACTAATATACGCTCTGCTAGTACCACAGGGCTTAAAAACGTGCGTAACTATTCGAGTAATAACACACGATAGAAGTAAAACTTGTTTGGTTTATTTAAATTTTATGAAATATTTTCAGGCCCTTGCACACGAGATGCGAACTGCGAATTGCGAATTGCGAATATACGCAAATTTTGACATTTCTTTCACATGATTTCGAATTGCGAATAAAATGAATTTTAAAAATCGTAATTCTACAATTTTTCTTAACAAGAAAATCCATCTGAAACATATAATAGAAAGCGCAGCAGTCGTTTCCTTACGGCAGGGCCCGGACCACAGATTCAGCATAGGGCCTAAATACGATTCAGGATCTACTGCTTAGGTTTCTTTGGCCACTCAAGTAGACTTTTGGACTTTTTGGAAAGAGAAGACTTTATTCCATAAGTGCACCAATTTTAATATCCTTTGGATATCATTTTCGTGTCGAAAAACTAAATTTGTCAAGTACTTTTTTTACAACTCTCGTTTTACTCTCAATTCAATTTTTCGAATAGTTCTTTTTGGTACACCCTATCAAATGGTTGCTTCTGGCAAATACGGTAATTCCCTCTTCCTTCCCTATCTCCTGGTTCAAAAAGCAGTCCGTCAAACTTTCAAGTATTTTCTCTCTTAACCCATATCTAAATTTAGGTGTTATTTACAGATGGCCTCTGAAAGGTCCACACCTAAGTGTACGGTCACATAGGTTCTGTGCTTTCTACGCGGAGTGAGAAAAATATTAACGCGGTGAGAGGAATGAAAACGGTGAGCAAAAAGTGTCCATATAGGATGTCACTCTTGTCGTTGAATTGAATTTCAATTCTTCTCTTTTCTTCTATCGTATCCTGCTTCCAACGAAGTCGGCTATATGGCCACTTCCATTTAATTACACGCGTATATTTATCGTTGCTCGCATCTTCGAAAGCGTGCGTAGTAAGCGTAGAGCCTATGTGGCCGCACACTTAAAATTTAGACCCAAAATATTAAAAATAAAAAAAGACGGATACTAATTTACAATAATTTAAATGGAAGAAATCATTTTTCAATTCATGCATTTTAGCATCAATTAAAATCAAGATTAGTAGTTTAAGATACTTTTCGGATGGGTTATAATGTAACGCCCTTCCTTTTGAAACCTTTTTATGCCCTATGGTAAGTACTACCAGAGGGTATATTAGTTTTGTCACTAAGTGTGTAACACATAGAAATAATAATCGGAGAAAAATTTCAAAGGTATGGTTGTGTAGGGAATCAAAAGTTATATCGATTTATGCATGTCCGTCCGTCCGTCCGTCCGTCCGTAGACAAGATAACTCAAAAACGCGTTATCCGATTTTGATGAAATTTATAATTTGAGTTGCTTATTCCTTAGCTTGGTTTGGTATTGCATTTGAGCCAAATCGATCCACGGGGCGCAAAGTTATAAAGGAAAAACCAGGGTGACCAGAAAGTTTTGTCGTTTTTTTCGTTATGGTTTTTCGGATGTAATTGGAAAATTTGTGACCCGATTTTGTTCAAATTAATTATGTAGGGTAACTGCATAAATAGACGATACCGAGTCAATTTTCAGTCAAATGGGTCTAAGGATACTGGAGAAAGAAATAGTTGTAACCTAAAATAAGCCTGTTCATAAAGTTTTTCCAATGTATTTTAAAAAGTTATATACGGATTTGAATCAAATTTACGAAACGTGTTTATACTATTAGACGCCAGCCTACCTGTGAATTTGGGCCAATTTGAGAATGAAGAAACGAAGTTATGGAGAGAAAAACCTTAAAATATTCAATTAAGCAGAAAGTTCGTGGCGTTTTTTTTCCAATAGTTGGCTTTAGAATCGTATAACTTTAGTAGTTCTAATCCTATCAAGTTATGTTATAGCGCGCTGAAAAGGTGACATCTTATAGAATACTTAGAAAAAAAAATTGTGAAATTCTGGCAGAACAAATTGGGGTAATTGGGTTTTGAAAATGAACCAAAATTCTGAAAAAAATTCCCTATATTAATGCTCCATGTTTGGTACTACCGTCCGTCCGTTGACAAAATAACTCAAAAACGCGTTATGCAATTTTGATGAAATTTAGAATGCTACTTGGTTATTGCTATAGTGGTTTTGGTATTGCATTTCAGCAAAATCGACAGAGGGGCAGCGAAGTTATTAAGGAAAAACAGGGGCGGCCATAAAGTTTTGTCGTTTTTTTTTATATAGTTTTTCGGGTTTAATTGGAAAATTGGTAAGGCAAGTTGGTTTAAATTAATTATATTAGTAGACTACATTAATAGACCATACCATTGTAAATTTCAGTGATATCGGTCTCAGGATAGTGGAGAAAGAAGTAGTCGTAGGAAGAAATAACCCTGTTCAGAAAGTTTTTTTGATGTATTTTCAGAACTAATGCACTGATTTGAATGAAATTTGCAAATTAGACTTATGCTACTAGGGTCTGAGTTACTTACAAATTAGAGAAAATTTTGAAAAGGGCAAACAAAGTTATGAAGGAAAACCTCGATATATTGTTAGTTTTCACAAATTTTCTCTCCCATTTCTACCATAGGGCATCAAAAAATCGGCTATAGGCCGATTTTACATTACTTTATGTTTTTTATTAGAATTCAAAGAAATCCTTCATTTATAGAATTGAAAATCATATTTCAAAAACCATAACACCAATCAAAGAAAAATACAAAAAAAAACATGTTGCAATAAGTGCAAAAGAGCGCGGTCAGTTTGCAAAATGTATCAGAAAAAGAAGGAGAATGAAATTTTTTTCAAAATAGCGCCTGGATGACATTATTCACTCTTACCATTTTGCTGGTATGCTCGCATTGATATATAAATTTTAACAGGTATTTGTTTGGTTACAATTTGTCACTCATACATAAAATATGTAGTTCTATCTTTGTCAGCAGGGAATAGAAAATTCTAAGGAAAATTTATAGTCGAAATCTGAAAAACGTTTTCACGACCGAGATAGGAAGTTAAGATACTTTACAATTACTCATACTTCATCGTAACTCTAACATTAGTGCTTAAATGACATAAGTTTTAGTCTTCATGAGTAATGAGTAAGTTTAATGAAATGGAGTTCGCTAAATAAGAAGCTGAAGCTGTGGAATTGAATAATTCAAAATTAGAAACTAAAAAAGTCATGGCTTTATTCTGGACAACCATCGACATCGGCTGCAAAGCCAAGCATTCAAGGTCATAAAGTAACACTTTGGGTTTGGTGGGATATGTACACCGAACGAAATTTATTGTGGTATATATTCTCAACAACACGGTGCCACTACCCACACAGCCAACACTACAATCGGCTTTTTGCGCCCTATCTTCGAAAATCGCATTATCAGCCGAAATGGCGATGTCTAGGAGTTGCGATTTCACTCGGTTGGATTATTATTTGTGGGGAGCCGTCAAGGACAGATGTTATGCTAATCATCCAGACACGATTAAGATTTTGAAAGACGCAATTAGTGGTTATTGGTGAAAATGTACTGAAAAATTGGGTCGACAGAATGGGCTACTGCAAATCCAGCTAGGTAGTCATTCCAATAAAATAGTATTCTATTCTTAATCGGAAGGTGTACTCTCGAAAATAAAGTATAAATCATTTTAAAATATTTGTTGCATTTTGATTTAATATGCATTTTTAAAACGAACTAAAAGTTGTCACACCCTGTAGCTAAGCTGAGAATCATGCTAGTAGTTGTTTCAATCAAGCTATTAAATTATTTTAATACAGGGATTTTTCTGAGTGTACATTTTCCTTGATCGTGCGTGGGCACTTTAAGGAAAGTTTTGTCTCATCGCTGAACAGAATACATATGTGTAGAGAGAGCAATAGATTTGTTTTATTGAAGTCCAATGGACATCACTAGTTTAAAATGATCGATGGAAGAATGCAGAAACTTACAGTTACTACTTCTCCAATCACATTAATGCAGAATCGATGCTGTATGCATTCCATTGGTAACGCGATTAACATACAAGAATAAAATTTACCCGGTTCATATAATCGCTGAATTGTTTTACATCCCTGATGCTGTCATCTATTAGGAAAACATAAAGAAAAGAGCCAGCGATCCTGATGAAAGTCGAAGAGTGAAGAGAATCTTATTACTTCTATCATCGGGTGTACGGTTGCTAGTTTCTTAAAGACTAATACCATAAATTAGTATACCTAGATGTCCAAGCCAAATGAGCAGCGTGATGTTCAGTGTTGTTGTTGTAGGTGAACTTAAAGAAGAATGAATGAAAAGAAGTTTAATGTGAAAGAAAGAGAAGAATCTATATTGTACCACGATATCACTGTACAAACAGAATCAGTTGAATGCACAGTCGTTGGAAATCTTTATTATTAGTCTATGCTAATACCGTAGTGGGAAATAGACGAAGTTCTCTTTATACATTTACTACTGGGAAAAACTCCATTTTCTATATAAAAAATAAATTCCAAAAAAAAATTATAGACAGAACTTTTCCGATTACTGTCATATTAATATTTTAAAATATGAATTTTAATCCAGTCATGTAGTTGCCCGTAATTACAACGTGTTTAACTAAATATTTCATACACCGAAAATATTCATCCTTCTGCCTCCATTTGTAATGTTCTCATTTTACAAATCACTTTATTTTTTTGTAAAATCTATATACATATATAAATTCATATATCTACCATAATCTCTATACAGATACAGACGCCCTCTTCTATTTTATTCTTCGAAATTTTGAATTCATTTTTGGCCATTTTGATGATTTGAATTGTCCAATTCCGTTCATTTCTAATGAGAATGCAACCCCGGTCGGGCAGAGACAAAGCGCACCGACCAAATCAACAGCACCACCATAATAGTATATATGTACACAAAATAGGACTATCCCGCATGCACGCAACTTATATACGCGCGAGTATAATTACAGAATACATAATTAAAAACGGCCACAAAATGCAAATCAATACATTGGTAAAATCGAAGGATTATCAGTATCCCTGATAGGCAGGCATACGACCAGCCTAAATCCTTGTAATCATAAATCTATATCCATACATATGTAATATACCAAATAGATGCATTTACAACACATATGCCATATAGGTATATACTAAATACTTTGGTGTGGGCTTCTGATTACACAAAACGCAACAAAGAGCATTAAAACAACAACACAATATCATAGAGGGCATTCCAAAAGTGAATAACTAAAACTGTTCGGCATATATGGACATGCATATATATAAATGAATTGATTGATATACGCGAGTGCATCTGTGCTTTCACTAGCAAATACATACATATCCATTTTAACACAATAGTCCATCGATAGGATAAAAAAAACTTTCTTTTCATCATTGGAAAAAGAAAATACAGATTTTCTTCATCCCTTAAACTATACGAATATTCGATGATGCGTGCACATTCGTATATACATACATATGCATCGTGTATGATGATGTATCAAGGTAAAAAAAAAGTGCAGAGAGCGAGAGAAAGAGATATGAATTATATATATATATTTTTAGACTACCCCATTAATGCATATATGAGAAATTTTGGTTGGGTCGAATACTAAGGGTTTATGGTAGACGCCATTCGATATATTCCTATATCGTGAAGGGTAGATGCTATGCAATTGCCCCTTCCAAAACAAAAAAAAAAATGAAGAAAAAAAAAACACAAAAGTGCAGGCTACTGCTAGGCAAAAAAGGGATACAACCAATCACTATCTAGGGGAGTGGTTTACTAACAATCCCATTGCTTTATAAAATAGGAAAAATAAATTATTCTCTGGCTCTGGTTGCATTCCGTTTTTTTCTGTTGTTGTCAACAGAAGAAGAACGAAATAAACCTAAAATTTCTTCTTTTTTTTGGTCATGGAATGCAACGCGCGGCACCGGTCGTCATTGTTTTGTTGTTTTGTAACCTCATCTCTCTTTTGTCGTAGTATATTTTTAGTCGTTTGTTTTTCCATAGTTTTCTTCATGAATATGCACTCTTTTACAAACACGAAGAACAAAAAAACCTAAGAAAAATTTTTGTGGCGGCTGCCGCCATAATACTAAGAAGAAAGAAAAAAAAGCAAATAACTAAAATCACCCTTAATATCACTCTTAACACAAATACAAACAAACAAAATAAACATATAAATTTTTTTAGAGTCCACAAAAATCGAATCGAAGAAAATGCATAAGAAATGTTTCGTACACACACAAACACGCAGATATTAAATAGAAACCCTTTCCACATAGGAAAAACCATTGAAAACGATTCGATTTTTCACCACCCCTCCCCTAAGTTTGCATTTTTCATATATATTTTTCAAGTTAATATTGTATATCCACGAAAAAGAGGGCTGGCGGTTGTGTGGGGGGTTGGTGTTAAAAATTTTCACCACCATATATATATGAAGTACCACCCTACTTGAATGCATACATGCATACATATTCATGTATACGTTGTGCATTATCCGCATTTTAGTTTCATAATATGCGTGTATGCGTTCTACTATTCTGGTGTCATTTTTATTTCTGTATCCATCCCCCACCCTCCCACCACATACATGTATACAATTTAGGTTTAGTAGAGGGTTTATTATATGCGCTTTACATTGTTCAGTTCGATTGCATGAGCTCTCCTGTGTGCATTATTTTGTTTTCTTTTTTGTTATTGGTGTATTTTATTTTTTCCCAGTTTTTTCTAATTTGATTCGGGGTCGATTTTCATATATTATATATTGAATGCACCTCCATTTTGTGCATTATCCATTTTGGACGCCTTCTTATTTTCCGAAAAACAAAACAACATTACACCAGTTATATAATGTAAAACTTGGTGGCGCTTTCGCCTCTATAAAAAAATAAATAAATATAATATTAACCTCAAATACGTTTGATTAGTTTTTCTTTTATGCTCTGAGCTAAAAAAGAAAAACGTAACTATTTTTAAGATAAACTGAAAATTTGGTGTTTTTAGTTCAAGGAGAAAAAAATGGAAGTATTTGGAAGCCTTTGCATGCATATATAAGAATGAGTCTAAGTTTTATTAACGCTTCGTCTTCATTTACGATTTTTCATCGAACGAAATATCTCTTTTTTTTTTACTTAGGCCTTGCGGCCCATTGTACCCTCGGGAAAATCTGGACATATGTCCTGGGATCGCACAAGTTTTCCAAGAAAACCTATGGGGAAAAAGACTAATTACCTGTATTCTGTTTACAGGGTGGGAGGACGTGTAGTGATGTTTTCTCAACGGTTCTGCACTTACGACAGGTGGGATCAGAAAGGATACCTATTGTATGTAGATGCTTGCAAAATATCTCACAGACAAGAGATTTCTTTGACAGCTGGGCAAAAAAATTCCTGAAATTACATTTCTGAAGATGATGTCGAGAAGTAAAGTTCTAGTTGCCGCTCTTGGAATTCATGCGATACGTGAAATTGAAAAGGCTGAAAATGAGGAACGCAGGAAACGAAAAAGTAGATACTTATAACATTTGCTGTTTAGGTTCCACAAACACTCATTTTCTCTATAAAATGCAATTATTTTCACAATATCTTGCCGACTAAACTTGTGTTCCGCCATCTTGAATTCACAAATGTCAAAAAAATTTCGTAAAATTTCAGTACTGCAAGATATCACGAAATTTATCTCTGCAATTATTTCTCGCCATCAACTGGTGCTCTGATTGGTCAATCAAAAATCTCTGCGATGAGAAATCGTATATGGAGATGTAGCGTAAGACAAATTCATCCCTACACACATTTGCAGAATTTAAGGCTTGTGCGAAAACTTAATTACTTGTCACACAAGCCTTAAATTCTGTAAATGTGACTTCTCTAAACTGGCTTTATCACGCTTATTATTTTTTTCTCACTAACATTTAATTCAAATGTGAAATAAAGCACTCAACTTACTTAGGGAACACAATCGTAAAGTTTCTTCTTAAGCAGTCCTTCATTGTCAGAGAAGTCAAAATATTCAATATTTAAATTAACTTTACGACGCATACGTGTGATTGGTTAATTTCTCCCATAATCAGTTCGATGAAAATTGATGTGAGAGAACTCAGTCTAAGTCTAAGTGATCTTTGTTTAACCTTCAACTTTATTTCCGTCAGAATTTTTGGGGAACTACTATAATTTCGCCGGTCAAAAGTTAATGAATGAAAACAATATCTGTGTAACAACCCTTCTTTTGGAGAGAGTTTGGAGATCAATTAATTTAAGGCGGTCACTGTATGATAGACGAATGAAGTTGTCCTGCCATGGGAGACTGCGAAGTGCAAATCTTAAATCCCTCTTAATTAATGAAGAACCGAGACCTGGATTTGAACCAGAGTCTCATCAGTTTCTAGTAAACGAGGTCTCAACCAACTTGACATATTATATATTTAATTGTTTGACAGTCTTCTAAATGTTGATTAAATTTCGTTCCACGATGTCGCAAGGTATCCTATCACGAATATGATTTTCGCCAAGGTTTGCAAAATGCTCCTCCGCAGCGGACTGTCACATTTGCAAGAAATGTTTTTCTACCAAAAATGAAAAAAATGTTTATCTTAGGAAATAGAAACTTGGAAGAAGACATATCAGGAGGCAAATCATACATAAATTTTGAATCTTGGCCATTGTCATTCGAAACCTTTTGCTCCTGATACCTAATTTTACGTCCAAAATGTTTAATATCCTATCTTTTGAAATGTCCACAATATTACATATTTCGGACAATTTAAAATGTCTGTTTTTCAAAACAATATCCTGGTTTTTTTAAGCATTTCTTTGGTGATAAGATTAAAGAAGATTCACCGTACATATTTTTTATCTTCTTTCAAAAATATATCCGCCTTTGAGTCCTTCCATAGTGATGATGCTTAATCTAAACTTATTTACTTTCAAAAGATCCTAACAACAAACAATTTGACAGATAAATCTCATAATTTCTGAGCTATGAAAATAACAGATTAATTTTTTGGCATTCACAACAAAACGCAGTCGAGTTCTATCGTAATCCAATTCGTAAATAAAATCGAATGAAATTTTAGTCCATTTTATTCTAATCGTTATCCTTTCATAGCAAACTAAATGCAACTAAAAATACATCTCATTTGTTAATTCATCAATACCTCTTGTTTTGTTGCTCATCATCATCAGTGGCACTACAACCCTGTATGAGTTTTAGCCTTGTCAAGTCTGCTTCAACAGGAATCTATTTTTCTCGCAGCTCTCCTCCAGTTCCTTGCTCCGATTTTGACAGCATCTTGATTAACAGCATTAATCCATTGCAATTTCGGTCTGTCGGCTCATATTCTTTCTTCTGGGATGGTGTTTAGAACTTGTTTACAAGGGTTGTTGTTATTAGACCCGATAGCTTGTTCCTTGTTTTGTTGTTTGTGTATTAATATAAAATACTAGTAGTTTAGGCCTCTGAAAACAGAAATAATACAACAATGTTTTAAGACCGTTTTTGTAGCACGGGCAAAATTGTCAAACAACCCTTAACCAAATAACTTAAATAACTTAAATATCTACTCACAGGTTTTTGGTAAAACAGAAAAGCATTGTTTCCAACGAAAAAATTATAAATTGCCTATTTCCAGGTGCTTGAAAGACGCGACAAATACATTAAATACTTCAGGCATATCAGACCAATCAGGCACATAAGACACTTCAGACATATCAGACACGCTTCAGACACATAAGACAAATCATAGACACATGAATATTGTTTATGAAAAACGTACTTTAAAGATATTCTAAACTTTTCATGATAATACAATTATAATACTTAATTAAACTAATTTAAATAGGTGAATATAATTTGTTAAATACTTGTACTTACTAGTCCAAGTTTAATGAGAAAAATCACTTAAACTGAACTTAAACTGAACTTAAACGATTCGAAATCGAATTTAATTTTCCTTTTGAAATTAATACGAAATTATCATAACCTTCCCCAAAAAAACAACACGAAACTAGGGTAATACGTAAGAAAAGTAAGTTGTATACGATATCCTTCAGAAGTTCATTCAAGGACGTATGAAAGTTTCTTTGTTGAAAGTTTTCTATCTCGATTTTTCTTTCGGAAAACTTATGACGTCGTGTTCGAGTTTTTCGAAAACTTTTTTTTTTTTTTTAACTATTTTAAATGTATTTGTGTGCTGGTTTTCATCAAACTTCCAGTTTTCATTTACATATGTATATAAGTTATATTCAGCTTTAAAATATATTTAATTTAATATTTTCGAGGGACAGGATCATTCGAATTTAAAATATTAATTAAAATTTAATTTTAAAGATTACACTAAAAAGTCAAATGAAAACCATTTTAGTAGGAATGTTTATGCCCTATGGTAGGTACTACCAGAGGGTATATTAGTTTTGTCACTCCATTTGTAGCACATCGAAATAATCGTCGTAGAAAGGTTTTAAGGATTGTGTCGGGAATCAAAAGTTATATCGATTTATGCATGTCCGTCGGTCCGTCCGTCCGTCTGTCCGTATACAAGATAACTCAAAAACGCGTTATTCAATTTTGATGAAATTTACAATATTTATTGCTTATTCCTTAACTTGGTTTGGTATTGTATTTCAGCAGAATTGATCTTGGAGGAGCAAAGTTATAAAAGAAAAACCAGGGTGACCAGAAATTTTTATCGTTTTTTTGTTTATGGTTTTTCGGATTTAATTTGAAAATTTATGGAACAATTTTGTGTAAGTCATTTACATTGGTTGGCTACATAAATAGACAATACAATGGCAAATTTCATTGAAATCACTTCAAGGATAGCGGAGAAAGAAATAGTCGTATGATATAATAAGCCGGTTCATAAAGATTTTCCGATGTATTTTAAAAAGCTATGTAACGATTTCAATAAAATTTACAAAACGTGTTTGTGCTATTAGATCCCAGCCTACCTCTGAATTTGAGCTAATTTGAGAATAAGAAAACGAAGTTATGGAGAAAAAAACCTTGAAATATTAAGTTAAGTAGAAAGTTCGTGGAGTTTTTTCCCAATAGATGGCTTTAGAGTCGTATAACTTTAGTAGTTCTAATTCTATCAAGTTTTATTACAATGTGCTTGAAAGGTGGCATTTAAAAGAATATTTAAAAAGAAAATTGTGAAATTTAGGCAGAAGTAATTGCGGTAATTGGGTTTTGAAAATGAGGCCAAAATTTCAGCAAAATCGACCGGAGGGGAGGGAAGTTATTAAGCAAAAACAAGACTAACCATAAAGTTTTGTTGATTTTTTTTATATAGTTTTTCGGATTTAATTGGAAAATTTGTCAAGCAATTTTGTTTAAATTGATTACATTGGCTAACTACATAAATAGACGATACCATGTTAAATTTCAGTCAGATCGGTCTAAGGATAGTGCAGAAAGAAATAGTCGTAAGAGAAAATAACCCTCTTTATAAAGTTTTTTTGATGTACTTTCAAAACTAATACACTGATTTGAATAAAATTTACAAATTAGACTTATGCAATCAGGGTCTGGGTTATTTACAAATTAGAAGAAATTTTGAAAAGGGAAAACAAAGTTATGCAGAAAAAACCTTGAAATATTGTTAGTTTTCAAAATTTTTCTCTCCCATTTCTACCATAGGGCATCAAAAAATCGGCTATAGGCTGATTTTAAATTACTTTATATTTTTTAACAAAGTTAATACTTTATGAAATCTCCTTTTACTTTCTTATATTAGAGACAGACATAGGACATTCAGATACCATCTCTCCAATCTTCACTAGTTCTTTTGTTACCTACCACATTTGGGTTTATTACATATATTTGTGTTAATACACGTGAATATCGGTGTGTGTCGACAACGTTAAGTAAAAGCAAAGTATAGGTAATGATAGAGTATGAAAAGCTAGCAAACTAACCAGAAAAAGCACGTGGCAATAAGTGCAAAAGAATACGCAAGAATAGGTGCAGTTTTCATAGGCAAAATCCATCTGGAAGAGAGAGAATGAAATGTTCTTAAAAATCGGAAGGAATCTTATAAAATTTCCCTGGAATCTTATATATGGTCCCAAATTTTATAAAATTTCCCACACATACCAGAAAAAAAATTAGCGCTGAATTTTTTTTTCTGGTATGTGTGCATTTGTATAGTATATAAATTACTGGAACAAATTTTACCACTTTTTTAAGTTCTATAGTCACGATTTGTCATTTTTACACTTTTCGAGACATTATGAAATCCTATGACACTCCCCAGACAGTGGCAGTGCTCGCACTGGACCAAAAAGAAAAAAACTTACTAGATTTTTAGCGGAAATGATAAACCGAAAATGCTTGATTTTGAGACAAACTATAAAAGTGTCTTAAACGCTAAAGTCGAATTATTATTGAATTCGTGAACGAGTAAATTGCTAGCGGGAATGTCAAATTCAAAATGAGTCATTTTATATTTTTATTTCAGTTTTTGTGTGCACAATAATAACTAATCTAATTTTGTTTGAATTTTCTGCAAAGTTAGGTTATGATTAGTGCATGCTTGATTAATTGGTTTCCGAGATTAGTGAATTATTGAATAATTAATAGTCTTAAACCAATTAATTCGGTTCCTATTATAATAGCCAGAAGTCCAAATTTTGAAGCAAAATTTTCTGCTTACGAAGAGAAATAAATTAATATAATGAAAGAAAAAGAAAAAGCATAATAAAAACAAAAGAGGAAATATTCTCTTAAAAATATATATGATCTCAAGAGATTTCATAAGAGTGTCATAGATTTTGTAAACTCCCTGTACTCGTTTGCAATGTGTTCTTTTTTTGTCCTTATTCCTTTTTTTTTGGTAGCTTTTCATACTTTCCCATTATAGGATTTCTCTTCTCAAAATTTTTTCTGTTTTGTTTCTCTTAAATAAAACAATTAATCAGTTTTCAGTTGAATCATCAAAATACTGGAATAAATCTGTTTACTTAATTAATCGATTGTTCAAACCATTGTTTTTACTATACTTTTTGCCACAATTTGGATTAAATCGAATTATAAGATTCCACTTCAAAACTCGAAACTTCTCAATTCATAAAGCAGCCACAGATTAGAGCATTTTTGGTTTAAAGCGTTTAACTATTTCTTCCCATAGAATTGGAATAACGCTTCGTGATCGCAAAAAAATGCGACCTCAAAATTTTAATTAACCTTCACGTTCCGAGATCGTCTGAATTTAAAAAACGTATATTTAGAAAATGTTCATTTAGCTGTCTGTCTACCTGTCCCAGACGTAAATTTATTCATACGATATCTCGAAACATTTATTCAATATTTCATTACTTTTATACTTAACAGGTGGGCTGAAAAATTCGTATCGTTTCTATGAGAGCGCGCCACTAGAATTAAATCCATATCATTTTTCGTTAGTGCCAACCTTCAAAAGATACGTCTATAAATTTGACAGCTGACAGACTATTATTTTGTGAGATATAGCATTTTTAGTGAAGCAACTTTTGTTATTTTGAAGAAAATGGATAAAAAGGAATTTCGTGTGTTAATGAAATACTGTTTCTTGATGAAAAAAAATGCTGCTGATACCAAAAAGTTGCTTGATGAGTGTTATCCGGACTCTGCGCCAGGCGAAGCAACCATTCGTAAGTGGTTTATTAAGTTCCGTACAGGCCATATGAGCACCGAAGATGATGAACGCAGTGGACGTCCAAAAGAGGCTGTTACGGGCGAAAACATCAAAAAAATCCACAAAATAATTTTGGGTGACCGTAAAGTGAAGTTGATTGAGATAGCTGACACTCTAAAGATATCAAAAGAACGTGTGGGACATATCGCTCATGAATGTTTGAGTATGCGAAAGCTCTGTGCAAAGTGGGTGCCGCGCGAGCTCACAATCGACAAAAACAACATCGAATTGATGATTCTGAGCAGTGTTTGGAGCTCTTCAATCGTAATAAACCAGATTTTTTGCGTCGATATGTGACAATGGATGAAACATGGCTCCATCATTTCACTCCTGAGTCCAAACAACAGTCAGCCGAGTGGACTGCACCCGATGAACGCCTATTTTCAAGCAAAAGACAAATCGTACTACAAAAATGGTATCGAAAAGTTGGAAGATCGCTATAATCGGTGTATCGCCCTCGATGTTGAATAATAAAATCGAGTTTTGTTAAAAAAACGTGTTTTTCTTTAAAACCATACGAACTTTTCAGCCCCCCGGTAGCTTATTTTTCTATTATTGTGAATCATTTAAGACATTTTTTCTTAAAAATCTCATACGAAATATTATTTGTCTTAAAGTGCCTTCAGACTATCTGTTTTGTCATATGCTTTCGTATCTGCTTTTTAGTTATGAGTTGTCACATGTCTTAAACAAATAATAGCATTCTTGATTGTTTTGTTCACATCTATCTGACAAACTGTTTGAGTGAAATGTCGTAATTTTAGGTTAAACATGAAGTGACAAATTTAAAATAGACTTTAATAAACAAAAAAATTACACTTTTAAGTATTATTTATCTAGCAGCAATTATTTGAAAAACGAAAGAAGAAGAAAACAGCATTATGGATTGGGAAGTGGCTTTTAAGAAGACATTCAAGACGTGATATTACTCAACTTGTGATAATGGAACTTCAATTGGAGGACTTAAATTTATTTCAAAATTCCAAAAGAATGAACAAGAAAACATTCTCCAAATTAATAATTAAAATAGAACCGCTCATTACTACGAATAGCAAAAATTATGTCACGATTTTCTGTGACGAAACGTTACATTACAAAAAATCTCATTATATAAACGTCCTAGATGATTACAATGTTCGGCAATATTTTGGAGGTTATAATGAGGATTGTTACCGTCGTAGACCAAATAGCTCTGTCTGTCACCGTATTAGCGTTGTTGTCGATATAAATTTTTGAACTTTTTATATAGAGGTCATACACGATTACGATGTTCTGCAAAGTTGTGGAGGTTGTGTTGGGGACTATTCCCGTCGAAGACCCAATAGTTCTATCTCCCACCACTTCGGCGCTGTATTCAATAACAATTTTTGAACTGTAACGAAACGTCACATTACAAAATATCTTATTATATGGACGTCGTAGACCATTACAATGTTCGGCAATATTGTGGAGGTTATAATGAGGATTATTACCGTCGAAGACCAAATTCTTCTATCTCCCACCACTTCGGCGCTGTATTAAAAAAAAAGAATCTTCTGTTCCACTTCTACAGTGTGGTCAAAAGCACACTTTCGTTTTTTTTACATAGTTTGAATTTGGTAATTTGCGTTTTTTCTTTATTATTTTAAATAGTAGAACTGATGGAAACAATTTGATTTCTCAGATGAAATTACAGACATTTCTTATGTCAAAAAACTCATACGGGTTGAAATATACTGTTGCCATACGAGAGGATTCTAGGACAGTTCACAGAAAAACAATTCACAGAAAAACAATTCACATAAAAACTATTCACAGAAAAACAATTCACAGAAAAACAATTCACATAAAAACAATTCACAGAAAAACAATTCACAGAAATGCAATTCACAGAAAAGTAGTTTACGGAAAAAAATGTCTGGAAAGTCGCCGCGACTTTCAAGACATTTTTTTCCGTAAACTACTTTTCTGTGAATTAATTCCTTTAAATCTGCAACACTTCTTTTTACCCCAACATTATGTGCATTAGCAGCATGGTTATGATCACCAGTAGTTTCTATAATTTCTCCAGTTCTTTTATTGGTATGAATTCTAACTTTGCATTTCTCCGTCCTATAATAATTATTGTACAACCAATAACATTTTTATTTATATTCCTTATCGCGAATAAATTCAAACTCGTTAACACAGTTTATTTTTTTCGGTTTTTTCTGTGAATTTTTTCCGGGAATTGTTTTTCTGTGAATTGTTTTCTGTGAATTGTTTTTCTGTGAATTGTTTTCTGTGAATTGTTTTTCTGTGAATTGACCGGTTACCATACGAGAGATACATATGAGTTCACATTATCTGAGTGAGCATTTTCGGCAAAACTTATGTCAAAATATTTGACGAAACTGATAGTCTAGCATAGCCTTTAGTTGCATTACTTGTTTAAAGACAAAAGAATTTTTAATTTTGTTAAAACGTTAAAAACGATTATAACTGAAGTTGGTTGCATGTTCTTGAGCAGATATTATTAGTTCTAATATTGGTAATAAAAAATTTATAAGTATATAGACTAATAAGAATGTTTTTTTTTTTTGTTAAGAAAATTAAAAATTCTTTGACAGGAAAGAAAGTTATTTAGTAAAAAATTTGTAGGTCAGATTATTAATTTCTTAGCAATTCTGATCGATTTTGTTTTTATAAATAATGCACATATATATGTGTATGTGTATGTGTATGTGCATGTTTTTTTTGGAAATTTTTCAAATCCCATCAAATAATCGACAACAGTTTCATTGGTTCCTAAAATAAAATTTTACATAAACGATAAAAAAAAAGGGAAGAAAAATACCTCCTGTAAAAATCTATACACAAAAAAGTAAACTTATTTCATAGACAAAAATACTAACCTAACAAAAATGGCTGTGGTATAACCAAAAACAGAAATTGGGTACAACCAGCCGCAACCGTCCAATATATCTGAAGATTGAAGATTTTTGTTAGAATTTTTGTTCCACTCGAATGCAGCCAGAGATCTTATATAGTGTACACAAAAAAAAAAAAATTGCTAATAGTATTAGTATTTCGATTGCCATACTATCGAAGTTCTAAATTTTCCTCTAGAACCGTTTTCATTGATCCACATATACCTAAATAAGTTGATTTCGAATTCTGGATTAGGACTGCACCAAAATCGGAGATACCTAGTTCGAGAAATAGAAAATCTTTCTAATATTTCGCATGAGTATATTTTTTTCAACGTGGAAAATTGTGGGTGGTTTGAAATACAAACATATATGAAAAACGGAAATTCAACCATAAATATATTATATAAAACCGAATTTATCAGACATATATAGTAAATATTGTATGGTTCTCTAGAGGCATAACCTTTTTTGTCGATATTTGTCCAGCATCCTGTTTAAATTTTCTTTACTTTCGGTCATCTATTTTGAAACAAATACAATTCGAATATATATACCAGGGACGAGACGTCCATTCATACTTATTCTCTTCAGCATGAGAATGAGTAATTCCGAAAAAAAACCCAGAAAATTTCCTTTAATACAAACTTATGCCATCTATAACGCCCGCCGCACACTTGAGCTAAACCATGCAGACGAGCCTTGCTGTAGTAACATAGCTTAGATGGGTTCGTTCACCACTTTGCACACTTGAACTAAGCTACGTACACTGCGATATTTTTGGTAAATTCATGCCATCAGTTCTATTTGAGCCGTCAGAGAGATATAATGTGCGAGTACAATATCGATGAATTATTACTAGACCTAAATTCCCAATCAAGTATGTTTGAAGAGAAATTTGAACAAGACATTTTATTCAGTTTTGTTAAAGGGAAAGGGAAAAGAAGTGTTTGATGTTCACGATTTGTGATGAAACGTATGAAATATGTCGAATTTCATACTCTTTTGCCCAATTTAACCGATCCCGAGATCTTTATGTCGACAAGATACTATCGCAAAATAAAGAAGAAATACTACACTTTCGCAAGCATCGATTCTACACTGTATAATGCCAAAAGTACGTATAAGTTAGTGTCAGCGATGCCAGCGAAACTCGTTCCCGTAGTTGAAGTCTGAACTACTTGAGCGAGCTTAATTCGTGTCGCTATATGATTAGGCGACGTAGTTTCATAACGTCTCTCGAAATGTGCAACGCCCAATGCAAATGCTGAATTTTTCACTTCCAGCGAGAAACTTAGCTCACGTAGTTCAGCTCGCTGAGCTCAAATGTACGGCGGGTCTAAGGATTACTCTCTGCATTACTGATATGTATGTCACTCTAGTTTGGTTCCAATAGAATGAATCTATTAGCGGACTCATTAGAATCAGTTCCATTGATTATAAATAAATAGTTCCAAACCTTGAGTCTGGACCAGGGAATGAAAATAAATATTTCTTTCATGAACGAAACTAATTATATGAATTACGTCAAATTTGAAATGAAACCTAAATGATTTCGAATTTTAGATTCTTCTCTAATAATTAAATTATAAATTGAAGAAATAGCTCGATTTCTTGTGTTTCTTGAGTTAAAATTCTTCCATAGTAATTCTTGAAGGAAAATCATTCTTCATGAATAAATGGAAACGAAATGCAATAATGGCTTTAAAAAATTTTCCAACATCGTCCGATATTGAGCACTATTGATGGAAACTGCAACACCGTCTTCGCTTTCAAAAAAATACGGGCCAATGATCCTCCCAGACGATACACCGCGTCAAACAGTACACTTAAGTGGGTGTAATTGTTGATGTCGAACTAACTACTCTTGGATTACCCGTAGCCCATATTCTGCAGTTCTGCTTGTTTATGAAGTCATTTAATTGGAAATGGGCTTTATCACTCATCATCAAATTGTGAATAAAATCTGGATTTTCTTCTGCTTTTTTAAAAACACTTTTTTATATTTGACATATCTCATCGTCAGTGCAATTGTTCTTTAAAAAGAACAGTAATATTCCTTTTCACAATCCGGAATTTCCCATAATTCTTTGTTCTTTTTAAATAAAACCTGCTCTTCGAATTTATATTCGGTCTATGAAAATGAAACACTGTATGTTTTTCGTCTCTTTTTGTTTTTAAAGGCAAATTTGTATAGAAAAAAAGGAAAAAAACTGCCCATCTCCCTCATTCTAGTGGCAGAAACGTATCAGCGCAGCAGCGCTAGCTACGATACAAGATATTTTATTTTCAACCCAGAATTGTGACCGTTGGATTTCTGTCCTCGGGGCTATATGCAAGAAAATACATATGCAAATAACCCTCAAACAATTTCACCACTAAACACTTAGATTCAACGCGTTACTGGTGAAATTGCACGGAAATTATGGTGAATTTTTAAAGAACCTGTAAAGCCTGCCGTAGTGTATTACATTTTACGTTTGATGGAAACATGTCCAATTTAAATTGAAATAAAAATTTCAATACTTCCTCAATAATTCATGTGCTTTATTTAAATTTTAAATTTCCACCTCTGGTTCGGAGACCCTTTTAGATGGTGGGCAACAATTTCGATTCTTGAAGATAAATACGATTAGCGATCCCAATGACATTTGTCTCTTCTTATACTATGGAATCTCATTTTCCTGAGATCGAGATTCCAAAACTCAAAAATTGACCGAGATGTAAGGGACCGAAATTCCGAGACGAGCGAGATCTGAAAGTATATCGCGGGCCTTATGTATACGAGTATTTTCATTTAACTGGAATGATTTAAATTAATATAGTTGAGAGTTATAAAGGGCCTTTCATTAAGGACATAACAATTCAAACTTCTCCTTCAACAAATCGATTGTAACGTATGCTGTGTGGCTTGTAGCGCCGTCTTGTTTCATCTAATTCTGGCCGAAAATAATCCTTCAACATGGCACGGTAGCGCTCTCCATTGACGGTAACATGGCGATCGTTCGCATCAACGAAAAAATACGGCCCAATCACGCCTCCGGCATGTAAACCGCACCATACAGTAATTTTTGTGGATGCAATGGTGTCTCTTGAAGCACATGTGGGTTTGTTGCTGTCCAATAATGCATATTTTGCTTGTTGATGAAGTCATTCAGCCAGAAATGAGCTTCATTGCTGAAGATGATTTTTTGAAGAAATTCTGGATTTTCTTCCAGCTTTGCCAGAACCCAAAAGGAGAAGTTTCGGCGCTTCAAATGCTCAAGTGGCTTCAGTTCTTGAGTCAATTTGATCTTGTAAGGGTGTAAGCCAAGATCTTCTCGCAAAATACGCCACAATGACGTTTGAGATATGCCCAATTCTTGAGAACGACGTGAAATAGACTGATTTGGCTCATTTTGAATTGATTCACTTACGGCTGCGATATTTTCATTGCTGCGAGCGGTACAACGTCTCGTTGACACTGGAACATCCAATAGTGAAAATGTTGATTCGAATTTATCCACTATAGCACGCACAGCCTGTCGGCCGAAAATTGGAGTAAGTGCTCTTAAAGTTGCGACCACCGACTCGGAATTTCGGTAGTAACTTTGAATAATTTCCGAGCGTTGCTCGTTCGTGACCTTTACTATGATGAAAATGTTGACTTTAATCTACGTTTTGACATTGACAGGTCATTATTAATATTTAAGGGTGCGTTCATATAAAGATACAAAATTGTTATGTCCCATTTGAACCACCATATAATAATAGTGGTTTTATTGACGTGGCTAGTTTTCTGGTATATCGGATACTTTTCTCTATATCAGATTTTGTATTGTGCTCCTGTTGCATGCCTCGTGCCTGATATATACATACATGAGATGGAGATTTTCTTTAGAAGAAGTATATTCAATGGCTACAAGGAAAATTCCCTTTTCCTATGTTCAGATTTCTATTATTTTTAATTTTATTTTGTATTATTTATGATTTTTAGTTACTGCACTATTGGCAAAATTCTAAATTACATTCTATACATAGATATATGTATTTAAATACGTAAAGTAAATATAGAGAAATCCTTCTTATTAAAAGGTGTACAGGTATATAATCCCGAAGTTCAATTATCTACAGAAATTTTTGTGTGAGTTTCATAAATAATCCAGAGAAGAACCCAGGCAATATCACAACACAACATTCATAAAGTATGAATTGGTAAATATATTTTGTAGTATAGTATATGTATCCTGTTTTGGTAGACATTAAATTGTTTGAGATAAAATTCGTTATTATATACGAAGAAAGCGTCTTAACTCACAACTCTCCCAAAATTGTATTGCACAAACAAAACTGCACTGTATATACCCAACCTTAACAAATAATGCAATTTTTATAAATGTTTCATGCTCTTAACTGAACGGAAGGCAAACATATCCCACGAATTTGAAAGTACCATTTTTTTATGTTATTTTATTTTTGCACACGGATCAGCCTTATTCCATTTTATTTTTACTTTCTTATACTAGAATCAAATGTGTATTATAAAATGTTTCAAAGTACAAGGAATCCGAATTGACTATTTCCATAGCAAGGTATTTATATTTCGAATAGGATCTGCGATTGTATCAATTTTTTCCAGAATCCCAGCCATAACTAAGTCAGACATTCGTGGTGATTTTCTAAATCCAAATATACAGCAAGTTGTCGTTCTTATAAGCGACCCTACTTGCATCAACTTTCGATAAATTGGGTTATGAGAAGACATCTCCTATAACAAGAAATGGGACTAAAGCCTGAAGTGCATAAATTTATGGGAGAAGTCGCCTTTATCAAATGTCACTTATATCGAGAATTTGCTTTACTATATTACGAAGAATGGCCGCGGCATTTCTAGGTTTTGCATTATCCAACAGTACCTGGGCACATTATATCAATTTAAAGTGTGGTTATTAATGCTTCAACAACAATTTTATCGCCATATAAAACTTAAGAAATATTTTTTTTTAGATTTTCGAAAATGATCCATGCAACGACCAACCATCATGCCACAATGAAATTCGTCTGAAAGTGGCTGCAATACAATAACCTTCTTAAAATTCGTTTTCGTCCTGTGTCCTGATTTCGTGGTTATATACTTTAAACTACGCAATTGAAGTTTAAGTTAAATTGACTCGGAAAGAATCCCCATTGGATATGGTCAGGTCACAAATAGCAAAAACAACAAAAGAAATGATTTCCAGAGGCGACTGGAATTTTCTATGCTCTCATCCATATTTCCCAGACATCAAGACTTACGCTATATCATTGTTTCTTCGTACTAAACAAGCATTTAAGACACTGAAAGCGAGTTGAAGCACTTTTTTGAAGACAAAAAAAGAAAGAAAAGAAGTCGTAGGTAAAGCTTTTTAAGATAGTTCGTTTCATAGTACCACATCATACCATAGTACACCTGAATGTTTAAGCCATCTCGTCAGCTTGATGTTCAGTGTTGTTATTGTAGGTAAAATTCAAAAAAAAAGAAATACACTAAAAGAGTTTTAATGTGGAAGAAAGAGAAAAAAACTATTATGTGTAGGGATACAAATACACAACAAGAATCAGCCGTTGGAAATCTTTATTACTGCCGCTCTTTCAATCTTCTCCATTTGTATGCCCTATCGTAGGTACTATACCAGAAAGTGTATTAATTTTGTCACCTTATATATTTGTAACACAGAGAAATAATCATCGTAGAAGTGTTTCAAAGCTATAGATGTGTATAGAACCAAAAATTATATCGATTTAAGCATGACCATCCTTCCGTCATTACAATGAGTAATTTTACCTTTGACGGAGACGCATTAGACTATGGAAATAAAAAGGATTTTCCTGGTCCTTACAAATAGGGAACTGATTACAACTCTTTAATTCCTCTGAAGAAAAATATTTTAATTCAACAACACTGGGGCGCCGAAATTCATATTTGCCTGGAATCCCACAAAACTACAACTGGCCTTATGTCATATTGTTGAGTAGTAACTCTTCTAGATTGTACACTGCTTGACTCAGAAATTTAAAGTTGAAATATTGTATATAGCAAAGTTGGATGATTTGCGATACCAAAAACATGTATTTTCTTTTTCGGAATTTTTGAACTTTTTTCACTCATGGGATTCTATGCACATGTCTATTATAAATTGTTCTTCTCGTGCTACATGAGATTTATTATTCCCTTTTTTACTTGAAAAAATTATCCGAAAAGAAAACTATAGAAAATTTTTTATCACCTCTTTTTGATAGTACACCCAACTTTTATTTTACACGGTCTTTTTTTAAGCGATTTTAAAATAACAAGGTTTAAGAAAAACTGCCTATCTTTTTTTACACGGTGTACGATTTACTCTAACATGATTTCAATATCATTTTTCTGATAGTAATTAACTGCAAGTTTTATTTCTGAAGTCCTTAAACTTGGTGCAAGTCTGGAAAATAAATTTTTGAACATTGTTCCAAATCAAAATAAAGTAATGATAAAGTACCCAAAGCTAGCGAAGCAATCAGAATAAGTAGAAAAAAAAACAGAAAAAGAACATGTTGCAATAAGTGCAAAAGAGTACGGGCGATTTCCAAAAGCAAAATCTATCAGGAAGAGAGAGAATAATTTTTTTTTAAAAAAGCACGTGAATGAAGTCGTTTTGACAGAGATAGGAAGTTGTGGTAGTTCCTAGTTACTTATTCTGTGATCCAAACGTAGAACGCATTTTATAATGAGATCTCAAGATTTGTTTAGCTGGTTACCAAGAATAGTATAAAGAACAGAAAATATACTTAAACCTTAAATACCGTGAAAACCGCGTTATAAGAGACACTAACTTACAAATTTATTCCTCACTTCTTATAGTTGGTCTAAAATATTTGACTGGCCTTATTTCAAAATGTGTGCTTAACTTATCGACAAGTTCGACCGCACTTCCCGTAGTTTTAAGTTTTAAAAATCTGTCATTAGAGATTGTTTGCTCCTGCTTTGCAAATTTTTATAAACTTCTTGATAGGCAGATAAGCAGTATTGAAATTCTTTCCGACAAATAATTTTGAAACTCTTTCCGACAAAGGATCGTTCCCTAAAAACTAAAACTCCATCTGTTTTGCCATATTCAAATATTTTTCTATGCCATTTAGAGTGAATTTTTTTTATTTCTTCATTGAAAAGATATTCAGAATTATCTTCAATCGGTAATGTATCGATTATTATTGTCACCAAATCTGCTTCGTTTATTCCATCTCCCGTAACTAATTCCAGAATATCATCAACAGTTATTTCAGGGAATCCATCTCATCCTACTGCGTGATCACGATTTACTATGCTATTATATTCACGCTGAATTGGCTAAACTACACTTTCCTGATTGACCATTCCCGGTAATAAGGCTTTCCGGTAATTATGTAAAGTCGCATGGTGCATTTTTTTCATGGACGATTTAACAATTTAAACTTGAAAAATGTTTCCAAACTTCACTAACTGTAATATCTGTAGAAAATTTCCACATTTCCTAAACCGTGTTATAGAAAAATTTCCGCATTTTTCCTACCGCATTGTAGCGAAACCCCATTGTAAAGGTATCATATTTTAGGAGGTTTGACTGTAACAGATATTCTGATAAGAAAGCGAAATATGAGTAATTTTAAAGTAATCTCACTTCCTATCACTGCTGTGGTAAGTTTTTTACCGATTTCGACTGGAATCTACTCGAGTAAGGGGGAAAAAAGTTCCAACAATTTTCTATCCACTGCTACCATAGATAGCTACATATTGTATGTATATATGGGTGAAAGAGAAACATGACATCATGTCATTTTGAATGGAAATCCCAATTTTCTGCGATTATTACATTTCTACAATTATTTGTATTCAATGCTTACCACAGACGGACAGACAGACGTCCGTCCGTAGTAGGCAAGATTGCGGTCGTATTTTTGAAGCGATTTGAACGAAAATTGGTAAAATGGGAATTATTCTATCAGAAATTATGTTCGATCGGACTTAAATTACGGGTAGCTGCCGAACAAAAGTTCGGTTTTTTGGTGTGAAATGAAACGATTTGCGAAATTTATTTCCATATTATCTCCATAAATTTTTGTTAGGGTGACTGACAAACATGTTATCCGATTTTAGTAAAATTTCGTAAGTACGTTGACTATACGTAGGGCAAGATGTTCGTTATTTCTCGCCAGGATCTAAGGAATGATACGTGTGCTCCAGAAGGAAATCGTTTTGACAGAAAATAATTTCCAAGTAATACAATATTTATTAAATCTTGCATCAAGATACAACCGCAACTACTATTATAAGATTTATGCCGAATGGGAGCTTAAGTCCAATTTAACTTAAACTAGATGCTTGACTAAAACTCTATTTAAGTTTTTCCCATATCTTACAGTAAGGAGAAAATTAAGCTTTGAAAATATCGATAAGTAAATTCCTGCTCGTAAATTGACAATTGTGAATGATTTTATCAAAATAAAACATTTTTCTGGAAAAAATTTATAAAAGTCGACAGATGCTAAAAAAAAAGCAGGAAGAAGATTATCTGAAGTAAGAGGCCATTTTTGGAAAAAAAAAAAAACATAAGAAAGAAGAAGTCATTGAAAACAGTACTGTGAACGAAAGGTAACCTAAAATATAGAATTAGACTACTACTGCGAATTTAGTTATTGTATTTCTTGCATTTCATCGCAAGGAAAGAAAAAGTACCATTAAAAAAGGCTACTTCACATGCCAAGTTAACAAAAAAAAAAACAGAAAAAATTACTACTGGTGCAACATTTTCAACATTAGGCAAAGGTAAAGTGCCTAATGTTGAAAATCTTGCACTTTTTAAGTACTAATTAGCATAGCAAGAAGTTAAGAACATTTGATGAAAAATTTGATTCCAACTACTCGTTTAAGTTCCACCAAGTTTTCCGGTAGGTAGATTTTGTATGTGAATTCGTCATTTGGGAGATTTATCGTTAAAAATATCAAATTTCTATAAATAAGGGACTCGTAAATAAAAACATATTTTGATGTCCTATAGTAGAAACGGAACTCGTAGTTAATAAATTTCTAGTTCAATGTGTGGCGATCATATTAAATTCACCACATGGCAGTCTCTCTTAATTTGATGTGATATCTCTTTATCCTCGGCTAGATCGGGATAAAGAGATAAAGAGACCCGTTATTCCCATCTCCAGAAAACAAGTAAATTAAATTATACTAATATTTTATATTGTAGTTTTAAGTTCTCTTTTATATTGAACGTCGACAAAGATAGACGTGTTTCTGAAAATAAAATAGTTTTTATAATATTTAAATTGTTCTGGATTTATAACAACAACAACAAATCACACCAATACAGAACACAATGAAACAACGGAAACTAATAATTAGATCAGTTCAGTCCTGAATTCTTTTTGGGAGATTGGACACGTATGTACTTTTGCATTCACGTGTGTCGTCTGATGCCTTTTAAAGGCATAAAGGGATGAAAATGTTTTCCTACCACATTGCCACATTGTTCTTATATATCGTCTCTAACGTACTCCTAAAAATCAAAAGAATGAATTTCGTCTCATCTAGTATTGGATATTATTATTTATGTCTTGAATGTCCTCGATAATATTTCCAAGTTTTTCTGCATAATTTTGTTTCGTCTTCTTCAAATTCACTGACAGGTAGCCTTTAATCCTAATAGCATAAATATATTGAGCAAATTTTATTCAAATTGGTAGATTAGTTTTCTAAGTACATCTAAAAATATGCTTACTTTTTCACACATCTATTTCTTTCTCCACTATCTCATCTCGTTAGACAGATTTTGCTAATATTTAACATAGTAGGTCTGTTTTATTTGCCATACCCTACCCCGGAGCAGAGTAAGTGGCAAATAAAACGAACAGGAGTAGGAGAAAGCTTTAATTCAAATGTTTGTAGCGCTGCTTAGCAACCATATTGTAATTAAATGAGAAAGTTTCAGCTAATACACTTTTTATGGTAGAAAACTGAACTAATTCGGATGTAATAGTTACACCTACTCTGAAAGTAGTGTAGGATTTGCTCTTTTGATGTTTTTGTTTTCAATGTAAAAATTTTCTCTACCCCAGAGCAAGTGGCAAATAAAACATATTATAGATAGGCAATGTATTTAAATAATTTAAACAAAATTGTTGCACAATTTTTCCAATTATATCCAAAAAATGACAAAAAAACGGCAAAATTTTCTGGTCATCCTAGTTTTTTTTTATAACTTCAATCGTCCTCAGCCGATTTTTCTGAAATGCAATACCAAGCCAAGTTAAGGAATAACCAGCTCACATTGTAAATTTCATCAAAATCAAATTATGCGTTTTTGAGTTAACTTGTAAACGGACGGATAGGCGGACTTGCATAAATCGATATAACTTCTGGTTCTCTACACAACTATAGTCTCGAAACCATTCTCGGATGATCATTTCAATACATTACGAATGTATTGATAAAACCGAAGTATGAGTATATATAAATTATCCAAAGTTAGCGAATAAACAGTTACACCAATCAGAACAAAGTACAAAAAAAAAAGAAAACACATTGCAATAAGTGGAAAGGAGCATGAACAGTTTTCAAAGGCAAAATGTATTAGGAAGAGGGAGAATGAAAGTTTTCTAACAGAGCATATAGTATAACGTCACAAACTCTTAAAACTCTGATTTTTTTCTAGTATTTGTGCATTGGCACATATACATTTTAGCATGGATTTGTTTGTTTATAATATGAAATTGTAAAATTAATACATTTTTCTCTTTTACTCATACGTACAATATGTAGCTCTACCTATGTCAGAGGTGGAAAGAAAATTATTTGAAATTATTTGAAATCGATGACATTGGAATACTTTATAATTACTCATACTTTGGATAAAACTAATATAACCTCGGGTAGTACTTACTATAAAAACGTGTTCCATTTACCGGTTCTTGTTCTAAATTTTTAAGTACTTCGTATATGAAAATGAAAGCTATTAATGTTCAAACCTGGTCGAAGCTTTTTGTTTTTTGGATCATGCTGTGCGTATCTACATTCCATAGTTACAACTACAATACATATGCATATGATTTCAGTATACCATAGAATCCAATGCTTTCAAGTGCTACCATTCTGCGTGCACCTTTACAACAGTTAGAAAAGGCTTTTCTACATTCACTTTAGTAGCACATAGTTCTTGAAGTCTAATTCTAATCAATACTAATGTATATCTGGAAGAAAGGAGGCATGAAATTGGCACGTAGTGAAAGAATGGAAGAATCATTTTTTTTTGAAACCCAATTTAATTGGAAAAAGAAATCATCAAAAATATTATTTGACGTCGCAAAAATTTCTCTCAAGCGAAGGAGACTATTTTTAAGTTTTTCAACCAGAAAAATTCCCAAAAAAAAAAAAATAAAGAAACATGTTACCCTGTTATATTATTTCTTATCCTGTAGGAGAAACTCTAATTAAAAAATATTTAAGCTATTGCTTAGAGTATAGAGTGTACCTATATGTACTACATGTTTATCCTTTTATTTGCTTTTCAAATCATTTCAAAACCATCTTCTCATATATAGTGATTTTGTCAGTCCCAATATCCTTTTCACCTTTCGATTCTTTGTCATTAAAAAAGGATTCAAATGAAAAGCAACCAAATGAACGTAACATTACTTGCAAGACCTACACACTAGCCATACCATATCCATACCATATATATACTATAGTCTTACTATAGTCGTCATACCATATATATACTGTATGTAAACCGTTCATCGTTGCCACCCATCTATCTATTTTCATTTCACATTCTCGAAGAGAAAATTTCGTGAAATCCAACGCTAGTCAACTATATATAGTATACTTAACAATTTTCATTCTACTTTTGGAAAATGAATGTACATTTTCTAAATAGGAACCTTACCAGAGAGAACCCCCGAAAAACAAAAAAGCATACCAAAAAAAATAACACTCTCTAACCATACACAACGAACGAACAAGACAGAAATTTATTGAAGCGTAAGGCTAGCAGTTATCCTAGAGTATGAGTATGGAATGGTTAGAATTGAAGACGACAGGACAGAAAAAGGATTTAAAAAGTATTTCAAGGGGGGTAAATGGTTGCTGCTGATCAAGCTTATATAGAGAAAAGGTTTTTGTTATCTTTTTAGCAATATGGCCCTGCTATGAAGGGAAAACGAATACTATTGCGCCAAGGATACTATATAATACCATCGTTAAGGAGTGGGTGGATATCTTTATTGAAACTGTTACGAGTAGCTGTGCTATATAGTAATATAGATGAGTATAGTTTTGCATTGTATAAAAGAAGGTTGTATGATTCAGAAATTGCCTAACGTATATGTAGGTAGGCTTCCAAAAAAAAAATAAATAAAAATAAAATAGACGTGTCTACTCGGGCAGCAGCCCATTCCGGAGGCCAAAAAAAAAAAGACCAGATCAATACATGAGTTCAAATAAATGTAAACTGAAAAAAAAAAGAAAAATTCTCAAACCAAACAAGAATAAGAAAAAGTTGATAGAAAAATATTTTGATATTTTAGCTTTGCTAATTTCAATAAAATCGATATAAGTGATTTACGAAGCTATTTTTAAGTAGTTTTGTATAAAATAAATAAACAAACGTCAAACGTAATTCAAGTTATAATTCGCAAACGTATTTCGCACGATAAGAAAACTTTATTCGTCGTTTGCCAATACATGCTATTTTTTCGCAGTGTATACTTATCAGGTCATCCCAAAAGATTTATCGTTTTCAGCCTGGTACTAGAAGCTTCTATGCCAGCGCAATTGACAATAGTTTTAAAAAATTTGTTTTTTAATATGTAACAACGAGTTTAAATGGATTGCAATGTGACAAAATCACTTCGGATTTATTTGGGCTCGACCCACCCTATCATCGGACCAAGAAACAAAATCTTGGCCCCCCATGAAAATAGTTAGGATCCCTTTAAGTTTAACTTCATTTTGCTAAAACAAAAGTCAAAAATTAGGGTATTAGGATTAATTGGGAAGCTGATTCAATATAATTCGACTGACCTAATCACTCGCGAAGCAAATACTAGCAAACGTTAGTGGCAATAAACACGTATTGTAAAAACATATTTTAATTATGTTCCTGAGCACACCATAAACTCTGTGGTTTTCCTCTTCTTGGACTACGACACACCTGTATATCAGTTGCAAGCTCTGCTTTATATTATAATATACAGTTGTATAGAAGTAGTTAATATCCATATACGTCAAATATGTTGCTTGAATCGATTTAATCGAAATTCAACTTAGTGTCGTCTATTTAGGTTATTCGTTTAAATGAAATTGGATGGACAGACGGCAATACAAAACTCGATGTGTTGCTTCTCAACACATTCAATGGCTGGAAATTTTTCTCTGCTAGAGAAACGTTAACCATTCAAGGATGCCCATACAGGACATTGGATTTTTTTAAGACATAACAACGCTTTATATCATGGTATATAGTCGCAAAGTAATAGGTAAGACTTATACTGTTTGTGTACTTTGTGGTAGGGCATGCTAAAAATAATTCATTTTAGAATATAAGTAAACAAGATTTATTTGAACAATTATTTAAACAATTTCTTCCTATGTTAAAATCCAGAAATCAAAAGTTTTAAAGAAAAATTACTGATTACGAAAAGAAATAAATTATTATATAGAAGGAAAAGAATTAAAAATAAAATATGAAATATTCTCTTAAAAATACATATCTTTAGCTATCTATCATTTTTGCAGATTGCATTATATTACTGCAACAGAAATACAAATAAATTTAGCTTTAATAAACAATTCCAACACTTATATAAAAATGAAGATACTCTATTCAAACAGGAACTAACACTTAAAATATTTGTAATATCCATAACAACAAATTTCTTCTATTCCTTTTGGCGCTTAAAATGTAAAGAAACGCGTGCTCTTGTTTACAAAAATTTCGATTGCTTTTTTTGTTTCATTCTTTCTTTAGTCCAAAATCCATAAGACTATTATAAGACTTTTAATGCTCTCGCTCGCTTACTACAATTATCTTATAGGAAATAGGTTACCTTTCTAATAAAAATTGCAATTTTCTTTCCTTATTTTGTGCGGAATTTTTTGTTTCTGTCATTTTCATAAAAAGTATTGGGAAGAACGCGCCTAATTTACTCTTTCCAAATTTATTCTGTTTTGTTTCTCTTAAACGAAAGAATTATTTCATTTCTGTTTGAACAGTGAAAAAATAGAACATGTTCTGTTTGCTGAAATATTCAATTATTCGAACCCTGCCCTACTTTGTGGTTTTTGAAAGCAACTCTTCTAACCGTACAATTGTAACCCTTCTATCGCCTATAAAGGTTTAAGTAAACCTGAAACATATTTGAAACGAATTAGTTTTTTGCTACGCGTGCAAAACTAATTAAGTTCTAACTCTAAGCCTAAGATAAATTCGTTAGACTACGACCAAAAATTCAGTTTTTAGATGAGTTTCGTTATATTTTTCTAATATAACATGCAGTTACTTTTTTTTTTTACATAGATTGCGAACCAATTGCAACCACTTTGTAGTGATTATTAGTATGTACTCATTATAATATTACTATTATTTTTATTTTTTTTTTTAACTTGAACTAGCGAGGTATCCGGTTAAAACCCTGACAAAACCAGGATATGAAAGACGGCTATCAATGTGGCCTCCTTTACGTATTTGTTGTTGTAATTCAAAAAAAGAGCAAAGCAAACCATGGTAATGAATTTACACTTTTCTCTATTTCAGCCTGACCGCTATGAAACTTTTCCGATAATGTCATTCAATAGTGTCTCTCTTTTCGAAACCTGCTCAGCTCTCGTTACGCTCCATCCGTCACTGTTTTTTTTACAGTTTTACGAATTAGTGTTGTCATAAGTAAGTTTTGTTGAAAATTCAATCACATCTGAGTTGGGCCTTTGTACACAAAAACTTTGAAAATCCCAACAAAATTGGTCACAACTAGTTCAAAAATAGGCTATATTTGTCAAAAAATGTTCTTATGCAGTGTTGCGATACTCGAATATTGGCCAAAAACTAATCAGTTCTACAATAGATTCAAATACATAAAATGCATGCATTTTGTCGAAATCGGCCCAGCGGTTTATTCTGCACTGCCTTTAAAAATTTTGGTCGTTTTTTGAAAAAAAAGGTTAGATAATAGTGTTGCCATATATGAATTTCGCGCAAACTTATAACGTTTAGCATTCGGTGTAAAACACAAATTGTAAAAGTTTGATGAAAATCGGACCAGCCGTCTATTTTTTATTAACGAATTAAAGAAACAGACGGACGGACATTCAGCTTTTTAATGAAACAGATTTTGGAATTAGGAAAAAAGTTCGATTTTCGCACGAATGTAATACTTTACACTCACTTTTTTGGTACCAGCCTTTTTGGAACTTCTAGCTGCTTGAGTCTATTTTCAGATCTAATTGAAATTTCGGAAAAAAAAACAAAATGGCCCGCCCCTTTTGATCTCACCCCAATTTGTCGGTTAGCTTTTTCAATCCAGTCGTTAGATGCCAAACAACGTGGTGTTTTCAGCGGCTCCAAAATAACTATAAATTGCATATTATTAGGCTAACCTTGGCTATGGAATTTTTTTGTACACTTAGTGGAATTCAAAATATTCGAATGACTTGGACGAAATTGACACAGTTTATGTAATCGGGCTTGGAGCCAATTCAAAGAGCATTCAAAAATAAATTCCCTCACAAAAGTTTATCACAAATATTATTATTATTAATATATGCATAAGAGGATATGCCGCTTCGGTGGATTTATCAACAAGATAATGATCCGAAGCACCTCCTCACCTCGGGCGAAGGAATTTTTCCGGACAAAAAACATCAATCACCGGATCTTAACCTGAAAGAAAACCTGTGGAAGGATGTAAAGGAGGCTGGGTCCAAAAAAAAGTTCAAAAACCATTAGAGAACTATGGTGTGCGGTCAAAAAACCAAGGAAGTTAATTCCTGTTAGCTTATAAGGCATTTGATGTTATTATTGCAGCAATTTTGCAGGTGTCCCTAAAAATATGAACACTACTGTATTTCTTTTTTTCAAATAAATTCTTTTAAAGTTTAGCTCTATCAATAATCCAAAATTTTGGAATTTACTTTTATTTGATATTTATTAATGGTGGACATATTCGTGTATATATTGAATGTGTTCTAACACATATAGTACATAAAATACGTGACAACCTTTTCAAATGAAAGATTTCCTTTATTCGACAACCACATTCATATGAAATTGCATTCATCCACTTTCTCCCATCTTTTTTTTTTACACAGAAATGCATGCACATGCACTTTCCGACGTAAATACCTCAAATATAATGCATTTTAGACCGTTTCGTGCACGCATTCAATTTTCTACACCCAAACTCCGCCTCCAATGCAAGTAGCTCATATATATCCAAGGTTTCAATTACAAAAAAAAAGGGTGTGTGTCTATCCGAGGAATAATATACGCGATGGAATTGTCACTTCGTTATTTAAATTCTTTTTTTTATTTCCTCCAAAATTTATTATTATTATTTATTTTTATCGAATTCCATAACCTAGCTACGCATAGTTTGTGTTCTGTTAACGTTCCGTTTTTAAGAACAATGTGGCTTGCATTGTATTGTATTGCACAGTTGTGGGCACGCATTACTTACTGGTCCATACCTTCTCCTAGGAGGTCTGGAGGCCTGGAGGAGGTGTTGTAGAATGGGAAGTTAACCTAACTATTGCACCAAAGAAAAAGGGGGTACAATAGATCTTAAGGTCGCAGTACAGGAACACCCTAAAATAAAATCTAATATACCTCCTCCTAAAAAGGTTCGCTGAGATGTTGGGTCTTTTCCCCGAAGCGGTTTGTCCTTCTATTAAAGATGAGCACCGTACTTAGGTCAAAGTTAGCTAACCCCTCCTTACTCAGAGTGCACGCACTCAGTGTATCAAGGCTCGTTCTAGAAAAGCCCGGACATTCAAACAAAAAATGTTCTGTTGATTCATTTTCTTCCAGATAGATAGGGTCCGTATATCGGACTCTCGACCACCCCTATTTTCCACAATGTGGCTTAGTAAAAAAGGGTTTACTGTTCATCGTACTTTGGTAGCACAATATATGAGTTAAGTTTACGGAAGTGAAAACTATGTACGTATCAAGTTTAATACCGATTTAATTTTTGAGTCGAAATACAAATTTGTCTATCATTAAATATTTCCTTTTATCTCTTTATTCAATATCTCTCTTTTAATTCAGTTTTTCGAAAGGTTCATTTTGGTACACCCTAACGAAAAGTTACTTCTAACACACTTTGTAATTTACACTTTCATCCCGCTAACCCTTTACAAAGTAATACATTTAACCTGAAAAGATTCAAGGTCCAAGCAGAATAACGGATCCACAACGGATTCACGACGCATTCAAATTTTTAATATATACGTTTTCAATTAGAATACATAGATCGCGGCGGATCCGCAACGGACTATTTTTAATACAATCTGAAAACCAAAACTGTGGAATCCATTGTAGATACGTCATTCTGTTTCCACTGTTGGACTACATAGATCGCGACGGATCCGCAACGGACTATTTTTAATACAATCTGAAAACCTAAACTGTGGAATCCGTTGTAGATACGTCATTCTGTTGGCCGTATCAGTTTGTTGGGTATTTCTTTTTGTCTCCTGTTCTATCTGTTTCTTTCATGTCGTTTTTTCGTTACATCAATTCAACAATTTACTCCACTCTATAGAAATATGACTTCAGAAATATTGAGCAAATTTTTTTCCCAGTGAATTTTAGTTCATTTTCGAATTTCCCAAAAATTTCCATTCTTAAAGGAAAAACACTTAATGAAAATTATTTGAGTTCATAAAAGGTCATTGAAGTATTTTATTAAATCATTTAATTCCATCACTTTTAATTAACACCTTTCATATTAAATATAGGCAAATAAGAGTTCCATTGCAAAATCTTTATCACGGCGGCATCATTTTCGAAAGTAACGAATTCAAAGAACTTTAAAAATATTGCACTTCTTTACGAAAAGAAAAATAAAAGAGCCTGAATAAAAGAACTCAAAACTGAACCCATACACTAACACACGATAAGAAATCTCTAAAAGCCTTACAAACAAGAAAAAAAAAAGTAGAGGGATGAAAATGCCATCAAAAAAAATTCGGAAAATTCAACTTGCATTGTTATCGAATGCTATCGAAAAATCGTGTATTTGATATTTTCTACACTCTTTATGTGTGTATACGAAAATGAAGAAAGGTGTATTACCCATACCACCCCAACGATTGGGTTACAAATTTTCCTGTATATACTCAATTTTCATATATAACCAAAAAAACAAAAGTACTTCAAGGCGAATGCATTTCTACCAAATCCACTGCGTCATTTCGTAATTTCTTCCTTTAAATACATACAAAATTTTCTTTTCCTTTTTCTTTGTTTCGCACAAATAATTTTGGAATGGGAATAGGGAAAAACTTGCACACACACATAGAAACACAAAAAGTGATAAAAAACTCATAAATATTGCAAAATAAAACACAAAAAAGGGCAAAAGAAGAGTTTTCCAATTCTCCAGAATGCACGTGGGAAAACACTTATGTATATAATATAACCTCACACCATCTATGGAAGACTCACTCGCAACCAAAAAGTATATGCGTGTTTAAAAGAAAGTGCAGTAAGAGCATTTTCAACACCTGATTTTTGCCTGCAAGAAGATGCGCCAAAGAACAAGTTCAAATATATTCTCTTTTAAAAATGTTCGCTCTTGAAGTTTTCTCTTTTAAAATTTTAAAAGAGTTAAGTATTTCATTACTCATAATTTTATAAAATTCTATTTTGCATGTCCGTCGGTCGAAATTTACTAGAAAATGCATCGTTTTTCTAAGATTTTAGCTCGTGTTTATATCGGACATTTATTCACTGAATAAAATTCTCTGACAGTTGATATAAATTTCAATTTTTGTATAAAAAGCATAAAGCTGTTGGAGTACAAAACAAACGGAAGAAGCATGACCGAGCAGGCTTTTACTTGTTCTCGGTCACTGCTAATAATCCATTGTGAGTTGGAACTTCAGCGAATTGAAAGGAGTACTCGAAAATGCCTGCCTTAGTGAGTTCGCTTGGTTTTTACCGCGTTTTTAAATGTAGAAATCATAAAAAAACGTTTACACAGCGATAAATTAGCAAACATGATTGAGAACAAATTAGCAAGTTGTGCGAACAAAGCTCTTGTCAAATAATAGCACATAAACATTCGTACGCGAACATTCGTGAAAATCAACAAAAATTTGTGAAATAAAAAGGCCTGGCAGAACAATCAGAAATTTGTTTGGAAAACACGACTTGCACTCACTCACCCACCCACCCATTGACTTATTTCCATTCATTAAAGCTTTTCTCTCTTCTCCAAACATCATTCTCATTGAAAATACTTCTTTTACTTTTTGCTCATTATTTTCTTCTCTTTTTTAAATTTTCTTTAACTCATTTCTAAATTCTAATTGAAACAAAAAGCTGATTTAAATGCCAAAAAAATGCGTGTTTAAAGCTTTAAGCTTAATTTATATACAACAACGAATGTGATAAAGAATTATGGATGATTATAAATGGGGAAGAAGATTTAAGGGTGTATATTACATATTACTGCTACTCCAACACGTAGCAAAACAAACACTATCTCAATACTTCCTTTAGAAATTACAAAGCATTAAGAACAATTTATAATGCGAAAATAAAATTTGGTCTTGTCTGAACTTTAACAGTTTCCATTCTAAAGTTGATCTAAAGTTGATCAAATAATTTCCCAATATTCTCCTCTAACGTTTTACACCAATTTCAATTAAATTGGACATTTTTTGGTGTTGGCATAATTAACTTTTTGATCCTTATTAACGGTGCCATTTTCTCAACCCTTACCTTTAAATTAAATCTGCTTTATTTAAGATATGAGTCTTCTAAATATCATTACAATCCAACTAAGAAGTTTTCAAGATGGACATAAATCTCAGCTTTTATAAATCACCTTCTTATCATCACCCGAATCTTTTTCGGATCGGTACCAAAAAACGATAGAAGTGTAAGAATAAAATAGAGACAAGTAACTGGCATTAAAAATTGAAAGGTTTAGAAGAGAAAACAATTGTAATGTTTAAATAATGTTAATGCTTAGAAAAGGCAAATTGAACAGACTAAATGTTGAATGATCTAATTGGTTGAGATCTCGTTTCTTAGAAACTAATGAGACTCTGGTTCTCAATGAACCCAGGTCTCCCAGGTTCTTCAAAATTTTACTTTTTTTTTGCCTACATTATGAGTAGATATATTTCTTCTAATAACCGACCAGTTGCTCATTCGAGAGATTTCGTATAATAAACTAATTTTTTGTCAACAACAGGCAAGCAGACAGACGAACGGACATTTTCGTAAAGATTTCCAATCTTGTCATTATAAAACAAGATGTCAAATTTGAAGAGAAACGGAAAATCTCATTAAACTTCTCTAAAAGAAAAAAGAAAAGTGGCAAAAAGTCTGCCTCCACTTATAATATTTACGACGTAAACAATGCTTGCAGACGGCTTGTATAGCAATTTTTGGCTGCAAATGAGTAAGAAGTAATATTTTATGATAACTTAAGTGATACACCGACGAAAAGAATATATTTGAGCTTTTTCTGAAATAATTGCAAATAAAAAATTCTGCCAGAAAAATGCAAAAAAAGCTGCAAATGTAAGTAAATAATGCAATACTTATTTTGCTGCTTTGAAAAAGTTTGATTGTATGCACTTTACGCAATTAAATCGGTGTCGTTCTAACACGTTCCGAAGAATAGTGTAATTTAAGGGAATGTAATTTCTATTAGAATCATGAAAGCATTGCTTTTCAAATTCCGGCACTTTACCGAAAAAAGCTTTTTTTTATCTTTCTTTCTTCTTATTGACATTTTCACCTCCATGCACAGATGAGATGCAAAATGAGATAATGTAGAATAACAACAGATAAACTTTGCAAATGAAGAGAAACACAACAACAGAAAGAGAGAGAGCCATTCCAAATAGAATGAGTAAATGTTTGAGAGCCGTGGAATGAGTGGAATGAGTGAAATGGTTTCACGGAGGCGAGTAAAATTGAGTTTAACTTATCATACTTATATGCAAAACCATAAATACTATCGTAAACACTAATTTAAGGAAAAGCTTTATTCAGAATTCTCGATTGTATGCGTCGTTAATGCAGGTTGTTTTTGTTTTGATAGAGCGATGAGCGAGCGCCTTCTCTCCGGATCCCATATTGTTTGATAAAAAATCATTTATCTTTTATGCGTTTGATGGGGATTTGTTCTTGAGATTTGTAGCCAAAAAAAAAAAGCAGCAGATCGCATGCATTCGCATACATAGACGTGGATGAATGAGTAAACGTATTTGAAAGGCGATTTAGAAATGTGTACATGTTTGCATTATTTCAGAGAGTGAATGCGAATGTGTCGCAGCAAGTATATTGCATCTCTGGACTTTTAAAGTTTTTTGCACTTTCCTATGCCGAAGCTTTTGCATTCTTTTTTGCTTGCACGTTTTCTTTGTTGCTTTTGGTTTTTTTCTTCTAATTTTAGTTGTTTTGTAATAAACACAGCTTTTACGATTTTGTTTTGGTGTAGTATCTGTGTGTATGTGTGTATATATTAAAAATATGCCACCTTTGCATTGGAGCGAGCGGACATCGCATCGTCAGCAGCTTTAACGAAGAACGGCAACAACAAAGATGGTGTTAGGCCCACCCGCATATCTCCGCCTGCTTCTATTAAATGTTTTTTTTTGTTTTCTTTTCTTTTTTTTTTTTTTTGTATTTCTCTAGCCCTGCCTCCATCTCTTCCAATACAAAATGTGTGTTTGTACCAATGTGTTGTTGGTGTTGTTTTTTTCTTTTTGGCCGCCTTTACTTCTATTTCTTAACAACCGCCTTTGTCGTCCGTTTTCTTATATTTCTTTATATCCGAAACGAATGTAGAAAAGAAAAAAAGCAAAGAATAACATCATCGCTGTGCTATGTTGCTGTTGTTGTTCGCTGCTGCTGTTGTTGCTGCTGCTACTTAGGGCCTGAGAATAATATTTCTTTCGTCTTCTGTTGGTTTGCTCTGTTGCTTTCGTCGCAACCGTCACTACCACCTTCTTTGGCCACCAAAATATGTAAACTGTTTTTTTGTATTATTGTTGTTTTGTTGTTGTTGTTGCTGTTACTCTTTTTTAAATGTTTTTGTTGTGTCGTGTTGTGTTGTGTTGTGTTGTTTTTGTTCGAAATTTCGAAGAACAGCGTTCTATGTGTATATATATATATATATGTATATTTTGGCATACGGTTACGTTTCTATGACTTGTATTGGAAAAAAAAAAACAGAAAAACGCAGTGCTGCGTTCTGTGTGAAAGCTGAAATGAACGTCAGTTAGTGTCGTCAGTTCGATACACAAGTCGCTGTTGTTGGCTGCTCTCTATCTTTTCGTCGGGGTCGCATCGGCTGAACACAAATTAAAAAAACAGCAAAACAAAAAGAAAAAAAACAGCATAAACAGAATACTTTTTTGTTTGTTTTTGATAATTTTTTTTAAACACAAAAAATTAGTAATTATTTAATTAGTTTTTAAAATTTACTAATTTTTCTAATTTTGATTAAACTTTGTTTTTTTGGTCGGCGATTTTTGTCCGGTTTTTTTTTTTGAATATATTTCAGTTACAAAAAAATAATTAATTAATTAAATTTGTATCTAAAATCTCGCGATTTTTTTTAATTCCACAATTGGCGACGGTTTCTACTATTTCTTCTACTCATAAATGTTGTTATCCAAACCACCGCCACCACCGCCAACCCCAAAACCCGATAATACACCAAGAGAACAAATTTTTTTGGGATAAAAAATTGTCTTCCTTATTTCTCAAAGTTGTTTGTTTTTTTTTCGTTGCTTGTCAGTTAATTGTGTTGTAACGTTTGCATCCAGAAGTTCATCGCGGAAGTAGATGGCGCTTTTTTTTTTAAATCGTGTTTTTTTCTGTTATTTTTGTTAATTTCATAAAAATTTGATTCTTCTGGTTAAATATTTTAATATTTTTTTTTTTTATCTCAATTTTAATCAGTTTTTTTGGCATATTTAAAAAAAAAAAAAAAAAGTTTGTGCGAATTAAAAAAATAATAAAAAAATGTGAATTTATGATTAAAAAAAAAAAAAAGAATTAAGTAATTTACTTAGAAATACTTAAAACTTCTTTCGGCATACTTTGTGGAACCTAAATAATTTCCCTTATTCTCGATTTTTCATAATCAAAAATTGTGGTTTTTTTTCAAATTTTATTTTATTTTATTTTATTTTTTTGCATAAAATAATTTTATTTTATTTTATTTTTTTTTTTATTTTACCAAAAACTAGGTACTTACATGATTAGTCGAGAAGATGCAAAAATTTTAAAATTCCCTAAAAAAATAGAAGAAAATAAAAGAAAATTAATTAAAATTTGTAAATAATTAAAAAGAATTTGTTAAATTTTTCCCATTTTTTTTTTGTTAAAAATAAACTAAAAAAAAAGAAAAGAAATTGTAAAAAATTAACACAAAAAAAAGAAAAGAAAAAAAGTTTTAACTTTCAAAAAAAAAGTTTGTGCGAACGTGTGTTTGTGTGTGTGAAGTTAAAATTTTAAAAAAAATAAATTAGAAAAAAATTAATTTATAATAAATGTTGTTTTTTTTCTTCTAATTTATGTGATTTTTTTTGTTGTATTTTAATTTTTCTTGTTAATTTTTTTTAAAGATTTTTTTTTAAGAAAAATTGTTCTCGAAAAATAAGTGTTTTTAAAAGTTTTTTTTTTTCTAATTTTTTGTGACCGAAATTTTATTTAAATATAGAAAAAAAAAAAAAAAAAGAAAAAAATTTATAAATGGATAAAAATCATGAAGAAGAAGAACTAAATTTTCGGGCTGCTAATTTTTGAACGTTTGTGTGATGCGCTAAAACAAATTCATCAATTTTGTAAGTTAATTTTTGAATTATTATTATTTAGCTTAATGTACACACACAGTGTGTCAGGAAGGCGTCGTGCGTGAAACAATCCGGGTAACAGATTTAGTTACGACGAAGTCTGATATCTCACAGATTCCGAATCCTAGTTTGGTTTGAATTTCCAGTATCAATACCCCCTGTCTGTGTTTTATGGAGGACACGTTTAGCATCATTGGTCCTGTACGATTAGTGCGTAACAGCGAAACAAAAAAAAGAAGTGGTACAATGTGCTGTAAGACAGGTCTTCTTGACCATCCACAAAAAAAAAAAAATCCTAATGTTTGTTTTGGAATAATTTATTTGGTGTCGGATTTGAAGATACTCAGTTAGTCGCATTTTGGCAACCTAAAAACCTAGATCAATGATATGGCAATTCTTTCTTTTTTTAATCATCGAAATAATGATCGTAGAAATGTTTCAAGAGTATCAAAAATTATATCGATTTATGCATGTGTGTCCGTCCGGCCGTGTACATGATAACTCGAAAAAACATTATCTGATTTTGTTTAAATTTAGAATTTGAGTTGGTTATTCCTTAACTGGATTTGGTATTGCATTTCAGAAAAATCGACCAAGGTGGTGTTAAGTTATTAACAAGTTATTAGCAAAAACTATTGTGACCGGGAAACTTTGTGGTTTTTTTATATGTTTTTTCGGATTTAATTGGACAATTTGTGAACCAATTTTGTTCAAATTAATTATATTGATTAACAACATAAATTAATACGATAGCATGTTAAATTTCAGTAAAATCGGTCCAAGGATAATGGAGAAAGAAATAATCCTGAAAGAAAATAAGCCTGTTCATAAAGTTTTTTTTCATGTAAAAACTAATACACCGATTTGAATAAAATTTGCAGATTAGATTTATACGATTTGGGTCTAGGTTCCCTGGAAATTAGAGGAAATTTTGAAAAGAGGAAACAAAGTTATAAAGAAAAAATTTTGAAATATTCTTAGTTTTGACAGTTTTTCTGTCCCATTTCTGGCATAGGCCATCAAAAATCGGCTATAACTCGATTTTCAGTTACTATATGTTTTATTTTTTTCGTTTAAATTTAAGTTGATTAAATTTCACATAATTTAACATTCTAACACAAATTTTTCGCGCGAAATTCTGTACGTCTTGTCGCCGGACTTGTATACTTATTACGAGTCCGGCGATAATGCTATTTGTTTTTAAGTTCCATATAAACTCGAAAACTATTGAACTGAATTTTATGAAACTTGAAATGCACATCCTGAATAGGCGGCCAGCCCACAGAATAGAATATGCCAAAAATTCAAAATCGTCGTAAACTCATTCGCTAGTAAGCGTATTTAAGACATGTTTTCGTTAATAAAAATTAAAAATATCACGTGAAATGTCGCGGGTACCACTTTAAATTTGGGTGTTTAAGCAATTACCTAAAATTTTCTTATCTTACAATAATGCCGCTGAATATATGCTAATGATTAAGTAAACTCGCGAGATTGTTTACAAGTGAAGTTTGGCTATTGATAGATTTTTGAAGATAGTACTGCCTAATAAATCAGAGATCCGATGTACCATGAGATGATGTTACATGTGGCATGGCTGTATGTTTCCAAAGAGGAGGAAATGCAGAGAGCTTTTGGGTGAACATGATTAAAACATAATTTTTGTATATTTTTGTGTTACAGAATTGTAAGAGTAGTTCCTAGGTGTTCTGTGAAGGGCAAAAGGTTGCGAATGGACAATGCAACAATTTACTATTTTCGGTTAAAACTGAAGGAAACGATTACTGGGTAATAAACCACAGATCCCCAGAAACAACGTGTTTTATTGAAACATCTGAGTTTTTCGTCCGCGTTTTTTTTTCATTCGAATTTATTGGTCATGGCTGATTGGAAATTGGCAGTTTTTTTTTTTTTTTTAAATCGATGTATTGTAACTTTGTGAGTGTTGTTTCACAACGAATAAATTGAGCTTAGAGGCAATTTACTTTTTCTATGCTTCATTTTCGAAATAAGAGTACTTTACGGAGACGTTTTGTTATTAATATCGAATACTCAACGAACATTAAAAGAATTATTGCTAAATAATTGCCAAATCATAGCACATTAACAACTATTTAAAGCTGTAATCGCGATTTTAATGCTAGAAAAAAAAATGAGAAAATATTTTTTTAGGTAGCGTCGGCAGCATAGGTCTACTAAACTTTCTAAATTATTATACTTAAATACTAAAGAACTGTCAAAGGATCAGAATGTTGATGGGACTCGAGTATAAAACCTTTAGAACTATTATCGGTATTGTGATAGGACATTGTTCCTTAAACAAACACATGTGGAAAATAGGACTGGCCAAGAGTCCGATATGTGGAGCCTGTCTGGAGGAAAAAATGAGTGAATGCCCGGCCTTTTATAGAACGAAACTTGCTACACTATGTGCGTGTACTCTGAGTAATATAACAGACACACATTTAGTATTCATACTATGGTATCGATACTATAGTATAGTTGATACCATTTCAATATAATATTTATAATTCATTCTTGAAATGGTATAAAGTGACACACATGTGGTATTATACATGGTATTCTTAAATAATGGTATCTATACCATATGTCCGTCTGTAGTATAAGGAAGGATTAGCTAACTTTGATCTAACTAAGGTGCTGACTTTCATTAGAAGGACAAATTGGTTCGGGGAAGAGACCTAGCCTCTCAACCAATCAACCTTTTAGGAGGAGGTACAATGGGCTAGTAAAGCCTACGTGGTAAGGCCTGCTATTCGAAACAATACAAGAACTTCTAATATCTAAGAGAATTACAAAAATCCTGTAGGTATATTTGAGCGATACGTAAAAGATCCACAAAACTTTTGTTAAAAAGATGTGGAACGTATATTTTATTATTACTAAAATAAGTCGATAAAAATACTGCAACAGAATTTAGTATAAACTAAACTAAATTCGGTGTAATAATAATTAGTTTCTCCTTTTTTTTGGTGTTTTCCCGTACTTTTTATCGATTTCCCGAAAATTTTGTATGCCAAAAAAATTGCATTTTTTTTTGTGTATGCAAATCCTTTTTTTTTTTGTTTTATTTTATATAAAATTCGTTCTTTTTAATAAAAAAGGGTTAAAAAAAAAGGAATATTTTTTCGGTGGTTGAATATTTTATATTCACATGCAATTTTTAAGGAATTTTTTTTTTGTCGATTTTTAAAGAAGTCTTCGTCGTGTGCACTCAATGTGTGTGTGTGTGTGTGTAGAGGAGTACCCCGCAAAATACAAAAACAAAAGAGAGCAACAAACAAACAAAAAAAACAAGCAAAAATTTCAGAAGAAAACAAAATAAGATCAGTGGCGGCATAACGTTATTGTAATGTAACACACTTTTCACACTTTACACACTTTACATACGAAAATTTGTCACAATGTAACATTAGGTCGGTTTTATTTGCCATAACACACCCTGGAGCAGGGTAAGTGGCAAATAAAACGAGCAGGAGTAGGAGAAAGTTTCAATTCAAATGTTTGTAGCGTTGTTTAGCAACCATATTGTAATGAAATGCGAAACTTTTAGCTAATACACTTTTTATGGTAGAAAACTGAACTAATTCGGGTGTAATAGTTAGACCTGCTCTGAAAGTAGTGTAGGATTTCCTCTTTTGTTGTTTTTGTTTTCAATGTAAAAATTTGCTCTACCCCAGAGCAAGTGGCAAATAAAACAGACCTATTGAAATGAAAAAGAACTAGTAACGAAATCTCCCAACTCGCGGCACATGGAAGTGCGTTATAAGAACATATTCACTTGTTGAATGTTTGTAGGGCCCTCTGATATTTGGCTTGAACCTTTTTTGTTTTTATTTTATTAATACCAGCTCAAATCGAGCCTAAATGTGGATTAATTTCCATAATAAAGTCATTCTTTATTAGGAATTATATAAAAGTTTTCTCAATTTAAACTTACTGAAGCGGGAGACTGATTCTCATTCTTCCCGTAGTCTAGTTCGATGGAAACTGATTGAAAAACAAGGCCCCTGATCTCAGTGAACAAATGTTGCAATTATGGTACTTTCTGATTAAAATATTGAGAGCACATCAATTTGATGAACTAATTAATTACATCTGCCACTTCTCGCCGGTGGTTTTTCAGTAAATTCAAACGTAACAACTTCAGCCTATCATTGTTAGGTAACGCGGCAACAATGAAGGATCATTCCATAGTAGGTTATGCAAAGCAGAACGTAAATACCTCTACGTTGGATAGATTCCAGCCTGTTGATATGAACCGTGTTGTGCGGGGATCACATCTTACTCGCATATTCTGTAATTCGTTTTATACGAAAGCGATATAAACTGATTTAGGGACAAACGGTTTGTCCAAAACTATATTTGAGGATGTATCTCCTCTTTTTTGGGAAACCAATCGAAGAATTATTTAAATATTATTTTTTATACAACAAAACAGTCAACACAATGTGTATCTTTGGCTTTCTCGATAATTTACCTGCATTTCGTCGTTCTGTCATTAGCTATATATGTTTCCAATTTCTCACATTAAACAACAAGTTCTTAGGTCTTTCTTTAAATCATTTATCCATCTTTTTCTCGCATTAACCTGAGATAATCTTTTCATCTCTATTTTGGCATTCATTAGTATTTTCGATAATCTATTACTGTACTCATACATTCTACGTGTTCTATCCATTTCATTCTTTGTAATTTGACGATGCCCATTTATTGCATCTTTCTAGGAGGATAAGTGTTTTGGTTTAGTTTAACAGAAACTGATGAGACTCTGGTTCAAATCCAGGTCTTGGTTCTTCATGATGAATTTTTCTTTGCCTACATCTGAAATTTTTCTTCAAAAATACAATATATACACTAATACCTGGCTTTACGGCCTAGATACCTTTCGTAAAAGTCAGGCAACTTTTACGAAAGCTATCTAGGCCGTAAAGCAAAAAGCCGTATTTTTTTTTTAGCAGTGCTACCTAAAGGAAGAAGCTGAAACTAAACAGAAGGTTGCAAACAGTATTTTGTTTTCACCGTAAATATCGAAACATTGAGGGCTGTAAATTGAAAAACGGCCGTAATTAAAAAAGGCGAAATACCGTATAAAGAGCGCCCGTATAGCGAGGTATAGATGTATCCGAAATGAGTTTATATCGGATACCTTTTTGTCATTGTCCAGAATACAGGTATCTCCTTTGTATCTCCTATTTGTAATGACTGAAGAATGACACAGAACGGTGAACGGTTTGTGCTGCCAACACTGCAAAAAAAAACGAAGAAAAAAAACTTACCCTTTTTTTTTTGCGTTTGTTTCGAATCATCGACGACATCATAATATATAATACCCACTCAAACCCTGTTTAAAATATTTTCTGCTGCAATTTTGTAACCACCAGGAGGACACACACACACACCATCTTTTTTTTTTTTTTTGGTTTTAACCACTTTTCATTAGCAGCCCCCAAAAAACGAAAAAACGAAAAACACAAAATTTATATTTTTCGTTAGGTTCACAATTTTTTCGGTTGGTTTTTTTTTTCGCCGTTTTTTTTAGTCGTTTTTATTGTTGCCGTTTTTTTTTTTTCTTCCTTTTTTCCAGAAGAATATATTTTTTGGCAGTCGATTTTGTTGTTGTTGTTGTTGTTTATTCCCGTGTTGAGAAGTTAGTCCTGTTTTATTTTTGGTGGTTGTTGTTTTTGTTTTGTTTTTGGAATAACAACGATGACGAGAGGAGGACTGCAGTTGCATCAAAAATCACCCGACCTAAACCAACCCTTTTTTTTTCGGGGATTTTTTTTTTTTTTCTACCTAATTCAAAAAGAAAATTTTTTCGCAAAGTAATTAAAATTAAAAAAAAAAAAAAAAAATACTTCTTTTTTTTTTTTTTGGTGGAATTATTCAAATATGCGTCAACATTTTGAAGAGATCTGGCAATTTCTGTTATTATTTATCAGCCAGGAAGACGCGGGAATAAATGATTTTGAAAGGAAATATGATTCATATTAATTATATTTATATGCATTGTTAACTTAATGTGGTGTCTGTCACAGTGTACTCGAATTATTAGTGTCTTTAGATTTATGGTGGAAACAGAATGACGGATCCACGACGGACTAGTTTTGTAAATAATCTGAAAACCAAAAGTGTGGAATGCGTTGTAGATACGTCATTCTGTTTCCACTATTACATAGTATAAGCGTTACAAGCGTTACAAGTTCGAAAAGAAATAATTTAAATTAAGTTTCGCATGTATTTAAAGCTTAAACCTTAAGCTTTTGGTTTTACTCACTGGGTTATAGAGTTGATGATTGTTCAGCTCAGACTATTGCTATTGCCATAGACTAATAATAAAGATTTCCAACGACTGTTCATTCAACTGATTCTTTTTGTACAGTGATATCCCGGTACAGTATAGATTCTTCTCATTCTTTCACATTAAACTTCTTTTCATCCATTCTTCTTTAAGTTCATCGACAACAACAACACTGAACATCATGCTGATCATTTGGCTTGGACATCTAGGTATAATAATCTATGCTATTGCTAATGATGCGCTAAGAGAGGAGGTCTAAGCAGAATGACGGATCCACAACGGATTTTAAGTATATATAAGTTTTCAATTAGACTACACACAGAACACGCGACGGATCCACGACGGGACTAATACAATCTATAAAACCGAAAACCATGAATCCGTCATGCATCCGTAATTCTGTCTCCCGCGTTGGAGATACATTAACATACACAAAGTTATCCAGGAGAAATGGTCACAATATTTTATCTTCTCGGTCCTCTTACTCCACAAAGGATTCAATCCCAACTCTTCTAGGTTTCGGAGACAAGAACTCGTTGCTTAACCAATGAGATATAACTTGGTTTTTGTCTCAGTAGGCGTTTTTGTTGTTTTCCATATATTTAACTCTAGTTTTTATATTTATTTCTGGCGGCCCATGTCAGACAAAAGGGACAGCTTGAAAAAAAAAACTATGGAAAAAATCATTTGCAGCAATTGCAATCCAATTATGTAGAAAATGGTGCCATTAACACCTAATTTGTTCTTTCCCAAATCGAAATAGTTTTATGCGACGAGTGTGTAATGTAATTAATGTCGAAAATGTAAGTTATTCAAAATAATGGCGTTTTTAAACGACGCTTTTCAACTACTTAGTCGTGTTTTAATATCCAAATCAATTGATTAACTAAATAGTGTTCTGGCAATACATTGTTTAGATGAGATAAAACCAAGTTTTTCCTTTTGTAACACAAAAAAAAAATGGATTCAGGATTTGTAATCGGCCTATAGCTGTGTTTTAATTGGTTTATGATATAAACACGACTACAAAATGGTGTCCCAAAATTCACGCAAGATGTAATTTTGATAGAAAACATAGGTTTCTAATTAAAAATGATAAATTTTTTATTGATTCATAAAGTATACAGTACAGGGTTATGTATGTAATAGCATATCGGATAAATTGCCTCCACATCTTTGCTCTGGCACATACGCAATCTTTTGTTGAAATTTTTCATTAATGTTTGGCTGAATATCATTGATACAGCACTAAATTTGCTCAATTTCTTCTTTCAAGGCGTGGGCGTGGGCGTGGGCTTGTTGGCAAAAACCCTGGTCTTCAAAAAACCCCCAAAAAAATAAAAGTCTAACAGCGTTAAATCGCATAATCCAATTCTCTGATCACGAAAATAGGAAATTACACAACTAAGAAATGACTCATTATTGCTCAACACGGAAAACGTGTTGTTCTATCGCGTGTAACGCTCCACTTTTAATAACGCTGAACTGTCAGCTGTCAGACACTGTCTTTTTTTTTCCTCGTTAGCAATACTTTACCGCACAAATGGTGAAAAAAAATTCAAATCTTGCCTGAATTTTGAGACACCCTTTAGAGACAAAAAAAACAACCAAATATAAAAGAAGTTTTTTCTTCGTAAATCTGTTCCCTATTCTTCGAATTTACTCTAATTTACATATACTACCTTGATCAAAAACAAACCGGAATGGCCGCCGTGTGGCGCTCACATCGTTCCGATTTGAGTTCTGTTTTTTTTGTTAAATTAGTACATCTGTTATTGATATTCCCTTTAAATCTTAGCGTCATAGCTTGACATTTGCAAAAGTTACGTTGCCAAGAGTACATCTATCTCTGTGTGTGTTAGTATAAATCTATTCTCCAAATTTTATTCAAATTGGCATATCAATAAAAACTTGATGATTTCAGGACAATTTTTCGCTACAACTATTTCTTTCGGCATTATCCTTTGATCGATTCTACCGAAATTCAACATAGTTCTGCCTATTTATGTATTCAACTTATGTAATTAATTTTAACAAAATTGCTTCACCAACTTTTGAACAAAAGGCAAAAAAACGAGGAAGAAAAAAAAACGACAAATCTTTCTAAATTCCTTCTCCTTTAGCTGATTTTACTGAAATACAAAATAACAAATCAAGTCAAGGTTAATCTAACTTTTAAATTTCATTAAAATCAGTCAATGTGTTTTTGAGTCCGCCCGCGTAGACGGACGGACATGAATCGATACAACTTTGGATTCTCTACACATTTAGTGCCGCCGTGAGACTGCTTTAGTACCAAAACTAATAAATGTCCTGTGGCCAGAACGGCTTAAATATGTATTTTTTCAAAGAAAGTGTTACCTAGTACCCGTGACTTTGCTTGTGCGCTTAGAATACAACTAAAGGTGGAAACAGAATGACGGATTCACGGCGCATTAACATTTTAAATATATATGTTTTCAATTAGACCACACAGATCGCGACGGATCCACGACGGACTATTTTTAATATAATCTGAAAACCAAAAGTGTGGAATCCGTTGTAGATACGTCATTCTGTTTCCACTATAAAGAATGCATGTTATGAATCCACATTTAGTATTTGGTGAGTTAAGGACGAGATATAGGATTGTTATTCTATCTTTTCAGTTGTCGGCCTTTAAGAGAAAGTACATTCATGAAAATCACAAGCCCCGGCTGGCTATTCATCGAATTCTTTAGAATAATCTTACGAGTTTGCTTGTACAAAAATTTGCGTTGCGATTTAATAAAGCCGTCGGCAAATTATTGCCGCGAAAATTATGTAAGAAATTAATTTTAAGAAAAAAAAGTTTTACAAATTTTTATTTGTTCGAAATAAAAATAATTGAAAAATAAGGATATTTATTTTACAGGTAATTAATTTCTTATTTATTTATTAATCAGGGGTGGCCAACTTTATTCGACACTATATATTCCGTCAAAAAAGTATCCGGAATTTATCAATAAAACACATTTGTATCCAATTTATTATTAAAATTTATTTTATCTCCTTGAAAATAGTCCTAGTTGATGCGATACACATATGCTAAGGATTAATCCAATCATCGAAACACTTCTAATAAGCATTTTCCGGTGTATAGCCTCCAACATCTTCGGCGAATTTTGTTTTATGGCTTCACGAAGTGGTAATTTTAACAGGAGGAGCAGTATGTAGGCAAAGAAAAATAAATACATGAAGAACCGAGACCCGGATTTGAACCAGGGTCTCGTCAGTTTCTAGAAACGAGGTCTCAACCGACTAGACCATTCTACACTGTGATTATTATTAATCTATTCAGTTTGCCTTTTGTAAACATTATTCAAACAATACAACTGTTATTCGAAATATAACAATTATTCTATAACCTTTCAAATATCAATGCCAATTACTTGTATTAACTAATATTTTACTAATATACTCCTACAAGTAAAAAGTCACAGGGAGTCATATCCGCTGAAAACGTTGCTTGATCGATGAGATTTGTTGAGTTTCGGGTTAAAAATTTCCGTACAACTATCGATGTGTAGGACACAGCGTATTATCTGTGCAAAATCCACTCATCTGGCCTTTTCCGGCAAACATTCTCTCTCAAACACTTCATAACGCCCAGGTAATATTGTGTTTAAATTGTTTAATCCTCTGGGAGGAATTTCTTGTGGCCAAAATCACGCCAGTCAAAGAAAACAATTAACATGATGATTTTCGAGTGACGTTAATGTGTTTCTTCGGTTTCCGCTCGTTATCGAAACGCCATTCGCAAGCTTATTGCCTAGTTTGCATGTTAAACCAAAAAAGATGGAAGTCATAGAAGATCCAAATCCGATATCAGTATTGGAACAGTTTGCCCCGGGAGTTTCATTAGTATTGAACGGTCAAAATTGAGAGTGTGTGTGTGATTTATCGCATTACCACCTCTTCAAAATAATTTGAATAAAATGATTAAATGGGACGCCATTTTTATTCTGATATTCTCCCAAAAAATTTCTAAATAATTATGAAGGACGAATCAAAACAGAGATTAAAAAAAAAATATTTTACTTATTCAGAAAAGGGCATGGCTGGTTTTCAAAAGGAAAAAAAAATTTATTTATAAAATATGGTCTTATACAGGGTGACACAAAATGAATGTTTTGTATTATTTAGGAGCCATTAAGTCCCTTGCAGTATGCGCTGTTGTTTCATCTTGTTGGAACCAAATCGTGGTTTTCCACAGCTGGCCTAAAAATTTTCCAACATCTTCCGATATTGAGCACCCACTATTAATGGAAATTGCAACACCGTCTTTATTTTCGAAGAAATTTGAACCAGTGATCCTCCCAGACGATACACCGCACCAAACAGTACACATAAGTGGGTGTAACTGTCGTTAATGAATTGCTCTTGGATTCTCTGTAGCCCATATCCTGCAGTTCTGCTTGTTTATGAAACCGTTTAATTGGAAATGGGCTTCAATGCTCATTATCAAATTGTAAAAAAAAAGGACCGTTCATGTTCAAAATAAAGTTGGATGATTTTGGTTCGTTGCTCGATTATGTATTGTTCCATTTCACATTCCCCATTACAAAATCCTGTAATAACATTTTTAAAAAAATTGAACAAAAAATTATCAATAATTCATTCTACAACATTTTGCGCCACCCTGTCTTTCCTTTTATTTGATCTATATTTCACAACGTTGGCGGAGGCAGGTGTTTGATTTTTTGGCAATATGAAAATATTTTTGGTGATTTGATTCCATGAAAAATATATTTCAATATAATTTCTGGTCGAGTTTCTGGACAAATGTTTTAAGGCAGGGGGGAACACATTTTTTAGAAATACTCTTTTTGTGTTGTATTATCACAGATTGTGTGGTTTTTTTTAAAGAAATTTTAAAATCAATGTGCCGATCTGTGAATACATTTTCTATAAAACAAAATTATGAAGTGTCAGTTTTTTAAGCGATTTTATGATTTTTGTTTTTTTTGCTAGCTAAAAATTTTTTTAGGGAATGCATATAAATTGCAATATCGGGAAATATATAGTAAATATTTTTCTTAAGGCTTATGAGGAAAATCTCTCTCAAAAATGGATTGATTATGTTTTCAGTTTTTTTAATTTGTTTTGAGAAGATTTACTTGAAGACTTTTTTGAATTATTCATTTTAAAGGAACAGTGCTTTCTGAGGAAAACTAAGATCATGTAACTAAGCACTTTTTTTCTATGATCAAAACACGGGTTTTCTTCACAGAACCAATGCCCGTATAAAGAATGGCGCATGGAGGCAATAATACACACCCATCCTTATTTGAATTTAATTTCATTATTGCCAAAATAATGGCTATGAAATTGGTGTATTCGTCCAACGCTACCAATTGCGAAGCAGATGACGACGATTTTCTAAATTTGGATTGGAAGGCAATATTGAATTCAGAAGAATCTTATATTACCCAAGACACAACTGGATCAGATTTAACTTCTCGCACCTTTTCTCCGTTAGACGACCCGGAAATTGAACACGAAGATTTTAAAATTTTTGATAGCCCTAATGACACAGGTGCTCAACGCTTTTTTTCTGGTTTTATTTTATTTAAAGTTCTTGCGAAATTGAAATGTCTAGACTGTTGCGCATGCATGATTAAGTCAGAATCTTCAATGACAAAAGCTTCCGAAGCCTTAATTTTTTTCAAAAATTTTAGCCAAAATTCTGATTTTGGCAAATTAATTAATCCGACTGATATGTGTGCCGAGATTTTTAATCTACATTTCAATGTTTTTAATATCATTTTTGAAGAAAGCCCGGAGGTTAAAAACATTAAAAAAATTATAGAAGCTAAATGTTTTGAAGAAACCAATTCTTTATACGGGCATTGGTTCTGTGAAGAAAACCCGTGTTTTGATCATAGAAAAAAAGTGCTTAGTTACATGATCTTAGTTTTCCTCAGAAAGCACTGTTCCTTTAAAATGAATAATTCAAAAAAGTCTTCAAGTAAATCTTCTCAAAACAAATTAAAAAAACTGAAAACATAATCAATCCATTTTTGAGAGAGATTTTCCTCATAAGCCTTAAGAAAAATATTTACTATATATTTCCCGATATTGCAATTTATATGCATTCCCTAAAAAAATTTTTAGCTAGCAAAAAAAACAAAAATCATAAAATCGCTTAAAAAACTGACACTTCATAATTTTGTTTTATAGAAAATGTATTCACAGATCGGCACATTGATTTTAAAATTTCTTTAAAAAAAACCACACAATCTGTGATAATACAACACAAAAAGAGTATTTCTAAAAAATGTGTTCCCCCCTGCCTTAAAACATTTGTCCAGAAACTCGACCAGAAATTATATTGAAATATATTTTTCATGGAATCAAATCACCAAAAATATTTTCATATTGCCAAAAAATCAAACACCTGCCTCCGCCAACGTTGTGAAATATAGATCAAATAAAAGGAAAGACAGGGTGGCGCAAAATGTTGTAGAATGAATTATTGATAATTTTTTGTTCAATTTTTTTAAAAATGTTATTACAGGATTTTGTAATGGGGAATGTGAAATGGAACAATACATAATCGAGCAACGAACCAAAATCATCCAACTTTATTTTGAACATGAACGGTCCTTTTTTTTTACAATTTGATAATGAGCATTGAAGCCCATTTCCAATTAAACGGTTTCATAAACAAGCAGAAATGCAGGATATGGGCTACAGAGAATCCAAGAGCAATTCATCAACGACAGTTACACCCACTTATGTGTACTGTTTGGTGCGGTGTATCGTCTGAGAGGATCACTGGTCCAAATTCCTTCGAAAATAAAGACGGTGTTGCAATTTCCATTAATAGTGCTCAATATCGGAACATGTTGGAAAATTTTTAGGCCAGCTGTGGAAAACCACGATTTGGTTCCAACAAGATGAAACAACAGCGCATACTGCAAGGGACTTAATGACTCCTAAATAATACAAAACGTTCATTTTGTGTCACCCTGTATAAGACCATATTTTTTTTGCTTTTGAAAACCAGCCATGCTCTTTTGTAGTTAATTGGTGCTTCAAAATGTTTCAGAAATTTTTTGGGGGAATAAATCACAATGAAGATCGCGTCCCATTCCTCCAATAAAAATCACGCGTTCTACTATGTTAACTTTAGGGATTTTTTTTACACACGGATAGGAAAACACAGCGTACATAAATTTTATATATAAAAATTCCTCTGTTTATATACTCTGTGGTTAAACTCATAAAGACACGTCTCGTCACCCGTTATGATACGTTTCATGAATGTAGGGTCCAAATCGGCTTGTTGAAACATGTCTCTAAAGTACGGTCCAAACGCTCAGTCTTTTGGCACAGTCGTAGTTTGCGCAGTTTTTCTGTGGGCAAGCCTGCGCAAATTTTATTTTATTTTATTATTTATTTAATTTATTATTTATTTTATTTAATACCGTCTTTTCCATATTTTTACACAGTTTTCTTTGGAACTTCTTAATGTCAAGATATTGTGCTTAGAACTTTTAATAATGAATAGTTTAAGCTTAACTCTTCTAAAAAGTTTCTTGAAGACATTTTCGTGGCTTTCGCCTTTCGCAATTGCATAAAAACTGTGTAAAATAATGAGTTTTCGTCCACACGCTACGATTTGCATGCACGTACCACAGTTATTTTTCAGACACGATCTGAAATCGCACAAGCCGCACTTTTGCCTGCGCAAACGAACTGTGACTTGTCCAGACGCTCAGTTTTGCATGCGCTAATCTGATTTGCGCAGGCAAAACTGAGTAAAAAACTGTGCGTTTGGACGCCTCTTAACAACTTCTTTTTCAAGAAAATATAAGCAAAAATCGCAGAGCACACTTGAACTCAACAATTGTCAAGAAACTGGTTGACAGATCACGTCAAAATTTTTGCATAACAATTAGGTTCATTTGTACTAACCTAACTGTAAAATATATTTTTTCATAGTTTTTACGCTGGCTTTTTTTATTGAACAATTCCCGATACTTATTTGACGAAATGTACTGTCATGTGTTATTTTTTGTTTGGCAGTGATGTCACCGAAATCTAATAGTCTTGCCAGTGCCTAGTGACAAAGTTTGTCAGTGCACTGGAGAATGAAAATTATTAGAAAATGGAATCATCTGATTTGGGTTTTTGAGTAATTCCAAAACGGCTTGACCGATTCTTTCAAAAAGTATCGCATTTTCTAAGTTGGATTGTTATATACGCATACGCATATACCAAATTTGATTGAAATCGGTTGAGCCGCTTTAGTCGAAGAAGTTAGAAGAGTAACACTCTTGCATTTTATACAATATTATGTCCGCGGTAAACTCGCGAATAAAGAATTCCTAGCGATATAAAATTTTTACATAACATTCTGTTGCGAATTTTCTAGTTGAACGAACCTTTTTTTGCAGATCACCAATGTCCTTTCCATCCCGAGATATGGATCTTTAAAGAAATTCGAAAATTGCCTCTCCTCAAAATATAAAAATGTATGAAATAAGGTCAAAAAAGTCTCCAAATAAACTCTACTTTCTATAAGTTAGCGTATTTTCTAAATTGGATAGATTTTTACAAGTGTTCCAAATTAATATTGAAATCATTTGAGCCGTTTTTGAGTTTAACTTGAGTTGAAACTTGAGTTAAACTTTAAGTAAAAAATGTGAGGGAAATTCAGTTTTGGAAACCAAAATTGTAAAATTATCCACTTTGTAGTTAACTCAGCCAGGTTCTTTCATTTTCCAAAACTTTAAAAAAAGAAATACGCCAAAAGTTCTGATACAACAACATCAAAACGTCGAAGAGTCCTGCAAATTGAGAAATCTGAAGAAGTTAAGTCACAAGAACAAAAACCAAATCGGTAACTTAAATCTGTCAGACAAGGTAATGGAGAGCGGCTTGGAAATCAACGAGTGTTTGACAAGCTGTATTACTAAACAATGAGACGAATAAGCGTCATACTTCTGCAGGTATTCGCGCTGTGTGCGACATGCTACATATTGAGAAAGGCGAAGCGTTTAACTATGATCGGGAGCTGGACTATATTATTACTTCCGTCAAATCGTTATTGGAATGATGCCAAAAAAAAATGTACCTTTTAAAGTTTAAAACCAAGATTAAAGGATTATGTTATTTTGCAGGAAAAGTTTTGTTGCCAGAATTTCCAAGTTTAATTTCAACGTTTATTTTATTCCAATTCTTCAGCGTAATATAAAGAAATTCTAAAGTGGTTATAAACACATATAAGAATTAGATTCCGAGGCGAAGCCGGCTAGTAAAGCTCCTACAACCTCTAAATGACATAGGAAGACATAGAATAGGTTTTAAAATAGTACAAAAGTTCCTATACTGCGCTTACTTTCCATAGAATTAAAAGGAATACAATTTTGTGATAGTAAAAAAGTGCGATCTCCTGAATTCTGTGTCAAGATTTAGTTTAAACCAAGGCTGTCCAACTCGCGGCCCGCGGGCCTCATGCGGCTCAAGGCAAGTATCAATGCGGCCCGAAAATATTCAAAGTTACTGAAGTATGTCCATTTTTCTAAAGAATGATTTGTGTGTTTGCGCTCTCGTGCTAAAGCTGCCAAGTGACAAACAACAGAAACAGGGCCAGAACAGAAAGCTCTTTCGTTATGTAGTAAATTCTCTTTCTGTTTGCGTTGCTCGCTCAGCTACACTATTCTGTTGTTTGTCACCTGGTGGCTTAAGTAAATAATGAAACATACTAAGTGTAAAATTAGAACCAACACGTTGGATGAACACCTTGAGAACTGCCTGAGAATTGCAACAACGTCAATCGAACCAGATATTGATGGTTTAGTTTCTCAACTTCAATGCCAAGTAGCACATTCATTTTATGATATGGATTTATACATAGTAGTATACTTGTGGCCCAAAACACCATGTCTTCTTCCAATGCGGCCCAGGGAAACGAAAAGGTTTAAACAATATATTTCGAACGAACGATATAATTGAGATTTGACGTGTCGTACGCTTTTTAGAAGGAATCGTTCACAATTGTTTTTGGTGCCGATCTTAAGACGGGATCAGGTGGTGAGAATGACTGATTTGACTTTTAGATATTTTTAAATGGATTTTAAGGAAATTTAGAACATTAATTTGTTGAACTATAATAGAAAATAGGACTAGAAGTCAATTATACAGAGACTGACAAAGGTATATTGTTTTTAAGTCTCAATAAAGTAATCAAATTGAATTAATTTCCTGAAGTAGTATTAATTTGTTGAGGACCTAGAAAAGGGACATCGAAAAAAAGGATCAAAAAACAAAATGACGATTAAAAGTTGCTCAATTCAATTGAAATTAATTCTCTGCTTTAATCTTACACATTTACACATTACTATAAAATTGTCTTCAAGAAGGATAATAAAGGACATTGGAAATTTCATCAATATACGTCGTGTTGAGTTGATTTTCTAATTTATAATTAAAGAATAGGGCGAATTGACCTAATTAATTAACCTAAAGGAAAATTTCCTTTATTAATTATTAGCGGCCCGTTCCGGCTTCGCACGAGTGGACATTTATTTTTTAAACATTTTGGTATAAACGTAGAGTAAATGTATCTTTTTGCAGGACTTTATTTACATTTTTGTACATTTTTATTTTATGGCTTAAGTAATTTAATTTTATAGAATTTTGTGGAAATTTACGGAGATAGAGAGAGGGGGTAGTCCGGGGTCCCATCGGCGAGTCCGCTGAGGATCCGAGTGCCTGGCGCCAGTCTGGAGACTATAGAGGCCCTACAATGGATCAATGGGATCCCAGCCATCGCTAATGACACTGAATATCGGATGATTGAAAGCAATAGTCGTAAAATCTCAATTAGGGTCTTTGTGCATGAAGTTAGACTACAGAGAATATTAGACGCGACAGACATGAATGTGAGAATTATTGGATACAGATGTATGCGGAATTACATTATTTAAGTTTTAGTAGGGATCCCTAATTTTTTTAGTAATAAATATAGCCTATGTTACTCAGGGATAATTTATCATTCTAATAGTGAAAGAATTTTTGAAATCGATTCAGTAGTTTTTGAGTTTATTCGTTACAAACACACAAAAATACAAATCTTTCCTCTTTCTACTATTAGGTTAGATTAGGTTGATTCAACATGTTGCGGAAAGTTAATGCAAGAATCAAATGTTATTCCCAAATCTCTAATAATTAAGCATTTATTTAGCAATGTGGAGAAAGTCATTAAATCACTTTAGCAGCACAAAGTACAATCGATTACATTTGTTATAACTTTGAAGGTCTTAAAATCATCAGCGTAACCCAGTACACTTGAGTATGGTAGAACCAAAAGTAAATCATTAACTAGAAGAATTAATAGTGAAGGTCCTAGATGGCTGTCCTGAAAGACACTTGAATTCACAACAAACTGGTCCGGTAACGATAGTCAGGAACTTTAGTTGGTATTTTTTTATCGATGAGATAAGATTCAGATCCAGTTAAGAAGGGATGAGCTAAATCGTAACATGTTCATTTTAAAAAGTATTGTTTTGTCGGACAATTTGTTGAAAGGTTTTGAGATCAACTTGTAGTTCGCTTTCAATTACATTTTGAGATCTCTAAAACACATTCAGTTAGATCAATAATAGTGGATCTTCTTTTAACAAATTCATGTTGATTTCCAAAGACCAGAAAAGAACTGAGAAGGCTAATGACACATTTTGAAGAGGAGAATCAATGGCCGTACTAAAAGTGTCTTCCTCTATTTTTGTAGATACTATTCGTAATTTCCATCAGGACCAGAACTGAAATTCATCTTCAGTTTTAACTGGAGAGTCGTTAAAGAAAATCGCAAAAATACTTGACCGAATTTGCGGATCAGTACTGTCAGAACTACCAAAATACATTGAGATGTGATATTGATCAGTTTTATTTTTGGTATTATCAATCCTCATAGTCAATTGGTAGTCTGGTAGTAAGTGTTATAGACTGAATTATAATAGAACGAGTCAAGTGCATTATCTAGCATTCTTTTAGTTGCATCTGCCATGCATCTGCCTATTATAATTTCGGTTTATTTGTACCTAACATATCGGGTTCAGCTGTCGATTTATAAAATGAATCTTGGCCAGTTTCGCTCCAGTATTTTTTTTTTTGTAAGCTTCCCGCACATTTACCAGATTGTGTAGAATATCCGATCGTACTGCAAAGATTCGAATCGTTTTTGAATTAAAAATGCGACATTTCCAAACAAATTGTATCAAACGATGACTTTTCCAAAATTTTCGCCCCAAATACTAATTATTGATTCATTTAGATTCAAATATTTGACGAAACAAAATGTCGGAAAGGTAACTTAAGCAAGTGAGAAGATATAAAAGTCTAAGGAAACGAGGTAAACGTAATCTCCATATAACATATCGTAATGGTTCGGGGCCAAAGAATAAGGGTAATGCCTCCTATCTATCTTCTCTAAAAATTTCTCATTAAACTTGCATTTACAATTTCACATGAGTTTTGAGGACTGTAGAATAGTGACAATCACATATTTAACTAAAATTTGTACTGATTTTTCGTCGCTAATAACGATGTAAATCAAGGGTGTCCAACCTTTTTGTTTCCCTGGGCTACATTGGAAGGAGACATGGTGTTTTGGGCCACAAGTATATTACTATGTATAAATCCATATAATAAAATGAAAGTGATACTTGGCATTGAAGTTGAGAAACTTAAGCTTCAATATCTGGTTCGATTGACGTGGTTGCAAAATTCTTAGGCAGCTCTCAAGGTGTTCACCCAACATCTTGGTTCTAATTTTACACTTAGTATGTTTCATTCTTCACTTAAGCCATCAGGTGACAAACAACAGAACAGTGTAGCTGCGCGAGTAACCCAAACAGAAAGAGAATTTACTACATAACGAAAGAGGTTTCTTTTCTGGTCCTGTTTCCGTTGTTTGTCACTTGGCAGCTTTAGCACGAGAGCGCAAACAACACACAAATCATTCCTCAGAAAAATGGACATGCTTCAGTAACTTTGAATATTTGCGGGCCGCATTGATACTTGGCTTGGGCCGCATGCGGCCTGCGGGCCGCGGGTTGGACAGCTTTGATTTAAATCAATTATGAGTACTACTACAAGCAGATTGAACTTATAATAACGCTAAGCGAAGAACGAATTAAATATTAATATTAATGTACAGCTTGTACCGGCAGAACTGGCACATTTTATTTCAGCATAACCGTGCGGTTTTGTAAATTAACAGAATCCTTAAAGCTCGTGTAATTTTGCAAATTATACATAGTGGCTGCAAAAAGTAGAGCAGAGTTTGAAACTGATTAAACCGATAACTGGCACGAGTAAACTCTCTACATAGTTGTAGGAACTCGAACAATCATGTCAGAATTGAAGCAAAGCAAAGCCGACAGGCAAGCTGATTTGAAAACATAATTAGCATGATTCTATAAAGTTCCAACAGCCTGATTTAAATTTCAGTTTATAAATCCAGGATTTTCTGATAATTTAATTAGGTTGGCGACGAATTTAATTGAATTCTAGAAATTTAGTTTTTGAAACGCGATGAGACGTGACGTCCGAATCTGGATAAAATATTCTAGTCTGTCGGAACTTGAAGAATACTTCCTCAATAGGAGTTCGCATAATAAAACAGGTATTTTTTTTTACCGAAAAAGGAGATTTTCCCCCCAAAAAAAAACACCTGTTTCAATATTTTCGGCTTCTTCTTTATGTTGATTGGTCTGGGAAAGTACACAAGACGAGATATATATAGCCAAAAAAAAATTTAAATATTGAAATTAGTGAAATTCATAATACTTGGGAACAGAGCTGGAAAATGTTTGCTGCACAAACTTTCCAATTATAGGAAAAATCCGAAAAACCATAAAAAAAAATTTAGAAAACTTTCTAGTCACCCTGCGTTTTTGCTTTATAACTTCGCTTTCCGCTGGTTGATTTTGCTGAAATGCAATATCAAAGCGAGTTAAGGACTAAACAACTCATATTGTAAATTTTATTAAAATCAAATAACGCGATTTGCAGTTGTCTTCACTATCCATGGTCTCTGATCTTTAGTTCTTGTGTCAGCTAAATTTTTTACGGCGGGTGTAGATGGTGCAAAATGCGCCAAAGAATGATCATAAGAAAAGTCCAAAAGCTGCGAATGCTGACGAATCGTCAATTGCGGATCATCGGCCATACTTTCACTTACAACAGCAATATTTTCAGGTAAATTAACGCGACGACGGCCTTACCCTATATCTCCAATACTTCCAACATCTTTCTCAGTAGGACAATTAAATTGACCATAATCTTCCTGTAAATTTTGATACACAATTCGTACAGAATTTTTATTTCTGTATAGAACAATTGAACAATTTTAACGCCCGTTGAGCGGTGATTAAGCGATCCATTTCGTAAATGTGTTGCTGCAAACTGTGTTGTTAAGCGATCCATTTCGTAAATGTGTTGTTGCAAACTGTGTTGTTAAGCGATCCATTTCGTAAATGTGTTGTTACAAACTGTGTTATTAAAAACAAGTGCTTTATCGACAGCTGTTTGATTTACAGGTACTACCAACATAGGCAACTCAACTTCACTTATTAGTTAGAAGAAGGGTGAAATATCTTCTAAAATAATTTGGACCTGTTTTCACACATCTGATCCGATTTGAACATTTTTCTCGATCCGCAATAAAATATTTTTCTTAGTCAGGAAGATATTTTTGAGTGTGGGAAGAAATACCAAAAAAGATGCCTCACCTCAAAACAATACAGAAAAACTAACGAAATACAGACCTCACCTATTTCTTAGGTTAACAAAAATTTCTTCAAAACTAAAAAGAACAAGAATTCCCTCGTATATATACAGTAGTGGTCATATTTTTAGAGACACCTGAAAAATTACTGCAATAATAACATAAAATGCCTTATAAGCTAAATAATAACACAAGATTTATTGAAAAACATTTTAATCCACTTAATTTACAATAATTAATAAAAAAAAAAAACATGAAACTCATAATATCGCTTTCTTCTGAGTAAGTGTACGGCCACATAGGTTCTGCGCTTTCCACGCGGAGTGAGAAAATTATTAACGCGCTGAGAGAAACGAAAACGGTGAGCGAAATGTGTCCACATCGGATATAATTTTTAACTTCGAAAGCGCACGCAGTAAGCGTAGAGTCTATGTGGCCGCACACTAAGCTAAGAAATGCATGAACTCATGTGGGCATTTTATTAGGGACAGTGTTCTTTTCAGAGCAAATCATTTAAAACTTTCAACTTATTCTTCTTTTTTCTAATATTTTGTTATTTGTCCATTATTTCTGATGACAACCAGGCAACGTCGAGGCATTGAATTCACCAAGCGTTCCACAGGAATTGACTACCATGCTTTTTCGACCGCACACCATAGTTCTCTAATGTTTTGTAAACTTTTTTTTGGCCACTGCCTTCATTACATCCTTCTACAGGTTTTCTATCAGGTTAAGATCCGGTGACTGTGCAGGCCACTCCATTAGATTGATGTTTTTTGTCTGGAAAAACAGCTTTGAGGTGTGCTTCGGATCATTATCTTGTTGGTAGATCCACCGAAGCGGCATATCCTCTTCTGCCTATGGTAGCATTACATTAATTAAAATATTATGAACATAGTAATGGGTATCCATATTTTGGTCAATACGAAATATTAGCTCAACTCTGTAATTAGAAAAGCATACTTTAATATTCCCGCCTTCATGCTTCACAGTTTTCTTTGTGTATTTGGGGTTTAACCGTTTATTTAGAGGTCTTCTAACAAAGATTTAAAAATATTTTGTTTTTTTCTGAATATAAAATTTTCAAAATACACAATTTCTGTCAGAAAGAATGTTGAAAAACACGTAGTGTCCACTATAAATTTGACATTTGGCTATTTTGACATTTAATACACCAAATACGGGGGAAGAACCGATAAATCTCGCGTTGTATCAGTACCGGGCACTAGTTTTTTTTTTTTGAAGACATCTTATAGTTATAGTACGTACTTACCGATAACTGGCTACATTGTAAGTGTCAACAAAGTTTATTATTTATTTATTTATTTATAGTAACAGTAACAGCTCAAACCGGGCCTAAAAAAAAATCAATACATAATAAAATCATTGATTATTAGGAATTATATAAGAACGCGATATAAAGTAATTTAGTGACATACGGGTCAGAAAATCCTTGGACCACAGCTTAATATAGCCCAGAGTCGAATTTATGAACCAACGAGTCAAAGTGAATTCTCAAGTGAAGCTCACTGTCGCAAGTAACTCCCAAATCAGTAATACAACTAACTCTTTGTAGAGGAGTGTAGTCAATAAAATAATTGCGATAAGAGTTATCACGTTTATGAGAAAAAGTAATAATCCTACACTTGTTCGTGTTTAGTATCAGGTTATTTTTACGACACCACGTAATAAAATTTGTAAAGTCTGCCTGGAGAAAATCAATCGACTGGGTCACCTCTACGTATAATTTCATATCATCGGCGTAGTTTGAAATCTTCGTAAATTTGATTACAGAAGCTACATCATTGATAGCTAATATGAAGAGAAGAGGTCCTAAATGACTGCCTTGTGGGACACCAGATGTCGCCAAAAATGGAATAGATTTAGCAGAGCGGAGCAAGACCTGATATCTTCTACCGTCAAGGTATGACCGGATCCACTCTATAAAAAAGTCTGGAAACCCAAGGGCATTAAGCTTTAATAATATAATCTTATGAGACAGCTTGTCAAAAGCTTTACTAAAATCTGCAGTAATACAGTCCACAGTGTTACCCTTTTCCATAGCACATGTTGAATATGACACCAATTCAACTAAGCTGGTCACTGCAGATCTGCCTTTCAGGAATCCATGTTAAGATTCAGATATGAAAGGTTTGCAGTGAAAGTAGAGGAATTGATGTATGATGCATTCGAAAAGTTTGGGAATACATGAAAGCTGCAATTGGCCTGTAATTGCCAATATCGTCTCTGCTGCCCTTTTTATATTGCATTTAGTATCCCTAAAAATATGACCACTACTGTATGACTAAAAATAAAAACAAATTGCACAAAAATTACATCTTCTATTGTTGTTATTGTTGTTTTCTCTTCTTTCTTTCTTATAAATATACTTCCTTATAAATTCTCACCCTTAAGATCATATATTACATAATCTTTGTTGCAGCACGCACGCATACACACGCGCACACACGCTCGCACGCATTTCAACATCCAAACACATATTTATATACATATGTATATGCAAACACAAGAAGAAGAAGAAGAAGAAGAAGACTAAACAAAATATATTTTCGCGATCGCGAAAAGGTAATTGCATACACCTCTAAATGCACAAGTGTGTGTGTGTGTGTGTATTTTTTAATGTCCAAAAAGTATGTAAAACTGCTTTCGGTTTGTGCGCTTTGCGGTCATTATCAAATCAAGGCTAGGCTAGGTAAAGTTTTTGTCGTCGTATATTTTTGTTGCATTCTAGATTTTCTTTTGTTTAGTTGCTAAGCGCGACGCGAAATATATTGCGGGTATAACAAAAAAAAAAAAAAAAAATACGTGAATTTGAAATATCCGCGAGAGTGTTAAACGAATAAATAGCTTTTTTTTCGCTGTTTTTTCGCTCTGATAACATATTTTTATATGCACTTTCATCATATTGAAATTTTTTTTTTTTTGGTCGATGATGCAACAACCCGCAACCAATCACAATACAAATTCGAATCAAATCAAATACAGCAAAAAAAAAAACTGATCTAATCTAATATTCAATATGTGCATAGTTTATATAAATGTCACTAAATGTGCACTAAAAGCATGCGCAAATTGATATTATACGAGCTTTTTCTTAGAATATGTATTTCGTAAAATCGCTTTACTTAGGGTACTCAATAATTTCTCAGTCTCGACAAGTCAGAGGTATGGTCTCCCTACTAAAAAGCTCAAATAAACCGATTGGAGTCTGTTCAACGTAGGTTCGTACGATTTCCATTACATAACCTTCCGTTTGGAATGACCCCTTTCGACTACCACCATACCTTGATAGATTAACATTGATAGGTTTAAAGTCCTTAGAAAGGTGACGCCTAGTAGCGGATGTGGTTTTCGTTAGCCAAACCATTAATGGTGCTATATTGACTTCCCCTTTATGCTGGACAAAATGCATTTTAACATTAATACACGGTCCTTAAGATCCGTGGAAATATTCAAAATTAATTACCATAAAACTGATTACGGTAGAAACGAATCGGTTTCCTGAATGCTGAGGTCAGCTAATGATAACGCTAAGGCATTTGATTTTGGTTTGAGCAAAAGGCATTTGAACGAATTCCTATACAATGACTGTTGCTTGCATTAAGCAATGTTAAAAAAAAAGGAAAACACTGTTTTTTTGTAAATGTGAAATATCTTTTATTACTAGCAGAATACCCGGCGTTGTTCGGGCTTTCTTCAGGACTTTGTTGAGCATACGTTGAAGTTGAGTAATTGAACATTTTCTGATTACTTTGCAAACGTTGCTTCGTCGTTAAATTTGCATAAGCCTCTCCGACAATTCGTACATTTCGAGTATTTCTACCGATGTTTCCTTCTCTCAAACGTATCGACATTTTTCTATTAACAAAAATGAGGAAAATTGAAATTTCTTGATCGAAGCGACACCTACCGGAATAAAACTTAAACCAAACCTAGATTCGCCCGGAACCAACATATTGTCCAAATATGGTGTCAATACGTCTAGCCATTCTTGAGTTAGACCGCAGCGCGATCTACCGGGATAAAACTTAATGTATAAACCTAGCTCGGCCCGGAACCAACATATTGTCCAAATATGGTGTCAATACGTTTAGCCGTTCTTGAGTTAGACCGCAGCGCCACCTACCGGGATAAAACTTAATATAAACCTAGCTCGGCCCGGAACGAACATATGGTTCGACCCCCTCAACCCCACACCCAGTGGAGACATACCATATTTTGTCAATTAGCCTATTCTGAATGTACATTCAAAGTTTCAAGAAAATTCAACTACTATTGGAGAAGTTTTCATATTTTTCGCCTCTTACAACCTCCCCATCAAAAATCAAAGTGGCCTATAACCAGCGCGCTAGAACAAAGAATCGGTGGAGATATGTTTCATCAAAATCGGTCCAGCCGTTTAGGAGCCAACTCGGTACATACAGACAAAATTCCACAAATATTTTATTATTCAGTATAACTTCCCCGAACTTCAATACACTTGTTTCAACGATTTTCCAATTAAGGGATTCCATCCCAGAAATGAAAATGCGGTAGGCCTCCAAAATACGCCTCCTACAACTGCTATGACCTCTTTTAGCTTCTTGTTTCGATTCAGAATCATGATGATGGACCCAAGTCTCATCTATATTGATGACTCGACGTACGAAATCCATTTTATCCTTCTTAAAACGGTTGAAATGTTGAGAAAGTCGCATTCGAAGGTGTTGTTACCGAATGCGGCACCCATTTTGCCCAAAGCTTTTTGAAACCTAAAACTTCAGTTAAGATCTCATGTACTGATCTACGTAAGATGCCAATGGTGTCAGCTATCTCATCTACAGTAACTCGTCGATCTTCCAAAACAATATCCTGTATTTTTTGTATGTTTTCTGTTGTTGATACACTTTTTGGACGACCTTCGAGCGGATCATCTTCGAGATTTAAAAGGGCAGCCCATTTTTTCACAATGGAAAGTGAAGGTGATGCATCCTTATATACTTCTAACAATTTTGGATGAAGTTCTGTAGGTGGTAAACCATCCAAAACAACGAATCAATGACACGACAACTTCAAATAGCTTCTAAACAAAGACTGAATTGACTTATCGATGTAAAACTTGACACGTGTTCATATACAGGTTGTACCAACATAAGAAAAAAAAAACTGACCTGTTAAGCAGTGCGTTCTTTTGTCGAAGCTGAGAAATTATTGAGTACCCTAGTACTCTTCTGGTGTAAATATTTATTATGTAAAAAAAAAAAAACGATATTGCATAAGTGAAATTGTGTAAAATGGCAACTCTCTTGGAAATTTGTGATCATTAATGCCATTGGGAATCGATTATTGGAATCGATGAAGTTTTTAAAATTGGGCATTGTTGAGAAAAAGTATCCAGAAGAAATGTAATCATCAGGGAATGACATACAGAAGAAGTGATCAACAATATTTGAAAAAGAGTGTCAGAAAATTCACGTCGGAAGTAATTTTTACAGAAAACACAAATTTATAATTAAAAATTCTAAATTTTTTATTAATTCATAAAGTATACAGTATAGGGTTATGTATAGAATAGCATATTGGCTAAATGTTCTACACAGCCATTTGTTTTGGCACATACGCACTTTTTGTTGACATTTTCCATGACCGTTTTGCATAAATATAGCTGAATTTCGTTGATACAGCACTCAATTTGTTCAATTTCTTCCTTCAAGTCATGAGTGGTCGTGGACTGGTTCGCATAAACCTTAGACTTCAGAAAAAACCCAAAGAAGAAAGTCCAACGGCCTTAAATCGCATGATCTGGCCGGGTCAAATTCTGATCACTAAAACGGAAATTATACACGATCAGGAAATGACTCATACAGTAATTGAATTGTTTTTCGGACTGTATGGCATATGGTATCGTCTTGTTGAAACCACATATCATCCACATTCATATCATGCAATTTAGGCACAAAAAACTGGGTTATCATGTCGTGATACCGAGCACAATTAACTGTTATTGCCTGACTTCGCCACATTTTCGAAGAAAAATGATGCGATGATGTCTCCAGCCAAAAATCCGCACGTGACACGTTGTGGATGCATTTGTTTCTCAACAATCACTCGTCGATTTTTTGAACCCCAAATGTGACAATTTTGTCGATAAATCAAGCCGTCCAGATGAAAATGAGCCTCTTCGATGAAGATAATTTTGTATAAAAGAATTAAAGGATGAAAAGTCCTGCAGGAAAACAAACTACAGTTTATTGCCAACGTTTCGAATGAAAATACGTTGTTTTTTCGTGTAATAATCCTGAACTGTCAGCTAAAACGTTGCCCTTTTTTTCGTTGGTAACACACTTTACCGCACAAATGGCGCAAAATTCAAATCTTGCGTGAATTTTTTGGGACAGCCATATTTAAGTATTGACTAGATCGTTTTATTACTGCTCTATTTTGAAATTTGCCAGGCGTTTTGAGTTGTTAAAATAACCAACTAAGTGTGTTGAGTTCGCATCTCAGGAATAGCGATATCACATTTTTTCAGTTTTTCTGTCTCTAACAGAAGTGGGATTTGATTAACAAATTCTCTTACTTTACAAAAGAGATAAGCAGCAAGACATAGTGGTTGTCTCGATTGCGACATCTTTGATAATTAAAGTCGTATTTTATTCTATTGTGTAAAAGGTGAGGATGATGAGTTAAGTCAGGAGAGTGAAATTTAGCGACGAATCTGAATTACTTTACGAAATGAATATCAATAGATTAGTTGGAAAGCCTGTTGTTTAGTAATAGCACATGTAATCATTCCCATACAAATTGATGAAATGTTAGCAGCGCTGCAAAGCGCGTTTTTTTTTTAATGGTATTTGTAAAAAAAGACTGTAAATACATGAAATTTTACATCACACAGAGTCATTTTATCAAACACTATTAATAAGATGACGCTTGCAGACTTGTCCAAATTGGAAAATTTCATTATTGTATGCTTTTTGGTAATAGTAACTAAAGGTCTGTTTCATTTGCCACTTGCTCTGGGGTAGAGCAAATTTTTACATTGAAAACAAAAACAACAAATGTGCAAATCCTACACTACTTTCAGAGTAGGTGTAACTATTACATCCGAATTAGTTCAGTTTTCTACCATAAAAAGTGTATTAGCTAAAACTTTCTCATTTAATTACAATATGGTTGCTAAGCAGCGCTACAAACATTTGAATTAAAGCTTTCTGCTACTCTTGCTCGTTTTATTTGCCACTTACCCTGCTCCAGGGTAGAGTATGGCAAATAAAACAGACTTTAAGTGTGCTTAGTTCTCAAACACCAGCGGTGCTGAGTTTTTTATATTTTGCTCTAATAATAATATAAAAGCTTTTCTCGCTTTTTCTATTGATGCCATTTGTAATGAATTTTCGGTATTTCAGAAAGTTCCCAATATTGATCCCCGCCTAGGACATTACTAGCAAAAAAAGTAATTCTTACTACTACTTCCCGAATCATTAATATGGATTCCATTTACGGCTGGGAAGCTTTTTGTTGCACGTAAATTTAATAATTTACATATGTATGCATTGTAAGTGGTGATATATTTGTAGTTGTAGTTGTGTGAAGGATTATAAAATACAGAAGATGAAACTTTTTGTTCGAAATTCTCCAGATTTTATTGTAGGGAAAGTGTTAAAAGTTTTCAATGTGAAAACTTTCGACTTTAACTTTCACTTGTTATAATTATTAAGGAAAACTTTTTCTTATTATTATAATATAGTATATACATATGTATGAAAAGGACTCGGTGAAGTGAAGATGCAACATGATATCAAAATACTAATACAATATGTAAGGTAAAGCGGGTAACTTCCGTCATCGTATGTCTAATTCTTATTATTGGTATTGGTACTACCAGAGGGTATATTAGTTTTGTCACTAAGTATGTAAACCCATGAAAATAATCATGGTAGAAAGGTTTTAAGGGTATGGTTGCGTAGGGAATCAAAAGTTATATCGATTTATGCATGTCTGTCCGTCTGTCCGATAACTCAAGATAACTTAAAAACTCGTTATCCGAAATTGTTGAAATTTAGAGTGTGAGTTGGTTATTCCTTAACTGGATTTGGTATTGCTTTTCAGGAAAATTGACCAAGGGGAAGCGAAATTATTAGGCAAAAACCAACGTGACCAAAAAGTTTTGTCGTTTTTGGTTTTTCGGATTTAATTGGAAAATTTGTAAAGCGATTTTCTTTAAATTAATTATATTAGTTAACTACATAAATAAACGATAGTATGTTAAATTTCGGTCCAAAGGATAGTGGAGAAAGAAATAATCCTAGGAGAAAATGAGACTGTTCATAAAGTTTTTTTGATGTACTTTAAAAACTAATACATCGATTTGGATAAAATTTGCGTATTATAATTTTGACTTAAGTCTTTTCGTGACTGTGAACAGTACACCAAAGTTTGACGCTTAAATTTCAATCATTGTTTAACTGGGACGGAATTAATGGTATACTTTTGATCGGTAATCCTGGGATTATGATTATCGGTATTATAAGCTTTTAAAGTTCAAAATTTTTTCATTCGCTTATTAACGTTTCGTAAACTTTCCGAGAATGAATGGCAAACATTTTTTTTAAATTAGAGATCCGAAAATTGGGGATTTCCAGGTTTCAGGCGATATATGAGTTTTAAAATTGACCAAAAATTATCTGATTGGATTATCTTAATTTTTTTCAGTAGTTTAAAGAAACTATGTCCTAAAAGTAGTCATAGATGATGCCCACAATAAGTTTATCAAATTTTTTAAATTGATATTGTAGGCAAACAAAAATTAAATTGTGAAGAACCGAGATCTGGATTTGAACCACACAAAGTCTCATCAGTTTTTAGAACCGAGGTCTAAACCAACTCGATCATTTCACACTGTACTTCTAGTCTATTTCTTCAATTTAGCTTTTATATAAATGCTGTATATTAGTCAAACAATACAACAGTTTTTCGAAACATTATAATTGTAAAACCTTTCAATTTCAATGCCAATTATTAAATATTGAACCAAAATGCCTATAACTGCCTGAAACTGAAATTGTTGAATTGTCTATGTGTCAGTTGTCAGTCTAAACCTAACTCAGAAACTGGAAGAATTAAAATATTGAAATGTTTTGATTTGCCAGAGGAATGACTACAGTTGTACAAACTTGTTGAAGCTTCTTTGGTTAGCTTCATACTTAAAACCTGCTATGTTGTGTGTTTTTTCGAGTTAACATTAGATGTATTATACGTAATACGTGTGAACCGGTATTACATTTATTTGAAAGGTCTTGTGACTAGCTTCAGACCGTACTATATGCCATTTGGTTAAAGTGTAAACAACATGGTTTTTTATTCGATTAAATATGGAATTTTATGTGCCAAATAAACAGCATTTGCAGGAAATTTTAACTTTTCTAGTTTAACTTGAAGGAAACTGCAACTAGAGCTTATCGATGGTTGGAAAATGCTTATGGTGAAGATTCTTCATCAATTTCAATTTGATTTGGTTTTTCGTGGGACCACCAGAAGGGTCTACCACGAACTTTCGAAAATGGGTGAAACAGTCCCTGCTGATCGTTACAAACAAGAACTAATCAAATTTAATTACGCTTTGAAGAAAAATCGACCGGAATAAGCTCGTTCCCACGATAAAGTAATTTTGCAGCATAATAACGATAGGCGACATGTTGTTAACTGGGTCCAGGAAACGTTGAAATCGAAATGCTAACCCACTGGCTGTATTCACTAGACATTGCTCCTACTAATTACCATTACCACACACATGCTCAATATTGAAGAAGTGCGAAAATGACTCGATTACTGAATTGCTTCGAAGGACGAAGGATTCTTCCAGCGATGAATTCGTAAATTAGCTGAAAGATGGACGAAGGTTGTAGCTTCAGATGGAGTATATTTTGAGTTAAATCAAAATATTGTATATTTGTTAAATAAATGTGTATTTTTACAAAACAAAATCGAATGGACCCGCCTAATAATAGAGTTTTCAACTTGAATTCTGATTTGGTCACATTTGGAGTCTGCAAAATATGCTATTTCATTCCTAGTATTTGTGAAAAAAAGACTCTATGTGATATAAAAAATGCATACCACTGTGTTAAAAAAGTAATGTGAATTTTTAATTTAAACTTCCCGTGTTTACCGAATCGGACAAATGAATTTTTTTTCAAGTTGGTAGGACTGTTAGTGACATCTGTGACAAATTACATGTAAATATCATCATTAGTTTTTAGTTTACGCTTGGTTTTGTGAACATGCTTCAATGCGTGTAGCGATTCACGTTTGATCTCTTCAATCGGCTCAAAACGATTTCCCCGGAGTGGTCTCTTGAGCTTTGGGAACAGCCAGAAGTCACATGGTGCTGAATCAGGCGAATACGGTGGTTGTGGAGCGACATGAGTGGAGTTTTTGGCGAAAAACTCACGAAGAAATTCGAAAAAATTGAGAAATTTTGGCACCAAACGCGATTTGACTCTTCTGAGGCACAAATGATCCTTCAAAATTGCTTGCACTTATCCAATTGATATTGCAAGCATGTCGGCATGGTCTCGAATTGTTAATCGATGATTTTCGAACACAAATTCTTTGATTTTCTTGATGTGTTGCTCATCAATTGACGTCGATGGTCGTCCAGAGCGTTCCAAAAGTCATCAACACGTTCTCTGCCTTCTTTGAAGTCTTTGTACCACTTGTAAACATTTTTCTGTGACATAGTCTCGTCACCGAAGGCCTTTCGTAACATTCGATACGTTTCAGCGGCGGCGTTTCCTTGCTCAACAAATTTCGACATCGTAAAAATCGCCAAATTCACTTTTCTTTGTTCACAAAACCAAGTGTAAACTAAAAACTAATGATGTGATATTGACATGTAATTTGTCACAGATGTCACTAACAGTCCTACCAACTTGAAAAAAAATTCATTTGTCCGATTCGGTTAACGCGGGAAGTTTAAATTAAAACTTTACCTTACTTTTTGAACACAGTAGTATATTTACAGTCTTTTTTTTGCAAATACTATTAACGAGGAGGAATGCTTTGCAGCGCTGCAATTTTGTAATTCAATGTAATCTCTTATTCTTAAAATTCTAATGAAATTTCTTTAATTTCATAAAATTAGTTAATACAATTAATTTTATTTTTATATATTCGTTTTTTTTTTTTTAATAGTAAATAATCACTTCCGAGAACGCTAGCCTTTGCCATTTGAATAATTTATCTGAAATTTAATATTATGTGTTATAAAATTGTAAAATGCAAGTGCACTTTTATTTGTTGTTGTTCTCAGTCTTATATGATACACACATACTGACCTCTTTTAATACTGCATTCTAATCCATATAACACGATGTAAAAATTACGATATCTTTCCTACAACACGCTGTATTCCATACAGTTCGAGTTATTAGACTTCGATAATCGTCATGTGTATAACACAAATTTTTCAATCCCATTGTCTCGGTTGAGATTAACAGGGAAATCACGCTTGTGAGCATAATAACGGTCTGCTGTTTATGTCAGTGGATTCTCAATGCGATTTATGTTTAGATATGAGAAATTTGTATTATAGCTATTCCTTTACCGCTGTAAAACGCGGTGTATCGTTGCATAGTTGTATCATGAACCAAATCATACAACAGCGCTACCACATTATACCATGATTTAGATCGGTAATGGAATACGGGTATTATATATTAACTGATATATATATGCATTCGGAATGGATAGAAGAAATGATCAAAGTATCTGGCTGCATGTCTTAGCGGTAACTAGCTATGTTGAATCATCGCTTTCATTAACCCTTTTAGTGCCATACATTTTTTACAACTAGCGAGAGCAGCGCGACGGCGCTCCTTGGCACTAAAAGTGTTAAATAACAAAACTATATTATAATTTATTATGTATTCACCACTATTATGTCTAAGCTTCTCTCATCTTCTTGGCAGCTTATCAATTCCTTGCTTGTAAAATGTGGTTTGTGTTTTCGACTGGACGTAATTTTCAACTGCCTGATTGACTTGGTCTTCAGAATTAAAGGTTTTTCAATACAAAAAGTAAGGAACAGAAAAGGTGAAAAGGTCTGTCAAGGCAAGGTCCTGGAAGTAAGGTGGCTGTGGTAAAATAGACCATTCAAGCTCAAGAATTATTTCTTGAGCCATTGAGTTGTATGTGGTCGCGTATTGTTTTTTGTAAAAGGATGACATTTTTGCGATTAACCGAGTGCAGGACGCTTTTCATGGAGTTTCTCTTTCAATCTTTGCAGTGATTGTGATGTATTCACCCTTTTTGTTATATCTCTTGTTGATTGACATGGATTTTGTTCCAATATTGCCTTCAAAAGGTTGTCGTCAAGGTTGGAATGATATCCCGCCTTCTGTTCATCCTTTAAAGTCGTATCTCCAGAATGGAATTTGGCAAACTAATTTGTAACTGCTCGATCGGTTGTTAGTCCTTCAGCGTATTATACACTGCATATTTGTTCAGCTGTTGCCTTAGCACTGTTGCCTTAGCACTATTGCCTTGTTTAAATTTCTAAAGAATTACATGACGAATATGCAGTTTTTCACTCTCCATTTTACGAACAATAGATTCTTCCTAGCTGCATCGGATGTTATTTGTGACTTAATCTACATAACTTTTAAAAGTTTTATCATCTTTCATTATTTCAAATGCTTTCAAAGGTACTCAATTCTTTGCAATGAATCCTTTCATCGGTTTTCTTCATGTTTAATGGAATTTCGGTATTGCAGCTGATCTGATCTGTTAAGTTAAAATCCTCGATGGAAGAACGCCATTACTATACTTTTGCAATCATCAATTCAGCATTGATACTACTGTATGCATTATTCCACTTACTTATACTAGAGACACACACACGGTATTCATACCATAATTTAAGTGTACCATGTGGTATACCATATGTGTGTCGTCGAATACTAGCCGAATACTATTTCAACTACATAGCATGAATCTGGTATTTAATTTCGAAAAAGTACGTGGTATTTCCTTTTTTACTTGATTTTTTCGGCCACTGTAATCTATTCTTTAGTGATTGTCGCGCCTTTTTATTGAAGCGCAAAATAGCGAATGTAATTTTGTAGGAAAGCTGATCAATTGACACAAGTTTACACTTTTTTTTTTTAACATGGAAAGTATTCGCCGTGTTCTAAGAGGTTCATATGTATAAAAAAAAGTATATATGGAATTTAACGAATGTTCTAACACCATGTATAAGTTCAGTTTTAGTTTCCAATTACTGAAAAGTGTAATTATCAGTATTGTTTTTGCTCTATCTCCTTCTTACTGTCAAGTGCATGTTAATTTTTACGCTTACTACGCGCAAAACTTGCTATACGCGATTTCATATTTCAAAAACATTTTATGTAGAAACAAAATAGACTAGGAAAAAATTTCAAGACAAGACATTCGAGAGCCTAAAGAATTGCAATTTTAACCGAATTAACACAAAATTAGATATTAATTTGAATAAAATTTTGAAGTGCAATGGACTCTTGGGTGTTTTTTTTAATTAAAAATTACCGAAATATTAGTCATATTTCGGTAATTCGCCGAATCCCATTGTTAGCAGGTCTCATATAACTTGTCATTTAACTTGTCATTAAAGAAACATAAGATGTGTGTGCTTTTTTTGTGTCTTTTGTTGCGCTAAGTGTGTTCCAGGCCAGATTACACAAACAGCTCGAAAATTTTTCTCTTAGTTAATATTAACGAAACGTAAACGGAACGGCGACGGAACTTAAAAGACAAATATATACATGAAATTATATGGCCGTTATGTAAACAGAACTTAGTAAAATTTTATTCAATTCAATTCAATTCCGTTCCGTTTTTTGACATTTGTATTTATCCGTAACACAATTGTGTTCCCTTTTTTCATATTGTGAATAAATTTTAGTCAAACAACTCGAAAGTTTTATAAAAATGGTTGGCGGGAATTTCGAAACTAAACGTTGAAGAGTCCAAGTTGATTCCTTTGCCTATTTCTAGGTTGAATAGCTCAACTTCGTGGTTTCCTTTCTTTCACTTTGTTTTTTTAATTCAATAATTAAAAGTAAAACCATGACACTCATACACTTTTATTTACAATCAAACACAAAATTGATTGACAATGTATTTGTCAAATGTCAAAAAGTGCAGCGACGTTTTCGTGCTATATAATTGTATCGCATTCCGTTCCCGTCGCCGTTTCGTCTTCGTTTTGTTAACATAACTAAGATTTCAAATCGATTCATATATCTTCACTTCCACACAATTTATTCACAAATTCTGTTCCGGAACAGAATAGCGTAAAATGCGTACTGCAGAAATGGGACAGAAAAACTGTCAAAACTAACAAATATTTCAAGGTTTTTTCTTCATAACTTTGTTTCTTCTTTTCAAAATTTCCTCTAATTTGCAGGTTAACCTAGATCCTAATAGCATATGTCGAACCTGCATATTTTATTCAAATCGATGTATTAGTTTTTAAAATGCATCGAAAAAACTTTATGAACAGTCTTATTTTCTCCTAGGATTATTTCTTTCTCCACTATCCTTGGACCGATTTTACTGAAATTCAACATGCTATAGTATCTATTTATGTAGTTAATCAATATAATTAATTTAAACAAAATTGGTTCACAAATTTTCTAATTAAATCCGAAAAACCATAAGTAAAAAAACTTCAAAACATTCTGGTCACCATGATTTTTGCCTAATAACTTCTCTCTCGCTAAGTCGATTTTTCTGAAATGCGATACCAAATCCAGTTAAGCAATGACCAGCTTACATTCTAAACTTCAACAAAATCGGATGATACGTTTTGGAGTTATCTTGTAAATGTGCGGACGGACGGACGGACATTCTTAAATCGATTGAAACCTTTCTACGATGCTTATTTCGGTGGGTTGGTGGTACCTACCATAGAGCATAAATATGGAATAGCTTAGATGCCTTTTATTCCAGAAAAGTAATACTATACTACATGTGTCTTAACTCGTGTTTAGCAGGGGTCGGCAACCCTTTTTGCTAGGAGGACAGATTTCAGAAATGCGCGAGTTCAACGGGCACCATGGGACTATAAGATTATGTTTATAATTTTGTTGGGAAACTTTTGCTGTTGACTAGAAGACCTAGAAGAACTACTTGTTTGGAAGTTGTGTAATATAAGAAAAAATCCAAAATATTATAGAAAATAAAAAGTGTGGACGAATTCAAATTTAAATTTGACAGTTCAGCACGTAAGAATTTTATTTTCTTATATTCAGCTACCTTGGTAAACTTGGGCTCGTTTGGATTTTTAGAGTGAGCCATTTCTCCTTGGGAAACAAAATTTCCAGTTGATGTATCTCTATGGTAATTTACAAGAGTTTAATTATACGCAAGGTTTGGCATCTTTAGGAAAGGCTGAGTATAGACATGATGTCTAAAAAAACCTTTTTGTCCGAATATAACCTATTTTTCATTCGCTGTACAACCAATTGGGTCCAATTTTTATGAAATCTCCACAGTTTAAGGGCGAACTCATATGTGATTAAATTTTCAACGAAATTCTACACTAGTTCACAAAACTGTTTGTAAAAACATTTGTGTATACAAAATTTGTGATCCGAATTCAATGAAATTCTGACAGCTTAGATGCTTTAACTTATCTGAAGCCGATTGGAGTTTGCGTCATAATTTGACTATGGCAACAGTTTTTTTTTTTTGTATTCTTCTTGGAAAGCAAACTACTGTACCACTAACAAAATTCACACACTTGAAATAATCGGACTTAAGGCGGCAGGTCTGCGGCAAATTTTGTACGAATTCTGATTGAAACGGGACGGATGCGAGATGAGAGAAGTGAACTGGAACAGACGAAGTGGGTAAGCACAGTTGGACGAGCGAATGAAATTTTGTAATTAAACAATTTTAAGTCCGACTTAAATTATATATGTATGCTAATAGTTTGGGGACCGTAGCTGATTTTTTATTTTCTCTTTGATTTTAGGGGAAAGTTCGAATTAGGCATGGATTACAAATTGATTGATTGACACTTCCCGCTTGAACCGAAAAAAATGCGGATTCTAAATATGTTGTATTTTTTAGTTCAAACGTTTGAAGCACTACTCCACAGAAGAAGGGAGCTTACTGATTCTCCGCAAATAAGATACAATCTCTTAACCCACTCCGGATATTAAAATTCCCAAGAGAAATAGGCCTGGAGGAGGTGGTTTAGAATGGGAAGTTAATCTAGCTACGGCACTGAAGAAGAGGGAGTATAATAAATCTTACAAGTCGCAGTGCAGGAACACCCTAAAATCTGATCTTAGTTCAAACTTTTCATGTTAGAAACGAAAAACCCCATTTATGCATTACCAATATTCTTTTTACTCCATCTGTTCCTGAAAAAAGGTAATTTGTTTTAAAAAAATTTCTGTTCTAAGCTTAACTTACCGGAAATGTTAACCTAAACTGTTCTAATTCAAATAATTAAATTATAACTCATAGAATTGATATGTCTAAAACTTTTAAATAATCTTTGTATTTTTTTTTTGAACAAGAAAAAAAGTTGTCAATGGATGCATTCTAATTACAGATTCGAATTAGGATAAAGAGATTTACATTTGATAAATATTTTATTGAATACCTGGCCACCAAGCAGATTTAGATACATTCAGAAATTTTTAGATGAATTTAAATTGAAATACGATGAATTAATCAGAGATAAACCCTGTGCAACACCTTAACTTGCAAATATATTCTAAAGATCAGAAATGTATTTCGGTGGAATCCTCAACTTTAATGCGATTGAATCAATAATATTTGATTTCAGTTTGTTTAGTACAAGTCATATACTAAAGGGTGATTCAAACCTTACTTTTTTTTTCAATAGGGTTTTTTCGACAGATCACGCGTGACTAGTATCATTCTGATTTGTCATTTTTGTTCAGTATTGTATGGCAATTCATCATGTCAAGACTTACATCGTCGTTTGTTTGCTGAATGGGCGCTTGAACGCATCGAAGAAAATCCGGAATTTTCAAGCCAAATTTTGTTCAGTGATGAGGCTCATTTCTGGCTTAATGGCTACGTTAATAAGCAAAATTGCCGTATTTGGGATGATGAGCATCCACAAGAGTTTCAAGAGCTACCATTACATCCATTGAAAACAACAGTTTGGTGTGGTTTATGGGCCGGGGGCATCATCGGTCCGTATTTCTTCAAAAATGCGGCCAGCGGCCACGTTAACGTCAATGGTGAGCGCTATCGTGACACAATGACGGACTTTTTGGTACCTGAAATTGAAGCCCGTGGTCTCGACAATATTTGGTTTCAACAAGACGGTACTACGAGCCATACAGCCCGTGTTACAATGGATTTATTGCAAAATCATTTCGGTGAGCAATTAATTTCACGTTTTGGCCCAGTGAATTGGCCACCAAGATCGTGCGATATCACATCTTTGGACTTTTTTCTTTGGGGCTATGTAAAGTCAAAAGTCTTTGCCGATAAACCAGTGACAATTGAAGCATTGGAAGCGAACATTCATGAGATTCCGGTCGAAATGCTTGAGAGAGTGATCGAAAATTGGACCGCCAGACTGGCCGAGCTGAAACGTAGTGCTGGCCAACATTTGAAGGAAATTTTTTTCAAACATTAATTGCCATACTATGTGCTTAAAGTTGATAATAAAGATTTGATATTTGCATTCAATTCTAAGTGTTTTATTTTTATTTAAAGAAAAAAGTAAAGAATGAATCACGCTTTACTATAGGATTTAATAAGTCCGTAGGGAAACATAGAACAAACAAGTTTTTTTGCAGAAATTATTTTTCTCCTTTTTTAGCTCCATACATTTAGTCTAACGATCTTTCTACACCTTTCGTATAATACGATTCCTAAAGGTCTGCAAACTACGCATCAGTTTCGCATGCAACTTTTTCATTTGATGCAAATCTTTTTCCCTAGAGCCATCTCTTCAACTTTGGAAACAGATAATAGTTGCTGCGGCCATGTCTGGTAAATATATGGAACAAATTCCAAACGAAATTTATTTAATTTTGCCATTGCTTTCACTGACTTGTAACATGATGCATTGTCTTAAAAAGGACAAGAATTTTTTTCTTGCTAAATGTGGTCGTTTGAACTAGAGTGCATCGTTCAAACGATCCAATAAAGCTGCATAATCTTCGCCTGTTATTGTTTTTCCTTGCACAAGATAGTCGATCAATAATATATACCATGAGAATTCCACAAAACATTGGCATAAAATATTTCCGAGCGATTGTTGCATCTTTTGTAGCGACTTTGGACGCCTTTACCAGGCCCTACCCCATTGTTTTGTTTGCTGTCGCGATTCTAGTGTGTGGTGGTGGGATTCAAGTTTCAGCATAGGTTACTAATCGACACAAAAAAAATCTTTCACATCACGGGTAAACATGGCTAAACAGTGCTCTGAACTCATAGCCGTTTTTTTTGACTAATTGTTAACTAGCACGGCAATAATGTTTGTCGAGACGTGTTTGTTAACTTTTTTCCATTTTTAAGAAAAATTCCGAAGTTGTTTACTTTAAAAGACTGTAACTTAGAAACTGCTGGGCGAAAATGATTTTGAATTTTGACTGTTATCGTTCGAAAGAAAAATGATATCGATTTGACGCTAGTGGTGCCATCTATGTGTCAGCCCCCAGATTTACTGAACTACCTGGTATAAATACTATAGTATGTCTGTTTGTTTTATCATTTGAAATATTAATATTTAAATTAATTTGTGTCTGATTTCAAAATATATAGCTAGCTGCTTATTTAGATAGATTCAGATATCCATAAGTAATCAATTATTAGGTCTGTTTTATTTGCCATACCCTACCCCAGAGCAGGGTAAGTGGCAAATAAAAAGAGCAGGAGTAGGAGAAAGCTTTAATCCAAATGTTTTTAGCGCTGCTTAGCAACCATATTGTAATGAAATGAGAAACTTTTAGCCAATACACTTTTTATGGTAGAAAACTGAACTAATTCGGGTGTAATAGTCGCACCTGGTCTGAAAGTAGTGTAGGATTTGCTCTTTTGTTGTTTTTGTCTACAATGTAAAAATTTGCTCTACCCTAGAGCAAGTGGCAAATAAAACAGACCTAATGTAACGAAAAAGCGAAATGAAAGGAAAGACAGAAATATCCAATAAACTGAATTATTATCTATGAATCTATAAATTGATGAAGGAGTGTGGTATGTAGGCGGAAATTAGTAGATGTGCCAGAAGCATTCCTTCGATAGTGTGTACTAATAGCAACTTCCCGAAAAACTCGATAGAAATAGAAAGATAGAACGAGAGGGAAGAAGAAATATTCACGGCTCCATTTGACATCGCCATTTCGGCTGATAATACGTCGATTGTAACGTTGGCTGTGTGGGCAGTGGCGTCGTCCTCTTGAAACCAAATATCGGCCAAGTCTTCTTCTTCAATCGTAGGGAATAAAAAGTCAGCCATTGACTCGGAGCATATTCCACACCATGCAGATACTCGTTTTGGGTGCATTGGCTTCTCAATTGTCACGTGTGTATTATCTGTGCACCAAATACGGCAATTTTGCTTTTTCACATAACCGCCGACGTGAAAATGATCTTCGACGGAAAAGATGATTTTTGGTAAAAATGCTCCTATTCTTCTTCTTCTTAAGTTTTCAATATTTCCCAACATTGATCATTTCGTTCACCGGGAATATGGTACTAAATTGCTGTCACTTGATAGATGACATTAGAGTTATAAGCGGTGAAATAACCGCTAGTTTAAAAACGAACTAAAAGATACCGCAGCCTTTAGATCCGTGTTTCCCAACGTGGGGCCCACGCCCCACAGGGGGGCAATTTGATTGTTAAGGGGGGCAATTCGAAAATGGACATGACACGAGTTTAAACCTTTCGCTCCGGGCCATTTAAATGCAATGCTAGATTTCGGTGCCAAATTTAGTTTCTTAAGTGAACAATTCAATTTTTTAATATTAAAAATTATATATGTTACATGGGGGGCATAAGAATTTTAGAAAGGCTAAGGTGGGGCATGGCACAAAAAAGGTGGCTAAGGTGGGGCATGGCACAAAAAAGGTTGGGAAACACTGCTTTAGATGATAGTTTTCTCTTCCGAAAAGTTAACTTTTATATTGATGGACAAAGAAATCCGAGCAGTAAACCATTTTTAAATAAAACGCATTAAAATGGAGAATTAGCAGTATAAAAGTTGCTCGTGTTTTTTAATTACTTGAAGATTGTCTTCCCTGATGATTAAATCCCAATTTTGTTTGAACATTTGAAAAACGAGAATTCGACAAATCATTACTTTCGCAGTACCCGATTTTGATGAAATTTAAAATGTGAGTTGGTTATTCCTTAATCGGATTTGGTATTGCATTTCAGCAAAATCAATCGAGCAAAGTGAAGATATTAAGCAAAAACCAGAGTGACCAGAAAATTTTGTTGGTTTTTAGATATGGTTTTTCGAATTTAATAGGAAAATTTGTGAAGCAATTTTGTTTAAATTAATTCCATTGGTTAAATACATAAGTAGACGATAGCATGTTAAGTTTCAGCACAATCGGTCCAACGATAGTGGAGGAATAAATAATCCTAGGGGGAAATGAGACTGTTCATAAAGTTTTTTTTTGATCGGCGATTTTCAGTTACTCTATGTTTTTTATTCAAATTTATTTCAAATTATATATTATCTAAATTAGGAATGTAACATTTTTCTTTAATTTTTTCAGAGTGAATTCATCCAAATTCTGACTATTCAGTTCCGTCAATCTAATAGGAAAACAAAACTAAAACAAATGATTAACATCTTTTAAACTGACAGCTAAAACTTTTCAAATTAAATTGGAAAGAAATCCAAAAAAAAAAAAAAACAATATTGAAAATGCTAGCGTATTCGAATTCTTGAGACAAGTTGAACGAATATCAACTTGCTAATTAAATAATGAAATAAATAATAACAACTAATCTTAATGCAACTTGTGAAATTAGTAAAAATTTAAAAATATAGAAAAAAATACATAATTTAAAACCGCAAAAATACAAGAAAGATTTTAACTTCTTCAAAAAGACAATTCTAAACGCCGTGATCCAAATTGGCAACACGGCCCAAAAAAATCTATCATATGGATTGCTGGACGGGTAACGCCCGACTGGCGAGTGTTCTAGTTTAAGGTATGTTTATATTTAATTATTTTTTTATTATAAATAATTTTCAATTGCAATTCCCGCTGGGAAAAATTTTGCAAATTTTGCTACTAAGTTTTGCCCTAAATAAAATCATCAAATTTTGAACGTAAACCAAAGATGTTGCCGCGAAACAACATTTTTTGTTTCTTCTTCACATCACCGACAAGAACGTATAAATCTCCTAGGTCCTTCTCTCGTGACTTATTACAGCTGGCCATGTGAAAAATCAAATGCAATTCCGGCTGAAAAGTTCGTATCGTTTTTATGAGAGAGCGCCACTAGAATTAAATCCATATCATTTTTCGTTAGTACCAACCTTCAAAAGATACGTGCATAAATGACAGCTGTCGAACTATTAGTTTGTGAGATATAGCATTTTGAGTGAAGCAACTTGAAGCAAGCTCTGTGCAAAGTGGGTGCCGCGCGAGCTCATAATCGACCAAAAACAACAAGGAATTGATGATTCTGAGCAGTGTTTGGAGCTCTTCAATCGTAATAAACCCGATTTTGAAAAGGGAAAAACCATCAACAGCGACTATTAACAGGTCAATTGAAAAGTCCCCGGGCTACCATAGTAAAACACATTTTTTTGGCAAAATTCGTTTTTTTTATTCAAAATAATTCCCTTCAAGGGTGATACACTGATTATAGCGACCCTCCAACTTTTCGATACCATTTTTGTAGTACGATTTGTCCTTTGCTTCAAAATAGGCCTCAGTTTCGGCGATCACCTCTTCATTCGACGAAAATTTCTTCCCAGCAAGCATTCTTTTGAGATCTGAGAACAGGAAATAGTCGCTGGGGGCCAAATCTGGAGATGCGGAAGCAATTCGAAGCCCAATTCATGCAATTTTGCCATCGTTTTAATTGATTTGTGACACGGTGCATTGTCTTGATGAAACAACACTTTCCTCTTCTTAAAATGGGGTCGTTTTTCCGTGATTTCGTCCTTCAAACGCTCGAATAACGCTATATAACAGCCCAATTGACAAGTCCCCGGGCTGACACATAGATGGCGGTACTAGAATTAAATCCATATGATTTTTAGTTAGTGAAAATTGCAGGGCACCATAATTTATTTATTTATGTCGGTTTATTGCACAACCTCTTATGATTTTTCACGTAGCTTGAAGATTCAGTTTCTCCAGAATTTCTCAGGTTTCTCACCAAAAATTGCTCAATGTGGATTTCTTGAAGTTAAAACAATTTTGTAAAGATAATGTCAGATCGTACCTTGTTTTTGTTGTTTGGGAGCCATTTTTGCACTTTCGGCAAGAGAAAAGTATCAAGTGTCTAAGAAAAAAATACATTTTGTTGTCTACCATGTTCAAAGAGGTACAACAATGACAGGGAACAATGTATCTCGAAAAATGGAGTTCTTAAAGATGTGATAACAAGCTTCTTTCAAAATATGTATACAAGTCATTCGTTTTCAACAACATTAATATGTTGAAATATGTTCAAACTTCGTCTTCTGGAAATCGGAATGAAGTTTCCGGACAAAACAATATATACTAGGCGCCAGCCTCGTAACCAGAACTGAATATCAGGGTGGGCACAAATGGGTTTGGATAATAAATATATGTATATATAGGTATTTTATTAATTTCCAAACATATCAAAGTATTCTTGAGGGTCCGCTAGTCCTATTCTGTTTATGGCTCTACTAGGACTTCAGCTTTGCTTGTTTCGCTTGTCAACTACACTTTTGTGTTCACTTAAACTCATATGCTATTTGAATTGTTTGCGTGCCACTGCAGTTTGACACTGCTAAGACAATATTCTTATATTTTTACATTTTATTCATTTGTACATTTTGGCACTTATGGTATTTCTGATAGCGTTTTCCTAGGCATGAAATCGCTATCAATTTGCTTTTTTGGGAAAATAATTATTTTAATTATATTTTGGAGTTGTACGTACTACCGGAATTGGGAACTGTAAAGATATATAGATGGGAAACTTTTCCTAATATAGGACTTTAAAGTTCTTGTCACAATAAATTAGTAACAACTATTAGAAGCCTACACACACACAGAGAAATTTTAAAGTTATTGGCTAGTTTGAATGCCTTCTAGATATTTTCATCAGGCCAACATGTAGACGACAATGACGTCTTAACCTCAAGAGTGTGGAAAAGAGAAACAATTATTAAGCATGAAGATTAAAAGAGAAAACCAAGCTTCTAATGCAAATTACATTAGTAACATGCTGCTTTATTTCAACCTTCGTGCTTCATAATTATTTATCTTTTTCACACACTTGAAGACGTCATTGTCGTCTGTGTGCTGGCCTGATGAAAATATCTAGAAGGCATTGCTAGTTTAGACAACTGAATTTGAGTTGCGACTATTCAATTTTCTGTTGTCGCAACTAGAATTCAGTTGTTACAACAACCAACCAATAACTTCACAATTTATCTGTGTGCATATATTTTATAAAATGCAAATTTCTGGGGCTTTTATTTCTTACCTACAATAACTAATTTAAATTTCAACAATATATAATAACTAATTCCATATTTTTAAATTATTTCTAAATACTTGTAAATATATTCCTAAGCAGCATATTTGACGTATCGAAACATCTTTAAAAAGGCGTTGAAGCAGCACAAACACCAATGATTTGTAAACTAACACTCTTAGCACCATCTCACTTGTCACTTGTCACAATATTCGTAACCTAATTGTTATTTTCTTTAACCGAATTTCAAATTTCAAGTCGATTTCATATTGGTCTTTCAAAACTTTATAAAGGGTGTCTCCATAATAGCGCGAGATTTAAATGTCGTGCTATTTTCGTTTCATTAAGTTTACAGTACTGAAATCTTCACATCTGTCATCTGCCATTGTTGCTATTAATAGTCATGGGGAATTTTGCAGGAAGGAACGACATTATTATTAACAGTTTGTTAAGTTTCGAGCGCCTACTGTTGTCAAAAAGACATTTCCACAAAATTCAAATTGTGCGTTTCTTTCGGAGCATTCTTTATTTAATTAATTATTAAATTCCCCGTCGAATAAGGTATGGATCATACCTGTAGGACCCCGAATACCTGAGATATACATATACCTTCATACAAGAGAATTCTTGTGTTTCCTATCCTAAAAAGGAATATTTTTGAAAACGGTGAATGGCATTTAATTCCTTATTAAATTGATCGTCGAATGAGGTATGGGTTGTCTTTATAAGATGCAGAATACCCGAGATATACACAAACTTCAGTTACGCAAATCAAATCTTGCACTTTTATTTGGGACACCCTATATATACAAAAGGGACATTACAATTTTTAGAATGATGAAACATAAAGTCAAATTTATATTTAGCAATATTTTAATTTCTATTGGAATTGTGATAAAATTGTGCTGAAAAAGAAACATCCGAACATTTTTTGATTTACATCGAAATATGAATAATTCGAAAGTACCTAAAGCTAGGGAATAAAATATCACACCAATGTGGTATTACCAAAGTAATAAAAGTAAACAAAAAAAAAAAATTCACATTGCAATAAGTGCAAAAGAGCACGCACCACAGTTCTCAAAGGCAAAATGTATTAGGAAGAGGTTAAATGAAATCGAAAATGACGTCATCACACTTACGAAATTCCCAATAACTCTCTTTTTTTATAATGTTCGTGCATTCCATATATAAATGCCAGTATGTATTTGTTTGTCTACAATTTGGGATTGTTTTCAGTTTAGTGTTGCCCATAATATAAAATGTTAATCTTTTTACAAAGAAATGTCACTTTTCCCCTCAGAATTAAATGATCAAAATATTTATTTGAAACAAAAGACTTGGGAGAGTTTGTACAAACGCCTTCTAGTATCTCAAAATAGTAATTTCGCTGGAGGAAAACTGTATACTGCCCAAATGAAATTTTCCGTTTTAGATTTCGGAAACGTCAAATTGTATGGGAAATTTCGTTTGAAGTCCACAAGTCTTTATGTACACGAATAATGTGACCTAATAGCATTCAATTGAGCCATTATCATAAGCATTACTATACCTTCTTATTCACTTTAAAGTATCCACCAAATAACTTATTTAATGAAATACAAACAAATGAAAAAATGAGCAAAGCAAAGCATAGCAATGAATTTACATTTTCTATATATCGGCCGGACAACTATAGAACTTTCCCGATAATGTCATAAAATATTTATTTCAGTTCGCCTATTCTAAATGTACATTCCAAGTTTTATGAAAATATGACTACTATTGACCGAATTGTTAATGTTTTGCCTCCCTCACACCAAGTTTTAAGAAAATTCGGCCATTATTGAGTGAATTATTGAAGTTTTTATATTTTAGCCCTCTCCACAACCTCCCACTGAGGGGAGACATATTTTATCCTTTCAGTTGGCGCATCCTAAATGTACATTTCTAGTTTCATTAAAATCCGACCATTATTGGCCGAATTAGGGAAGTTTCTATATTTCAACGCAATAGTGTTGCCAGAAGTGAATTACGTTGAAAAGTTAATAATATGTTCTGACTTCAACCTTAGTGCATAAACTATGCAAATTTCATCAAAATTGGACATGCAATTTCGGTTTTACAACTAGTACAAAAATAGAGTATCTTTGAACAAAACGTATTCTTCGACAGTGTTTCCATAGTCGAATATGAGCCAAAAACTAATCAGTTCTATGTTACGGTCCAATACATGAACATTTTTTCGCCTAGAATCTAACACCATCTCGCATTTGACGCAACACCAAAAGGGTGAAAGTTTCATGGAAATCTGACTTTCCATTTAGATTTTATTAACGATTTAAAGAAGCGGATGGATGGATATTGCGCTAATTATTTTTGATGAAAGGGATTTGACACTTATTTTCATCTTTCTTACCCTTCTAGAAGAAAAGCTAGGTTTTCACAGGATTATAGACCTTTCCTGTAAAGATTCGTTTATCGGGAAACTAAAAAGACAAGTGTAACACAAAGATTTTATTAACATCGCTGATTCGAACACCTTACCATTTGAAGCAATTCTAACTTTGGGATATATCGAGTTCGTTCCGTGCTCTAAAGAGGCGTCCAAACGCACAGTTTTTTACTCAGTTTTGCCTGCGCAAATCAGATTTGCGCATGCAAAACTGAGCGTCTGGACAAGTCACAGTTCGTTTGCGCAGGCAAAAGTGCGGCTTGTGCGATTTCAGATCGTGTCTGAAAAATAACTGTGGTACGTGCATGCAAATCGTAGCGTGTGGACGAAAACTCATTATTTTACACAGTTTTCATGCAATTGCGAAAGGCGAAAGGCACGAAAATGTCTTCAAGAGACTTTTTAGAGGAGTTAAACTTAAACTATTCATTATTAAAAGTTCTAAGCACAATATCTTGACATTAAGAAGTTCCAAAGAAAACTGTGTAAAAATATGGAAAAGGCGGTATCGTGTGGACACAAAATTTGCGCAGGTTTTCCCACAGAAAAACTGCGCAAACTAAGACTGTGCAAAAAGACTGAGCGTTTGGACCGTACTTAAGTTCAACTATTTTTCGACTTATTTAATTAAATCTATTTTTCAAGAGACGCAACCTTTTATTTCGTTTAAATTACTATAAGAAGGTGCACTATATCGAAATATGGGCGCTCGCAAGACCCCTAAACAACACCAAGAGAAATCTTGTTTTCTTATGAAACACGTCCTCATCGAATTTCATAACGATTTTCTTTTATTGATTACGCAATGCATTTCATGACGACCGCGAGATTGACTGCATGCACCACATTTTTCAAATTTCATTCAATCTCTCAAAAATACGCAGTATTTTTATTTATGCAATTCTCGGATAGCAAAAAACAAGAACATGACAACAACAATTGCATATGAATTCATCACAAAATATGGCATTGGCATTCTGGAAACGAGAAGAAACAACGTGGAGAATAAAAATCGCTTGCACAAAAACGCGGATGTATAGTCGTAAATTAAAAAAAGAAAAAAAAAACATGTAGTAACTTAAAATCGGACTATAGCCGACGTTTTGACGTTTGTGGCAGAAATGGGACAGCCTGAAACTAGCATTTCAAAGTTTCTTTTTTCAAATTTGCCCTAATTCGTATGTAGCCTCGGCCCTTAATGGCCAATCTCCATACAGCCGACATCCTATTCTGACCGGAAAAATCAGAAAACTAGAAAGAGATGGACTTTTGCAATTTTCGCTAGGATTGATCGAATAAAAACATCAGAATCTCCCCACATAATTTAGAAAAATTTGTAGTGTGCGACGGTATCGTGTGTGATTATTGTGAGAGTATGCAAACGCAGATGAAGTACCATTAAATCAGATGAACATGTTCTTCTGCTTTTGAGGGGAATCATCTGACAGATGTAGAATCAGATGGGGAAATGAGAAATGCAGAAGACGACAAAATTAGTAAGATGATTGTTTCTCCCTTTCTGTTTAATCAAATTTTGCATAAGTGCATCCCATACTTTTATCAGAATAGGATGTCAGCTGTGTGGAGATTGGCCTTAATAGATTACTCTGCAAATTTGAATGAAATCGGTTTATTAGTTTTTAAAGTACATACAGTCAAGTCTCCTATAATACAGTTTGTTTTTATAACGCGGAGCGAAAATTACGATAGCTCTCCTATAATGCGGTCTCCTTATAAAGGGGTACGAATCAATCGCGGCTTATTTTCTCCTACGAATCTGTCTTCATTATCCTTCGACCGATTTGAATGAAACTTTAACATAGTATCGCATACCTTTATGATCATCAAAGCATGTGAACAATTTAAACAAAATTGCTTTATACATAAATTCGGTCCCTCCACACTCGATTTCACTAAAATTTAATACCGAAATCGAGTTAAGGAATGAGAACCAACTAATTTTCATCAAAATTGGATAATGCGTTTTTGAAGTTATCTTTTGTACACGGACATGTACGTCTGTCCGTCCGTCCGTGTAATCGTTATAATTTTTGATTCTCTACAACAACTCATTATTTCTAGGCATTACCCGGTAATACCTACCATAGGGCATAAAAAGCATCTGTGAGCAAACGAGATTGTTGGTTTCTAGTATTTCTAACAAATTCGCGCACCTAATTTTCATCTCTTTTTGTTTTTTTTTTTTTTTTGTATTTATTAAAAATTTCAATTTATGAATTCAAATCGACTGTCATGGCGAGATTTGAAATTTTCGCGCGCTCAAACACATTTGCACGGATATCTAACTGCACATAGGGTGTGTGTGTGTATGTGTGTAGCATGTGTGGATTTTAAATAAGAGATAATCAATGTGTGTGGGTGTGTGGCTACTGACGCATGGTAACGCATAGATATTTTCGGAGAATATAGTTTTGTGCAAATGGATTTCTGACCTTGAAAGTGGTTTTTGCGCGAGTTAAATAGTTTTTTTTGCCATTTTTTTTTTTGGTGTTTTTTTTTCCGCGATTTGATTTTTATTTGTTTTTTTTTTTCTTATAATTTTTTTTTGTGGAATATATTCTGGCATTTATTGCTTTCAACTTCATACTCTCGGTGCTTGTCGAACAAACGATGGATGATGATGATGATTTGGTTAGGCCTAGTCTCTAGTAAGGAACCGGCAGCGGCAGCAGCAACAACAACAGCAACTATGCCAACACATTACTTAATGGTTGTTTTTTTTTTTGTTATATAAGTATTTAACACATATGAAGATATTCCACACTAATGAAACGCATAAAATGCGCGGGAAAGAAATGTAGGAAAGTTAACACGTTAGATTTTGAGGAAGAAGACTAAAGACATGTTTTGTTTTTTTTTTTGGTTTTTTTTTTTATGGTTAACCGACCAAATTTTATAGTTCATTGGGATTGGTTGGAGGATTTTTAGAAGGATGGTCCTAAAGAAATATTTTTCTAAACCAGGCGCTGTCAAGAGTCTTCTTCTTCTTCTTAACACATTTAAGATTTCGGGTCTAAGCTGATTTATTTGAGAGTACATATTTAAAGTAGATTTTGGGGCGGTTATCGCTTGTTTCGGGTTGGACTTGATTAATAGAATCAAATCTAATAACAGGAAATAAAAAAAAATATTCATTTCAGATATTTATCTTAAGTTACTATGGAACGCAATATTTCGCCATAATACGATGATGTGTGTACAGCTCAAATCAAGTCTTCTATTCAAGACGAAGTAAAAACTGCTGCGTGAACTTTCCTGGACGTTTTTTTTTTTTTAGTGAATTGTTTTTAAAGATGTTCTTCGATGAAGTTACAGCGTTTAAATTTGCTTACCATCGAAATATTTGGATGTTTCGATCAATGTAACTTGTTAATACGATTTCTCTGCATCTAAAGTACGGCCCAAACGCTCAGTCTTTTTGCACAGTCGTAGTTTGCGCAGTTTTTCTGTGGTAAAGCTTGCGCAAATTTTGTGTCCACACGATATCGTCTTTTCCATATTTTTACACAGTTTTCTTTGGAACTTCTTATTATCAAGATATTGTGCTTAGAACTTTTAATAATGAATAGCTTAAGCTTAACTCCTCTAAAAAGTCTCTTGAAGACATTTTCGTGCCTTTCGCCTTTCGCAATTGCATGAAAAAAACTGTATAAAATAATGAGTTTTCGTCCACACGCTACGATTTGCATGCACGTACTACAGTTATTTTTCAGACACGATTTGAAATCACACAAGCCGCACTTTTGCCTGCGCAAACGAACTGTGACTTGTCCACACGCTCAGTTTTGCATGCGCAAATCTGATTTGCGCAGGCAAAACTGAGTAAAAAACGCCTCTTAAAATACTTATTTGAATTTTTTTCCATCGGATATAAACTGATAGTAGTCTGGTTTTTCCAGCTAAAATGGATATCACGAGCTATGTTATTTCTCTCATCAATTCCGGTCAGTTCTATTATGGTATTTTCAAACGCTCCTATAGTTAGTTTATTTTCCTTATTACGGAATAAACAGTTTATCGTAAAAGCCGAAATCACACGTTCAAATTTCGTCGTAGCGGTCGAACACATCCTCCATATTGATTCCTCTCTCACCAGTAAATAATACTAAAGTGACCAAAACGAAAGAGTTGCATCTCAAGATAATTATGCCAACTGCAATAACAGTTTAAGATGGACGTACATATGTTGCCTGTGTCATATTAAAGTTTCTAGATTTTACAATGATCCTACGGTTGGAATTTCGTATGCTTTTACAGTCCCGGAGGAATTAGTCCAAAAGAAATTGAAATTCGAAAAAGAAACTTCGAAAATATAAGCGTACGATTACAGAAGAGAAGAAAATACTGATGTTTAAAAGTGTGGAGGTGCAAATGAGACTATGTGCCGGATTACACGCAGTATAAATCTACCGTCAAGTTTTGCGTAGAAAACTACCAAACCGATTAGACGAGGAATGTTTATACCACAGTCTTTTATACAAGCTGCACAAGGAGTATATTAGCGTCACTCGTACTTAAACCGTCAAACTGTTAGGATCTACTATTTAACTATTTACTATGTACTTTTAGTTTATGATTACCTGTTGACGGTCAGTAAGTGAATGGCGCGCTTGAATTTTCAATTTTTTTCGAAACCGACACAAACCGTGAGTCTTATTTGTGTGCGTAAAAAATCCGTTGCGCCAACATTTCGAGAGGTAGATCTTCTGCCTCACCTCCAACCCATCGATACCTATGGCTGCGGTAGAATTCTACCCAAAAAACACCGCGTGTAATCCGGCACTATTATCAAAAAAAATTTATAGTTTTCGATTTCGAATCATCATCCAATCACATTTTCGAAAAGCAACAACAGAAATGTCAGTGGTTGCAAAATTGTTAAACTAACAACGATTACTTTTTAATTTCGATTTTATCCTTCATTTTTCAAGGAAGTATAGGCAAAAGTGACGATATTGGGTGATGATTACCAAGTTTAGTATTACAGGATTCTATCTGCTGGAAATACTGTTCCCACACCAGATGACGTCGCTTTTTTTCTGTTGCTGGAATTTATTTGCCTTTGTGTTGTAATTTGAAAAGAAAGGGTAAGACCAACGTTTCAGGACAAAATTCAACTAAATACGATTACGATACAGTTCTATACTACATCGATGATTGAGACAATTGCATCTAACAATGGTTTTAGAAAATGTATGATTGAATGGGCAACGACTATAACCAAAAATGGTATTCTGCAATGCAGATGCCAGATACCAGATTTGGCAGTTCAATTTCGCTAATAGTAAAACGTTTTAATTTACGACAATAGTCACTTCTAGAAGATTTATTTGTTGAGCAGACAAAACTAAGAAATTTCCGCTTGTAAACCTGAATATGATTTGCCACTAAACTCGCTAATTTGTATTAAACGACAATCAACGTCGGGGTCTCCCTTCTGCTATTAACTCGAAACTTAACAAAATCTATTTCATCCGTCCAGAATATGGATCATTACACATCGGAAGATTTTCGCCGTGAAATTCTACTACATAAAAATGTCTTCGAAAAAATATTACCCAGCACTGATTTACGGGGGCGGACTGGAAATTCATTTGCCATATCTATAATATATGTATACAAGTATTTCCTAAACAAAATGTACTCCAAATACACTGAAACAAACAGATTGGAAAACGATTAGCCGCCGCCGCAACTAAAATTAGATTCTAATTAAATTCCATAAAATTACAACTTTCAAATGGTTTAGCAAATTTTAGACAGAAATTTTCATATATTTGGTCACCAAAACCATCAAATTTACATCCAAAATTAAGAAAAGCGTCCATTATTTAATGGAATGGCTCCTTTTAATTACTCGCTCAAAATCAATACATTCAACAAAATTTAGTTTCGCAAAATAACGTTCCGAACCGTCCCAAGTATATTTTCTTAAAGTCTACATTATGTCTAATTTTGTTGAATGTATTGATTTTGAGCGAGTAATTAAAAGGAGCCATTCCCGTGAGAAAATCGTAGTGTAGTATTTATATTTGTTCCAGAAATTGAGATTTCATTATATATCTATTTTTCAGAGTTGTCAGAAGAATAAAAATGAGCAAAGCAAACTATAGCACTAACTTTAAACTTTAAACTTTTCTCTATTCCCCATTTACTGACTGCTCCAGTTCAGTACTCTAATCTCGCATCGGTCCCATCTTCATCAGAATTCGGTGCAAAATATACCTACCTTAAGTTCGATTACTTCAAGTGTGAATAGCGTTGAATTCGGTCCATTAGTATGGCTTTCATAAAGAATACAAAAAAAAATGTTACCATAGTAAAATTCTGACGAAAATCCAATCAGCTTTAGAAAAGTTGAAGAATCTAAGCTGTCAGAATTTTATAGAATTCGGACCACAAATGCGGAATACACAAATGTTTTTACAAATGATAAAAAAAACAACCTTGCTTTTTGGTTTATAATAACGCCCTCTGACGCTTCGGTCGCTTTCTCTGAAATACAATACGAAATCACATTGTAAATTTTATCAAAATTGGATAAAGCTTTTTTTTTAATACAGATGGAGGGACGTGCGGTGAACAGACACGTATAAATCGATATATACGTTACAAATGTAGTGCCAAAACTAATATACACAGAAAGAAATAGTTTTAGTACAATTACCAATGTACACAAGGTTTAGATTTAGTTGCAGTGTATGTGCACAATTTACATTGTAAAACTTCCCGTTTTATTAAGAATTTTGATTGTTATATAATTCGCTTCCTGATGAGCAGATAAACAAACAGAATTTCGGTTTTCTAGATAAATACTTTAACAAGCAAAGAAACATTAGTGATTTTAATATTACAATTGGACTTGAAAAAACATTCCTATGGACCTAATTCCACAGCATACAGTCACACGTTTTAGTTGCACTGGCTTCGCAATTGTCCCTTGTGGATTTTCTAAGCCCAAATACGTCAATTTAGCTTGTTCACATAACCACTGAGGTGAAAATGAGCTTCGTCGGAAAAGATGATTTTTGGGTAAAAATGCTCCTATTCTTCTTCTTCTTAAGTTTTCAACATTTCCCAACGTTGATCAAGGGTATATCGACTCATTTCATTCATCGGGAATGTATTGATACTGAATTTCTGTCAGTTGACAGATGACATTAGAGTTATGAGCAGCTAATTCAAAAACGAACCAAATGATACCGCGCTCTTTACAAAGAATTTTTGAATTTTTGAAAATTATTTCGTTCAGTGTACGTATGTATATGGAAAAGACACGCACGACTTTTGTAGATGCAATTAAAAATTTTCTTGATGAAAATTTGCTGCGTCTGATCGTACCTTTATAGTAGATTTTCTTATAATGAAAATAATGTGGCATAGAACAGACAGGATTTAATTCTTGCATGAAGGCTGAACAGTGGAAATCAGTTTCTATAATACTGTATTAAATTACCATACGGAAACTTTTTATAATAATTAATATTCATTGTGATGCGCTAAATAAATCACAAATCTCTTTAAAACAATCTATAGGGTAATCCAATTTGAGTTGCCTATGTTGGCAGCACTGTGAATAAAGTAGTTGTTGAAAAGTACTTGTTTTCAAAGTGTCAAATGTCAGTTTGTAAGAACACATTTGGATCGCTTAATGCGCTATTACAGCAGTAGGAAGTTGATGCTGAGAAAATCATCTTCTCTGACGGAGGCACAACTCCACCTGTCCAGGTGGGTTTATAAGCAAAATTGCCGCATATGAGGAGATGAAAATGCTCTTGAGATTCACGAGACACCATTACATGGTCAAAAAGTGATTGTTTAGTGCGCATTGTGGTCAGGCGGCCTCATTGGGATTTCCTTTTTTGAAAATGATCAGGGTCAGACTGTAAAAGTCAATGGCGCATGATAACCGTTTAATTTTGGCACGAAATCGAAGATATTGATGTGGAAGAGATGTGGTTTCAACAAGACGGCGCAACTTGCTCCAAAGCAGGTGCAACGTTGGATGTTTTGCGTGAAAAGTTCCCCGGCCGCATTATTTCAGATTTTGGTGGCGTTGGATTTTTTTTTTGATGGGGTTATGTTAAAATTCGTGTCTACGCCAACAAACTCGAAACGTTGGAGCGTCTGAATATGAAGTTGGATCACCCTTTACATCTTATATACATAAGTTTTTAGATATCTGATATGGAAAATATATTGTCTGTTAATTTTGAAAGTCGCGTTTTTTTTCTTTCAGTTTTTTCTTTCATACCAACTCAATCAGAAATGTATTTTTCGTTTCATATCTAATATAACTTCTAAATCTTCAGATTTTTTATTTTTAGATAGACAACAAATAGATTCATTTGGCTTTGGCCTTCTATTCCGTTTCTTAAGTGGTAAAACAGGAAATTTTTTTACTATGGTCAAAATAGCAATAAGCGCCCCACTACGCGCTTTTTGCAAAATGCAGGTCGTACCACATACATACATCAATGCAAAGATTATACAGAAATTAGACATGAAATTTTAAAAACCTTTCACCTTTTAGCATGTTCTTAATATAACAAATGTGTTTTGAAGTTTTCAGTTTAAAATTTGGCGGACACGTTGAAATCTTTAGATTTCCAGGTCATCAAATTACTGCCGAAAATTACCTCTGATTCTCTCATTGAGGTCAAAAAAAAGATTTTGGCGAACCAACAACCACATATATAAATAAATGCAGATCAATTTTAACAAATTTATAGTACTGATGAGGATCTGTTCAAGATTTGTTTTTCTAATAAGAGTTTCTGATAAATTCACCCAGTAAAGCTAAGTATGGACTTTGAGCGTTTGACTTCGTTTCCAACAGTAGGATAACAGTGGCATTTTTGAATTAGCCTAATATCAATTTTATATGGAAAATTTCATTTCACTCCAGGTTCATACTAAGCTTTATGGAGGAAATATAGATAACGGCCAGTAGCGTCTCTCTAGTCATTCGGCAAACGTATAGCATTTATTGAAATTTGTTTCGTTGGGACAGCGATCTTTTAATCTGGGATTTGCGAAAGAATTCTATATAAAATAAGATTTAGAAACACAGGATAGAAAGTTTTCGCAGGTTGCCGAAGGAGTTGAAATTTACTGCGTAATACTATATACCATGATTTAAGTATACCATGCAGTATACCACATGTGTGTCACTTTATACCATTTCAAAAAATGAACTATAAATATGATCATGAAATGGCAACAGCTATATTACAGTATTGATATCATAGTATGTATACTATAGTATATGTGTGTCTTTCATATTAGACACCTGAAGAAAACAAAAGAAAAATTGTGTTGTGTTTTTTCTTCGTAGCCATTGGAAGATATTTAAATAGAACAATTTATAAGTCTGACAGACTAAGATCGAACTAATTGAAAAAAGTCTATTACGTTGACAGACTGTATCAATTCAACTAGTTCCTTTTATTCCATTCAACACAAATGTGAAAAGAGAAATAGAAAATTAAATAACAAATCTTTACGAGGAGTTACACCTATGCTCATTCAATAAACTCGGATGAAGTTGTTGAACCATTGTGGTGGAACAGATACCATAGTTAGAGAGTAATAGTAAAATTTCGTTATTATAAACAGTTCAAGTTTAGCTAGTTCGTGCCACTCTAATATGTCTCTAATTTAAGGTACGACATCAGAAAATGCCGCTGATAATGGCCCGAAAACTTAGAAGTTGTGATTTTTCTTTTCGAACAAATGCAAGTGAATCAATTCATAGTTTTAAAGATGCTTTTCGCCAAAGTCATGTATTCTTTTCCCTTTGTCAAAATGGAGTTCTCTAATTCACACTTTCTATTATCATCAAACACAATTTTAGCCGTATACAAATTAGGCAATCGACCAAATAGACCATTTTAAATAGGCTTTTTAACTAATTTATCATATCAGTAAACTTCTAAGAGATAGTTGAAACAGCTTTTATGCAATTTGGATTTGTAAAAACTAGAATAATGAGACTAGTCTGGAAACAAGTGATTCAGACCAGGCCTCTTTAATTAGTTTTTAGACATAAAACTAACTTAAATTTGTATAGTCTATCATGAATTAGTAAAAGGTAACCCAGTTTAATTTGTATCATAGTAGGGAATATGACAATTGAATGAATTGCTGGGTTTTTTTAGCGATTGCAAGTTGAGAACTCTTTAAGTATGTTTATGAGCAGATCGAACCGGTACGTTTAGACCAAAAAAACTTACACATAAACTTGAACCGCGTACCGATCCAATTTAGTATATTAGTTTTGTACAGACCAAATTAAATCGAACTGGATTGATGCTGTCACATAATCTATTTTGGACGTAACCAAAGCCGACACATAGCCTCACTTTTTATTATAAATGATGATCAATAAATGGACAAATTTTAGTGACACAAATTTTTAAGTCTATGTTAATAAAGTGCCTTAATTTATTATAAACGTGGAAATTAAGGTTAATACTAGAGGCACACATAGGGTATTCATACCATAGTTTAAGGATACCATGTGGTATACCATATGTGTGTCGTCGAATACTAGCTGAATACCATTTCAACTACGTAGCATAAATCTGGTATTTAAATTCGAAAAAAGTACGTGGCATTCCCTTTTTTACTTAATTTTTTCGGCCACTGTAATCTATTCCTTAGTGATTGTCGCGCCTTTTTATTGAAACGGAAAATAGCGAATGGAATTTTGTAGGTGAGCTGAGCAATTGACACAAGTTTACACTTTCTTTTGAAAATTTTATTTAAAAAAAATGGAAAAAGTAAAGAAAAAACGCAAAATTTTATCGGTGGATGAAACCTCAAAATTTATAGATCTTTGTAGGAATCATATAGAGGATTTAAGAGGAGCGAAAAGAAATTCCCATATTCTCGCTGAAATGGCAGAATTTCAAATGTCAAATAAATACTATATTTGTTGTGTGCCAACCCCTTTTTATATCATGGTACAAGGCTATACTCTAGTATCAATACTAAGGTATGAATACTCTATGTCTGCCTCTACTATAAGGTAGAAAGGCGCATAAACTCAACAGCTTAAGGGACAGAACCGGTGTCCACCCGTACCAGTACAGTCAGCACGTAAACGTGATGTATGCATTACATTTTACTATTAGTAACAAATCGTAACTAAAATAAGAAATCTTGAACAGATCCATTGAAAGCCAAAGCCGGTTAATCAACCTAATCCTATTATTTAAAGAAAAAAAAAAAAACATACACACTCAAAAAAACGCGGTTTTAACCAAAAGTAGACAAAAAAAAAATGAATTTTTTTCTTGCCGCAAAATTTTTGCGAAAAAGTTTGTGTTTTTCTTCTATACTAAAAAAAATTTCGAACAATAAAATAGATTTGGCTGTGCAGCCAGCAATTCACTCACTCACTCACTATTCATCCAAAACTAGTAATAATGATTGTGCGATTAATTAGATACGAAAGCCCATGGAATGGATGTAAAAATTTGTAGCTGCGGCGGAGGAGCAAGATCTGAAGCCGGAAACCATATTATAATAATCTGTACGCGCGCGATGTCTGCAAAAATTGCTTAAATCTAATATAGAAGAAAATATCATAAATGAAATGAGTAGCTTTTTTTTTGGCTTTTTTTTGGGTGCTGTTGTTCACGGGGCGTGTGTGGCGTAGTAAAAATGATTATAAAAGAAGCTTCGCGGCGCGTATAAGTTCTTGTCCCTGCTATTATGATACAACCAGGCGAGTATATATATGAGGTCAAGCCACTAACACACTGATGAACAATTTTGGGCTCTAAAGTTTTTTTTTTTTTTTTTAATTCCAAATTTATATAAGATTTTTTTTTTTGGAGGATTTTTGGCTTCGTTATTTTTAATCTTTTGTTCTTTAAAATAGAAAATTTGAATGATTAAAGATTTGGAGGAGAAAAAAGAAGAAAAAAACCATGTCAATACTATTAGGCTCAATTTGGTTGAACCAGAATAGGGTTTTGTCTTTTACAGGATGGTCACGATAAAATGTCCTATTTGTATTATTCGCTATAGATACGCTTGCAAAACTGTCATAATGACATATTATATGATAGATCATAGCTTTTAACGGCACATCTAGACATTCTCTCAGCCTTCTTTGGAAGACTATAAGTAAAAACTTCAACAGTGAGCATTGAAATACGGTACATCTGATATTAACTCATGTATGTTGTGGAACTATTCGAACTAGATGAACAATTTACATTCCTATTGATATACCATAAAGACTGTTGAGTGCTATTAAAATGGTTTGGCCGTCATTATTTTGTGATGCGACTACAAATTATCGACCTGGATGTAAGAAAATAGTATCTAGTAATGGGTGATTCATTTAGAGGTACTAAAGAAGCATTCTTGATTTTTTTTTTAAAAAGATTATTTCTTTCAAATGTTGACCGTAACTGCGTTTAACATGGTCCATTTTGAAGTTCCAATTTTTGATGACGCTTCCGAGCATTTCGAGTGGCATTTGGCGAATAAAGCGAGTAATGTTGGCTTCCAATCGTACCCGGCTTATCCAAGTAGACTTTGGACTTTACATAGCCCGAAAGGAAAAATTCTGGAGGTGTATTATCACACGATCTAGGTGGCCAATTCACCGGACACGTCAACTTTAAATAGCTTATTTAACTTATCGACGTGAAACTTGACACGTGTTCATATGAAGGTTGTACCAACACAAGACCTGTTAGCAGCGCATTCTCTTGTCGAGAATGAGAAATTACCCTAGTACATGAAGCATCGGTAATGTTCAGCTAAGCACAAACTAAATGTGAGTATGTTGGGCATGTTTTTTTCACTCAATCTCGTAACCGGAATGGAACCGGCAAAATGGATTTCTATGACTAAATATAAAACACTTCAGATATGGTTAATGCAAGCACAAGCCACAATATCATTCATAATACAACAAATAGGTAACGCTTCGGATATAGTATAAAGTGTTATTATCGTCAAAGATTTCGAGGAAGAAGGGAAAAAGAGGGTGTTAATATAGAGTTGCATCGTGGTTGATGAGAAACCCTTTAGGTACTTCTATTCTTATATTTTTGAGTTTTGGGTCCGTCCTTGTTTTCTATATGCGTTATAACAGTATAGTACTCAAGTTTGGATGTTGGCTGTTTCGCACATATACAACTTTATGGCAATGCATTTACAGTTTATTGACTTTTGTCCATTTGAATTTAGTACCAGAAAAAAACAAGCTATAGTGCGCAAACCACTATGAAAACTTCTATACATATTGATCAAATTATTTCATATAAAAATTTATGATTTATTTTGTACAAAAATTTCGAAGTTTTATCCCAGCACCCATAGTTATGCTCATACAAAAAAATCCGAATATTGTTCGGCAGCTATCCGAAGTTGTAATCGGATTCAATTCATTTTTGGACACAATTGTTCTTTCATTGGAAAAGTGTCTCATACCAAATTTCATTGAAATCGGTCCATAAATAATGTTACAATACCCTGTAAAGTAAAAACACAAAAAACCGAACTTTTGTTCGGTGGCTACCCGAAGTTTTAGTTCGATCAAACCTAACTTCTGATAGAATGGTTCTCATGAGGAAAAAACCGCTCTTACCAATTTTTATGGAAATTGCTTCAAAAATACAGCCGCAATTTTGTACACGACAGACAGACCGAAAGACAGACAAACAGATATTCGATAAAAATGATTGCAAACGGTTTGGAATCTTATAAAACGTTTTTTTTTCGATCATGATTCCAGTAACTTATATACTTCGTATAGAAGTTAAAAATAGCTATCCAAAAGTAGCCTAACTTAGGGAACTCTTTCTAAACGCTTTAAAAAAATAACCGCTTCTTTATTTACAAGAAGTCTATGTCGCTCATAAAAAAAAGTAATAAACATATATAGTAACTGAAAATCGGCCTATAGTCCAATTTTTAATTTCCAATGGCAGAAATGGGACAAAAAAACTGTCAAAACTAGCAATATTTCAAAGTTTTTTCTTCATAACTTTGTATCCTATTTTCAAAATTTCCTCAAATTTGTGGATAACCTAGACCCCAATAGCATAAATCTAATCTGCAAATTTTATTCAAATTGGAATATTACTTTTTAAATTATATCGCAGAGTTTCTGAACAGGCTTTTTTTTTCCTACGATTATTTCTTTCTTCACTATTTTTCGACCGATTTTTTTGAAATTTAACATGGCATCGTCTATTATGTAGTGAACCAATATAATTAATTTAAATAAAATTGCTTCTCAAATTTTCCAATTAAATCCAAAAAACCATATAAAAATCGGCAAAACTTTCTGGTAATCCTGGCTTTTGTTTAATAACTTCGCTCCCTCTTGGTCGATTTTGGTGAAATGCAATACCAAATCCAGTTAAGGAATAACCAACTTACATTCTAAATTTCAAGAAAATCCAATAACGCGTTTTTGAGTTATCTCGTACACACTCGTACTCATTTTTCTATCCGTTACAAATGTAATGACAAAACTAATATGCCCTCTAGTAGTAGTATAGGGTATTTCATTAAGGACATAACAATAAATAATAAATCGATTGTAACGTGTGCTGTGTGACTTGTAGCGCCGTCTTGTTGAAACCATATATCGCCGATATCAATTTCATCTAATTCTGGCCAAAAATAATCCTCCAACATGGCACGGTAGCGCTCTCCATTGACGGTAACATGGCGATTGTTCGCATCAGCGAAAAAATACGGCACAATCACGCCTCCGGCATGTAAACCGCACCATACAGTGATTTTTTGTGGATGCAATGGTGTCTCTTGAAGCACATGTGGGTTTGTTGCTGCCCAATACCGCATATTTTGCTTGTTGACGAAGCCATTCAGCCAGAAATGAGCTTCATCGCTGTGCTCTTAAAGTTGCGACCACCGACTCGGAATTTCGATAGTAATTTTTAATAATTTCCAAGCGTTGCTCGTTCGTGAACTTTACCATGATGAAAATGTTGACTTTAATCTACGTTTTGACATTGACAGGTCATTATTAATGTTTAAGGGTGCGTTCATATAAAGATACAAAATTGTTATGTGCCTATTAAAAGACACTATACCTCTACCATAGGGCATAAAAAAAGGCGAATATGAATGCGATTTAATATTGGTCACAAAAATTCAGTCTTTATCGCGTCTTTTCCTGATAACAATATTATAAACAACGAAAGCGCAATGTTTATCATTCAATGAATTATATTATTGTATTACAAAATACAATAAATTCCCGTCAAAACAGTTCTATACATAAAAATGATTAAATCGGTGATGCAATTCAGTACACGTGTTTACCTATGTATATGAATCGTGCTTGTCATTAGGGTTTCGGGAAACTCGGGTCTTTAGGACTTGGCGAGTATGGAACTAGAAATATTTGAGAAATATTGTACTAACGAATTAAAAGACTTGACAGCAAGTCTCGATCTGATTGTAGTACAGATGCTGCCACTTATATAAAGTACTCTTTCAATAGAAGTTGAAGTTGGTTTTATGGAGGAAAGTGCAGGTTGTACAGGTCATCAAGATTTTACTTGTTCGTTTTCCAATATTTCTGAAAAGTAGAAATTCTTATTTAAGTTTGCTATAAATTTCGTACTTGGATTCGTCAAGTATTAGAGTCGAGTCCCAAATCCAAGTAACTACCCAAATATCCAAGTCGAGTCGAATCCATGTGGATATACCTGAAGGAATATTGATTTAAAACGTAAATTTAAGTTTGGATGCATTATTCAAACTGGATCCAAATTTTAATCCAATTTATGTATATAAATTTGTTCAACTGGTTTCAAAATGGCGACCTTTAAATTTTAAAAAATTTGTACGTTTTGAGGTCTCAGGATTTAACAAAAAACATATTTTGAGGAAATCTGTCATTCCTTCTGCCTGCTGGTCTTGGAGAATAAGTTGCCTGTAGAAATGGACTATAAAGACCGTAGGCGATAATATATGGCTTAAAGGATTTCTATTAGGATGCCGCTATTGATAAATCATGGGATTTTTTTAAATGACAACTATTCTGTTTGAGAGACTTTTCGATAAGCTAAAATAATCAGTAAATTATTTAACATTCAAGTGTAACCAACATTGTTTTTTATTCGATTGAAAATGGATGATTATAGGGAATTTTACTTTTTTGGTTTATCTTGAAGGACAATGCAACTGGAGCACATCGGTGATTGGAAAAAGCTTATGGTGAACATCTTCCATCGATTTCAACTTGTGAATTTTGGCATTAGAGCTCAGAATGAGCTCTCAATAGGTGTCACACCAAACGACTGATGTGGCGATTTGAAAAATCACCTGGAAAATAACTGATTATCACATCAACTGTTTATGCCACATTTAACAAAGACTTGACTTGATTTTAGCGTAAATTTGTTCATGTTTTCAAATTTTTTTGACTACAGAATACATACAAAAAAAAACATCAACTGAAACCTAAACAAGAAGATCACTTGAAAAAGATCAGTTGATAGTAACGACATTAACACATCACCATCACTGAGGTGTGGCACAACGCACTACATCACTAGCATCACCACATCGGCAAATCACTCGTAGGTGTGTCATCTGCCTAAGTCTTCCTCACATCACTTCTAAAATAATCTCATTCCTAGCGCTCGGGTTTTCCAATTTAGGAACTGGAATTTACATGTGTCCTTTCTGTTGTTTTCCATTCTAAGTGTATATCCAGCTTAGCTTATTCGTATTGATTTAACAAAAAGTGTACAATGTCTTCATTATGAATTACCTCATTTATTTCGACGTTACTTCTTCTTTTATATTCACCTTTAACCAATCTTTTACATTTAAAGATCTTACGCAATATTTGTAACAAGTTCTCATCAGGTCTCCCTCGAATAGCACGGTACTTGAATAGGACGAAGTCGCGAATAATACGGCCAAAAATTGCGACAAGCCTTGAATAACACGGGATTTGAATTCCACGATTACACTAATTTTGATTAAATTAACTTCATTTATTAGCAAGTTTTTTTGCTAATAAATGATCTTATTACCAGATTGCATATGGTCCTGTATGGAATATCGTGTCCGACAAATCGCTGTCAAATGTAAACCGCACATCTTGGAATACTAAAATTTGGCATGAATGTTGCTTGACATATTGTCTGTCAGTAGTAAAAATTATTTGTTGGTGAAAAGACACGTTCTTATTTTTTGTACAATGGACCTTAAACGAAATTCAATTGTGCTTGATTCTTAAGAATATTTCAAGCTTTTATCTTCCTTTCAAAATTTCCTCTAATTTGTAGGTAACCTAGACCCTACTAGCATAAATCTAATCTGTAAATTTTATTCAAATCGGTGAATTAGTTTTTAAAGTACATTAAAAAAACTTTATGAACAAGATTATTTCTTTCTTAACTATCCTTTGACCAATTTAGTTCAAATTTATCATGGTGTCATCTATTTATGTATTTAACCAACATATTTAATTTAAACAAAATTGATTGACAAATTTTCGGATTAAATCCGAAAAACCATAAACAAAAAAACGATAAAACTTTCTACTCAACCTGGTTTTTCGTTTATAACTTCCCTCCCCTTCGGTCGATTTTGCTGAAATCTGCTTCCAAATGTTATTAAGGAATAAATAACTTACATTCTAAATTTCAACAAAATCGAATAACGCGTTTTTGAATTATCTTGTATACGGACGGACGGCCGGACATGCATAAATCGATATAACTTTTGATTCCCTACACAACCTTACCCTTAAAACCTTTCTACGGCGATTATTTCAATGTGCTACAAATGGATTGACAAAACTAATATACCCTCTGGTAGTACCTATCATAGGGCATACAAATTACAGCATTTTTCCACTTTCACACTTCAATTGCCGGACCCTGTAGTACATACAATAACCCAGTAGTACTCCTAGGTACTTAAACCTTTATACTGCTTCGAAATTATGTTCACTTACTCTTATGTTTTGAGACCTGTCTTCATTTCATGACAAAACTAGATACATAGTTAGTTCGGTTTTAATTTATTTTCAAGACTAATTTCCCAACTTTTTGCAATCTTAGTGGGCACGAAGTGTCAAAAAGTTTGTGGCCGAAAATGAATCTCAGAGAAATTCGAGTCTCATAATAGACTGGAAGAGGAATCATCTACGAACAATTGTAGGGATACTAACGGGACATTGTCTGTTAAGGGAATACGCTAAAAGACTGGGCTTGGTGCAAACCGACCTCTGTCGATATTGTGGAGACATAGGATTGGCTGAAGACATCAAGCACATTTAATGCGAATGCTTAGCTCTCTTTCGAGCTCGTAACAACTTTTTGGGCAACCATTTCTTCGGGAATTTAGGGATGTTTCAGGCGACTGACATGTGAAGTCTAATGAAGTTTTGTAGGAAAATTAAATGTTTTGAAGAGGAATAGGTCTCCCAATCAGGTAACTCTTGGTCTCGTAGGGATCACAATGGGCCCATAAGGTACCTGGTGTTGTACGTAGTACTCCTACTCTACCTACCTACCTACCTATCTTTCCAACTTTTCGTTCAAGCAGCATAAAAGTTTTTAGCAGTTTTGTATCTGTGGACTACCTTTTTTACTTTCCCGATAAACGAATGTTTATAGGAAAGTACTATAATCGTGCGAAAACCTAACTTTTGATCTAGAAGGGCTAGGAAGATGAAAATAAGTGCAAAATCCGTTTCGTCAAAAATAATTAGCCCCATGTCCGTCAGTCCGTCCGTCCGCTTTTTTAAATCGTTAATAAAATCTGAATGGATGGTCCGATTTCCATGAAACTTTCACCATTTTGATGTTGCATCAAATGCCAGATGGTGTTAATTTCTGAGGGAAATTAATATATGGAAACACTATTTGGTAACGCTTTTTGTTTGTCTAAAAACGACAAAATTTTGTCCGCACGGTTCACTGTTGGACCAATTTCAATAAAATTTATACAGTTCATGTATTCGATCCTAACTTAGATCTGATTAGTTTTTGGACCATATTCGACTATGGCAACACTGTCTAAAAATACATTTTGTCCAAATATAGTCTATTTTTGCACTTGTTGTAAAACCGAAACTGCTCGTCCAATTTTGATGAGATTTGCACAGTTTGTGTACTAAGATCGAAATCAGAACATATTAACTTTTCAACGGAATTTACATCTGGCAACACTAATGCGCAAAGCATTTTTAAAAAAATGTTGTGGTGGAAATATAGAAACTTCCCTAATTCGCTTAATAATAGTCGGATTTTAATGAAACTTGAAATGTACATTTGGGATGAGCAAACTGAAAATATAATGTGTCTCCCCTCGAGGGGGGCTGAAATAGAAAAACTTCAAGAATTCACTCAATAATGGGCAAATTTTCTTAAAACTTAGTGTAAATATTCTGGATAGGCCAACTGAAAAGATAGAATGCGACTCCCCTCTGTGGGGGTTACGGGAATGCAAAATAAAAAAACCCTTATAATTCGGGCAATACTAGTCACATTTTCATGAAACTTGGAATGTACATTTAGAATAAGAGAACTGAAATGAATATTTGATGACATTATCGGGAAAGTTCCATAGTGGTCCGGCCGAAATAGAGAAACTGTAAATTCACTACTATGGTTTGCTTTGCTCATTTTTTTCTCTAATATTGAATATTTATATCTTAAGGTATTCTTATTTAGTGTCCATCACTGGACACTTTACCGTACGCATATTTTTTCACCTCAATATTCATCTTGCAATTTACTAAAGAGATAATCATTTGCTTATTTATCTCGGTGTACAAAAAAAAAGAGCGAAAAACGTGAAAGTTAATTATTTTCAAATAAAACTAATCAACTTTTCGCCTACGGCAACGTAAACCAAATATTAAAATTCGTTGCGATTCACGCATTTTCTTTTGACAGACGCACATTACGCAATAGCGCAAAATCAAACACATGTTAGTTAGTTATATGACCTTGACATACTTATTTTGTTTGAAAATAAAGTAAAAATTTGCAATTTCTTTCCGCTTATCGTTGATTGTTTTTTTTTCAGCTATTTTACTCGAAAATTGCGTTTCATTGCCAAGAAAAAATTCTTTTAACACTTTTAACACTTGTGTGTGTGCGATGGTTGCCAATCTATACATAGAAATGATAAACACACACACACACATATATATATATATATATTGTTTTGGATTAAATTAATCATACGGCAGCAAAACGAGTTATGAAATAATAATTGATGTTTTAAGTTTCATTGTGTAATCGCTAATGACGCGCGTTTGAAACCGTTTTTGTATATAAAAAAGAACAAACATTGTCCGCTTAAAAATTGCATTGTGTCTTTATCAATAGCTACACATTTCGACATTATTAAAATTGGTACAGCTCTTTATTGTTTTTTTGGAAGGAGCTGAACATGACTTCTTATGGAAATCTTCATAAAAATATAATCAGTCTAGTCCGAAAGGGCTAAAAAAAATGTCAAAAGATAAATCAATTCTTGCCATTTTCTTTTTAAAGATTATACTACTTCATGTTTTGAGTAGTCCATTCGAGAACTCCAATTTTGAAGCACTTTTTCGACCATTTCGGCTGGTATTTCGCTAATAACACGAGTAATGTTGTCTTCCAAGGCTTCAATTGAATTTGGTTTATCAGGATAGACGAATGACTTCACGTAACCCCACAAAAAATAATCATGGGGCGTTAAATCGCACAATCTAGGCGGTAAACTTACCGGACCGAAACATGAGATAAATTGCTCATCGAATTCATCTTTCAATCAAGGTCCATTATTTCTCGTGCTGTGTGTCATGTAGCGCCGTCCTGTTGAACCGACATGTTGTCCAAATTCAGTTGATGAATTTTTGGCAAGAAAAAGTTCGTAATTATCAAATGATAGCGGGCACAATTGACGGTAAAGTTGTTGCCTTCATCATTTTTGAAGAAATATCGACCAATGATTCCGGCAGCCCATAAACCGTACCAAACAGTGCAGTGCAAAAACTTTCTGGACAGACTTATTTTCTCCTAGGATTATTTCTTTTTTCAAATCCTTAGACCAATTTTGCTCAAATTTATCATGGTATCATCTATTTACGTATTTAACCAATATAATTAATTTACACAAAATTGATTGACAAATTTTCGAATTAAATCCGAAAAACCACATAAAAAAACCGACAAAACTTTCTGGTCACCCTGGTTTTTACATAATAACTTCCCTCCCCTCCGGTCGATTTTGCTGAAATGCAATACCAAACCAAGTTAAGGAATAAGTAACTTATATTCTCAATTTCATCAAAATCAGATGAGGCGTTTTTGAGTTATCTTGTCTACGGACTGACGAACGGACATGCATAAATCGATATAACTTTTGATTCCCTACACATGATTATTTCTATGCGTTACACACTTAGTGACAAAACTAATATACTACTAATACTAATAAAGTATTTTTTGTGTGAATTTTATTGGCCCAATTAATGTGGTCAGATATGTACCACTAGCCGGACATGTACCACCATTTGAATAGGAATGTTCTAACCGAATAAAAATATTATGTATTCGAACCCAAACTTCGGGTAACTTCGCCTCAATCGATTTCGTTCAAATACAATATAAAATTGAATTAACATAAGGAATAGACAAACGTATGTTCTAAATTTCATTCAAATTCGCTAACACGTTTTCGAGTTAAACGATAAACAAACGGATATGAAAAAAATCGAAATTCATGTTAGAGTACAGGGTGGCGTAAAATGAACGTTGTGCTTGGGATTCATTATAATTTTTTTATTTAAGCGATAATTATTATAATTGGGTAATTTTTTTGGTTCAGTTATGAAAAATGTTATCTTACAAGTGGTGGCCATTTTTTGCTTCGCACATTCGTGTTCTTTCTAGAAAAATTTCCATAACCTTTCGTAAAATTTGAAGCGTAATGGCCTCGTTGTTTTACTGCGAATGTTTGTTTTTTAATTGAGGTATGGTCGCTAGTTTATTGACGTATACTCTTTCTTTCAAATAGCCCCAAAGAAAACAATCAGATGCGGTTAAGTCGGTTGAACGCGGAGGCCAATTGAAATCGCTTCTGCGCGAAATAATGCGTTGCCGAAAATATTAATTAAAAGTGCCATAGAGTCCCTTGCAGTATGCGCCGTGTTTCCATCTTGTTGGAACCAAAGAGTTGAATGGTTTTCCACAACCTGGCCTTAAAAAATTCTCGAACATCGTCCGATATTGATGGAAACTGCAACACTGTCGATACATCGCACCAAACAGTACACTTAACTGGCTGTAGTTGTCGTTGATGAGAACTGTTCTTGAATTTCCCATACCCCATATCCTGCAGTTCTGCTTGTTTACGATGCCATTTAATTGGAAATGAGCTTCATCCCTAAATCGACAATATGCACATGCTGAGTCAAAACAATGGACCGTTGATGTTCAAAATATATTTTCAATGATTTTGCTTCGTTCTTTGATTGTATATTGTTCCATTTCAAATTCCCCAAGCCTGCTTTAAAAAATCCTCAAATAAAATTAAAAAAAAATATAAAAAATTCAAACCATAAGTTACGTAAATCTGCTCCCTTGAGATTACTCTCCAATATCTTTGCGTTCCTAGTAAAACCTATCTTCCATAGGGCATAATGACTACTTTCGCCTTACGCACAGAATTCCATTATTGGATTCTCAGTCAGCATGTTTATGCGCAAACCGGAACCGGTACGTTTGGACCAAAAAAAATTCACGCGTAAAACATGGACTACATACCGGTCCAATTTGTTCTATTAAACTCGCTACCAGACCTTCAGATAAATCTATGCGATTTGTCTGTACAGATTTGTTCCGTCCACTCACGTTGTTCGTTTGCCATGGATTTTCCATAAACGGTGACACGAATTGGAAAGAAATTGACACAAGCGACACTGTAGCAAAACTAAAATAAAAACTGTATACATTTTTTGCCTACACATACTATACTACGATTTTTCTGTTCAGACAAATCTGTACAATTTTGTCAATAGATATTTTCATTTTATTTTCGACCGTCTGAACAAACCAAAAATTGTACAGTTTTTGCCTGCACACTATACGATTTGTCTGTTCAGATTTGTCCGTACAGATAAATCGCACAGATTTTTCTGAAAGTGTGTAGACTGAATCGTGGCACGATTTATCTGACAGACAAATCTGTTCAGACAAATCTCATAGATTTATCTGAAGGTTTGTAGCGGGCTTTAGTTTGGTACGGACCAAATTAAATCGAACTGGTATGGTGTTTGGTGCATAAACTGCTATGGACCAAAACAAAGCCGACACATAACCTAACTTTTTATTATAAATGATGATCAATAAATGGAAAAATCTTACTGACACAATTTTTTAAGTTTATGTTAATAAACGTGTCTTAATTTATTAAAAAAGTAGAGAAGCGAGGTTAGGGTAAAAAGGTCCATAAACTTAAACAACTGAAGGGACCGAACCGTACCACCCATACCAGTTCAGTCAGCGCATAAACGTGCTGAGTATCTTAATTAAAAAAAAAAAAAAATCCGAAATAAAATCGTTTAAAGAATTTTTGTGCTGGCCCGGAACACAGATTGCATCCATAAAATGCGTACGAATTTAAAATTAGATTTTGATAAAATTATTACAATTGTTTCATATCTCTCTCTCCACACACATGCAGATATAAGTTTCTTCTTCTTCTTCTTCTTCTATTTGCTATTTAACACAATTTAAAAGCATTTTAATTTCATTTTCTAAAAATAACTTTTTTTTTGCAATCATACCAAAAACACACACACACACACACATAAATAATAATAATAATAATAAAAAACGTCAAGAAATGCGTATACAAGTTTTCTGTCAAGAGTTTCACTGACATAATATTCAACTTAAGCCGCGTATCCCCATTCAAACTGGCTAGGCTACTAGCGAGAGTACTTGACACTGACATTGACAATTAAAAAAACACCCAAGGCTACTAGCCTATTTTGTTATACCGGTCGAAATAACCTATACACAGGCGGCGCAATGTATGTGCAAAAAATTTCGCACACATTATTCCATGGTCACTACACATGTGTGTGTGTGTGTGTGTTTTTTTTTTTTTCTCGCTGTTATATAAAACTACATTTTCACAAAAGCCAAAAAAAATGTAAGCAAAAAAAAAAAAGAAACAAGCGAAAAGCCATCGAAAAAAAAAGCTATTGCGCGAAAAAAAGCTTCATCAGTGAGCATGCGTGATGAATTCATTCGTGCAAAGTTTTTGAAAGTTTGTTAGTTTTTTTTTTTTTTTGACTGCAATTATTTATTTTTTAATGTCAAATGTTTTTTTTTTTTAAACTTTTTCGTGGTTTTATTAAGTTTGAAATTCTTTTTTCTTTTACACAAAACTTTAAATGATAAATATTCACGGTAAGAGGCCGCATTTGCATAATTGTATATATTTAAATGGATATTATCTTACTCACTCATATACGTTTCCCGTTTACATGGAGGAGGAGAGGATTTGAATCACATCAAAACTGAACTGAAATTGGTCAAATTCAAATTGAGTTGACTGATTTTAATGCAATTTTAACCGTGAATCTCCAAGCAAAAAAAAAAAAATAACGCAACATAAGTCAGTTTTTATTAACGGGTGTCTCAAAAATTCACGCAAAAAGTAATTTTGACACACAGAAATTGTGGAATACCATATCGGGTAAACGGCCTCCGCGGCTTTGTTGGTTCATACGCACTGTTTTGTTGACATTTTCCATGACCGTTTTATATAAATGTGCATAAATCTTAGACTTCAAAAAATCCCGTTAAATCGCATGATCTGGGCGACCAATTCTAATCACCAAAACGAGAAATTACACGATCGGGAAATGACTTATACATTAATTGAATTGTTTTTCGGGCTGTATGGCATATGGTATCGTCATAGACTAATAATAAAGATTTCCAACGATTGTGCATTCAACTGATTCTTTTTGTACAGTGATATCCCGGTACACCATAGACTCTTCTCTTTCTTTCACATTAAACTTCTTTTCATTCATTCTTCTTTAAGTTCACCTACAACAACAACACTGAACATCACGCTGCTCATTTGGCTTGGACATCTAGGTATAATAATCTATGGTATCGTTTTGTTGAAACTACATGTCGTCCACATTCATATCATGTAATTTAGGCACAAAAAACTGGCATATGGTGAGCACCATTAACTGTTATTGCCTGACTATAGCCGCATTTTCAAAGAAGAATGGTCCGATGATGCCTCCAGCCCTAAATCCACAACAAACAGTGACACGTTGTTGATGCAATTGTTTCACAACAATCACTCATGAATTTTCTGAAACACCCAAATGTGACAATTTTGTCGATTAATCAAGCCATCAAGATGAAAATCAGACTCATCGCTGAAGGTGAGTTTGTTCGAAAAATCAGCATTATTTCTAAAATATTGCCCAACAATAAAAACGTGTTGTTCTTTCGTGTAATAACCCTGAACTGTCAGCTGTGACGCTATCCTTTTTTTCGTTGGCAACACCTTAAACCACAAATGGCGCAAAATGCAAATCTTGTGTGTATTTTGTGACACCCTTTACAATAGTCACGTCGAGTGACAATTTGGTGATATAAAATGTTACAAATTGAAATAAAAATTCAAAATTGAATGAATCTTGAGGAAATACTCGTCACAAGAATTAATCTACTTCCTCACAATCGCCGAATAGGAAGTTACGCTTTTTCTATATTAGATCAAAGCTTCGCATATTAACTTAATTACGCGTGATAGTAAAAAAGCTTTCGATGTACATCACATTGTTTAACGAATTTAAAATGTTTCCGACGGATTTGCAGGACTTTTCTGCATTCACGAAATGAGATTTATAATCTCATTTTGGATTAGCAAAGGGTTTTAATAACTTTTAACTTTTTTGTGATGGTCAGCCCTGCGTTAAACTATTTTTATGCCCTATGCGGTTATATTAGTTTTGTCACTAAGTGTGTAACACATAGAAATAATCATCGTAGAAAGGCTTCAACGATATGGTTGTGTCAAAACTTATATCGATTTATGCATGTCCGTCCGTCCGTCCATATACAAGATAACTCAAAAACACGTAATCCGATTTTGTTGAAATTTAGAATGTGAGTTGCTTATTTCTTATCTTGGTTTGGTATTACATTTGAGCAAAATCGATCCAGGGGGAGCAAAGTTATAAAGGAAAAACCAAGGTGACCAGAAAGTTTTGTCGTTTTTTTGTTTATGGTTTTTCGGATTTAATTGGAAAATTTGTGAATTAATTTTTTTTGAAATTAATTACTTAGATTAACTACAAAAATTGGCGATACCATATTAAATTTCAATCAAATTGGTCCAAGGATAAAGGAGAAACAAATAATCCTAGGCAAAAATAAGCCTGTTCGTACTAATACACCGATTTAAATAAAATTTGCAGATATCACTTAGACTAGGCATGTTGAGATTTACTTAGTTGTGGTGGATTTTTTACTATGATCCTTGCCACAAAATATCGACAACCTGTACCAGTCATTTGCAACAAATTAATAAAAATATCGAATTTAATTATACTAATTACGATTGTTCGATGGAAGCAGCAGTAAGCTGCTAATTAGTATCTAAACAAGATCAAATTTTATTTTCAGCTAGACAACAAAACAAACAATTACGTCTATAAAGTAATTATTAAATAATAGAAAGTAATAATAAAGTAAAATAAGTATTAAAGCAAGTACTAAAGCAAGAACTATGTCCTTAGCTACCTGTCACTGGTCATGAGTTCTCTTATTCATAATATAGGTACTCCTACATAAGTGTCCTAGGTGTAAAAATCGTCAAGTTGAGACTACTGATTATATGATCAGGTAAGCTATTGTAAATCCTAATTGAAGATGCTAAAAATCCAGTAGTAGTCTTACGTTTTTCTCGATGTAATCTCACAAAAATTATATATGTTTTCCGTATTCCAGTGGTGTCTCTCAGTTGAAATAGTCAGAAATCAACCCTATTAAAAAAAAACTCTTATTGAGAAACCCTTTATTTACCCTTTTGGTCTATGGTTCGCGGCTCACTAGACAATCTGTATATATTCCTCAATAAAACTGAACATGTACGGCACGGCCTTTAGAGGATGAGTTATATAAAACATATAGTAACGAAAAACTTTATTAACAAGCTTATTTTCCGCTATGACTATTTCTTTCTACTACATCCTTCGCCCTAACTCACTGAAATTTGCCATACTATCGTTTATTTACCATATGTAGCCAATCCATGTAAATAATTAAAACAAAATTACTCCACAAATTTCCAAATTAAATCCGAATAACCATAAGCAAAAAAATCACAAAACTTTCTGGTCATCCTGGTTTTTGCTTAATAACTTCGCTCCTTATTGGCCGATTTAGATGGAATGCAATACCAAATCAAGTTAAGAAAAAACCAACTTACGTTTTAAATTTCATAAAAATCGGATAAAGCGTTTTGGAGTTATCTGGTACACGGAGCCGTGAACGATCGGACGGACGGACACCCAGAAATCGATATAACTTTTGATTCTTTATAGGAGTATAGCCTTGAAACGTTCGTATTTCGATATGTTACAAATGTACCTACCATAGGGCATAATAATTATAAAATTCTACTTCTTTGATCTTAGACACAGATTATGGCATGGTTGATTAATTCGTTCTCGAAGTAAGTGATTAATTGATGAGTTGTTGGTTGTAAACTGATTAATTGGTTTCTAATATAAATAGCCAAGTATCAAATTTTTGCTGTAAAAATAACAATTTAGGAAGAGAAGTAAATTTTTATATAAAAGAAAAAGAAAAAGTGTAATAAAAAGAAAAGAGGAAATATTCTCTTAAAAATATGTTAATATTTGACATTTAATTTAAAAGTTATTCAAAATTTATTCATACTCTTTCATAGGATTTCTCTTTCCAAATTTATTTTGTTTTGTTTCTCTTAAATTAAACAATTAATCAGTTTTCAGTTAAATAATCAAAATATGGAGCAAATTTTGACCACTCTATTAATCAATTAATTACCCAATGCGCTAGTACTAGGGTACTAAATAATTTTTCAGCCTCGACAAAAAAAAACACTGTTTTTGTGGATGTAATGTATTTTATTATTCAGTATAATATCCCCGAGCTTCAATACACTTGTTCTTCAATTTAGGGTTACTATCCCTGAAATTAAAATCCAGTAGGCCTCCAAAATACGCCTCTACATCTGCTATGACCTCTTTTAGCTTCTTGTTTCGATTCAGGATTATGGTGGTGGATCCAGGTCTCATCCATAATGATGAATCGACGTACGAAATCCATTTTATCCTTCTTAAAAAACGGTCCAAATATTGTTGAGAAAGTCGCAGTTCGTAGGTGTTTTTGTTCTATTGTTACTGAATACGGCACCCATTTTGCACAAAGCTTTTTGAAATCTAAACCTTCAGCTAAGATGTGATGTACTGATCTATGTGAGATGCCTATGGTGTCAGTTATCTCATCTACAGTCAAGTCACTCGTCGATCTTCCAAAACAATCATATTAATATTATAAAGAGGAAAGGTTTGTATGGATGTTTGACACGAATAAACTCAGAAACTACTGGACCGATTTCAAAAATTCTTTCACCATTAGAATGCTACATTATCCCTGAGTAATATAGGCTATATTTATTACTAGAAAAAATTAGGGATCCCTACTAAAACTTAAATAATATAATCTATAGAAATATTATAAAGAGGAAAGATTTGTTCCGCATACATCTGTATCTAATGATCCTCACATTCATGTCTGTCGCGTCTAATATTCTGTGTAGTCTAACTTCATGCACAAAGACCCTTCTAATGTTTAAAAAATAAATCTCCACCCCTTGCGAAGCCGGGACGGGCCGCTAGTATCCTATATTTTTTGTATGTTTCCTGTCGTTGATACACTTTTTGGACGACCTTCGAGTGGATCATCTTCGAGACTTGTACGACCAGATTTAAAAAGGGCAATCGATTTTTTCACAGTGGAAAGTGAAGGTGATGCATCCTTATATACTTCTAACAATTTTGGATGAAGTTCTGTAGGTAGTAAACCATCCAAAACCATCCGAATCACTGACACGACAACTTCAAATAGCTTCTAAACAAAGACTGAATTGACTTATCAACGTGAAACTTGACACGTGTTCATATGAAGATTGTACCAATATAAAAAAAGAAAAATTGACCTGTTAGCAGCGCGTTCCCTTATCGAGGCTAAGAAATTATTGAGTATCCTAGTGCAGTTGGTGATCCAAAAAAAATTCCCAAACTTGATACAAAGTAAACCCATCTGACGGTATTTCCAATATGTTTTATTGTTGAAATTTAATCATAATACGTACAGAAAAAAAAAACGAAAACCTTCAAAACAGTCAGTCGTCCATTCATACATTGCAATTTTATGGGAAATCGCGAGAACAGGAATTATTCCACGCGTGCTGCTGTTTGTTTGTTTTATTTTACGTAATTTCAGAAGTTTACATCAATATAAACAAAACGAAGGCAAAAAAAAACAACAGCAACATATGACATATGCAATGCAAGCTGTAACTTATCGTAAGTTTGTTTTTTTTTCTTTTTTTTGCGAACAGCTTTTTTTTTATGAGCAGCACAAGCGAGTCAATTTAAACTTGCATCGCACGTAATGCATTTTAGCAAACATATATGTATAAAATGCGAACACGCATGCACATCTCGTTTAAAAACGTTGATACACATATGCGCATGCAAAAATGTTGAAGTATAGAAGAAAGCCCAAAAAAGAAATGCAATTTTCAAGTGCATCAAAAATAGGTTTTCACCAATACTTTTGGCCTGATTTTTATAAGCGGTATATAACAGAAATGCGCAAATTTCATTATCAAGGTCGTCCGTGTACACGTACGTTTTACACAAACAACAATAAAACGATTGATTGTGCGATGCAATATTTGAGTTACGCGCGCGCGCGCATTAGTAATATGATGGGATGCATTTGTTACTTATAGTTCACCTAATGGCAATGATAATTGAGGATGTCGGGTGGGAGATGGGGGGGGGGGGAAGGGTGAAAAATGTAGGTTAGAGAAAGATAGAATTTGCAGGTTTTGTAATCGCGCGCGGTTTTTTTTTTTTTTGACTGTGTGCCTTAAAAAACACATTCAAATTTAGTTTTGTTTAGTTTTGTTTAGTTTTGTTTCCCCATTTCAAAATTGTTAATATATAAAGAAAGGAGCTTTCACCTAGCTTTACAATCCTCTAACATCTTAGTTAGTTTCTGATATCCAGAGGGTTAATTACGTTTCCCAGAGAATTTTCTTTTATAATATACGTGTGTGTGTGTGTGTGCGCGCGTACAGAAGTGCGTGGGAGTTTTTGAGATTATTGAAAATCGCAAGAAATTCTGGACAAAAAAGGACAAATAAATCTTCCAAGTTTTTTTTTTTTTTTAATATCAGTTTTGTGTGGAAATTACATCGCTCTCTGGTAGGTCAAAAGGATGGTGGCTATGTGTGTTTTAAGTGTGTCTTGAAAGGATTAAGTAATTATCAAATATAATGTGTAAAATGGAATTTTGTGCGTAAAAATGGTTGATCTCAACTATGTTAAGTATAACCTAAAACTTAAGTATGTCTTCCTTCTCTATAATTGTTAGTTCATTAGGAACATATGTAGTTATCAATGTTAGTAGCGTTTATAACCCCAGTAATACCATCGGGAATTCGTTCCCTGTATGTGCCTTTCGCATCGGATGAAAAGGAATTGAAAGCATAAATGAAGTCATCAACATATCTGGGCATGTGGAAGCATTTACGCGAGATTCGACAGTTCATTATTATGTATAATTTCTGGGGTTTCTGGGGGAAAAATTGAACTATGTGATTTTCACAGGCCTCTTTTGAAGTCAGCTTTACACCATTATAGAAATTCTGCAGACCCCGAAATAAATGGAAGTCGGATGGAGGAAGGTCCAGACTATACGGCGAATGCATCAAAACTTCCTAGCCAAGCTCTTTAAATTTTTGCCTAGTTATTAAAAATGTGTGTGTGGTCTGGCATTGTCGTGATGAAGGACGACGCCTTTCCTATTGATCAATTGTAAACGATTTACCTCAATTACGTGCTTTAATCGCATAAGTTGTTGACATTAGAGAGTGGAATCAATCGTCTGGCCAAGTTAAAACAGGTCCTGATGCACGATTCTCTTCCAATCTCACCAAACACAAAGCATTACCTTACGTGGCGTTAGTCCTGGCTTTGCCACCGTCTATGCAGCTCCATACTTCTTGGACCACGATCTTTTTCATACATTATTTTCGCATAGGACCCACTTTCCATCACCCGTTATCAATCTTTTCAAAAACGGCTTGACTTTGTTTCACTTCAGCGGCAATTCGCAAATGGAAATTCGGTCCATTCAATTTTTCACTTTTAATTCATGTAGAACCCAAATATCGAGCTTATTTTTGTATCCAGCCTTACGGAAATAGTTCAAAACTGTTTTTTGATCAATCTTTAGTTCCTCAGCAATGTGGCAAGACGAAATGTGCCGGTCTTTCTCAATGTTTTGGAGAATTTCATCGACTTTTACAATTGGTCTACCAGAGTGCGGCGCATTTTTAACATCTTTTCCAGAGCGGAAACGAGTAAACCATTTACTTGCTGCTAATTTTGATAGAGTATCTTCTCCATAAATACTATGAATTTTTTCACAAGCCTACGAAGCTTTATCGCCTTGGTCGAAGAGTCGAAGTAATATTGTAAAACATAGCGCATTTCTTCAGAATTTTGGCTAATTTTCTAAATCCAATTACCGAAATTACTTCTGACTGAATTTAAAAATTTTTTTTTTTAGACATTTTATGAAATGTCACCTTTCAAGCGCGCTAGAATATAATTTGATAGCGCTAGAACTACGAAATTTATTCAACTCTGAGGCCATCTATTGGAAAAAACGCCACGAACTTTGTCCATAAAGTATTCACGTTATTGCAGAAAGTAGGCAATTTTAAATTATCAATAAAAGAACGTAGAAAATGGCCGTTACTACTTTCAACAACGATATTGCATACATTTTACTTACTGCTGGGCTATTATCTAACACTAGGAATTCTTTTCAGTAGCCAATTTCGATAAAAAAAAAAAACTGTTAGTTGTAACAACTGTCAATTCAGTTGTCTTAACTAGCAAATAACTTCACAATTTTTCTGTGTGTACACACACATTGTTAGTTGTTGTCACTACATTTGTAACACATTGAAATAATCAAGGCTATAGATGTGTAGAGAATCTAAAATTATATTGATTTATGTCTGTCTGTCCGACCGTCCGTCCGTCCGCCCGTCCGTATACAAGATAACTCAAAAACGCGACATCCGATTTTTATGTGAATTGGCTCTACCTTAGCTTGGTTTGGTATTGAATTTCAGCAAATAATAATAATACTAATTGAATGCAAAACTGAGATGTATTTTGCAGACCTTCAGAAATTGTCAGGGTCTACATTAGCTTTTATTTCTGGTATACCAGCAAAATTGGTTGCTAAAAAGCTAGTGTAGACCACCCTGGTATATCAATTTTTCTGGTATAACAATTCTGGTATACCATTTTCGTAGACAGCGCTGGTATACCAATTTTTGACATTTGCATTTAATAAAATGGCGGAAACTAAATTTTTGCGGAGTGAAATTATCAAATTGATAAGAGGCGTCCAAACGCACAGTTTTTTACTCAGCTTTGCCTGCGCAAATCAGATTTGCGCATACAAAACTGAGCGTCTGGACAAGTCACAGTTCGTTTGCGCAGGCAAAAGTGCGGCTTGTGCGATTTCAGATCGTGTCTGAAAAATAACTGTGGTACATGCATGCAAATCGTAGCGTGTTGACGAAAACTCACTATTTTACACAGTTTTCATGCAATTGCGAAAGGCGAAAGGCACGAAAATGTCTTCAAGGGACTTTTTAGAGGAGTTAAGCTTAAGCTATTCATTATTAAAAGTTCTAAGCATTAATATCTTGACATTAAGAAGTTCCAAAGAAAACTGTGTAAAAATATGGAAAAGACGGTATCGTGTGGACACAAAATTTGCGCAGGCTTTCCCATAGAAAAACTGCGCAAACTACGACTGTGCAAAAAGACTGAGCGTTTGGACCGTACTATAAATATGTTTCGAGGAAAAGAAGAAAAATATAGAAGGATTGATTTTTAAAAAAGGGCATGAGAAGATATTGCCACAGAATTGAATTCGACACTTTAAAGCCAATATTTTGGCTATTTTTCTGTTCTGTTCTCGGTTCAACGACATGTCAGATACTGAATTGGCATACCAGTATTAGCCCACGTAGAAAAAAGTGGTAGTATTTTATTTCTGGTGAGCTAGTTGGTATGCCAGAAATATTGGCTAATGTAGACCCTGTGTAAGTGTATCGAGCTAAAAGGAGACTATTATGTTAAGAATGATTTTTGGTAAAAAGCTTCTTTTTTCCATAGAAAGAACATACAATACCCAATGTACAAAGATGTAGCTAAGAATTTTATATTAGTTACAATTTCTCCTCGCACATAGGAACTCTACAAATGTCCGTCGGATTCCAATTATCGTAATCATAAGCAATGGCAACTTATATAAATATTCATATTTCTTATACTTAAACAATTAGAAATGCAAATTTGCTACAAGTTACACTTGAAGTTTTCGGTGCTTTTCCCATATTCAATGGTAATAATGGATTGGATCGGATGCACTGCTGTTTCGCAGTGTGCCTAATTATACGAAAACAATAACAAATAATTACATTTTTGTTTTAAGATTTTAATTAATTTTCATACATTCTCACACAATAAAAATATACATGCTTTTGCAAAAATGCAATTTTAAGTTGGAGAAATTCAAGTACAATGTCATCGGTTTTCCGGCGTTTCTTGAAAGTGTATTAAAAGTTTCTTGATTTTAAAGAAATAAAACGATGAAACGAACAATTAGCAAGTAAAGGGTGTCCCAAAATTCACGCAAGAAGTAATTTTGATAAAAACCATAGGTTTATAATTAAAAATTATAAATTTTTTATTGATTCATAAAGTATACAGTATAGGGTTATGTATAGAATAGCATGTCGGGTATATAGCCTCCACCTGGCTTTGCTGGCACATACGCACTCTTTTGTTGGTCGTTTTGCATATATGTGATAATTTCGTTGATACAGCCCTCAATTTCCTTCAAGGCGTGGGTGGGCTTGTTAGTATAAACCTTAGACTTCAAAAAACTCCAAAAGCATTAAATCCCATGATATGGGTGGCCAATTCTGATCACTAAAACGGGAAATTATACGACCGGGAATTGACTCATGCAGTAATTGAATTGTTTCTCGGGCTGTATGGCATATGACACCGTCTTGCTGAAACTACATGTCGTCCATATCAACATCTTGAAATTTAGACACATGAAACTGGATTATCATGTCGTAATAGCGAGTGCCATTAACTGTTATTGCCTGACTATAGCCGCATTTTCGAAGAAGAAACATTTGATGATGTCTACAGCCCAAAATCCGCATCAAATAGTGACAAGTTCTTTTGTGTAATAACACTAAACTGTCAGCTGTCACGGTAGCTTTTAGTTTTCGTTGGCAACATTTTACCATACAAATGGAGCAAAATTCAAATCTTGTCTGAATTTTGCGACACCCTTTACGAATATATATGTATGTTGCCGAGCTCGAACACCCAATATTAAGCTAGTTCCAGATATTATCCAAAACTTAAAATTAATTAAATCCTTCGATTCACAGATGGGTTCCTCAAAAACCGTGTAAATCGAAAATTTGAATGTCGTATGAATCGAGGATTGGGGTGTGCTATTACTATATGGAATCCTGTCCATATAAAACCCTAAAAACTCTTCGTTCCTCTGTAACTCGAACAATCTAAAATAAATGGTGATTTTTTTTTAGAGTTCTAAAAATAAAGGATGATCCCACTTCAGTTTCCCAACTTTAAAGCAAAATAAAACACACAAATTTAACAAAAAATACTGATTTTATTTTGTTAATCACAAAAATAATATCAATTAAATGGCCGCCTCTGGTCCTTCTGCAGCAGCCTCGATCCTTTGGAGGTAATTTTCGACGTAAAATAATGCGACCTGGAAACTTTTTACGCCATCGTTGTACTCGCTGTGTGGTAAGTTGCGCCGTCTTGCTGGAACCACATATTTTCCACATCAATATCTTCGATTTTATACCAGAAATAATCGGTTATCATGTCCCTATAACGCTCACCATTGACTGTTATAGTCTGACGCTAATGGTTTTTAAAAATCTAAGGCCCAATGAGACTATCTAAACACACATAATTAATTTAAACAAAATTGCTTCACAAATTTTACAATGCAATACCAACCCAAGTTAAGGAATAATCAACTCAAATTCTAAATTTCAACAAAATCGGATAAGGCGTTTTTGAATTATCTAGTACACGGATGGTAGTACCGTAGTACCTAGCATAGGGCATAAAAAGGGGAACTTTCGCTGTCTTGATATTTACGTTTTATTATATGTCTGTATGTTGTTTTAAATTTCTGAAACGCCTTATAAATTGGACACTTGTGTAATTCTAAGTCGAGAGTGGCCAACTTTCGCCAGGTTTCAAACTGTGTATTAAAATCTTTCTGAAATTCGCATTTAACATAATTTTTTGGACCTTGATGTGATGTTGGGGCGTAAACCCTAGAAATGGAATAATTGTAAACCGTGGGAAAAATTACTAGTAATTTTATCATCTTAAAAATAGTGTTAATACTAAGCAATCCGTGAATCCGGTTATTAAATGTAATGTCAATAAAATTATGGACAAGAACTTTATAATTACATTTTTTAAGTTAAGACGTTCCTTAGAATACTATTCCATTTTATATGAAGCTTTTTTTAATAGGTGCTCATCAAGTAATTAATTCCAAGGATATAACGAATTGCATTTTCATCTTGAAATCATCGTGAAAAGATGTGTCTTCGGCTGGGGGTTGTTTTTGTTCGATCTGGACGTTTTACATTCTCTAAACCAATACCTGATGGTTGTCACTAAAGGAGTAAGGTCTTTTTAGACAGGTCTCTTTCAAAAATCACCCGTATCGATATAGGATTTTTTCCATACCATATTTGATAAATGGCATAAGCTGTTCACTTTAAATGGCTGCCAAAATTAAATTAATTCACGTATTAATTTGAAACTTTGACAGTAGTAGTTTGAAAGATAACGATTATACAGTTTTAGCATAGATTTAGTATACCTAGATGTCGAAGCCTAAGAGCAGCGTGATGGGGTCAGTATTGTTGTTGCTCTAGGTGAACTTAAAGAAGAATGAATGAAAAGAGGTTGAATTTGAAAGAAAGAGAAGAATCTTTATTGTGTCGGTATATCACTGTACAAAAAGAATCAGTTCAATGTACACAGTCATTGGAAGTCTTTATTATTAATCTATAGTTTTAGTCAAAGACATGCATTCTTGTATGTGTTAAGTTTTCTCGCTTGAGTTCTCGTAGTAATCAGCTTACAGCTCTGCTCTGTTTCTTGTAGCCATTCTTCGAGGCCTAAGTTAAGCACGCTTTTAAGCTTTTCTTAAACTTAAGCTTTCTTATTTTAGCAGTTTAATCATTTCTCAATATAACCCAAGGTGATTAAGAGCCTTATGGGTTCTTTAGCATTCTGTCTAGTAGCTGTCCTTGCGAGTAGACAGTAATCGACTTTTTATACGAGCGTTGAGAATGACAGTTGCTATCATGACGTGTAATTATATTTGGGATCAAAGGTGTTCCACAGGTTTTCTTGTTCTCTATACAATTGGTCAAATTTGAGATTGTCTTGGGGTGGACCACCTTCCAGACATTATGAAAATTCAAAAACATGTTTTAAGAATAAGACAATGATAATACAGACCGATTTGCACACTGACCTGACAATCACTGGCTTGTAGTTTACACAATACAGTTGCGAGCGAGCTACTGTCATGAGATGTGGTGGGAGAAGACGAGTGGACAGTGAAAACAAAAATGTTGTAGTAGCTCGCACGCCAGCTGCAGTCCTACTGGCATTGACAGTAACTTGCATGATACGTTTAAGCAATGTCCTGCAGCTACTGTGTACGCCAGCTCACACGCTACCTCGCACTGTGTAAACCACCTATTAGTTTCATATTTTCTATCTTTAAAAAACTTATAAAGTTCATCCAAATAGACTTTATTTTGTATTTAAAATGCATTCAAGTTGTTTATTTAAAAGTGAAAAATAAAGACAAAAGAAAAGATTGATTTATTTAGGATGTCTTTTGTTTGACTTTGATAATTTCACAGGCCAATTTCTGTATTCTGCTCGTAGATAAAGCTTTTTATTCTAAGATTAGCTATAAATAAACCAATTAAGCTTTTTCCTTCGTTGCACTAAAAAATCTACAACAAAATAATTGATAGAATTTTCTTAGATTTTCTATTTTCAAATCAATATAAAAAGTGGTCCAACATTGATGCACAATAAAACGCTTAGCTATTCACAATAATAGCGCGGCATTAGTTCGCCTGTATCGTTCCATCCATGGGGGAATACGCACAGTGTGTGTGAGAATGCAAGCAGCAACGTTCATCTATGTAATTTTGGACAAATAGTAATCAGCGGAAAGTGCACATAAACTACACCTCGGGGAGACTACTGGGGCTTGTTGAATTACTTTTGAAATATACTACATATGATTTGTCGTCGTAAAATAGTAAACTAAACGAAATTTCTTAAATATCAGCTGATACATTCGACGAAGCCAACGTTACTCAGCCGAAACTAAATCACGGACCCATAAAATATACGATTTTTTCATGGTGGATCAGTTTTTTTTTAGCATATTGCAATAAAATGCTAAATTTGCATTAAGAAATAATAATTTAATGTGTTTTTAATGTTTCCTGTGAACTGAAAATGAGCCTCCGCAATTCCAGTTTCAATTTCGTTTTTCTTCAGCACACTTCCGCCAGTAAATCCTAATATTCCACAGCCATGATTCACATAAGAAACGTTTCCATTCACTCTCGTGTAACATATAAGGATCAGAAACCTTCTGTGCCATCGGACCACACATACTCAGAGAAATGTTAACGAAGGAAGAGGCGGAAGAGAGAATTAAACACTGGGAAATACAACCATGACTAAGGCAGGCCACAGTTCTCCTCGGGGAATACAACTTCAAGAGATACAAAAAAGCCTTACTAGAACTAATAAGAAGCAATACTAACAGGACACTGCAGACTAAAAGGACACCTTAAAATACTAGAACTTGAACTAGATAGCTCCTGCAGATTCTCCGAGGGAGACGAAGAGACTCCAATGAATATTCTCTCCAAGCGTGAAGCACTACTCCGTAGGAGGACAAAACATCTGGGGGTATACTGCTTCTCCCCATTTGAGATAAAATCTCTTGACTCACTACGGATATTAAATTTCCTAAGAGAAATAGGCCTAGAGGAGGTTCTCCAGAATGGGAAGTTAATCTAACTATGTGGGGTTTTTGGCATAAACCTCAAACTTCACAAAACCCCAACGGAAAAAGGCCAATGGCGTTAAATCGCATGGTCTGGGCGGCCAATTCTGACCACCAACACGGGAAATTATACAATCAGGAAATGACTAATGCAGAACTTGAATTCTTTCTCGGGCTGTATGACATGTGACACCGTTTTGTTGAAACTGCATGTTGCCCACATCCATATCTTGCAATTTACGTACATAAAAATGGATTATCATGTCGGGATGACGAGCACCATTAACTGTTATGGCTTGACCAACCGCATTTTCAAAGAAGAATGCTCCGATGATGTCTCCAACTCAAAAGTTTCTTAATTAACCAATTTCATTGGTATTTTACTCGAACTAGAGTTTACACAGAAAGACAAAATTCTAGATACTTTTTCCTAGGCATTAATCTAGTTCAATTTAGGAATGGGAAAACTAACTCATTGGATAAAATTTCAAAAATTTGGCTACAAAGCCAACTATTTTCGAAATTTTTGCAACTAGATTTATAATTATGAACAGTTTAGCTCTAGTTGAAGAATGTTCGCTGAGTACAAAGCGTATAAATAATCGGATAACTTAAAAAAATACTATTGGACCCGTGCTGCTCTGCTAGCATTCACACTGTCCACGCACGGTTGTCGAAAAATCTAAAAGACTTTAATTGCTTGGAGGTCTGGTCAACAACAGTTTTACCAACGTATTTGAAGACATTTTTCGTTATTTAAGTCCTGCTTAAACTAAATTAGGCAAAGCTACTAATATTTCAAGACTTTTTCCTCCATAACTTTGTTTCGCTTTTTCAAATTTGCTCTAATTCGTAGGTAGCCTAGGCCCTTATAGTATAAATTCATATTGAAAATTTTATTCAAATCGGTACATTAGTTTTTAAAGTACATCGAAAAAATTTTATGAACAAATTTATTTTCTCCTACGACTATTTCTTTCGCCATTATTCTTGTAGCGATTTTGTTGAAATTTAGCACAATATCAGCCTATGTATGTAGTCAACGTATGGAAATAATTTCAAAAGAATTGGTGCACAAACTTTCTAATTAAATCTAAAAAACCATTCAAAAATATGACAAAACTTTCTGGTAACCCTGGATTTTCCTTTAAAATTTCGCTCTCGCTCGGCTGATTTCGCTGAAATTCAATACCAATTCGAGTTAATAATCAACTCATATTATAAATTTCATCAAAATCGGATAATGCGTTTTTGAGTAAAGACCAATCTCCACACAGCCGACATCCTATTCTGACGGGTAAAAATCAGAAAACTAGAAAGAGATAGACTTTTGCAATTTTCGCTAGGATTGATCGAATAAAAACATCAGAGTCTTCCCATCGGAATTTATAATATTGGTAGTGTGCAACGGTATCGTGTGTGATTATTGTGAGAGTATGCAAATTCCGATGAAGAGTCATATAAATCAGATAAACATGTTCATCTGATTTTGAGGGGAATTGTCTAGCAGATGAAGAATCAGATGGGGAAATGGGAAATGCAGAATCGGACAAAATTAGTAGGATGATTGTTTCTCCCTTTCTGTTTAACGAAAGTTTCCATAAGTGTATCCCATTCTTTCATCAGAATAGGATGTTGGCTGTGTTGAGATTGGCCTTAATCCTTTAAACGGACGGAAATGGATAAATCGATGTAACTTTTGATTCTTTACACAATCCCATACCCTTTAAACCGCTCTCCAAGGAATATTTCTATGCGTTACAGCAATTATGATAGTTTCTTCCACCATAACTTTGGTCCAAATCAAATAAATTAGGGGTCATTTGATAATGCCTAACGTCCGGTGTGTTTTATATCTAAGATCGTCATCCATTAAGAAGAGGCCATAGATCAATAATCCTGCCTGAGTGTGGGAGTGATGCGGAAATCTAAAGTACCAATTATATTGGCACAGGTTTTCTTGTGTATACACACAAGTAATTCTTATAACTTATTTCTTTGATTAATTAAACCTAAAATAAAAGCAATTTAAGATTCTAACCGAAAAAACATCGAATACCATTATTTATAGAAAATTTATATACCACTGTGTTCAAAAAGTAAGGTGAATTTGTAATTTAAACTTCCCGCGTTAACTGAATCGGACAAATGAATTATTTTCAAGTTGGTAGGATATCTGTGACAAATTACATGTCAATATCATCATTAGTTTTTAGTTTACGCTTGGTTTTGTGTACATGCTTCAATGCGCGTTGCGATTCACGTTTGATCTCTTCAATCGACTCAAAACGATTTCCCTGGAGTGGTCTCTTGATCTTTGGGAACAGCCAGAAGTCACACGGTGCTAAATCAGGCGAATACGGTGGTTGTGGAGCGACATGAGTGGAGTTTTTGCGAAAAACTCACGAAAAAATTGAGAAATTTTGGCACCAAACGCGATTTGACTCTTCTGAGTCACAAATGATCCTTCAAAATTGCTTACACTGATCCAATTGATATTGCAAGCATGTCGGCAAGGTTTCGAATTGTTAATCGACGATTTTCGAGCACCAATTCTTTTATTTTCTTGATGTTGTTGCTCATCAATTGACGTCGATGGTCGTCCAGAGCGTTCCAAGTCATCAACACGTTCTCTGCCTTCTTTGAAGTCTTTGTACCACTTGTAAAGATTTTTTTGTGACATAGTCTCGTCACCGAAGGCCATTTCAGCGGCGAAAATTTTATTCCGCAAGCTAAATTTAATAGCAAAATTCGACATCGTAAAAATCGCCAAATTCACTTTTCTTTGTTCACAAAACCAAGCGTAAACTAAAAACTAACGATGATATTGACATGTAATTTGTCACAGATGTCACTAACAGTCCTACCAACTTGAAAAAAATCTCATTTGTCCGATTCGGTTAACGCGGGAAGTTTAAATTAAAAATTCACCTTACATTTTGAACACAGTAGTACATTCCTCTCTTTAAGTATTTGAATAGCTGATAAAGAATAGGAATGCAATTTGCAGCATTAGACACCGCGAGTACGCGAATATGTGTTTGTGTACAATTGCTAAACAAATTTTTCGTTACACCTTTCACAAGATTTTCTATGTTTTAAGATATGTTTACATAAAGTGAAAGAAATGTGTGCATTCAGGTGAGAAGTTTTACTAAAAATATTTCTTTTTGAAAACAATGGGCCCCACAATGGTGGAACAGCTTTAAGTAGCGGTGTTTTCATGTTCCCGTTAGCACCAGAAGCATTTTTATTTTTCTTTGAAGTCAAAGAAAACCTCCTTCACCCAAAGCACTGTATACAATCTCCTCATGGTCGTCGTGGGTGGACATTTGATCTACAATACAATAATGGAACATGCCATTTGCATTCTCTATATTGCAGTTCTCCTTTTATACTTATTATTTCAAATATGGTACACTCGGGTCTCCGGTTTTTTTATGCTATATAAATTCGCAATAAATTGGAAAATCATTTTCTTCTTAAAGGCTACGTTTACACCGACAAATTTTTAGGTCACCTAACTAAAAGTTAGGTTTGGGTCAGACGTGTTTACACCGTACTAGACCTAAGTCTAAAACAACGTCATATGTGAACATTTATAGAACTTGGATATCAAGAAATCAGCTGTTATCTGTCAAAAGTTCTTAAGTCGATTTAAATTGAAGGTAAGTCTGCGATTTAAGTGACCTAACCTAAGTTACTTTGGGTGTGTTTACACCGTCATATTTAGGTCGACCTAAGCAGTTAAGCCTCTTTTTAAGTCTCGGTGTAAACGTAGCCAATGGCTCTTGTAAACGATCAAATTTTTTTACCAATTTTTTTGGTCAAACTTCATGTTTTCATCAAACAATAGCTCAAACGATTAAACCAAAGATCAAATAAATTTGTCAAAACTTGACCGTAATTTCGGTTTTCTCCTTATCGTGACGTGACGTTCGCGTGCCGTACGACTTATCGTGCAAATCAGTTACAATGAGTAATACTGATAATGGGACATTTTTGGCTTTGATTCTTGTCAGACACGCCGCCGTCAATCAAGATTTCCATCAAACACGTCAAACACTTATATTGTTTGACAAACGCGTCAAACATACCTGCATGCTAGCAAATAATTTGACAAACACGTAAAATTTGACAAACAACTTGATCATTTACAGGGGCCTCAAGATACATCTCCAAATCAAACGAGCAAAGAACACGAGCAAACCATTTTTCCTTATAAATGCTCAGTTGATACGAGAGTAAGTATTCTCTTGGTTGGTCTCGTTCCCACTCTCGTTCCCACTCTCGTTCCCACTTTCCATGGTGAGTTACAATATCAATAGCCAGTTCTACATTGGTCTTCAAACGGGCACATTCTTGAAAAATTAGTACGCCAGAAGGGTTCGGCGAATGCTGGGGACATACGCCAGCTCTAACTTGAGTGCAAAATTGAAGAAATGTATATAAATGCACAGTGAAGAAAGGCACATGGAAGACCAGTGTAGCCTTGTCAGCATGGATATGCCCGAGTTGCTTAGGCGCATGTAAGACCAGTATAAAACCGGCCAATGAATACTCGAAAATGTGTGCTTTGCGCGCTCGCCCTTTACGGCACTAACTTTGAATGTGCATTCCTTAAAAACTCTATACGGCTGAATATCGCAAACTGTATGTAAAATTAATAAAATTATCATTGTAATATTTAATCACAGTGATTAAGTTGTCATAGGATCAACATCAACAACAGAACTACTTATAGAAGGCATTTCACCCTAATTCTGTTTACGTTTATCATGCACATTAGGTGTGGTAGTACGTAACTTGTTTCAGACCGTGTGTTTCGATTTTGCTTAAAAATGGCAGTGTAACTTGTTTCAATCACATAAAGTTTGTTTGTGTGTTGTGAGTTTGGTTGAAACACAACCGAACGAAACAAGTTACGTACTACCACCTCTGATGAGTTGTGGTCTAGCTCTGCTAGTGATGAAACTGATCTCATTTTTTCTAGAAGCGTTGTGAATAAGTGAAAAAATTTGTTTCATCAAAAATAATTAGCTCTATACCCGTCTGTCCAACTATTTATATTAAACATTTGTATACTCACAATCTGTGTCCCGATTTTAATGAAGCTTAGGTGGTTTAGATAAACTTGGTTATCCGGTTTGATTTTGGTTGAATTCGTGTATGGAAACTTTTCTTGTAACAAATTCCCATAAGAGTATTCCAACTGAAATCATTTGGCTGACTTACATGTGATTTTTGTTGCACAAAACATTCTTTCGAATCTAACTTAAATCGGATAAGATTTTCGATAAATGTAATAGATGGCATTAGTATTTGAAGGATTTTGATTTTTTAAGGATTTTATCCTTATTCTAACATTATCGGAAGAGTTCCATAGCGATCAGACCGCTGCTATGCCTTTCTCATTGTTCATTTTTATGCCCGCCCGTTTGTCTATAAGATAACTCAAAAACACGTCATCCGATTTTGTTGAAATTTAGAATGTAAGTCGTCTATTCCGTAACCGGATTTGGTTTTGCATTTCAACAAAACAGATCGAGGAGGAGCGAAGTTATAAAGCAAAAACTAGAGCGGTCGGAAAGTTTTGTCGTTTTTTTTAATGGTTTTTTGGATTTAATTGGAGAATTTGTAAAGCAATTTTGTTTAAATTAATTATATTGGTTCACTACATAAATTTCGGTAAAATCTGTCCAAGCATGGTGGAGGAAGAAATAATCCTAGGAGAAAAAAAAGCCGGTTCATAAACTTTTTTTGATGTACTACTGTGTTGAAAATGTAAGATGAATTTTTAATTTAAACTTCCCGCGTTAACCGAATCGGACAAATGAATTTTTTTCAAATTGGTAGGACTGTTAGTGACATCTGTGACAAATTACATGTCAATATCATCATTAGTTTTTAGTTTACGCTTGGTTTTGTGAACAAAGAAAAGTGAATTTGGCGATTTTTACAATATCGAATTTTGTTGAGCAAAGAAACGCCGCCGCTGAAACGTATCGAATGTTACAAAAGGTCTTCGGTGACGAGACTATGTCACAGAAAAATCTTTACAAGTGGTACAAAGACTTCAAAGAAGGCAGAGAACGTGTTGATGACTTGGAACGCTCTGGACGACCATCGACGTCAATTGATGAGCAACACATCAAGAAAATCAAAGAATTGGTGCTCGAAAATCGTCGATTAACAATTCGAGACCTTGCCGACATGCTTGCAATATCAATTGGATCAGTGCTGGCAATTTTGAAGGATCATTTGTGCCTCAGAAGAGTCAAATCGCGTTTGGTGCCAAAATTTCTCAATTTTTTCGAAAAAGAGCGTGAGTTTTTCGCCAAAAACTCCACTCATGTCGCTTCACAACCACCGCGTTCACCTGATTTAGCACCGTGTGACCTCTGGCTGTTCCCAAAGCTCAAGAGACCACTCCGGGGAAATCGTTTTGAGTCGATTGAAGAGATCAAACGTGAATCGCTACGCGCATTGAAGCCTATACCTACATACTTTTAATTCTAATGTACCGATTTGAATAAAATTTACATATTAGATTTGTGCTAGTAGACTCTCAGTTACCTGCAAATTAGAGGATATTTTGAAAATAGGAAACAAAGCTTTCACGGTTTTTCTGTCCTCTTTCGGTTATAGGCCGATTTTCAGTTACTATAGTTTTATATGTGGTTCTGTGGAATAACGTATCTACTGCATAAGAAAAGAGACCCGAGTGTATTTTATAGTAGTATTTTTCCTGTTCATTTTTATGCTTTTTTGCGCTGCCTTTTGCTGTTCCTTGTTTTTCTTTTTTTTAGAATTTTACTTCTTCTCTTCGGAAAATCGTGTTCATACATTTTTAGTTTGGATTGCACTTCCTCATCTCGCGCTGTTTGGCGGCTCAGCTGACTTTACATAGGTTTTTTTTTTTGCACTGCGCTGTTATGCAATCATCAAAACCCAATACATTAATTCGATCTAAACTTGTTTCTTGTATAGAATTGTATAGAATTGTATAGAATTGTATAGAATTGCGCGGATTCGGAACAATATGCGTAGTGTGGCCTTGGGCTTTTATATATATGTTATTTTTTTTAAAACTCGTTTCATTTATTCTTTTATGCGCGCACGATCGCGGTTTTTTTTTTTGTTCTTCAATATATTAGCTTTTTGCATAGAGTGATTTATTTGCAATTATTTGTTGCCACGACTGTATGCGTGTGTAAAGCAATTGTATATTGCAGTAATTACAACGATTTATATTAGTGATTGCAACTAATTGAACTGACTAATTAAATTGCGTCATATGAATAGAGTTTTTCACATTATTATTATTATTTTAATAATGTGTGCTCGTTTATTTTATACAACAATTTCATAAGAATGCGATCGAATAGATCCGCTTTTTTAAATTCAGGAGTATTTTGCGACGAAAGATTTATATGTACCTATTATAATAGGGTAAAGGTGCCATATAGCGGCAAGTTAAGAATAAAAATTTAAAAGAAACTCATATATAATGTCTTTCAAAAGGGACATAACAATTTTATATCTTTATATGAACGCACCCTTAAACATTAATAATAATCTGTCAATGTCAAAACGTAGATTAAAGTCAACATTTTCATCATGGTAAAGTTCACGAACGAGCAACGCTTGGAAATTTTTAAAAATTACTACCGAAATTCCGAGTCGGTGGTCGCAACTTTAAGAGCACTTACTCCAATTTTCGGCCGTAATAATCGTCCCACCCGACAGGCTGTGCGTGCTATAGTGGATAAATTCGAATCAACATTTTCACTATTGGATGTTCCAGTGCCAACGAAACGTCGTACCGCTCGCAGAAATGAAAATATCGCAGCCGTAAGTGAATCAATTCAAAATGAGCCAAATCAGTCCATTTCACGTCGTTCTCAAGAATTGTGGCGTATTTTGCGACAAGATCTTGGCTTACACCCTTACAAGATCAAATTGATTCAGGAACTGAAGCCACTTGACCATTTGAAGCGCCGAAACTTCTCCGTTTGGGCTCTGGCAAAACTGGAAGAAAATTCAGAATTTCATCAAAAAATCATCTTCAGCGATGATGCTCATTTCTGGCTGAATGGCTTCGTCAACAAGCAAAATATGCTTTATTGGACAGCAACAAACCCACATGTGCTTCAAGAGATACCATTGCATCCACAAAAAATCACTGTATGGTGCGGTTTACGTGCCGGAGGCGTGATTGGGCCGTATTTTTTCGTTGATGCGAACGATCGCCATGCCCCCGTCAATGGAGAGCGCTACCGTGCCATGTTAGAAGATTATTTTTGGCCAGAATTAGATCAAATTGATATCGGCGATATGTGGTTTCAACAAGACGGCGCTACAAGCCACACAGCATACGTTACAATCGATTTATTGAAGGAGAAGTTTCAATTGTTATGTCCTTAATGAAAGACCCTTTATTTCGATATACATTCCCTTAAAAAACGTATCCGGAATTTGTTTAAGAGAACACGATATGTGTTCAAATAATCATCAACATTTATTTTCTACTCCCAGTTGATGTGATACACATATGCTAACGATTAATTCAGTCGTCGTAACACTCTTCTTATAGCCATTTGCCGGTATGGCCTTCAGCACCTTCGGCGAATTTTGTGTTATGGCTTCAATTGACTCAAAACATGTTCCACGAAGTGTTAATCTTAACTGGGGGAACAGAAAAAATTCTCAGGGAGCCATATTTGGCAAATACGGTGCTTGATCAATGACATTTGTTGAGTTTTTGGCCACTTACATACAACCATCGATGTGTGGGGCAGCGCATTATCGGTTCAAAATCGAAGAATTGTTCTTCCACGAATCTGGCCTTTTCCGGTAAACATTTTCCCTGAAATGTTTCATAACGCCCAGATAATATTGTTGATACCTTATTGACCCCTTTGGGAAGAATTTCGTGTGGACAACACCACGACAGTTAAAGAAACAATGAGCATGATGTTTTTTTCGGCTTCCGCTCGTTATCAAAACGCCATTCCCAAATTTATTGGCTAGTTTACATGTCAAACTCAAAAAACCACGTATCTTAACCGGTTGTGATGTGTTTCGTGTATGTAGGCTCAAAATCGGCTTGATAAAGCATGCCTCGAACAACTTCTTTTCAAGAAAATTTAAGAAAAATCACAGAGCAACTCAACTAATATGAAACTTGAAAATATGCCTACTTAATCGATTGAATATGTCTTCACTTGATAGTGTAGTTGTGCGAGAGCAAAACCAGAAAAACATACCTAATTCGGTCAATACTGTGCGGATTTTAATCGATCTATATCCATTAGCTTTTCACTAATATTATACATTTTAAGTTACTAGCAGCATTGTTTTTATCACCTTCTGTTAATCCAATTTCACCAATTCTTCCTACTTCAAGCGGAAATTGCTGTGAACATTGACAACATTTAGAGCTCTATCTATGTTAGGTCTCTACCAAAGTGTAACTATGTTATAATAAAGTCTGGAAACTTCCTATCCTTACCGTACTGCCGTTTTTCAAATTTTGCCTGTTCTTTCTCAAACAATTTTCTATCCACTGCTGACATAGATAGAACTAAAAATTTTACGTATGGGTGAAAGAGACACATTATTTTAAAAAACATCCCATTTCTCGCTTTTGGGTAATTTTAAAATGTAAACAATGAAACACAGGCAGAAATTAATATACAAATGCACACACACCAGAAAAAAAAAATTTCGCGCATATTTTTTGGGAAATTTGTAAGATTTGGTCCCATATTTTAGATTCCAAGTGTAATTCATAAGATTCCATCTGATTTTTAAGAACATTTCATTCTCTCTGTTGTGTTGATGGATTTTGCCTTTGAAAAATATATGTACTCTTGCGTATTCTTTCCCCCGTTTGCCACGTGCTTCTTCTGGTTACTTCGCTAGCTTTCCGGACTTTATTCTTAATTACACTTTGGTTTCTACCCCAGAGTACACTAAAGAGAGTTCTCAATTTGTATTCTGATTTGGTCACAATAGTAGTTCGGAAACCATGCTTCCTCATTAAGAGTATTTGTAAAAGAAGGCTCTGTATGTTAGAATATAGAATAGAATTCTTTGCAGCCCTGTAATGCTGCCCAAAAATGTATACACAAAGAATTCTCTCCTTTCTTTTCTCTGTGGTTCTACACCTAAGAATTGACATAAATTGAGTTCCTGCTGTATCCAGAAACATACGAATATCTTCTTTGTCATTTTCTCTAGCAATAGAGACTGAGATAGCTTCGGCATCTAGGATTTACGCGAATAAAGGATAGAAAGATGATTAAGTTAGTAAGTGTTGTTTTACATTTTCTGATTTTCTGAATTTTGTTTTCCTCAGGACTATTAGAAAGGGATTTTCCGACAGAGAGATTGGCTGCAATTTGGTGCAATTACCCTAATTCATGTACAATTTATACATGCTATGAAATTGCTATGATATAAGTACGATATATAGTGGCTTAGCTCTCCTATATCAAAATAAATAACGGATGACGACATTAAATGCATTTTACCATCTAATCAATTTTCACCAATCAAATAAAATGGTGAGATAATGATTGAAACTATTTATACTATGTATGCGCGCAATATTACGCGGAATCGGTTATACGTTAGACGTATAGAATGAGAAGGAGGGTAAAAATGGTGGATTCGAAAATGGTGGGTGTCTTAATCATATGTCATTATAAATTGCATTCTTTTTTTACGATTCTGCGTCTTAATAAATAAATATAAAACGAATTATAGTCAATTTATAAGTTTTTTAGTTTACACAATAATTACCGCGATGTATATCTCTGCATGATTTCGGTCGGATGTTAGTATTTCTTTTGTTGGCAACATATTCATGTACACAAAGTATAGACGCGCAATGATGGAAGTGTAATTTTGTGCGAAACATCAATTACTATAATTAAGATGAAAATGCATTCACTATTCTATTCTATTATTTCAATCTTGTTTGACCATCATTTTTGATTTGTAATTTCTCTATATGAAATACTGGAAAATACTCTTCAGGTTCGCTCTAACATATACCACAGCTCTGTGATCTTTTGATCTTGACGGTACACCTAGGCACTTCTTTAAAGTTGCGTATCCATCAAACGTGCAAAATGTTTTCGAACGCATAAGAATAAAAGAAAAATAGCTATTAAACCAGGCTTATAGTCGATATAGTAGAAATATATCTCGTAGTTAACAAATATGCTACCTTGATCAAAAACAAAACGGAATAACCACCGTGTGGCGCTCCCATCGTTCCGATTTGAGTTCTATTTTTTTTGTTAAATTGGTACATCTGTTATTGATATTACCTCTAAATCTTGGCGTCATAGCTTGACATTTGGAAAAGTCACGTAGCCAAGAGTACATCTATCTCTGTGTGTGTTGGCGATTTTTTACAATTTTATGCAAAAAAGAGACCGTGTTGACGTCGGAAAAGACATGATTTGCGAGGCTGAATCTGATCCCACATTCATCAAAAGGATCATTACTGGAGACGAGACGTGGGTTTGTGAGTACGACACGCAATCCAGACATCAGGCAAATGAATCGCGTTCACTAAATGAGCCGAGACCAAAAAACCACGTCGTTTTCAGTCAAAAAAGAAGGCAATGCTCACGGTTTTCATGGATTACAACGGTGTAAAGAAACATCAAATTTACTAATATTTTCCCCTACGACTATTACTTTCTTCACTATTCTTGGACCGATTTCACTGAAATTTACCATGGTATCGTCTCTTAATATAGTCAACCCATGTAAATATGTAATTTAAACAAAATAATTCCACAAATTTTCAAATTACATCCAAAAAACCATAAGCAAAAAAACGACAAAACTTTCTGGTCATCCTGGTTTTTTGCTTAATAACTTCATTCCTCCTCAGTCGATTTTGCTGAAATGCAATACTAAATCCAGTTAAGCAATGAGTTACTCACGTTCTAAATTTCATTAAAATCGGATAACGTGTTTTTGAGTTATCTAGTATATGGACGGACGGGCGGACGGACAGATTGACGGACATGCGGAAGTTGATATAGCTTTCGAGTCTATACACAACCATACCCCTTGAAACGATTCTACGATAATTAGTTCGATGTATTGTGACAAAACTAATATACCCTCTTGTAAAGGGTGCGGCATTTTTTGGTCCGTTCGGTATCTTTTGATTCGTGGTTATTTCGTCAAGTGACAGAAATTCACTAATGTAAGAGTTGAAAAATAGGATACAACTGAATTTGGTTTGGTAAAACAATTGAGAGGTTTAAGACAAAAACAGTAAAAAAGGCAAATGAACAGACTAGTAGAGATAGTGTAGAATGGTCTAGTTGGTTAAGACCTCGACCTCGCCTCATGAGACTGATGATATCCTGGTTCAAGTCCAGGTCTCGGTTCTTCATTTTTTCTCTACTTTTCTTTGCCTTACACTAAGGTAACCGAAATCTTTTATGCAGACTTGTCAGTTCTCAATATGGAGAACTTTGCAGAAATAACGTATCGAAATGTTGCAACGACCAACGCTTGACGAATTGGCTTCAAAATTGCAGAAACTCGTCTTAACACATTACACCTGAGATATTAAGAGCTGGTATTTTTCATCTCGTGAACAGCTGGGAGAAATTGATAGTTTTAACCGTTGAAACCTAGTATTTATAAGATTTCAAAAGGTATAAGGCCTGGTGACTGCAAATACCGAAGACCTGAAGGGGGTAGTACATAACTTGTTTCAGACCGTATGTTTCGACTTTTCATAAAAATGGCAGCGTAACTTGTTTCAATCACATGAAGGTTGTTTGTGTATTGTGAGTTTGGTCGCAACACAGTCTTTGAAACAAGTTGCGTTCTACCGCCTTTAGTCGATCCAGAAAGTCTTCCTGTTAGACCTTGTTTTGCAAAACAAAACTTGCAATGGCTGTAAGAACTGCGCAATCTATATATATTCAAGATTTTGAGTAGGTACAACTTCCTTACAGGAGCATACTACTTATAAGATCATCTATGAAGCAGTGTGATTTGGGAAAATATTGAAAATTGAATTGTTGGAATTGTTGGTATGGTAAGATTCATGACTTTTCGTTACAGTCTTACATTTTAATTGGGTAGTGTCGACTGAGGCTATTAGGATTTTACCTGGTTTGTAAGTCTGGAATGTACTTATACTATCCTATATATTTTATACATAGACATACATTGAAATAACCGCAATCTTATTTATTTAGGGCCGGCCCATTCTCTAAATTAGTATCGTCCAGGTTTTTCTATCAGTGTCGCCATGAACGGTAATCCTTCGTTTTCCTGAAACACTTCCTCGATGGAAGCATGAAGTTGGATCATTGTCTATATTATCATTACTACTGCTGGACTGCTACATACTTGAAATTGATTATTCTCACTTTGAAGTTGAAAAAGTATAGCTTTTTAGGTCATATTTTATTGAAGTGAAACATTTCTATTGGGGCGACTAGCAAAAATTATGTCACGATTTTTTGTGACGAATCGTTACATTACAAAAAATCTCATTATATGGACGTCCTAGAAGATTACAATGTTCGGCAATATTGTGGAGGTTATAATGAGGATTATTTCCGTTGAAGATCAAATTATTCTATCTGCCACCATATTGGCGCTGTAGTCGTTACACATTTTTGAACTTTTTATATATAGGTCATAGACGATTGAAATGTTCGGCAAAGTTGTGGAGGTTTTTATGAGGATTATTCCCGCCGAAGACCCAATATAGTTCTAACTCCCACCACATAAAATATGTCAGACTTCATAGAGTTTCTAATGAACATTCTTCAACAATAAAAGTCTAATAACTTTTAGAGTTGCATAAAATTTGTAAATAAAATCTATTCGAATGGAATACGTGTGTCCTAGTCTCTCAGATTAACATAATTAGCCAATTTATTTTCTTATTAACTTACTAGACATAGTTTATTCGCAATTGCAGATTTGATATTTCATTTTTCATAATTATCTATGCTTTTAATGATTAGCAAATCGAAATCTAAAATCATGTAATATTGAGAAATTTTTAACTAACGCAATTATGTATGCAAAAAGTTCTTCGAATAAGTTATTTTGTGATCATGTAAAATTTAAATTGCTTTCCAAAGATTGATTCTTAATTAGAAAAAAAAAGAAGATAAATAAGAAATAAAATAAATCCAATAAAATCCATCAATCTCAAAAGGACAGATAAAATATTTCATGATTTTCTTATATTGCTTTTGGTTGCGAAAAAGAAAGAAATACATACGGACCTTCTATACAGCGCAGAATTCTGCAAGTACGATTGCAATATAGTAAAAATTTCGGCTACCCTTCTACAGGATACGTCAACTTTTAGTTCGTTTTCGAAATGCATATTAAATAAAAATGCAACACTTCATTTTCGATTCCTTCCGATTAAGAATGGAATACGATTTCATTGGAATGATTGTCTCGGCTGGATTTGCAGTAGCCCATTCTGTCGACCCAATTTTTCAGTACATTTTCAATCGTTTAAGCCTCTATTTCACCACTTTAATTGCATTTTTCAAAGTCTCAATCGTGTCTGGATGATTAGCAAAACATCTGTCCTTAACGGTTTCCCTCAAATAATAGTCCAACGGAGTTAAATCGCAGCTCCTATGCAGCCAGTTGACATCGCCATTACGACTGATAATGCAGTTTTCAAAGATAGGGCTCAAAACGTAGATTATAGCGTTGGTTGTGTGGGAAGTGATACCGTCCTGTTGAAAACAAATATCGGCCAAGTCTTTCTCTTCAATCGTAGGGAATAAAAAATCAGTTAACATGCTACGATAACGGTCATCATTGACTGTTAGTGCAGCTCCTTGCTCTTTTTTGAAAAAAAATGGCCCTCTGATGCCTTTATACCATGTTCCACACCATGAAGTCACTTGTTTTTGGTGCATTGGCTTCTCAATTGTTACGTGTGCATTATCTGTGACCCAAATACGGCAATTTTGCTTTTTCACATAACCGCCGACGTGAAAATGATCTTCATCGGAAAAGATGATTTTTTTTTTAAAAAAAGTTTCGGCAACTGACTCACTAGTCTGGAAATAAATTTTCAATATTTCCCCCAACGTTAATCAAGCGTATATCAACTCAATATAATACTGAATTTCAGTCACTTGACAGATGACATTAGAGTTGTGAGTGGCGAAATAACCGCTAGTTTAAAAATGAACCAAAAGATGCCGCTCCCTTTATAACACGGTCTTTCAGTATAATAGAGACAGTATACGAAATAGAAACTGAAGAGAAATTAGACGCGATTCGCTGAGTTCTTACCTACTTTTGAGAGAATAAAAAGTTCGCCATTCGAATGGGACAAAAAACAAACAAGATTTTTTCTAAATTTTTCCACTGTAAACTAATACGATCCGATATGAGGATCAAGCTGAGCTGACTGGTTATCTGATCCGGTAATTTTCACTAGAAACTTGTTAGCGACCCTAGAATGGTGGCACTAGATCTATGTAGGCTAAATGTGGAACTAGAATGCTAGTTAAAAATTCATACGTAGATTTCGATTAAATTTTCTAGTGGCTGCCACCTTGTTGCTCACTCTAGCTCGATCTAATGAGAATTTAGCCAAATTTGGTTTATAAAGATGGTTCCTAAAAGGAGAGAAACACAGGACCGAGTCTTGTAACATTTTTTCCTATTATATTAGAGCGAAATCGTATTGTAGGACGTAACTCTACTATACTTGTATATTATTGTGTCTTTCATTAAAGACATAACAATTCTGTAATTTATTGTAATTTATTGATTGTAACGTGTGCTGTGTGGCTTGTAGCGCTGTCTTGTTGAAACCACATATCGCCGATAACAATTTCATCTAATTCTGGCCAAAAATAATCCTCCAACATGGCACGGTAGCGCTCTCCATTGACGGTAACATGGCGATCGTTCGCATCAACGAAAAAATATGGCCCAATCAAGCCTCCGGCATGTAAACCGCATCATACAGTAATTTTTTGTGGATGCAATGGTGTCTCTTGAAGCACATGTGGGTTTGTTGCTGTCCAATAACGCATATTTTGCTTGTTGACGAAGCCATTCAGCCAGAAATGAGCTTCATCGCTGAAGATGATATTTTGATGAAATTCTGGATTTTCTTTCGGTAGTAATTTTTAATAATTTCCAAGCGTTGCTCGTTCGTGAACTTTACCATGATGAAAATGTTGACTTTAATCTACGTTTTGACATTGACAGGTCATTATTAATGTTTAAGGGTACGTTCATATAAAGATGCAAATTTGTTATGTCCCTATTAAAAGACACTATATGTGCTTTTTATAACATTTTGCTTGATAACATGGTGTGATACAGTACGAAACGTATTTACCGGATTGGTATTAATTTTTCAGGTTTGTCTTAACACGGAACGTATTCTAGAATGTTTTTTAGGAGGTTCGTATGTATAACACTATCTGCACTATAATATCTCATACGCATAAAATTATTGGCAATATAATATTGAAGGTATATCTCTGCAAGTCGCGCGGGCATGGTTCATTTGTGCGGTAATTTTTTTTTTTCGTTTTTTTTTTCTATGCAAATAATCGTTCTGCTCTGCAAATTTTGGAACCAGCCTATTTTATATATATTCGCTGAGAATTTCTGCACTGATAATCATCCGGTCACAAAGTTGTATTTGTTTTAACCAATACAATAAAAATTACGCGAAAAAAATTATAATCTAATTGAAAAAAAGCGGAATCTAAAATTTGTGGTTATTTTTAAATATAAAGTAATTTTCGCTGACTGAATTTTTGTATTGTGATTAAAAACCGTCAAAATGAGAGATCTAAGATATTTATGTACAATAAAATTCCGTAATTCCTTAAGCATAGTATAGACTTCAAACGAAATTGTTTTTGTCATATTCAATCTAACCTAATATTATAAAGAGGAAAGATTTGTATTTTTGTTTGTAACGAATAAACTCAAAAACTACTGGATGGATTTCAAAAATTCTTTCACCATTAGGGATCCCTACTAAAACTTAAATAATGTAGCTCCGCGTAAATCTGTATCCAATAATCCTCACATTCATGTCTGTCGCGTCTAATATTCTCTGTAGTCTAACTTCATGCACAAAAACCCTAATTGAGACTTTATGACTATTGCTTTCAATCACCCGATATTTCGTGTCATTAGCGACGGCTTGGGTCCCATTGATCCATTGTAGGTCCTCTATAGTCTCCAGACTGGCGTCAGGCGCTCGGACCTCCAGCGAACTCGTCGGTGGGACCCCAGACTACCACCTCTCTCTATCTCCGTAAATTTCCACAAAATTCTACAAAATTAAATTACTTAAGCTATAAAATAAAAATGTACAAAAATGTAAATAAAGTCCTGCAAAAAGATACATTTACTCTACGTTTATCCCAAAATGTTTAAAAAATAAATGCCCACCCGTGCGAAGCCGGGAGGAGCCGCTAGTTTGTCATATTCTTGAGAAAAAATATCTTAGCGTAGGAAAAAATGAGCAAAGCCAAGCATAGCAGTGAATTTACATTTTCTATATAACGGCCGGACCACTATGGAACTTTCCCGATAATGTCATCAAATATTCATTTCAGTTCTCCTATTCTAAATGTACATTCCAAGTTTCATGAAAATGTGACTACCATTCACCGAATTATTAACATTTTTCTACTTCGGCTCCCTCAACCCCATCAAACGGAGACGCACTCTATATTTTCAATTGGCCTATCCAGAATGTACATACCAGGTTTTAAGAAAATCCGCCCATTATTGAGTGGATTATTGAAGTTTCTCTATTTTTGCCCCACACAACCCTTCACCGAATGGAAACATTTCCTATCTTCTCAGTTGGACCATTCCAAATGTACGTTCCAAGTTTTATTAAAATCTGACTATTATTGGCCGAAATAGGGAAGTTTCTATATTTCCACAACATTTTTAAAACAGAGTTTTGCGCATTAGTATTACCAGAAGTGAATTCCGTTGAAAAGTTGATATGTTCTGACTTCGATCTTAGTACATAAACTGTGCAAATCTCATCAAAATTGGACGTGCAGTTTCGGTTTTACAAGTACTGCAAATATAGACTATATTTGGACAAAACGTATTCTTTGACAGTGTTGCCATATTCGAATATGGACCAAAAACTAATCAGATCTAAGTTAATGTTCAATACATAAACTGAATAAATTCTGTCGAAATCAGCTCAGCTGTTCAGTCTGCACCGTGCCCACAAAATTTTTTCGTTTTTAGACAAAAAAAGCGTTAGTCGTGCCGTAAATTAAGTTCGCCCCGAATCTAACATCATCTCGTATTTGACGCAACACCAAAACGGTGAAAGTTTCATGGAAGTCGGACCTTCCACTTTTTTATTTTATTAACGATTTAAAGAAGCGGATGGACGGACGGACAGACGGACATCGCGCTAATTATTTTTGATGAAACGGATTTTGGACTCATTTTCATCTTTCTAGCCCTTCTAGAAGAAAAGTTAGGTTTTCGCACAATTATAATAGTTTCCTATAAACATTCGTTCATCGGGAATATAATAATTGACACTTGGTGGCTGATGTGGGGAAAAAACCTTGTAATGGTAAAATTAATGTCATATACTTATTTAATTTTTTTTTCGGTTTTTATTTGACAACTAGAGGGATACATGTTCTAAGGGGGGCTGTTAGGAATTTCAGTTTACAAATCATTGGATTTTAAAAATAATCCCCTTCAAGCGTTGTATTCTAATACTACTCCCATAACTACTACCCCCTCGACCACTCCTTTTGGCTGATAGATATGGAGATATATTTCGCAGCTGCCTAACAGCCAGAGATAGACCTATTCAGTCCCCATGAAAATCGCTAATCTTTGGAGAACATTGCAATCGTCTCTAAACTGTATATAAAAAGTTCGATTGTTTGAAAGTTTTGATTGACTACAGGCGCCAATGCAGTGAGAGATACAACTTTGTAGCTTGCATCAAAAATGTCCGCCATGAAAATCTGAACAAAAATTTTCTCAGATTATAATCGCATTCGAAAAGGACGTTCAAACACCTCTTTAGTAATACCTTTGACCCCCGATCTTCTCCACTTTCCCACAAAGAAAATCCTGGACTTTTGCATATATTATAACATTTTTTAAAGCATAGCAAGTAAACTCCCGTACCAATTCTTTAGGTGTTCCGCAAAAAGTGGTTCAGAATTTTTTTCTTGTATTAGGTATGTAAGCTTTTTATGGCATATGGTAGATACCACCAGAGGGTATAATATTATAATAGTTTTATGGCTATATTTGTAGCACATAGAAATAATCATCGTAGAAGGGTTTCAAAGGTATAAAGGGTATAAAGAGTCAAAAGTTATATCGATTTCTGCATGTCCGTCCGTCCGTCTGTTCATCAATATAGAAGATAACACAAAAATGCGTTATTCGATTTTGATGAAATTTACAATGTTAGTTAGTTCTTCCTTAACTTGATTTGGTATTGTATTTCAGCAAAATCGACCGAGGGGAATGCCATAGAGCGTCAAAAAATAGGCTATAGACCGATTTTCAGTTACTATATATCTTTTTCAAGCATGTTTGAAGTATCTTCATTCTTGAGGTGTAAAATATCTTTCGATTCCGTACAATCGATACCTTTACATCGATATGGGTATTAGCATGCATGACATAAACTCTGTTGCTGCTGTTAATTCATAAAAAAGGCGTGGGTTACTAATTAACGCATGCTCGCATTTATGTTTGCAAAAATATTCTAAAAAAAAAAAACATGTATGTGAGTACAGAAACATATTTCGCAGTGCTTTAATAAATTGCATTTTGAATACAAAATTTCCACCTTTTTTGAATATGAAATACTCTTAAGTTTCGTATAAGGCTAGGTTTAGGTGCCAGAAATATCACGCGTTATAAAAACCGTGCCTTCCATGCCTCCCCTTGTATGAATTCGTTGCTGGTAACTGCACTCGTTAATATAACGAATTTTTATTCTACATCGCGTTATATCGGAACCGCGTTGTGTAAGTACTGTCATATACAAGAGTTGCTGGTATAACAATACTAGTTTTAACCTATATAAAATCCCTTTAAACTCTATCTATAAAGCAGGGGTTTTCAACATTTTCCTATGCACGTTACATCTAGGTACTTCCCAGAATGAATTTGACCCTTGTGACTAACTCTGTCCGTCATTCAACGTGTGCTTTCCTAGATTTCGTAACATAGATTTTAATAATTAGGATGGTCTGTGCCCGCAAAGTGTTAGACGAAGGACTTCCAAAGTTTTCTCGATAGATTAAAAATGCACAAACATGAAGCTGGCTAAACAATTGCAGGTATCACCTCAACCTATATGAGGGAAGCGAGCTTCTACAAACTGGTGAAACTATTACGCCACAACTTTATTCAGGTGTAATAAAAGTAAGGGACGGGATAAGAAGCCTTATCATACCAGGAATCTCGACAAGTGTTTTTATTTAAAGACAGCGTTCGTTTCCGTATTGCGCTTTGAATAAAAACTGCCAAAACTGTTGAAGTTAGCCTGGGAATTTCTTCCATTTGTGCCTTAATTTTCAAATATTAGCCGCTTGAGATTACGGCTTCTTCCGATCAATACGGAGACAATTAAGTGAAATTGAAGACGTTCAAGAATGGCTTAATGATTTCTGGACTCACAATTTTCTTAGAAACTCTTCTTTTGCTAGTTTCAAGAAAAGTCGATAATTTCCATATTTTGATTATTATGGATTTTAAGCTTTTTATTTTCTTTTTTTCGCTTTTATTTTATTTTTATTTTTATTTAATTTGTTAACATTTTTATTTACAGCAGCGTAAGCTGTCACCGACATGGGCAGTGAGCATTACTGCTTGAGGTGGAACAATCATCAATCCAACCTATTAGGGGTGTTTAGTCAATTATTACAGGACGAGAGTCTGGTGGACGTCACATTAGCTTGTTCTGAGGGCGCTTCCATCAGAGCCCATAAGGTAAGAGTTATTTTTTTTTTTTAATAAAATAAATCCCAGTTCAATAACCTTTTTTAAAAGAATATAATTATGGTGACAGATTAGGAAAGACCTGGGAAAACTACAGTTCACTAGTTTATGACAAAATACAAATTTAACTTAGCTTTCTGTGTTAAACGACAATGGACATGTCTTTTTTACAAATACTATTAACAAGGAGGCATGCTTTGCTACGCTGCAATGGCACCCAAAGTTAATGCACAAAGAATTGAAGAGTTTCATTCAGTTAGCTTCATACCATTTTTAAATTTCTCCTGCATACATGAACTGTAATCAATTCCGTCCAAAAAATATTCCAATTTCTTTGGGTAATACTTGTATTATGAATATCAATTAGTCGAAGTAAGGAATGGTTAGCTAATTTCGACCTAACTACGTCGTTGACCTTCATTAGAATAGATACAATGGGCCAGTAAGACCTACTTGCTCACGACCGTTACTGTGTGGTCCTGTCTATACAATGCAATACAATAGACGTACAATGAATATCAGTAATATTTTCTACAGAGCCTCTTTCACGTCTAAAGCTTTGTTTCAAGTCCGTTTATAGCAAAACTAAAGATTTCGTTCGATAAGCATCCCGAAAATTCAGTGCAAGGTTTAGTGGTAAATTCGAATTCCTAGCCAGAAATTATGTATTCTGACTAGGAACGTAGGAACAAATTAATTAAAAGTATATAATGAGATACTGCTTAGATAAATGAGTCTGGTTTGTCGAAACATTTATTAATGTACTAAGGGTGATCCATCGAACTAGATAGCTACTGCAGATTCTGCGAGGGGGACGAAGGGACTCCAATGCACATTATCTCCGACTGTGAACCACTACTCCGCAGGAGGAGAAAACACTTGGCGGTGTAAGAGTTAAAAATAGGATACAACTGAATTTGGTAAAACAATTGAGAGGTTTGACAAAAACAGTTGTAATGATTTGAATAATATTGGCTGGTCGATATAGAGTAGAATGGTCTAGTCGGTTAAGACCTCGCCTCATGAGACTGACGAGACCCGGGTTCGAAACTTGGTCTCGGTTCTTCACTTTTTCTCTACTTTTCTTTGCCTTACAGCGGCATACTGCTTCTCCCCAATTCAAATACAATCCACTCCGGATACTAAAATTCCTCCGAGATATAGGCCTGGAGGAGGTGCTCTAGAATGGGAAGTTAACCGAACTATTGTACTAAAGAAGACGGATACAATAGATCTTAAAGGTCGCAGTACATGGACACCCTAAAACTTAATCTTAAGGTTGATCGAAAAAGGACTCACTCCATTGTCTTGTGTTGTCCATTTTTTCGCTTTGTGTTAGAAGTAAAACATAATGATATCTCAGTTAGTCGTAATATCATAGACTTCGTATTTAGGTGTACTCTATCCAGAAAAAATTAACAAATCTAAGAGTAAAGAAGGAATATTCGTAATTTCATACAATTTTAAATATTGTTGCGGTCACATTTGATTCGTGTGAATTAAGCCGAACATTCTAGCGTTTTTAATTTATTTTCTTTTTATTACAAATTATTCTTAATGTTAAAAGCTATAAAATTTATTCGTCGGCTTATTTTGCCATTTTCTTACTGTGTGAAAATCCAGTCCCTATTTCTAATTATTTTCTTGTTTCGATTCGATTCGATATTCTCGCTTATCCCTGGGAATGATTTTATTGGAAAATTTCATGCTTAACAACTAACTCCTATAAGAAAGTTCATTTACTCGTAATGGTATAGAATATTGTATGGTATTCTCATTCATGTAACTAATGAGACCAAAGTGGTGTAACTATACACGTATATCTGCATTTAGTTGTCAAATGTTTTGTCCATTACAATACATGTATTACATGTATTCCTGTGTATATGGTTGATGCAAATTTGTGTCTTACATGCCTATTCTGACGAAAACTGTCTCGGATTCTATTAATTTGGCTAGGATTTTCATAAAACTTGGAATGTACATAGGCTAGATAGGCCAATTTAACAGATAGGAAAAAAATCAAGGGACATAAAGGAAAGATTTTTTCAAAAACTACACAAGTAGCAAAATTTAGTATCAAAATGATTGCAAAACTATTTGTAGACCATCATACTTATTATGAACGTAGTCATAACTGTAATGACGTCACTGTCATAACTTTTTTAAAGACTAATTCGTATTCTGATGCGCTCATAATTCACAATTGTCGCAAAAAATTATCACACGTTGTAACCGAAAATATTTTGCATCATAACGAAATTTTATATTTGATCCATGAGTGAATTACCTCTCTATTCTAAGCGCAGTCATAACAAGTTCTGACAGTCATAACATGACGTCATTGTCATAACTTTTTTTAAAAAACTATTTGGTATGCTGACTCGGTCATAACGAATAACTGTCATAAAAAAGATCATAAGTTGTGACCGAAAATATTTTACATCATAACGAAATTTTATATGTGTTCTCTGAATGATTTAATTGATAAATATGGAATAATTTCCACCATTTTTTAAAACACCCAAATAATTTTACACCTATTGAAACATTTTTTAAACCTATACCAACATTTTCGTGAGTATTTCTCAAATAAGCATGACAACTCGCTCAAATTATAACAGTTTAAACTGTTATAAATTCAAATTTTGGACATAGTTATGACTCGTTTGCCAGAATACGAATTTTCTCAGTTGTCATAATATTTGCAATTCACTAAAAATGTATCACAATGACTGTATAGGTCTGAAAATTTCTTGCATTCCATAATTAATTGGATGAAATGGTATGGCTAAAATATTTGTTGACATAGAGTTATATTAGTTAGTCAGAAAGGAAATGAATTAGGGAGGACCTAGTAAAGTTACTCACGATTGAATAAGAATTTTAAGCCTTAGTTATGTTAACGAAACGGAAAGATAACGGTGACGGGAACGAAATGCGATGCAGTTATATTGACAAAAGCATCGCTTCACTTTTTGACATTTGACAAATTCACTGTCAATCAATTTTGTTGTTTGATTCTAAATAAAAAGGTATAAGACTTGTTTAGGAAAAATAATGAAAAATGGCTCACAACTTCTATATCATGGTTTTACTTTTAATTATTGAATTAAAACGACAGCGGATATTCTTTAATTTTTTCGATTAACATTTTGCTATGAATTTCAAAACTGCCGCCATCCATTTTTATAAAATTTTCGATCTGTTTGACATAAAAAGTTCGTTCACAATAGTATGAAAAAAGGAGCACAATCGTCAAAAAACGGAACGGACTCAAATTAAATTGAATCAAATTTTACGTCTACATAACAGTCGGCCATGCAATTTCGTGAATTTGTTTTTTTCATTCCGTCGCCGTTCCGTCTCCGTTCCGTTTCCGTTTCGGTAACATAACTAAGGCTTTAGACTTATCGTGACACACAATGTTTTAAAAACTATTACAAAATAAAAAATGTACAAAAAGTTGAATTCAAAATTTTATAAATTTATATCAGATTGACATTTTCAAATGTAAATATTATTATCATTAATTCAAATTATAATCAATTCACGATATGTTTGTAATACGTATACAAGTCCCAATGCTCTTTCAGGTTTCGGTTCGTTTGTATTGTATATTTTAAAAAAGCGAAACTATGTAATCCGGTCATTTTGTGAAGGCGGTAATTTAAATTCAAAGAAATTTATGGTCAGTCGTGACAAATTTTGAATCTTCCTATATAATTTACGTTTCAAATTCAAATTGACGAACATCTTCCTTTAGCCTTTTGCATCATAGGAGGATTGGATTGGAGGAAATTAGAAACCTGTTAAACAAATAAACGTCGACATGATATAATATCAAAAAACATGAAATTGATTATGTAACGTTAAATATAGACATGATTTGTCTTCTTTATTTTTTTTTTAAAGTAAGAATTAAGTTATTTTCATGTTTGTTGAAATAATCGCATCTAAAACAGCGATTTTCAATCTTCTGCGGACTATGGAAGAACTCTTCTAGCCCGTGTGTTTGTATAGAGATCTTTCACGAAAGGCAGATTGAAGATCATTGATATGTGTATATCGCCTTAGATATAAGGAACTGATCAAGGGGAAGAAGTAAAAAGATTAGTTAATTTGTTTGAGATTAAGGAAGAGTTTTTTTTTTTTTTTGCTTCTTCCATCTTGATCATCATCATGATCATCATCATCATCATCAACAAAATTCCAACAAGTGATATATATTTTCAATGTATATTCTTATAAGGCATTGGAGCAGTCCGTAAATCACGACTAGGAATTTGTATCTTACATGGTTCGTGTACAAAATGTCATTCATTCATTTCAGTATAAATATTATAATTTACCGATCGGCGGTAATGGAGAGACGAAAATTTCCCTTCAATATCATTTTACCGAAATATAATACGGAAATGGTACGTTTTTGTGAGTGACGAATGGATAGAGTGTAGGTGGAATTATTACCGCATTTACACTATTATTTATTATTTTGCCAGATATTTTTAGTTTCAGTAAATTGTGTTTAAAATTGTATTTAAAATACATTATTTTAAATAATCATTAATAAAATCACTGCTTAATAATAATCGCGTGAAAAGTTTCTATCTGAAAACTAACCCTACCCTGGAGCAGGGTAAGTGGCAAATAAAACGAGCAGGAGTAGGAGAAAGTTTTAATTCAAATGTTTGTAGCGCTGCTTAGCAACCATATTGTAATTAAATGACAAACTTTTAGCTAATACACTTTTAATGGTAGAAAACTGAACTAATTAGGGTGTAATAGTTACACCTGGTCTGAAAGTAGTGTAGGATTTGCTTTTTTGTTGTTTTTGTTTTCAATGTAAAAATTTGCTCTACCCTAGAGCAAGTGGCAAATAAAGCAGACCTATTATTTAATACTACTAGGGTTTTATCCGTCTTAAGACGGGCTCCTAGATATTTCAGTTTACAAATCACTGTAAATTAACCATATTAATTCAAGCGTAGCATCTTAATTCGTAGCATTAGGAATCAATTGTAGCACTCACATGGTCATCCAAGTATACTTTTAGTATATGGTATTTACCTCGTTCCCGTAATACCACGTAATACCACGTAATACCAATAATCGGAATATGTTGATTTTTGTATTCTCAGTACTGACAATCCTTCTTGATGATTAACAGAGAAATATTTCCAAAGACAAATATTTCGTTTTCGCGGGGAAACCAGGTTTTGCTCAAATCTGACAAAATATTTAATCAATTCTAAACATCGAGTTGTAACCTTTATGATTTTGCATTTAGGAAAATAAGCACTATTAATATTATGCAATCAAATTGAACACCACAGAGGTCGTACAGGTAGTTGATGTAGGGGACGTTGTGGACTATTGGCCTATCCCTAACTGTTCAAATTTGACAAACAACTTCTACGTGGTGGGAAATGAGAAGGATGGTTTTACATTAAAAGATACGAATGATATTTAATAACTAGAGTTGTACAATTAAGTGGTTACCAAATCAATATTGTTTTGCAAATTCTGATATAAACTGAACCAGCAAAAACAATATTAAAAAATCCAATTGACTCTGGTCCCCTAAGAACTTAGTAATTCTATAGACATAGTGTGAAAATGTAGATACTACCTTGATCAAAAACAAAACGGAATAACCACTGTGTGGCGCTCCCATCGTTTCGATTTGAGTTCTGTTTTTTTTTTTTTGTTAAAGTTACGTAGCCAAGAGTACATCTATCTCTGTGTGTGTTGGCGATTTTTTACAATTTTATGCAAAAAAGAGACGGTGTTGACGTCGCAAAAGACATGATTTGCGAGGCTGAATCTGATCCCACATTCATCAAAAGGATCATTACTTGAGGCGAGACGTGGGTTTATGAGTACGACACGCAATCCAGACATCAGGCAAGTGAATGGCGTTCACCAAATGAGCCAAGACCAAAAAACCACGTCATTTTCAGTCAAAAAAGAAGGCAATGCTCACGGTTTTCATGGATTACAACGTTGTAGTGCGTCATGAATTTTTGCCAGAAGGCCAGACAGTAAACAAAGAGTATTATTTTGGCGTTATGAGACGTTTGCGTGAAGCAATTCGCCGAAAGAGACCAGAATTGTGGGCAGAAAACTCATGGATTTTGCACCATGATAACGCACCGTCGCACAGTGCCATCATTATTCGTAATTTTTTGACGAAAAATGCAACACATACCATCCAACAGCCACCGAATTCACCTGATTTGGCTCCCTGTGACTTCTTTCTGTTCAATCGAGTTAAGAAACCATTACGGGGAACGCGTTCCAGCAGCCGAGAGGAAGTAATGGAAAAATCGCCAACACACACAGAGATAGATGTACTCTTGGCTACGTAACTTTTGCAAATGTCAAGCTATGACGCTAAGATTTAGAGGGAATATCAATAACAGATGTATCAATTTAACAAAAAAAAACAGAACTCAAATCAGAACGATGGGAGCTTTACACGGCGGCCATTCCGGTTTATTTTTGATCAAGGTAGTATTAAATCTAAAGAAAGCTTCTGCCTAATATATTTTGTTAAACCAATAAATACTTTTGTTTGACTGGAAAAAAAATCCAGCTGCATTTCTCATGGCATTCAATATATCGGAATTAAATTAATTGCGGTTCATCATGGTTTTGTGTTGCCTCAAAACCAAAATAAATTTGTTCTTCTCATATATGGTCGACCATTTCAGTAATTCCAATGTTTCTTTTATACCATCTCTCTCCTATATTATTCCAAAAACCAAAAAAAGCAGTGTTCAGAGAGTTCACATCGTCATGATATATACCTTTGATCTCTACTTTATATCATTTAATTACATAAATTTAAACGCCAACAAGGAGGAGTCAGTTAAGCAACTGCACTAAATCCGGACGCATTTCATACAGTTTGTAGCACAGATTAAAAGTTTATCTGGTCTTCTTTCAAATGAGAAACCCATAAGCATGTTGTTTTGATTTTCCTTTTTGCAAATGTTTCTTTTTTTATCCTCTTGCGTTTGATATAAATCAATGATCTGAGAATATAGGGCTAAGGAAAAAACACCTGTGAATGCGGATATATAGGCACAAGTTCGGTATACTAAATGGGGGAGATAGGTTATGAACTTTGTGGGAACAGTTAATCAATGGGCAAATTCAGTGGGCAGCGGCAATCCAATGGAGGGAATTTTTTTTTCTGTTGTTTTGCTTTTCATTCTGCATCAGGATTCATTGGATATGATCTCCAGAAGAAAATTTGGATTTTGAATAAACACAACATTGCCGCAGTTTGTTTGTTCTTTTTTTTGTATCTCCAATTTGTGTATTGATTTTTTTAAAGCTTTTCAATCAACTAATTTAGTCCAATATTCAACACTCTTTGCTATATTTTGGTAGCTATTTTATTGGTTTATATTCTCTGGAAAATCGGCGAAAAGTGTCTGATTTTAATGGTCTACTTTTATCAAATTCTTAATGGAACAATTTATCGTTGATGTTGAGATCTGTGGTGTCATTACGAGAAAAGCTGGAATGGAATTTTGTATTTTGATGCAACTGAATTTTCGATTCGATTTAATATTCGATCTGAATTCTTTTTGGCATCCTGTAAAATTATCGTATCGTAAATTAGTGTGGCCTTTGAGAATTCCACGCAAATGGTATAAATTTTCAAATTGCCCGATGAAATTTAATGAAATTTTGACAGCTGATAGTTTTTCAATTGTCTTCGGTCCTAAATTTGGTGGCGTTTTTTATATTTTGTTATAATGATAATTTTCACTTCGCTCTTAGAGCATCTTTTTTGGTTGTAATTTCATGAAAATCTTGATAATTTTTTTAAATTCAATACTTTCAAGTTAACTTTTGCAAGCTTGGGATTTTTTTGCTCAAGTGAAAAAAAATTGTTTTAAAAAAATATTTCATTTTCTTTTTTTTTTGTGAAAACTACAATAATTTAGTAAAAATTTAAGGAAATAATTGTCAAATTTCTTGTACTTGGGTTTTTTTCATTAAAGAAATTAAAAATATGACAATAAACATAAAAAAACATGTTTTCGACAACTCAACATTGATCGAATGAATTTTATACGATCACAGTGTAAAATATTTTCGATCACATTTTAGCCGATACCAAATTGGTTGGTCGAATCGTATATACGATCCAATTGGGTCAAATCGAAATACAAAATTCCATTCCTGAATTTTGACAGCAATTATGAACAAACTCTTATGTAGGGTGTCCCAATAAAAGGGGAGTATTATTTAATTTGCGTAGCTTTAACTACAATGAACCGAAAAAGTTAGTGCACACCTCGAAAATTATTTTTTCGCTAAGAGTAAAACAAAAACTATGAATTAAAAAATCATTTTGATAACATAATGTCAATTGATTATTTGTCGAAAACAAAACATGACAATTTCGGGTCAATATCTTTACAAAGAAAAAACTTTGCGGAACAAAAACATAAAAAAGTCTCTTAAATTCGCCGAAAAAGTGAGTGAACACTTAAAAAACTCATATAGTAGTTATATTAGAAAAATTGATTTTAAAATATAATTTAGTATTTTGTTTGGCCTCCTTTTGCTTCGATAACATGCCTAACCTCCTAGGCATAGATTCTACAATCTTTTTTGTATAATCTTCTGGTATTTTTTCCCATTCTTCCTTTAAAGCTTCTTTTAAAGTTTGCTGGCTAGTAATTGTCCGCCGTCGAATTTTTTGGTCCAAGTAATTCCATAGATTTACTATGAGGTTAAGATCTGGTGATTGGGGTGGATGATCTAATTGTTTTGGAGTTCTTAAGAGTAACCATTCTTCTGCCAGATATGAGGTATGCTTGGGGTCATTATCCTGCTGAAATGTCCAGACCCTCGGTAATCCTAATTTTTCGACACTGGGTGCTACATTTGTCTTTAGAATGTTGAGGTAGTCATACTTATTCATTGTACTCTCTATAAATTGAAGATTTCCAACTCCCGATGCCGCCGTGCATCCCCAGACCATCACAGATCCTCCCCCATGTTTGACAGTGGCAGCAATATTTTTTTCTTGGATTTGTATTGTTGGTCCGCCAGATTCTTTTATTAGTATAGCCACTAAATATTTCAAATTTGCTCTCGTCAGTGAATAAAACATTTTTCCAAAATGAAAAATCGCGATTTTTATATTTTTTGGCATAAGTTAAACGCTTTTTTTTATTGACTTTAGAAATGTAAGGTTTCTTACGTTGTACCCTACCATGTAAACCATGTTCATGCAACGTATTACGAATGGTATCAGCTGAAACAGATAAATTTAGAGTTCTTAAGCATGTTTCAGCTATTTTCACTTCACTTGACCGCGGATTATTCTTCACTTCCTTAACTATATCTTTAACTGTGTGTTTATTTAATTTTCTTGGCCGACTAGATCTTATGAAATTTTCCAATGTGCTGAATTTTTTGAATTTGTCTCTAATTTTTTTTACCGTACTGACCGCTCTTTTAACTATTCTAGAGATTTCACGCAAACTTTTTGCCATCCTTATGTAAATTTACGACAACTTTTCGCGTTTCTAACTGTTCTCATCTTTTCAGCCCTATATCTACCAATAGCTGGTTTTACACTGGTCTTCAAACGGGCGCATTCTTCAAAAATTGATACGCCAGAAGGGTGCGCGAATGCCGGGGAAATGCGCCAGCTTTAGCTTTAGTGCAAAATTGAAGAAACGCACACATAAACACTTCCCACTGGTTTTCTGGTCAAATCAACTAGGAAAATTCCCCCACCTGACACACACACATTGATGTGACGTATATAAATTCACAGTGAAGAAAGGCGCATGGAAGACCAGTGTAGCATTATCAGCATGGATATACCCGAGTTACTTAGGCGCATGTAAGACCAGTGTAAAACCGGCCAATATTTAAATCAAACTAAGAACTATAAAATAACAAAACCTAACCATTCTGATGCTAGCATTTGATAACTGTTCATTACAGTTAAATTTTCTGACGAAGAAACAGCATTTCAGCTGCAATCCAATGAAAAATGAACATGTGTGCACTCACTTTTTCGGCTCATAGTATGTGTATATCTCGGGTATTATGGGTCCTTTAGATACGACCCATATTGCCTTTAGCGATTTTCAAAAATATTCCGTTTTTACGACAATAAATTCAAAAATTCTCTAGTTCGAAGGTATACGTATATTTTAGGTATTCTGGGTCCTGCAGGTATAATTCATACCTCATTCGACGGGGAATTTACTGTCTAGTGTTTAACCAATTGTATAGAGAACAAGAAATCATGTGGAACACTTTTGATCCCAATTATAATTATATGTCATGATAGCAATTGGAAAAAGTCGATTACTGTCTACTCGCAAGGACAGCTACTAGACACAGTGCTAAACAACCCATTAGATCAAGGCTGTCCAACCCGCGGCCCGCGGGCCGCATGCGGCCCAAGGCAAATATCAATGAGGCCCAAAAATATTCAAAGTTACTGAAGTATGTCCATTTTTCTGAGGAATGTTTTACGTGTTTGCTGCCAAGTGACAAACAACAGAAACAGGACCAGAACAGAAAGCTCTTTCGTTATGTAATAAATTCTCTTTCTGTTTGCATTGCACGCTCAGCTACACTGTTATGTTGTTTGTCACCTGGTGGCTTAAGTGAAGAATGAAACATACTAATTGTAAAATTAGAACCAACATGTAGGATGAACACCTTGAGAACTGCCTGAGAATTGCAACCACGTCAATCGAACCAGATATTGACGGTTTAGTTTCTCAACTTCAATGCACGGTATGACATTCATTTTATGATATGGATTTATACATAGTAATAAACTTGTGGCCCAAAACACCATGTCGTCTTCCAATGCGGCCCAGGGAAACAAAAAGGTTGGACACCCTTGCATTAGATGAAATATTTTGTATCGGAATCCTAATTTTGTAAAAATTGTTCACATCAACTCGGATTTATATAAAATACCTACAGAACGTATTTTACGTACACAATCTTGAAAATAATAATCTTGTACTATGTGTGTGGGAAATAAGTAAACTCTTAATTCCAATTTACCCAAAACTATATGAAAATGAAGATAAAACATGGCAGTCTAGGAGGTATTGTATCTTTGTTTTTTTTCTTGAGGAGTGCGTTGTTTTAATTCATTCCGTATTAAAAGATCCAAAAAAAAAAAAAAAAAACAAATTGTATTCTCTTAGCCATGAAGTTTCCGTCAGGTAAATGAAATTGACGCGCACACACACACATAATAGCCAAAAGTCTTGTCTGGAAAACGCGAAAAAAAGGTCAGACTTATAATTTGACCTTCAGCGAACTTATTGTTCACCGTAAAAAAAAAAAAAAAAAAATTCGCAACTACAAAAATTTTTTGCAAATTTGACATTTACTAGACACGCTATGAAATCAAAATGTGTTCCCAAAGTCGACTTTTAAGCATTGTCTGTGAACTCAGATCCCAAAAACTTATCAAAAATTATTGAAAATTAATTTCCGGTCGAAATAATTAGTAGCGATTGATTGGGATTTGTACAATTTAACACGCATACAAATTTTGGCAAATTTTAGATTGGGTGCAGGGTTGCGTAAGAAATGAACGGGACCGGACGGGAAAGATAGAGATTGTCCAGCATTCAAATAGATAATCGAATTTTTAATTTATTTTGCTATTTATACCAAATTACCGTATTACTACCGGGTCCGACAATTGAAGTTTTCGTCTAATGTAAATCGCACATCTTGTAATACTAAAATTTGATATGAATGTTGCTTGTCAGTAGTAAAAATTATTTGTTGATGAAAAGACGCGTTCTTATTTTTCATACAACGAAATTCAATTGTCGCGCTTCATTTGATTATAAAGTCAAACATTGAAATTCACCGTATTCACCAGATCTGAATCCGTTGGATTATTCCTTTTGGGGGAATCTTACAAGCAGCGGCTTGCAAAAAGAAACTCGTGACTCGTGAATGAAACCGTTTAAGCCAAGGGTGTCCAAATTTTTTGTTTCCGTGGGCCACATTAGAAGAAGACATGGTGTTTTGGGCCGCAAGTATATTACTATGTATAAATCCATATCATGAAATGAATGTGATACTTGGTATTGAAGTTGAGAAACTAAAGCGTCAATATCTGGTTCGATTGACGTGGTTGCAATTCTCAGGCAGTTCGCAAGGTATTCATCCAACATGTTGGTTTTAATTTTACACTTAGTATGTTTCATTCTTCACTTAAGCCACCAGGTGACAAAAAACAGAATAGTGTAGCTGAGCGAGCAACGAAAACAGAAAGAGAATTTACTACATAACGAAAGAGTTTTCTGTTCTGGTCCTGTTTCTGTTGTTTTTCACTTGGCAGCAAACACATAAATCATTCCTTAAAAAAATGGACATGCTTCAGTAATTTTGAATATTTTCAGGCCGCATTGATACTTGCTTTGGGCCGCATGCGGCCAGCGGGCCGCGGTTTGGACAGCCTTGGGCCAGTCTACTTGACTCGTGAATGGAACCGTTTAAGGCAAGACATCATGCGAGCATCGTGTGCGTCGTTTAAAAAGATATTCAAGCTGGTAGTTAAGGCAAAAGGCGGTTACATACTATTCGAATACTTATAGAATTAACTATGTATTAGAAAGTATCATTTCCATAAATTTTAATAAACCCCACCAATAAACAAAAAAATTACAGCGTTTTGACACTTTGACATTACAATTGCCGGACCCGGTATTTTACAGTCATAACTAGATATAATATTAACCTGTTCGCATTTTTTTCCCCCCCCGAAAGCACAACAATACATACTTAACCGAAAATCTTCGATTTCATTGCCAAAATTTTTCAACCGAGACGCGAAATTTTTTTTTTTTTGCGCGAGTCTAATTTAAACTTCTATACCATAGTGGAGTTTTTAATCAGTTCTGAAGTTTGATTCTAGCACAGAGAAAAGAAACGGAGAATTCTATGTGTATACATTTTTTGACCCCATTGTAGCGTTGGAAAAAAGCATACCATAAACAGAATTCTCAGCTTGGACTCTGATTTGATCACATTTGCACCTTCTTTTTAACAAATAATGAGGTAGCATATTCTGCAGACTGCAAATATGACCAAATCAGAATACAAGTTGAGAACTTTATTTATTGAAACCAGATTAAATGAAGCAACTAGAATACTAGTACTACAATAAGCTTGGATCGGTGCTTGTTCCTAATAAGATAAACAAAAAACGGTAGTATTAGCTAGTAAAGTCGATCTAATTACTTGTTTTTCACGAAAGTCTTGATCTGTCAAGACTGTTTATAAAATAGTAATTTGTGCAATAATAAAAGGATTTTCTTACTTTCAAATGCAACAATTTTTAATGTTAAATGCGTCGCCTCATTGCTGCAGATGATTTTGGGTGAAAATCCAGGGCTATTTTCCTATTTAGACGATAAAAGTCAACTATTGCTAGGCTATTTAGTTGCTGGAAGTTACTAAGAAATAGTTGTTCCAACATGATGGTTTTATTTTTAGTCTCTAGATAAAAAACCGCTAGAAGCCAGCTAGATGTGGAACTAGAATCATAGTCTACATTTTCTACCAAGATTTTGACTAGATTTTCTAGTAGCTACGACCAAGTTGCTCAATGTAGTTGCTTTTAATGAAAATTTAACCAAATTTGGTTCATATCTGGTTCAATAGAAGAGATTCTTACTGGAAGGAAAGACAAAAAGATTGGTTGTTTGATATTAAAATAGTCGCTACCAATCTCTGTGCAGTACATTCTTCAAATGCTTTAAAATTTAGTCTGTTTTAAATATAATGTAGCTAGGCTCTCCTTTCCTCTTTCAAATTTCCCTTCTCCTTCTGAGCATACTGTGTGTTAGTTTCCTTGTAACTTCTTACCACATTTTATACCTGAATTCAGTAATCCGTATGCCACAAAATGATACTATACCTTTTCTAAGTTAAGAGCTGCAGCAAATTTTCTTTGAATGCTTGCAATGCAATTGGCATATGTTGTTGGTGTAATTGTCTGCAGACCTTCTTCCATAAGGCTTTCTAACGCTCTTACTCTCTGTTCTTTGACGGATAATTCGTTTCTGCTGTTAAGAATACTTGACAACTTTCTTTAGAGCTCTCTTTTTACTATTCTCATATTGAAGTTTACTATTCTCATATTGAAGTTTACTATTCTCATTTTGAAACTGAAAAGATATAGATGTGGCGCATTTCAATGCCTTTAAGAGGAGAAAATGAGACGGAATTTAATGATGTACACGTGATGATACTACCCCATTATCCCATTCTTTGCTTACAAAATCACTTAAACACGTGTACGTATCAAACAGCAACGTGTTTGAAGTTAATTTTCGTGTTTTCTATCCAAAAAAAAGACAGGATACACTTGTAGGTTCCAGCCCCATTCGAGTTAATAATGAATACTGACATCACTTGATTTATTAGTGTATTAATGCCGCAAAATACTTTTTGACCACCAAACTTTCAGCAATTTTAATCAGTAGATGTGGATATTTTCGGCCAAGTGATAAAAAAAGGTTTTATCTTGTTGGTATTGCCTTTTTTAGTTTCTTAACGAAAGAAGTCGGTTTTTCCGCGTTTTTTGATAAGTAAAGGCCAATCTCCATTAAGTCGACATCCTATTCTGACGGGAAAAATTTGCAATTTTCGCTAGGATTGATCGAATAAAAACATCTGAGTCTCTCCACACAATTTAGAAAAATTGGTAGTGTGCGACGATATCGTGTATGGTTATTGTGAGAGTATGCAAACGCAGATGAAAACCCATAAATCAGATGAACAAGTTCTTCTGCATTTGAGGCGAATCATCTGGCAGATGAAGAATCAGATGGGGAAATGAGAAATGCAGAAGACGACAAAATTCTTAGGATGATTGTTTCTCCCTTTCTGTTTAACCAAACTTTGCATAAGTGTATCCCATACTTTCATCAGAATAGGATGTCCGCTGTGTGGAGATTGCCCTTAAAGGTAGTCAAGTTCCTACGATACCAGTAGTTAGGTAGTGAAATTAGTTTTACTATATGCATATTAGTTTCGATAGTATTTTTGCACTATAGCTTGTTTTATTTCATAGAATCTTTTTCTTTGTTTTTCGCGTACTTACACATAGTAGTTATTCTATTGAATTCTTTTAACTGTTCTCTTGCGGTCGTTCCTGCTGTTAACTATTGGACGAACTTCAATGTCAAATTTTGCGATAAAAAAATCCACCATTTAAGAATGATGGTGGCTACTTCTTTTTACGGGAAGATTATTCTATGGTTAGGTAAGGTCTCTGGCAAAGAAAGAAAAAAGATCAGCTGTTTGATAGTATTGAGATCTTCTGTTAAAATAAAGCGTATCTAGTATTTTTGCATTATTATGTTTAGACCCAAACGATTGAAACATGCGTATCTTCTTGTACGAGCTAAAGATTTCTGCAGGTGCGTACAAACTAAGCAACCGAGAAAGTACAAAATACATTCTCTGTGCGAAAGCTCAGTTGCTTTGAACACGTCACCGAGTGCAAGTAAGCAAAGTTATACTTGATCTCGCTCACTGATGATCGATCCTAATATCAACGAATGTTCATAAATCTTGGGTCTTGCTCGCTCGCTTGGTTTGTACGCGCCCTAATAGAATCCCACATACTCACTTACGAATGGTCGGATTTCATTTTACTGAATTTGCTGAAGTTTTTTTTTTGCAAATTTGTCCTTCTGTCTTCAAAGTCGTCTGCTGGACAGTTTGTCCGTCATTGATTTAGATCAAGGGTGTCCAACCTTTTTGTTTCCCTGGGCCACATTAGAAGAAGACATGGTGTTTTGGGCCGCAAGTATATTACTATGTATAAATCCATATCATGAAATGAATGTGATACTTGGTATTGAAGTTGAGAAACTAAAGCGTCAATATCTGGTTCGATTGACGTGGTTGCAATTCTCAGGCAGTTCGCAAGGTATTCATCCAACATGTTGGTTTTAATTTTACACTTAGTATGTTTCATTCTTCACTTAAGCCACCAGGTGACAAAAAACAGAATAGTGTAGCTGAGCGAGCAACGAAAACAGAAAGAGAATTTGCTAAATAACGAAAGAGCTTTCTGTTCAGGTCCTGTTTCTGTTGTCTGACACTTGGCAGGTTTAGCACGAGAGCGCATACAACACACAAATCATTCCTGAGAAAAATGGATATGCTTCAGTAACTTTGAATATTTTCGGGCCGCATTGATACTTGTCTTAGGCCGCATGCGGCCCGCGGGCCGCGGGTTGGACAGCCTTGATTTAGATGAATTTTTTGGTGGCTGTGTCGATTTTAATTATTATTTCTTGTGTACCGTAGGCAAGAAACCCCCCAAAAACCGGTGCTGATTATTTTTTTTTTGTGACGATTTCAAATGCAAACCACATCAGTGTGATGAATTGCAAATTTAAACGGTGTTGTTTTTGTGTATTTAAATGACAAGATGTGAAAGGCGCACTGTGTGCTGCACTGTATTACCTATACAACAATCAAAAATTTTTTTTTAGATAGAGATCTACTGATTGTTTGAAAGTGAGGAGATTTTTTTTTACTGACATTTCAAATAGTACTGGATTTGCATCAATAGATTCCATTTATTAGATATTCATATGTGCGTGGGTCAAGGCTTCTTGGAAACACATTTCCCAGCACAATTTTTACTAGTAGGTATATCAGAATATTCTGAGAGTTACACAAGTTTATTGATATCTATGGTCTTCTGCCATTTAATCAGGTCACTTACGGATTTTCTCCTCGCAAACAGATACTTCGCGATTTTGAAGTAAAATACTGATCGAGTAATTTTTGGATGTTTTAAAATCAATCGCTTGCTAATTCGTTCTGGATTGATTAGAACAGGCAGTAATCTAAAGTAGCTGCGCCTACAGTAATTTTTATTGAAAGCAGCATAGGCATAGATTATTACACCTAGATTTCCAAGCTAAATGAGCGGCGTGATGTTCAGTGTTGTTGTTCTAGGTGAACTTAAAGAAGAATGGATGAAAAGAAGTTTAATGTGAAAGAAAGAGAAGAATCTATATTGTACCGGGATATTACTGTACAAAAAGAATCAGTTGAATGCACAGTCATTGGAAATCTTTATTATTAGTCTATGGCATAGGCGTCAAATTTCTGGGCCTGTTAAATATTTGGTTTGGTTCGCCTCTTATTTTGATAATGGACCTTAATATTGTTCTGTTGCGCTTTTAGAAGCTTTTGTGTGTAATAAATGATTCTTTTTATATGCCTCCAAACATAAATTTGGTAGTTTTTGAAGAGTTTCCATTCAGAAAACTTTCGAATTCTTGGTCTTAACACATTTAATTTAGATCCGGCCATCCGGGTCGTTCATCGTTTTCAAGACAAAAATCTCCACTACAAAATTTAGCAAACTGGCGTAACAAGGGCAGGAACACCCTTCATAGGTCCAGAACCCTTTTGTGGAATCGGACCACAAATAATCCGAGAAATTTTAATGAAAGAAGAGGCGGCAGAAAAAACCAGACACTGGGAAATAGAACCAGGTGGAAAACGCTTCCCTGAGTAACTTTTGGATATTATTTGAAATCTAGATATTCTGCTTTACAAAAAGTTCATAATGGCATTGGTGTTCAAAGGTCTAAACAACATGTTTCAAATAAGTCTATCCATACTTCAGTCCAATTAGGTCGCCGCAAGTGGGTTTTCCTTCAAAGGAAACAATTCATGTTGCTAATGACTTGAAGTTAAGCCTTTGTAGTAAATTTTCTTCTAAGTACTCATGCTGCAGTCAGTAGTTTTCAAACAAACTTAGAAAAGAGCCTGTTTTACTTTGGGAGTACAAGAAAGAGAAAGATACTCTGGCAACTGACAAAATTGTATCCCAAATTTTGTAGAGAACAAACCTTAAATGTTAAAAATGATTCTAAAAATTATGATCAAGGAACTACAGTCATTCTGAATGACCTGTGAACCTGGATGAGAACTTATTGCTTATAACAGAGTTGGGCACGATCTCGTTATAGGAACTCGGTTTTTGTGTGAAATTGAACGTAACGTAACATAGAATGTGATTTCAAAACGTGAGATCCCAATTACAGGGTGATCCAACTTCAGTTTCCGAACTTTAAAACAAAATAAAACACACAAATTTAACGAAAACTACGTATTTTATTTTCTTAATCACAAATGGTATGTATTTCATTAATTATGAAAAATAATATCAATTAAATGCCCGCCTCTGAACCTCCTTTTGCAGTAGCCGATCCTTTAGAGGTAATTTTCGATAACTTTTGCATAAATTTCGGGTGGTATCTCGGTAATAATTGACGGATGTTGTTTTTTAGATGCTCCAACATTTCAGGTTTGTTAGCGTGGACACAACTTTCAACGTAACCCCACAAAAAGAAATCCAAAGTCGTTAAGTCACATGATCCTTCACGCGAAACATGCAACGTTCCATCCGCTCTGTGGTAAATTGCACCGTCTTGAGATGAAACCACATATCTTCCACATCAGAAATAATCGGTTTTCATGCGTATATATCGCTCACCGTGTACTCTTACAGCCTGACTCTGATCGTTTTAAAAAAAGCTAGGCTCAGTGACTCTGTCTAACCACAATGCCTGACCAAACAGTTACTTTTTGGCCATGTGATGGTGTCTTGTTAATCTCATGAGGATTTTCATCTCTCCATATGTGGTAATTTTGCTTATTTTCTCAGTCAGCCTCTGAATGTGTCCATTGAAATAATTTGCAATAAAATCTCAGTCCAGATATAATTATTTTCTATAATTTCTGCAAAAGAATTTAACTAAATTAGTAGGCCGCTTGTATCTGCGGTATATAGGCTACGCGATTATTTCTATTATTATTAATTTGGTGATGTAACTTGCTTCGTATTTCATATTCTATTGCTTTTCTTGGATGATAACTTATATGTCGGTTATTCAAATCAGATCATTGACCTCTTAAAAATATATAATATTATAAAAGATGACTTCAAATACAGTATAAGCTGGCAATTAGCCCAAAAAAAAGTTTTTCTCCTTTCAAAAAGTTGCTTCCCACTCGAAAAGAAGAGAAACTGCAAAAAAAAAGAAAAAAAAACTGACTAGAAAAAACGTTTAGATACATTTATTGGGTCCTAAATCAATTCGAAATCAGAAAAAATCTTTAAAACTCAAGAAATTTTGCTCGAAAAGATGCAACGAAAAAAGTTCAGAAGAAGATTGTGCAAAACCAATTTCCGGGTTCAAATTTCATAAAAAAGAAGTAAAAAATAAAATTCAAAAAAGATGAAAAAAAAAAACGCGAAATATTATAGAAATCGTTTTTTCGCGCTAACTTCTCTCCAAAGCTCCAAAAGATGATGTTTGTCCTTCTTATAATGCCCAAAATTAAAAAGAAAAGAAATAAAGACACTAAAAGAAACTTAAAATGGGCTTATAGCCGATTTTTTGAGACCACATAAAGACGGCCATGTGAGACTCATTGTTAACCAATCTATAGTTTAATGGATTAAAAGTTAATTCACTACAAACTGGATAAGTGGATTATCTAATTCATTTTTTTAATTGTCACAAAAATGTAACAATTGTCATAGCCGGTGAAATACGGAAATGTGTGCATAACAAATAGTATTAAATTATTTGTTCTGACATATTTCGAATGGACTAGGTGTCATATTTGCCGAAACCTATTTTACTGTTTAACTATTTCTTTCGACATTATCATTAAATACGTGATAGACTGGGTTACTTAATCCAGATTCTGACAAGATGTTTGAATATCTTTTCAGAAACAGGATTGCTAAATCCAGTGAAATTCCCGCAAATCGAATTAAATCCGCAGCTAATTCAGTTAGGATTAGCTGTAAATTCTGGATCTAAAGTGTGTCCCAAACCAATCAAGATTTGACTTTTGCGCCATTTAAGCGGGAAATTGTTGCCAACGAAAATACAGCGTGACAGCTGACAGTTCATGTTATTAAAAATGGAGCGCTACACGCGAAAGAATAACGCGTTTTCATTGTTGGGCAAGTGGATGCTGATTTTTCGAACAAAATCATCTTCAGCGATGAGTGTCATTTTCATCTTGATGACGCTTGGTTAATCCACAAAATTAACGCATTTAGGGTTCAGAAAATCCGCAAGTGATTGTTGAGAAACAAATGCATCAGCAACGTGTTACTGTTGCGCGAATTTTGGGCTGGACGCATTCTTCTTCGAAAATGCGGCTAGTCAGGCAATAACAACTAATCGGCTCGGTATCGCGACATCCAGGTTTTTGTGCCTAAATTGTAAGATATGGATGTGGACGATATGTAGTTTCAACAAAACGGTGCCGCATGCCATACAGCCCGAGAAATATTTCAATTACTGTATGAGTCATTCTCTTCTTGCGTGAATTTTGGGGCACCCTTTATAAATCTTGACAGAGTAAAATTTAAATCCAGTTCAACATCATAATCTAGATAAAATATTCTATACTCTGTGAATTGAGATCGTTCTGTGATGATTCTTTCTATGCGTTACAAAGCGAATATGTTATATGGGTGTACGACGTTAGGTTATCGAAGACAAAACAAAACTTAAAAGATCTTCGAATCTCGAAAACCGACCTAAATTAATAAACCTTTTCATGAGAAACACCAATTAAACAATGACATAGATAGCAGCCAGTAACGTAGTTAAAAAACTTCGGATTCTTATTCAATTAAAGGGATTAATATTTGAATCGTTTAAGATTTTTATTTATTTGATTAAAATATTTTATAACATATTTTTGTAAGTACAAGAATGTACTTTTGATAAAATCATATGCATTCCCTAGAAGCCAGTACAATTCGTATCAATCTAAAGAAAAGTGCCCCGGAAAGTTATATAGTGTCTTTTAATAGGGATATAACAATTTTGAATCTTTATATGAACGCATCCTTAAACATGTCAATGTCAGAACGTAGATTAAAGTCAACATTTTCATCGTGGTAAAGTTCACGAACGAGCAACGCTTGGAAATTATTAAACATTACTACCGAAATTCCGAGTCGGTCGCCGCAACTTTAAGAGGGAAAAGTCATCCTCAGCGATGGGCTCATTTTTGGCTAAACGGATTTGTCAACAAGCAACATATGCGTTATTGGACAGCAACAAATCCACATGTGCTTCAAGAGACACCATTGCATCCACAAAAAATCACTGTATGGTGCGGTTTACATGCCGGAGGCGTGATTGAGCCGTATTTTTTCGTTGATGCGAACGATCGCAATGGAGAGCGCTACCGTGCCATGTTGGAGAATTATTTTTGGCCAGAATTAGATGAAATTGATATCGGCGATATGTGGTTTCAACAAGACGGCGCTACAAGCCACGCAGCACAGGTTACAATCGATATGTTATGTCCTTCATGAAAGACCCTTTATATTTTGCTTGGGGAATCCTTGTGATGAACATATTTTATCCGAAACTACTTGTAGAAATTGATTTAAACGATTCAAAGCTAATGAAAAGTTACGTACTAACTCAATAATTTCTCAGCCTCGACAAGAAAACCACTTCTTCAGTCAATGAAATATATTTTATTATTCAGTATAATTTCCCTGAACTTCAATACACTTTTTCCAACAATTCTCCAATTTAAGGATTCCATACCTGAAATGAAAATTCGTTAGGCCTTCAAAATACGCGTTTACAGCTGCTATGACTTCTTTTAGCTTCTTGTTTCGATTTAGGATCATGGAGGTGGACCCAACTCTCATCCATAGTAATGCATCGACGTACGAAATCCATTTTATCCTTCTTAAAACGGTTTAAACTTTTTTAAGAAAGTCGCATTCGAAGGTGTTTTTCTTCCATTGTTAGCGAATGAGGCTCCTATTTTGTGCAAAGATTTTTGAAACCTAAAACTTGAGCTAAGAAGTGATGTACTGTTCTATGTGAGATGCCTATGGTGTCAGCTATCTCATCTATAGTCACTCGTCGATCTTCCAAAACAATGTCCTTTATTTTTTGTATGTTTTCTGTTGTTGATACACTTTTTGGACGACCTTTAAATGGATTATTTTCTAGGTTTGTATGACCTGACTTAAAAGGGCAGCCCATTTTTTCACTGTGGAAAGTGAAGGTGATGCATCCTTATATACTTCTAACAATTTTGGATGAATTTCCGTAGGTGGTAATCATTGCACGTCAACTTCAAATAACTTCTAAACAAAAACTGAATTGAATTATTGATGTGAAACTTGACATGTATCCATATGAAGCTTGTACCAACATAAGACAAAAAAATTGACCTGTTAGCAGCGCATTCTCTTGTCGAGGCTGAGAAATTATTGAGCCTCCTAGTACTGAGCTGCTGAAGCCGGGAATGATCCATTATCAAAAAGAATTAATTAACTTGAAGCCAAATTTGCAAGAAAGATTATTAGAATATACAAAAAGACATGACAAGATGATTTTCCAACATAACAACGGTCGGGTATAGTAAATTGCAAAATCTGGGAAAGGAAACTTTGGTAGCACCAAAAAGCATACACAGTAAAAAGATTTCCCAATTTGGATTCTGATTTCAAAATTACGCAGGTAGCACTTACTATAGATGATATGTTTTATCATAGTCTAAAACTAGAATTTCCAACCATTTTTTTACGACGTGAGTGATCGTACAACCCACGCGTTACGCAATGTAATAGAAATTTTATTCTTATAGTGGAAACAGAATGACGTATCTACAACGGATACCACACTTTTGGTTTTCAGATTATTTTAAACAGAGTCCATCGTGGATCTGTCGCGATCTGTGTAGTCTAATTGAAAACGTATATATTTAAAATTTTAATGCGTCATGAATCCGTCGTGGATCCGTCATTCTGTTTCGACCTTAGAAAATTGTGTCAACTAATTTTTTGTGTGGAACAGGCGAATTATTAAAAGTGTCACATAGATGGCGTCGTATTTTTCGAATAACAATAAATTACAGATTCGAAAAACTAACAGTAACTAATTTACTTATGTATGCAAATTCGGATATAAAAATTCTATTTAGGATTCGCACATTTGCAAAATCAAGTCGCAAATCAAATTGATGACTTTTAATTTCGAAAACCACCTTCTTGGCTATCAGAACTTTCTGTAACAGGCCAATTCGAAGATTTCGTGTGGCTATTAGTTTTGTATTTAATCACGAGATCAAAGTAAAATGGAAATATTCCTATTAAAGACGATAAAACTAAGAATAAGTCGATTTGATCGATAATCGAATTTTTCGATATGACTCAGAAATGCATGCGCATAAATTGTTTTCGTTTGCACAAATTGATTAATGTTTAGTCTACGCGGACATTCCATTATAAAAATTTCCTAAAAGCAAAAAATAAGTTTAAAAAAAGAAAAACAATTCTTCAATTGAATTTGTAATATTATATCTGCCTACATTATTAGTAAAGAATTGAGAAATTCGAATTTTCTCATTTAGTACATTCGAACCTCGTATAACATGGTACTACTACTTTCCGTGCTATATGACGACAACTATATTATCGGTGAATTCACAATTTGCAACATTTCAGTCTGCCTGCTATCAAACTTTTCGGATATAAAGAAAAACTGTCCAAACGCACAGTTGTTTACTCAGTTTTGCCTGCGCAAATCAGATTTGCGCATGCAAAACTGAGCGTCTGGACAAGCCACAGTTCGTTTGCGCAGGCAAAAGTGCGGCTTGCGCGATTTCAGATCGTGTCTGAAAAAAAACTGTGGAACGTGCATGCAAATCGTAGCGTGTGTGACTAAAACTCATTTTTTTACACAGTTTTCATGCAATTGCGATTGGCGAGAGAGACTTTTTAGAGGATTTAAGCTTAAACTATTCATTATTAAAAGTTCTAAGCACAATATCTTGACATTAAGAAGTTCCAAAGAAAACTGTGTAAAAATATGGAAAAGACGGTATCGTGTGGACACAAAATTTGCGCAGGCTTTCCCACAGAAGAACTGCGCAAACTACGACTGTGCAAAAAGACTGAGCGTTTGGACCGTACTTAAAACTTAGTAAAATAAAAAACATGTAGTAATTGAAAATCGGCCTATAGCTGATGGTAGAAATGAGACAGAAAAACGATCAAAACTAACAATATTTTTAGGTTTTTTCGTCGTAACTTTGTTTCCTCTTCGCGAAATTTCCTGTGATTTGCAGGTAACCCAGACCCTAATAGTATAATCTGCAAAATTGTATTCAAATCGGTTTATTACTTTTTAAAGTACATCACAAAAACCATGTGAAAAGTTTTATTTTCTCCTAAGATTATTTTCTTTTTCTCACTATTCTTGGACCGATTTTACTGGAATTTAAAGTACTATCTAGTCTATTTATGTAGTTAACCAACACAATTAATTTCAACAAAATTGGTTCGCAAATTTTCCAATTACGAAAAACCAAAAAAAAAACGACATAACTTTCGGGTCACTCTATTTTTTGCTTAATAACTTCGTTCCCCCTTGGTCGATTTTGATGAAATGTTATACCAAATTCAGTTTAGGAATAACTAATTCACATTCTAAATTTCAAGAAAATCGAATGACGCGTTTTTTAGTTATCTTGTATACGGACAGACGGACGGACATGCATAAATCGATATAAATTTTGATTCTCTACACAACCAGACCCTTGAAACTTTTCTACGATGATTATTGATAGTACCTACCATAGGGCATAAAAATCAAGATATTTAACAAGAACAACAATAAAATTCCAACTCGTACTCAGTGGCGCCATCTGTCTAATTTTACTGAAAATCTGGCGAGATCTAAGTTGGATTCGGATACTAAATCCGTGTGAGTTGTACACAATTCGCTCGGACCGTTTTGGCTGCAACATGTTTAGAAAATTCAGTCACTTTGTCACAAAAGATGTATTTCCATATTCAAGTTTTAGAAAAGATTTTTTAATGGGTTTTCCTTGTTCAATCTGAATATATGTATATAAATTTGTGAATTTCGTCTAAATCGATCAAGAAGTTTGGCGTCAATGAAGTATACTAATTCTGACTGAAAAGCCAATTGATTAAAGATAAGTTCGAACAACAAAATTGTCTGCATTTCGTTAAAATCTGAGCACAGTTTTTGCATGTAGAAATATTTGTACAAAAAATTTCTTTGAATTAGTGTTGCCATTGGTGAAATTTTGTTCAAAATTTCATCAGATCTGGGTTTTAATATAGAAATTGTCCAATCATTATCTAAATTGGTACAACAGTTTGGGTTGCACAACGAGAACAAAAAAGTTTTACCATATACTCAAATCAGTTCTAAGTTCGGTTCAAATATATGAACTGTATGAATTCTGTTGAAATTGGGGCACTTTCAAAATGGGATGGAAAAATGCGTGTTCTGTATGGACATCGTGTTATAAGAGAATACCGTGTAGTGGGTGCGGCAACTTTTAATACGTCTTAACGGCTCTCCACAAATATTAATCCGACGGAGTTAAATCGCAGCTCCTAGGCGCCCAATTAACATCGTTATTTCGACCGATAATGTGATTTTCGAAGATAGGGCGTATAGCGTCGATTGTAGCGTTGGCTGTGTGGGCTGTGACGCAATCCAGTTGAAACAAATTATCGGCCAAGTCTTCTTCTTCAATCGTAAGGAATAATAAGTCACAATAACGGTCCCCATTGACTGTTAGTGCGGCTCCTCGCTCATTTTCATAGAAAAATGACCCTACGATGCTTTTGGACCATATTCCACACCATACAGTCACTCGTTTTGGGTGCATTGGCTTCTCAATTGTCAATTGGATTTTATACCCCCGAAATACAGCAATTTTGCAGGTTCACATAACCGTCGAGGTGAAAATGGCCTTCGTTGGAAAATATGTTTTTTTTGGTAGAAATGCTAATCTTCTTATTTTTCTTAAGTTTTCAATATTTCCAAACGTTGATCAAGATTATATCGACTCATTTCGTTGACCGGGAATATAATACTGAATTTCTGTCACTTGACAGATGACATTAGAGTTCATGAGCAGAGTTCAAAAATGAACTAAAAGATGCTTAACCCTTTAGAATGGCTGTCGTAATTATTACATCACCATGTGTTATACGGAATCCGTATTTTGTAGAATACTGCGTTATAGGAGGACCTAACGTAAATAAGTACATACTGCATTATTTTATTTTCGCAAAATGTTTATCGATAAAAAGCGCAGAAACACATTTCTATAATCTGCGGTAGTAAAAAAAACAACAATTGTGCAGGTGTACCCAGGTACATAATTAAGAATTAAAAACGTGGAAAAAATTTTTCTAATATCAACAAAAATTATTAGCTATTTTTTTTTTTTGGTGTGCAACAAATATGTTACGTCCGAGATAGCTGATTACTTATTACTCATACAATCCGTGCCTGATGTGACCTTGTCAAAGCGTGCGATTACGATTTGCACTTGCAATACTATTTATTAGCTTTTTATGCCCTATGGTAGGTACTACCAGAGGGTATATTAGTTTTGTCACTCCATTTGTAACACATCGAAATAATCGTCGTAGAAAGGTTTTATGGTTGTGTCAGGAATCAAAAGTTATATCGATTTATGCATGTCCGTCCGTCCGTCCGTCCGTATACAAGATAACTCAAAAACGCGTTATCTGATTTTGATGAAATTTACAATGTGAGTTGCTTATTCCTTAATTTGAGTTGGTATTGCATTTGAGCAAAATCGATCCAGGGGGAGCAAAGTTATAAAGGAAAAACAAGGGTGACCAAAAACTTTTGTCGTTTTTTTTGTTAATGGTTTTTCGCATTTAATTGGAAAATTTGTGAATTGATTTTGTTGAAATTAATTATATAGGTTAACTACATAAATAGACGATACTATGTTAAATTTTAATCAAATCAGTCCAAGGATAAAAGAGAAAGAAATAATCCTAGGAGAAAATAACCCGCTTTATAAAGTTTTTTTTGATGTACTTTAAAAACTAATACACCGATTTGAACAAAATTTGCAGATTGGACTTTTGCTATCAGGGCCTAGGTTTCTTGCTAATTGGAAGAAGTTTTGAGACGAAGGAACAAAGTTATAAAGAAAAAACCTTAAAATGATGTTAGTTTTGACCGTTTTTCTGCCCGATTTCTGCCATAGGGCATCAAAAAATCGGCTATAGGCCGATTTTAAGTTACTATATGTTTATATACGAATGTTGTGTACGAATATGTTCGAAACATGTAATTGCATTTTATATATGAAAAAAAAAAAAAAAACGTGTTGATGCAATTATTATATTATTTTCAGCATTTTTTTGCATTTCAAAAATTATCCTAATTGTGTAAGTCCGACTCGATGCATTGAAATTTTCTAAAAAGTTATTGTATTTTTCACATATGGCTGACATGAGACTGCATTCGATAATATCATAAAATCTTGGATGTGTGTTTTTCATTGCCATTTTCTATTCAAATTATTGACAAAAAGTTATTAATTTTTATATGAAAAATTTTTTCACCTGACCTGATTTTCAAGATAAGTATTCTTTAATTCATTTTTATTTGAATATTGTTAGAAAATTCCACATTCTGCGAACAGCGAACAGAAGTTCCTTCAATGATTCAAACCTCTTTGCACAGTCTAACGTCCAGTGCGACTCGACATAACATTTCCTTGCAGCAAGTCCAATTTCGATTGTGGTTCGACCGAAGAATATGTAATTGTAAAGTACCCCAACTTCCTATCTCTACCGTGGCGATGTTTTTCAGATTTTGACTGTTACTTTTCAAACTATTTTCACTTCATCGCTGATATATTAGATCAGTGTTTCCCAACGTGGGGCCCACGCCCCACAGGGGGGCAATTTGATTGTTAAGGGGGGCAATTCGAAAATGGACATGACACGAGTTTAACCCTTTCGCTCCGGGCCATTTAAATGCAATGCTAGATTTCGGTGCCAAATTTAGTTTCTTAAGTGAATAATTCAATTTTTTAATATTAAAAATTATGTATGTTACATAGGGTGGGCATGAGAATTTTAGAAAGGGTAAGGTGGGCATGGCACAAAAATGGTGGCTAAGGTGGGGCATGGCACAAAAAAGATTGAGAAACACTGTATTAGATAGAGCTACATATTGTACGTATGCGTGAAAGAGAAATATGATGTAATCAAAGAAGCACGTGTTGAAATTTATATATGGCAATGCACAAATCCTAGAAGAAAAATAATAGTTTTAAAAGTCATTCACGTGGTTTTTTTTAAAAATTTTCATTTTCTCTCTTCCTGATAGATTTTGCCTATGAAAATCGCCTATGCGCTTTTTGCACTTATTACAACGTGCTTCGTTAGCTTTGGGTACTTTATCATTACTCATACTTCGAGTTCGACATAAACATTTCCTTGCAGGAGCTGCTGCTGCAAAAGTGTTATGTGATGTTGAGTGTAGCTCGACATAGTTTTTAAGTTTATGAATTGCAATTATTTTATTTTTTCTGGACGCTAATGAGCGATGGTCGAATTTAAGAGATAATTGTACATTCCCTCAAATAAGTATCCGGAATTATTCATTTAAAAAACCCTCGTAATAAGTACGAAAAAATGTATTTTGCAGTTAAGTTAGTACAAATGTACCTAATTGTCACGTAAAAATTTTGGGTGGTCTGTCAACCAGTTTCCTTACAATTGTTGGTTTTGTTCGTTGAGTTCAAATATGCTCTGCGATTTTTCGTGAATTTTCTTTAAAAAGAAGTTGTTAGAGACATGTTTCAACGAGCCGATTTGAATCCTACATTCATGAAACGCATCATAATAGGTGATGGGACGTTGGTTTATGAGTTTGACATGCAAACTAGGCAACAAGCTTATAAATGGCGTTTCAAAAGCGAGCGGAAACCGAAAAAAACACATCAACGATCGTCACTCGAAAATCATCATCTTAATTATTTTGTTTAACTGTCGTGATGTTGGCCACACGAAATTCCTCACAGAGGGGCAAACAATATTATCTGGGCGTTATGAAGTATTTGAGAGGGAATGTTTGCACGAAAAGGCCATAGTCGTGGAAGAAAAGTTATTGAATTTTGCACCGATAATTCGCCGTGCCACACATCGATTGTTGTATGCAAATTTTTGTTCACCCAAAACTCAACAAATGTCATCGATCAAGCACCGTTTTCGCCAGATATGGCTCCTTGTGACTTTTTCCTGTTCCCCCGGTTAAAATTACCACTTTGTGGAACACGTTTTGAGTCCATTGAAGCCATAAAACAATTTTCGCAGAAGGTGCTGGAGGTCATATCTCTGGAGGAAGAAAAGAAACAACTTACATTTGTAAAACATGTGCACGACAACCTGGTCTAAACTTGGGTAATTGCTTCGAAATATATCATACAAAAAGAATATTTAAACTCCATTCATTTATACCAAAAGCTAATGGATCCGGCCATACCTTAAAGGTAGAAGGTATCAGGTCTTGTTACGCTCTGCTAAGTCCATTCCCTTTTTTGGCAATATTTGTTGTGACACAAGTAAGTCCTTTAGGACCCTTTCTCTTCATATTATCTATCAATGATGTAGCTTCTGTAATCAAATTTTCGACGATTTCCACCTACGGCGATGATATGAAATTGTACATAGAGGTGCCCCAGTCGGTTGATTATCTCCAAGAAGATTTTACTATTTTTTTTACGTGGTGTCGTAAAAATAACACTCAACACGAATAAGTGTAGGATTATCATTTTTTCTTGTAAACACGATAACTCTTACCGCCATTATTTTATTGACGACGCAACGTGGACTTAATTGTATTACTGACTTTGGGAGTTCCTTGTGACAGTGAGCTTAATTTCAGAGTTCACTTTGACTCCTTAGTTCATAAAACCAATTCGATTCTGGGCTATATTAAGCGTTGTTCCAAGGATTTTTCTGACCCATATGTCACTAAATCACTTTATATCGTTTTCGTAAGACCAATTATGGCATATGCCAGTCAGGTATGGCTCCCGCACCATAGGATTCATATCAACAGGTTGGAATCCGTCCAACGTAGGTTTTTACGTTTTGCTTTGCGGAACTTGCTATAGAATGATCCTTCTTTGTTGCGATCTTACTGTGATATGCTGAAATTGTTAAGTTTGTATTCTTTGTTGCGCTTCATTTCATTGGAAAGAAATATCGAAACATCGAAATCCACCAGATCTGAATCTGTTCGACTATTCCATTTAGGAAATTTTACAAGCAGTCGCTTCACTTTGATTGTCGTCCACAATTACAGTCCACAAAATAAGGTCTACTAGCAGCTGATACTTAACTATTAAAGATATTCAATCAAGTTGGAGCCATCCAAAAATTTGTTTTCGACTTTTCAGTGCATTCAATTGTTTTGGCCTTACGATCAGTTTCCTATGTAAAAGGCTGGACATATTGTGTCCTAAAATTAGGACGATGGGGTTTGACTGATCCTACCGGAAGTTATTACCTCGATATTGACTTTAAGGTTGAGAAGCAATCCTGTCAGATAGTCGAGAAATGGATTCCACCTTCAGATTCCGGGCATCCGAGCCAGAGTCAGAACAGGTGGAGTGGTGTGCAAGTGTTTTTGAAGATAATAAATTGTTAAGTTTTTCTGGTGTGTACACTCCTGGTTTGCAATAGAAAAGGTCTTACAATATAATTTATCATAGAATCAAGAAAAAGTGCAATATTTCGTCGAACTATAGTTTTTTCATTAGTATTGGTCTAACTTACATTAGACATCTTAATAGCTTTCGTAGGTATAGGAACTATTCGACATAAATTTACTAAAAACAAAATGTGATTAACTACCACAGTCTAACATCATTAATAACTCACAAAACACTAAATCATAAGAGATGGAACTTTTCTTCAATCTTTCTTGAGAACGTCAAGAAACTATTTTCCAATATACATATATTTGCAAACAAAAAAAGAAATTATTTCTTTACTTGGGGCTACTGTGTTCGTGGACAGTAGCAAAAAAAGCCAACCAAAACGACAGAGAATAACAAAAAACCCATTTTAACTCATAAAAAGTTCTACGTGACCACAAAAAATCGATTAATATAAACTGTTAAATGAACTCTCATCGTTTGAGTCATAAAAAAGAAATCGTTTTAAAAATTTTCTATTAAAAGAATTTCGCTGAAGAAAAGAAACAATGATGTAGAAAGTCGTAACTCGTCGTGTACGCATCACAGGGCTCCTCTTCTAAACTTTCTGATGAGTATGACTTGTAGTGAGTGCATTTTCTTAATTGCTTAATTATTTTGCCGTAAATCATTGCCACAAATTGTTCAATAAATCATCATCTCCTTATTTACCTTATATATAAGAAAATTTGCTTCCTAAGTACCAAGTACCAAGTAGCAACCTCAAAACAAAACTATTTGCAATTCCAAAAATGCCATCATACAAAATAAATTACAGAGTTACTCAGGAAATCTATTGTACTAAAAAATCATACATAGAAACTTAAAATCGGTCTACACCCTATGGCAAAATTTCAGTAGTCCTAACATCGGTAGTCAAATGAATTGACTGTAAAACAAGTATACATACAGACAAATTGATAGACAGACAGGCAAAACATCTCGAAACAATCAGACAAATAGACATACTGACCGATACATAGATATCCATACAAACAAATGGAGATATATATATATATATACAGGTAGACAGACAGACATGTACACAAGCAAGTAGACAGACAGACAAACAGATAAATAGCCATGGAAGCCGAGGGAAAAAGGGCAGCCAAACACACGGATATACGTACAAACTGATAGACATATAGGTTGGCTGATCGGCAGACAGACAGACAGACAAATAGAAAGGCAGCCAAACCGACTGAAAGCAGACAAACACATAGATAGACTTATAGGCCGATAGAAATGTAGATCGGCAGGCATGTAAATAGACAGATAGACAAGCAATTAGGCATCCAGGTTGATATGCAAGTGGAGAGACAGCCAGGCAGCTGACTGAAAACGGACATTTAATTAATAATTTTTTACTATCAGAAACTTTTATTCCCATTCTATGGAAAGATAGCAAAACAACCAAATTTAATTTTTTTGCTTTTAGTTACTATAATTTAGGGGTAACCTAGGCTTCGATTCAGACGAATTTTATTGAAATGTGTCAATTAGTATTTAAATTAAGTCTGAAAAACTGAAAAGAAGCAGTGGTGGGATCTAGCACTTAGTTTTGAGCCAAACCCGATTTCTTCCACAGACTAATGTGAAATAAAGAAAACTATCTATATAATGTGTAGAGATATTAGTACACAAAAAGAATCAATTGAACAAACAGTCGCTGGAAGTGAAATGAGAAATAAATTTTAATAAGTCATGTATTAAATAGATGAAAACTTTTTACAACGCTATTTGTTATTTGACGAACGTAAGATACACAAATGATATTTGTTCCTGAGATTTGCAAAATGTAAGACTTTTTGAACCACCTAACTTTCGGTGGACCCTGATAATCAAAGATGTGATCCGCCACGTAATGATGGTCAGGTCAATTTTTCTTTTATAACTATTTCTTATGGCACTATATCCTTTGATCGATTTTAATGGCATTCTATTGCTTTTAAACTTTGATAATACAAAATGCTGTCAAGGAGTGACCAACCTATATTCTAAATTTCGTTAAATTCAGGCAATACGTTTTTGAGTTCTGTGGTATACGGACCGACAGACGGACAGACATACAGACATACAAAAATTTTTGATTTTGGATACATCCATACGTGTTTTATTGGCAAAATTACGGACAGCTATCATACATTTTATATCCTCTGATTTTAGCATTGTTCTATTGCTGTTATTGCTGTTTATTTTTAATAGAATTATTTAATTTTATAATTGAGATATAGATGGCAGTAATCGAAATATTTACTTAGTTTTTTTTGTTTGATTTTTCGTTTAAAAACAAAAGAATTTTTAATTTTTCTCAAATACCTAAAAGCATAACTGAAGTTGGTTGTGAGTTAAGGGCCCCACAAATGAGCAACATGGTTGTCAACTTGCCATGTTGATTTCGATGTTAGACGTCTGTGGGCATGTTGGTGGTTGGTATTTCAATGTTGTCAACAATGTTGGATGTTTTGGAAAAATTTGGAAAACATCGAATATTTGGTGGGCGGAGTCTGATGTTGCGATCATGTTGTGTCGTCTGTAGAGAAGTTAACAACATGGTTGACTACATCAGTTGTAAATTGAATTGTGCGCTGTGAATTTATTGTCAAAAATAAGCATCCAAAGCCGATGACATTACCTCGAAAGTGATGTTGACAACTTGGTTGGCAACATTTCGTTTCGTCTGTGGCAAAACCTGACAACCAGGTTGACAACAAGGTTGACAACAATGTTGCTCGTTTATGGGGCCCTTTAGAGTAGTGCTAGTAGGCAGAATAAAATTTTTTAAGTATATAGACGAAGTTAAATTAGCAGTCGAGGATAACTCCTAAACAACAAAACACAATTGAGATCGTTCTACGATAAGATTGCGTTACAAATTTTGTGCATACTTTACCATAGGGTATAAAAAGATAGCTAAAGGCAAATTTAGTCTTTTTTTTAAAGTTTTTTTGCCTATAATTTTGAAATGTTGCATATTGCAATTCGTCTTCCGTTTTCATTTCTCTTAATTTGATTTTCTTCGGTTTTTTTTTTAGTCTTTTAAGAACTATTGCACATCTATGTACGATTTACGTTTCTTCAGAAAAACTACAAATGATCAACTTTACGACTTTTCGATCTAACACATAGGGGAAGGACATCAGTTATTGGCTCATTTTAACCATCCAATTATTTAGAATAGGCTTTCGGAACAACAATTAAAGTCTATTATTTTGTTCATTTGATAGTATGCTACCTTGATCAAAAACAAACCGGAATGGCCGCCTTGTGGCGCTCCCATCGTTCCGATTTGAGTTCTGTTTTTTTTTGTTAAATTGGTACATCTGTTATTGATATTCCCTCTAAATCTTAGCATCATAGCTTGACATTTGCAAAAGTTACGTAGCCAAGAGTACATCTATCTCTCTGTGTTACAAAAAAAACAGATAATTGGCCACTTATTAACATATTTATCATTAGTCCATTGGGAATATATGAATAAAGGTCGTTTTCATTAATAAAGATGGATGCGTGCTTGACTAACATTAAACTTGTGATCAGACTGCAGTCAGCAAAATCATTTTTGTTGTAATTTACTTGTATTTTCATTTGTTGTTTTGAACAAATAGCTGTCGAATTTATTGACCTGAAAGTAGAAAATTTTCAGAGAATATAAGGAATTTTTAAAATGTAGGTTTCTATGTTTTATAGTAACTTAAAACCGATTTTGTAATGCCCTATGTTTAGAAATGGGACAGAAAACTCTAAAAACTAACAATATTTCAAGTGTTGTTCTTCATAACTTTCTTTCCCCTTTTTCAAAATTTCATCTAATTTGCAAGTAACCTAGATTCTAACAGCATAAATCTAGTCTGCAAATTTTATTCAAATCCGTACATCAGTTTTTAAAATATATCAAAAAAACTTTATGAACCTACTTATTTTCTCCTAGAATTATTTTTTTCTCCACTATCCTTAGACCAATTTTACTGAAATTTAACATGGTATCGTCTACTTACGAGTTTAACCAACAAAATTAATTTAAACAAAATTGATTTACACATTTTCCAATTGAATCCGAAAAACTATGTAAAAAAAATATAAAACTTTCCAGTTACTTTGGTTTTTGGTTAATAACTTTCCTCCTTATGGGTCGCTTTTGCTCAAATTCAATACCAAATCGAGGAATAACCCACTCACATTCTAAATTTCCAACCAAATCGGATAACGTGTTTTTGAGTTATCTTATACACGGACGGACGGACGGACATGCGTAAATTGAGATATATTTTGGCTCCCTACGTAACACAACGATACCCTAGAAACTTTTCTACGATGGTTATTTTGATGTGTTACACACTTAGTGACAAAACTATTATACCCTCCTCTGGTAGTACCTACATACCATAGGGCATAAAAGGTGTTATATCTGTTTATATGGACAAGTAGCCAACAACTTATAACTGGCCAACTTTTGATGCTTTACCTTATATTATTTTCCAACATTCTTTGGAAAATTGAAAATCACTTCTACAAGTTTATAGCTTGTCCATTTTAATGTTCAACTTGAAATTTAAAAATTTTACTGATCGAAAATCAGAATTAGGATTGAATTTTGAAAGGACTTAAGACAATTGATGGACTGAAGACAGTCGTGCCCTAAAGCGAATTCTGTAACGGGGCGCGCAATACTAGTAAATATACATTTTTTTTTTGGGTCATAAATCTTATTTAACATTTTAACTGATAGTTTATTAACAATCATTTTACCTTCAGGTTATCTAATTGTATTTAAAAAAAATTTTCTTTTTAAATAGGTGGTCCTCTCGGCCTGCTCATCTTATTTCCAGAGTCTATTTCTGGACCACCCATCACGACATCCAATTGTGATATTGAAGGACGTTCGTTTTTCAGAACTACAAACATTAGTCGAATTCATGTATAAAGGCGAGGTTAACGTGCAATACTGTCAGTTGTCAGCCCTTTTAAAAACGGCTGAATCGTTAAAAGTAAAAAATATAACAAATAGATTACTTAATTTTCTAAATTTAATTTTTAAAAAACTAATTTCCAGGTAAAAGGTCTTGCAGAAATGACAAATCAAAGTGCGTCAATGCGTGAACCGGAACGAGAGCCAGAAAGGTTGCGACCACACTCTCAACCGAAACCGTCATCATGTGAAACTTCATTTGAGGCATCATCTGCAATTCCTTCATCATTTGTTTCACAATCAACATCAACATTAAATTCAAATTTATCTGTAAAACGTGAAAGTGAAAGATGTAGCCCTTCATCACCGAAAAGACTTCAACAGACATCCCCAGCCCCTCTAGATCTTTATCAAAGAAAATGCCCGAGCCGTAATAATCGTGATCGTTACCATTTAGAAACAGTACGGACGCCAACAATTGATGATCAACCATGTGATAGACAAAACTTAACGGACGATGATGCAATGTCAAATGATGTTGGAATTAATATGACTATTAATCCAAATTCATCGGTAACTGGAGGAATTGTTCAATCAACACAATCTGTTGTTATGCCACCAACAAATTCATCTAGTTCATCATCAATACCATCAGATTTGTTAAGGCCATCATCACGTAGTGGTGGTGGTGGTGGTGGTGTTATTGGTCTATCGAGTACTGTTACACATACAGCAACCAGCAGCCGTATATCAAGTCCAATAATATCAGCGGAACCAATTGCAGGACCATCAGGATTGGGTCCAGTACAATCGGTGCCATTGGTAAGGTTTTGTGTTTTTATCTAGAAATTGTGGTTGTAGCTGCGTTAAAGTGCCATCTATTCTTCCAGTCATTAAAGAAGGAGATCGATTGGGACAGAAACGATGATAAATCAACTGGTGATCCTATGGAATATCGACACTCACATGATTCGGTAAGTTTCTTTTTGACGTATTCTTAAGGCTTTAAGTGTGTTTTTCTTATGTTTATTGTTTCCATTTTTTTTTGTTAATTACTTTCTACATTGTATTATTAATTTCTTGTGCATATATTATTATGCTGTATGCAGATAGGAAGCGCTTTTGTACATTTTTTTTTTCACATAAAACGTCGTTTTCTTAACATTTCAGTATGCTTCTATGTTGCATGAACTTTTTTTTTTTTCAATTCTCATCGCAAATAGTAAAAATCATTCATTAATTTAAAATATTTATGAAATAATCATTTCAACAAAAATTATTCGAATTCTTAAAGTAAAAAATCAAAAAAAAGAAGCTTGTTTGTTTTTAATCCAAAAACTTAGATTTTAGTATCGATTTTAAGAAACAAAAAGGCCCGCCCTGTCCTCCTGTAAAACAGGCATTTTGCATTTCCACATCACAAACAGAATTTTTGTTAAGCTTACTTACAAGTATCTTCCTATTCTAGTTACACGTTACACCTTCAACTAAAATCGAGCTTAGGGTCAAGATTCTTTAAGATTTGAATTTCGGGATATATTTGGGTTTGATTTTCTGCATTTTGCCATAAAACGTCAAATGAGAGTAAAAAAAAAAAATTGCAACTGATAACGACGACTGCATTACAAACATGAATGAAAAAAAGAGACTTGAATTTTTTCTGTTCTTTTCTCACTTGAAAAGAAAAAGATGCAGAATTCAATCAAAAAAAATGTGAAATTCAAAAATGTTGCATTTTTTATATTAAACTTTTCATGTGATATATAGATATAGCTTTTTACTCAATTTTTTTCTGAAAAAGGTTTGTGTCCGAAACTTAATTTACCAGAACTGGTCGGCAATTTAATATAGATTACATATAGGTAACCAATAAAGCTCTTATGATTTATGTGCACCGTCACATTGCATAAACCTTTATCATTGTGTGACAGAAGATTGTAAGTTTCATTCGGTAAAATGCTGTATCCTTGTGCCAAAAGGATCTTAAAACTTCCATTTGCAACTATATGTTTGGTTACGAAAGACATATTGTTTTATTTCCAAAACAGACAGAACCATGTTGAAATTTCTAAAGTTAATAACTTCGAATTACAACTAAATGATCCGACATATTTCAATGACACGAAAATTCGAGAAAGAAGAAGTTCACAAATCAACATACACTAATCAACTGATCTTGACACTAACTTATGAACGAAATAATCAAAAATTAGCCCTCTTCACGTTCCAAATAGACTTTTTCTGCGAATGTACGTCATCATTGCCGCTGACGATGAAAAAATTTTGAAATGGCTCCGCAATGCGTAATCTTCCATTCTTTGATTCATAGTGCCGGATTACACGCGGTGTTTTTTGAGTTGAATTCTAGCGCAGACATAGGTATCGGTGGGTTAGCGGTGAGGCAGAAGATCTACCTCTCGAAATGTTGGCGCAACGGAGTTTTTTACGCACACAAACAAGAGTCACTGTTTGTGTCGGTTTCGAAAAAAATTGAAAATTCAAGCGCACCATTCGCTTACTGACCGTCAACAGGTAATCATAATCTAAAAGTACATAGGAAATAGTAAAATAGTAGATCCTAACAGTTTGACGGTTTAAGTACGACTGACGCTAATACACTCCTTGTGCAGCTTGTGTAAAAGACTGTGGTATAAACATTCCTCGTCTAATCGGTTTGGTAGTTTTCTACCCAAAACTTGACGGTAGATTTCTACTGCGTGTAATCCGGCACATAGATTCAACTGCCATTTTTTGATTTTCGCATCACTGGTTAGATTTTTTATGGCTTTTGTTTCAATTATTTCAATTTGTAGGAAGATTGTAAACTCTTTGGTCGTTCAAGCAAAAAAAAACTAATGAAACTTGTTAATTAGGAACCTATTTTTATCTTTCTGTATTTTATAAATATGTATATGATGCCAAAAGATTTTGTATTATCTTGTTGTGGTTTAAGGAATGTCACAATCGCATCGCAGCCTATACTGACCCATTGTATCTTCTTGGTAGGTTTAAGAGGCTTTCATGACGTAACGATATAACTCTATTACCCAGTGGCGTAGCTACCGTGGAGCAGTTGAAGCAAACTACTCCAAGCGTGGATAAAATAAAAATTTGTGAAAACTTTTCTTTAAAAAAAAAATGAATTAATCAATTATTAGATTTGAAATCGTTCAACAATTATGTAAACTTTTTTAAATGTGTATCACCTGCATAAGTCGTCGCGTCACCTGATTAAAGTATTCTGGAAGGATCAGAATTGTTACTATCGGTATATACCTCCGATATTTCACCTAGTTTTGGACCTCAACTGCTTCGATATAAAATGTGTTTTTATACTCAATTAGAAGAAATTACTTTTATAGCCCAGATTGCTTAACTACTTTTAAGTAGATTTTCTGACATTATTACAGCATGCCAGATTTCAACTTTACTTTAGTGACGACAGCGACAGCAGAGCGTAGATTTTCAAAGCTAAAATTAATCAAAATATATTTATAAAGCAGCATATCACACTTCCGTCTTAGCTCTTTGGTTACTATAGCAGTCGCAAAAATTATATAGTAACTGAAAATCGGCCTATAGCTGATTTTTTGATGCCCTATGGAAGACATCGGACAGAAAAATGGTCAAAACTAACAATATTTCAATGTTTTTTCTTCATAACTTTGTTTCTTCTTTTCAAAATTTCTTCTTATTCGCAGATAACCCAGATCCTGATAGCATAAGTCTAATCTCCAAATTTTATACAAATCAGTGTATTAGTTTTGAAAGTACATCAAAAAAACTATATGAAGAGGGTTATTTTCTCTTAGGATTATTTCTTTCTCGATCATCCTTGGACCGATTTTATTGACATTTAACGTGCTATCCTCTATTTATGTAGTTAACCAATATAATTAATTTAAACAAAATTGTTTCAAAAATTATCCATTTAAATCCATAAAACCATATAAAACAAACAAGTTTGCTGAAATTCCAGTTAAGGAATAACCAACTCATATTCTAAAGTTCAACAAAATCGGATAACTGACGGACGGCCTTCGTCCTTAAAGAATTATAATTTGTTTTGTTATTACATTTATTAAATCTTTTGGCTTCTTGAATTCTAAATAAATTGTTATTAGCTCAGGTTTTAAATCGAAATAAGAAGATTAGATAGATAAGAAATTCCGACGAAATCCTGCCGGGAAACAACGGCACACACTGATTTTATTTCTTCCAGGGCGCTGAATATGTCGCTACGCCACTGCTGAAAGAAATTTCTACAAATGTATACAAGGAGATTTTAAAAAATTTCGCGAAATTGAGAGGGGAGTTCCGGATAAATTATAATCAGATGAAGTCAGATCTGGATTGTAAGAAGAGTGGTTTAACGAACATTTGGAATCCAAAGTCTTGCAGGGTAAACAACTTAACAATGGCGTGAATATTCTCGGTAGCCAACCTGTACTGTTTTTGGCATCCTTAGATGATGGTGGAGAAGGTTCAAAATTTCTTTTGCTTAATCTGGCACCTTCTGATACAAATTTTTCAATTTTGTTGATATTATCTGAGGAAACGGTTTCAGCAGAACCTCCCGAACAGAGACTGTCTTCTATTGCCACTCTGCCCCTCCAAAAAATGCTATGCCACATGTGAAACATGAATTTCTTAGGGCAACAGTCCCCGTAAATTGCTAATATCCCTTGATTTGAAGTGTTTTCTCCGGTTTTATGAGGAACTTAATGATGACGTAAAATTTAAGTTCGTTTTCTTCAGGTTTGATGTGCTTTTTGCGGATATTGACACAACTAGAATGAAATTTTGTACATATCTATATAATATTTGTGGAATTTTGTCTGTATTTACCGAGTTGGCTCCTAAACGGCTGGACCGATTTTGATGAAACATATTCCACCGATTCTTGGTTCCAGCGTGCTGGTTATAAGCTACTTTGATTTTTGATGGGGTGATTGCAAGAGGGGAAAAATATAAAAACTTCCCCAATAGTAGTTGAATTTTCTTGAAACTTTGAATGTACATTCGGAATAGGCCAACTGACAAAATGTGGTAAAACCACTGGGTGTGGGGTTGAGGGAGTTGGATCATATGTTGGTTCCGGGCGGAGCTAAGTTTATTTTAAGATTTATCCCAGTAGGTGGCGCTGCGGTCAAACTCAAGCATGGCTAGGCGTATTGACACCATATTTGGACCATATGTTGGTTCCGGACGAATCTGGGTTTATTTTAGGCTTTATTCCGGTAGATGTCGCTGCGGTCAAGAAATTTCAATTTTCCTCATTTTTGTTAATAGAAAAAATGTCGATTCGTTTGAGAAGAGGAAACATCGGCATAAATACTCGAAATGTACGAATTGTCGGGGGCTTATGCAAATTTAATGACGGAGCAACGTTTGCAAAGTAATCAGAAAATGTTGAATTACTCAACCTCAACGCATGTTCAACAAAGTCCTGAAGAAAGCCCGAACTAGTATACTAATAATAAGTCAAATAATTAAATTGTGTACACTAGTAACTCTCACTTCTTAGATAACCTTATCATATCTCGAAGTTTTTAACCTCTCCTCGTATCCAAAATTTGCTGAGAATTTCAGTTATTTTTTTCTTTAACAACTTTTTATCAAGGCGAGTACTTGAAATATTTTCGGTTACCCTCGGAAATATAGTCCTTTGGGAAATTGAAATATTCACGTTAAATAAAGTCACAAAATTTTCCTAAAAAAAATATTTTATTTCGTTCTTTAATTTTCCTATTTTTAAATTGCATTTTTATATACCGGGTGTCTACCTCTTTGAAAACAGAATTTTCTAAATTGTCATTCGATTTTTTTTGTTCTTTATTTGCTGTGAAGCTAATCTTTATTTAAAAGATGGTACTATTGAGTGGCACACAATTTATGTATGTGTTCAGAACTACTTTCAGTAATCCTGAACATGGTTAACAACGGCTTCAGAACCACTGGAAATACACATAGACACACACATTTGGAGGGAAACGAGAGAAACAAACTGTGGGTATGTGGCTTGTTTTCACTCGTCAACCAGCAGTCATTGGAACAAGATCTCTTGGGCATATTCGAACAAAACATATTTGGTGGCATTTCATAATAAATCATTGTAGAAATTCCTTGCATTATCATTGTTCATAGAAATATATTGTTCTACCCCAAACAGTATGTTAGGAGCCTTACAATGAGTTATGGAAATGGGGTTGTTACTATTTAATAAAATTGTTAGGACAGCTAAAGCCTCATTATGGAGTCGATTTTTTAAAGAAGCGGCTTCCATGGATCAAAATGCTCTAATGGGCGATAAAACAGTAATAACAGCTGCGACTAGGATATAGTTAGTAAGCCATTTTAAGAGAGTCGAGATTGTCTTTTTTTAGAAAACAAAAAGCTGTTTTTAAACTAACTGGGGGGTTCCGCCTCTGCACGCTTCACTCGCCAACCCCGGGTCCCGGAGTGGACTTCGAGTAGTTTTAGTTGTAATGTAAGGGTAAAAAATGAAGCATAATAGAGTAAGAAGCAAAAAAAATATGTAACTGCTTTTGTGATTTCTTTCACGGCTTCTTCAAATACAATGTTTTTTATGACCTTTTGTTCTAGCTTGCATTCTATTTTTATACCTCCTCTGCTTCTACATCATGATAGAGCGATATACAAGGTGGTGTCCAAAGTAATCAGGACTTTAAAAAAAAAAACAGAACAAATGGTTTTTTCGGCAAAATCAATTGATTTTATTCAAAATAGTCTCCTTCTGCTTCAATACAGCTTTTTGCACGGTCCAAAAGCATGTCGAACGAGTGTTTTAGCTCGTTGGCCTGTATGGCCGCCAGTATGCCGGTGCAAGCCTTTTGAATGGCCTCTACGTCTGCATTACGCTTTCCTTTCATCGGCAAATGCATTTTTCCGAAAAGGTAGAAGTCGCACGGTGCCATATCCGGTGAATACGGGGAGTGGTTGATGGTTAAAATGTTATTTTTGGTGAGATAATTGGTCACAAGCGTCGATCGATGAGACGGCGCATTATCGTGCAACAAACGCCAACTTCCATCTTCGCGATATTCGGGCCGAACACGTCGAATACGGCGCACCAAACGCTTCAAAACTCCTAGGTAGAATACCGCATTAACGTTTTGACCGGGTGGAACAAATTCTTTGTGGACAATACCCTTGGAATCATAAAAACAAATCAGCATTGTCTTCACTTTTGACTTCTCCAGGCGCGATTTTTTGGGTTTCGGCTCGTCCGGCGCCTTCCATTCAGCACTCTGGCGTTTCGTTTCGGGATCATATTGAAAACACCACGTTTCGTCACCAGTCACAATGTTATAAAGGAAGTTTTTGTCCTTTTTGACCTCTTTAATGATGTCCTTCGAATGTTGAATTCTGAGCAATTTTTGGTCGTCGAAGCTCATTTTCGCACCGATGACACAAACATACTGCACTTAAAACGCAATAACTTCAATTTCAATGGATGAAATGTCATGAAATTCTCACAGGAAGTCGATAAAGGATAGCAGATTCTAACGCACCAGTCGGCATATAGATGGCGCCACTAGGGGCGCTAGATTCAAAAAGTCCTGATTACTTTGGACTCCACCTTGTACAGTTGACCACGTGTGAATAGAAATGATAACATGTGATAATAGATAGATAATTTATTCAATTCTGATTTGATATTAGGAGTGGCTGAAGACATCAAGCATATTTTATGCGAATGCTCAGCTCTCTCTCGAGCTCGGAACAATTTTTTGGGCAACCATTTCTTCGGGAATCTAGGAATGCTTCAAGCGACTGACATGAGCAGTCTAATGAAGTTTTGTAGGAAAATTAAATGCTTTGAAGAGGAATTGGTTTCCCAATAGGGTAACTCTTGGTCTCGTAGGGATCACAATGGGCCCATACCTGGCGTTGTACGCAGTACCCCCACTCTACCTACCTACCTACCTACCTGGGAAAGCTTCTATTAGTTATTTTAATAAAACTACTATTAGAATATTCTATGATTTTTCTTTATACGTTTATACGTTTATACGTTTTTTTTATTTAAAGTAAACACCCGGTATAGGAGTATGAACTGTAAATATAACAAAAGCATCATGTAATCAGAACGCAACGAAAAAAGAAGACAAACATTGATGACGTTGTTGTAAAATATAAAAATTTCAAATTTTTAGGGAAAACTTACGGGAGAGAGGTGTGGTAAATTCGGAAAACCCTAGGACAATGGCAGGATAAGAGCCTTTTTATATAATAAAAAAAAAAAAAGAAAAAGAAGGAATATCGTGGTTTGGCCTAGATGGTATTTTTGTGGCGGAGACACAAACTTAACGAAGGTAAAAAACGGTGTTGTGCGACTGTATGTATATGTCTAGCTAGGCGGATGATAGATTATATTCTGATAAAGGACGTTGTGGGGTTAATGTAAAATTTCAGCAATTATGATAGGCTTCTTTGTGATACATTCAACCAAAAAGAAAGGAATGTATAGTATAGACTCTATACTATAGAGTACACAAATAGTACACTAAAATTTATAATTTCTTCTTCTTTTTTTTTGCTTTTCGTTGGCTGCGTTTCGCGAATTAATTAAAATATCATGATTTTATAATCTTATAGTTTCTTAATTAGCCAACAGAATAATAAAATTGGAATGCGTCATATAGTCCTAGTCGAATGAATTTTGTATGGGCATACATGGGTTGATAAGTAAGCTACCTAACGATAGATGGAGCCACAAACGAACAAATCACTTTGTTGTCAAATAGTACCAACCTTCAGACGACCACATGTCAAGTTTCATGACAATCTGTTTGTTAGTTATTGTTTGACAGCCGTAGATAGTGAACAACTTTGATTATTTTTTTTTATAATGGAAAAAAGTGAATTTCTTGCTGTGATTAAACATTATTTTTTGAAAGGTAGAATCCCAAAAGAAACTAAAGACAGGCTCGATAACAATTGGGCTACGAATTGGTTTTCCACCCATCATATTCGCCAGATCTAGCCCCCAGCGCGTATTATCTCTTTCCAAACTTGAAAAGAATGTTCCAAGGAACAATATTTCACTATAATTCTGAAGTTAAAGCGCAAACTATGGCCTATTTTGAGGGACTTTCAAAATCGTTTTACGAAACTGGTATAAAAATGTTACAAAAACGCTGAACTAAGTGTATGGAGCTAAAAGGAGATTATGTTGAAGAATAAAAAAAAATTTTGATAAAAAAATTGTGTTCTCCTTGTTAGGTAGCTTACTTGCTATCAACCCATGTAGAGTAGGTGATACACTCTCATACATGTTCGTATTATAATATGTTTTTTTTTTCTTTCTCCTATTTTCAATTATCCAAAATGTTTTGGTGGAAGGTGTTTTAAGTATGCGTGTATGTAGAAAAAAAAGGAAACGAAAGGCTAGACAGAAATGTCTGGAAATTTTGGTTGATGAAGATAATCAACCAACTTTGTTATTAGATCCGGATTTTACATGGGAAATTACAAATCAAAGAACACTTTTATGTCACTTTTTTTTTAATTCAAAAACTTCATTTTTGACCAGAATTTCTAAAATATTCTCGACAACCAAAAAACGAAACAATCATATTCGCATTTATGGCCTATGGTAAATAGTACTAAGATGGTATACTATATTAGTATTGTCACATTTCTGATGTATAGAAATAATTAACCCGAGAACGATTTCAAGGTGTTAGTTGTGTAGACATTGTTTCCCAAAGTGGTGTACTGCAGCAGCGATCCATGAAATCAATAGGGGTTGATAAAAAAATCTGGATACATAAAACATAGAGTTAGTTGTATTACTGATTTTAGAGTTACTTGTGACAATGAGCTCAACTTCACACTTCACTTTGAATCCTTGGTTCATCAAGCCAATTCGACTCAGGGCTATATTAAGTGGTGATCTAAAGATTTTCTGACCCTTATGTAACTAAATTACTTTATATCCCTTTCATAAGACCAATTATGGAATATGCGCAGCACATGGTTTATATCAACAGGCTGGAATCTATCCAACGTACGTTTTTACGTTTTGCTTTGCGTAACCTACTATGGAATGATCCTTCACTGTCGCCACCTTACAATTATAGGCTGAAGTTGTTAAGTTTCCATTTTCTGGAAAACCGATGAGAAGTGGCAGATGTAATTTTCGTTCATCAAATTTTTAATGGGGCCATTGATGCTCCTAATATTTTAAGCAACAAATCAGTTTCCACCGAACGAACTACGGAAATTTTAATGGAATTACCTGGATATTTTGTTGGGGGTAAGTAGGTGTAGAAAATATTGGATGGATCAAAAAGTTATTGCCTTGCTGAAGATAACAAAATAAAAGGTTTGATTGAATACAATCGGCGTGTGAAAACTCGAAAGATATTGCTCAGAATCTTAACATATCGAAAACTAGCGTTGCAAACCATCTAAAATAGATGCGTCCAGAACTGATATCATAACAATTAGGTAGAGCTTGGCTTGAAAGTTCTTATGTATCAAACGTTTCAGTTCAAAAGAAACTTGTGAAAATTAGTTTTCTCGATTTTTTATGCAGACAACCCAGAAGTACTATAGTGATAAACCCTGAAACCGTGAAAATTCCAAGAGATCATTAACCAAAATGTATATTTTTTTATTTCTTGTGAAAAATTCGGTTTTGGAAAAAAAATAAGCTTGCTCATAAAGTATAGAGTTAGTTAGTTAGGTATTTCAGCCACGATCCTCGACAGTTTTTATTTTCAAAAACTAATATAAGGATTTGAATAAAATTTGCAGAATTTATACTCTTAGAACCTAGCTTATCTGAAAATTAAAGCGAATTCAAAGAAAAGAACACAAATTTACGACGAAAAAGTAGTAGATTTGTTAATTTCGAGTCGCATTTCTTCTATAGGGCATTAGAAAATCGGCTATAACCCGATCTTAAGTTTCTATATATGTTTCTATTTATTTTTGATTCTTCAAAATACATGGAAAACTATTCGGTAAAATTTTTCCTCATTTCTTTTTTCTTCCTTTTTTGTTTGCTTCTAAAGTCTTTAAATCTTCTCTACTCACACTATTCGTGAAAATCATTTGGAAGATTTATAGCCGAGGACAATGCATTTTATGGAAGGAGACAAAACGCCGCATATATTTGTTAGTATCGATCCCGTCTGGCCGAATTCATGCCCATAAGACGTGTCTGCACTATTTTCGTGATACACACACCATCCTTTTTCCCATTTTTCCACATTCCTCCTTTTTATAATACATAACTAGACTAACATGCCTTAAAGAAAATAGTAATAACAACAACTATTGATGAACACTAAAAGTACTCAAAAATAGAAGTAAAAGAAGAAGAAGTAAAGGAAGAAGAAGTAAAAGTAGAAGAAGTAGAAGAGAGAAAAGGATATAGTCAAATACGACAGACATTATACGTTAGTCTTTTTTGTTTGAAGTTCGTCTGTATAGAACTTTCAATTGGATATATTGGGTTGGAAGATATATTCATATTGCTTTTTATGCCCTATGGTAGGTACTACCAGAGGGTATATTAGTTTTGTCACTCCATTTGTAACACATCGAAGTAATGGTCGTAAAAAAGTTTTAATGGTATGGTTTTGTCAGGAATCAAAAGTTATATCGATTTATGCATGGCCGTCCGTCCGTCCGTATACAAGATAACTCAAAAACGCGTTATCGGATTTTGATGAAATTTACAATGTGAGTTGCTTATTCCTTAACTTGATTTGGTATTGCATTTGAGTAAAATCGATCCAGGGGGAGCAAAGTTATAAAGGAAAAACCGGGGTGACCAAAAAGTTTACTCGTTTTTTTGTTAATGGTTTTTCGCATTTCATTGGAAAATTTGTAAATCGATTTTGTTGAAATTAATTATATAGGTTAACTATATAAATAGACGATACCATGTTAAATTTCAATCAAATCAGTCCAAGAATAAAGGAGAAAGAAGTAATCCTAGGAGAAAATAACCCGCTTTATAAAGTTTTTTTGATCTAATTTAAAAACTAATTCACCGATTTGAACAAAATTTACAGATTGGACTTATGCTATTAGGGCCTAGGTTACCCGCTAATTGGAAGAAGTTTTGAGAAGAAGGAGCAAAGTTATATATATAGGCCGATTTTAAGTTACTATATGTTTTTTAGTGTTTTTAAAATCATTTTGTTGTTAATTTAGAAGAAATTGTAATCAATTATGTATATGGCATTTTAGTCAATAATCTTTTGCCGTGTTTGTGGTAGAGCCATTATGCTGTCTGTCACTGGACTGTATTTCTGGGTTTTCTGGACGAAAAATTGAGACGAGATATTTTAAAAACTTTTTTTGAATTCGAAATTTCCAGTATTAAGGCTCGCCGCATACTTGAGCTAAACTATGCGGGCGAGCATTGCTCTAATTAGCTTAGCTGGTTTTGCTCATCTCGTTACACACTTGAACTAAGCTACACCGCGATATTTTTGGTAAATCCATGCCATCAGTTCTATTTGAGCCGTCAGAGAGATATGGTATAATAAGCGACTACAGTGTCGAAGAATTATTACTAGACCTTTTCCACTTGACACTTACACTTTTGTGTCGACAAGATACTACCACAAAATAAAGATGACATACTATATTTTTGGATTCGACACTGTATATTGCCGAACGTACGTATATGTTAGTGTCAACGATGCCAGCGAAACTCGTTCACGTAGTTGAAGTCTGAAGTACGTGACCGAGCTTAGTTCGTGTCGCTCATGACTAGGTGGAGTAGTTTCATAGCTTCGCTGAAGTGTGCGACGAATGCTGAATTTTTCACTTGCATCGAAAAACTTAACTGACGAATAGTTTAGTTCGCTTACCTCAAGTGTGTGGCGGGGCTAAAGAAGTTTTTCAGAGGTCGAAATAAATAGTATTCTATGGATACATTCAAATTTCACAGCCAATTTATTATCAATTTGTTCTAAGATGATCAAACCCTTTCTGTTGATCAATTCTGGCCGCTTTTTTTAAAAAAATGTTTGATAGTAAAAGTTCAAATCAATCGTTCCTGTCAATCTCACAAACAACTCATGATAAACAATTCCTTTACTATTTCATGGAAGACTCAGCATATTCTTCCTTTGAGTTATTTCAGGTTTACCGATGGTTTATGGATCTTCGACTTATTCGGAACATAATGTTTTTCGAATATCGTACGTTATCCATTGCCCATAATCAGTCTGTATGTTGGTTTTTCAGGAATGACCACAATGATTATGTGCAGGTTGTGCTTACTTTTTATTAATTTATTTTAAATGACAGCTAAAATGTCACTTATGGTAACGGTACTAAAAAGCGATTTTCCGATAAGTGGAGAAAATATTACGAATATATCATCCGACCCAATACGTATTTGCAAATCTTCCTCTTTTAAAATTTTTTTGTTTTTTTTTTTTGTTTTACCTTCGATGATAAAGCCAGATATTCCCAAACTTATTGCAAAGGCAAACCGAATCAGTAACTTACTATCTTTCGAAAAAAACATTAAGCATTCATACACTAACTGTAGTAGCTGGAATGGCATTGTTTCTATGTGCTCATTAAAGTATAAGTAATGATAAACTATGGACAGCTAGCGAAGTATGAACACCTGAATGACTCTTAAAACTCCTATTTCTCTTCTAGTATTTGTGCATTGCCATATGAATTTAAACGCGTATTTCGTTGCTTACATTATATTTCTCTTTCACCCATACGTACAATATATAGCTCTATCTATGTCAGTAGTGGAGAGAAAATTGTTTGAAAAAGAACAGTCAAAATATGAAAAACGTCGTCACGGTAAGGATAGGAAGTTTCCATACTTTATCATTACTTACACTTTCGTGCTCATGGTACACCCAGATATTATTGTACAAAGATGTATGAATGCGTATTTGTTAGCATGCGATAATTTCTATTTACTCCTGCCACAATAATCATCTGATCATACTTTTTAATATGACTGCACCGCGTGCACATATGTTTATGCATTGTGTATACATATAAATATCAGGCACGAGGCATTACTTTTATAGGAACGAAAGCGCAATACTGAAATTATGCAAACCGCAAAAAGCAGTGCTTTTCCAAACAGTCCCAGTCCCTGAGAGCAGTATAATTAACTCCTTTTTCCAGCGATTCGCTATGTCACCAACTATAGAAAAGAAACTAGTGCGGGAGACTAATCCCTAGAAGGAGATTAAAAGGCATCCTTCTAAAAAAATCCTGTGCGGGAAATTCATATTAGAAACTTATGTTTAAATACTTGCGTTGGTGAATCTCTTGATAGACTTACACACGCAGCGAAGGTTTTCGAACAATTAACTGGATAGCAACTTATTTTTTCGAAGGCTCGTTATACAGTTCATTCATTCGGTATCAGACGTAATGTAAAAATTGTACATTGCACAGTTCGTAGTGCTAAAGCTGAAGGGATTTTGAAGCGTGTTCTTAAGATCCCTGAATACGAGTTGAGACGTGACAATTTCTTATCAACTGGAAATTGTGGTTTCGGTATCCATCAATTGCTATCTATGGTCTTGATTTTTACGTTGTATTAGGACGACTAGGATTTAATGTTGCCACAGGCGACGAAAAACTGTTTAAGTTGGATTCCTACATCGTCTTACGCTTACCAGAGAAGATGCTATGAAATGGTTCCAACAGATATACATATTCTTAACAGTAAAAAGTGATTTTAATTACTTTCTATTTTTAATTAACCACGAAAAGTTTTATAAAATTGCATTGAAAAATGTAGACATTGCTATGAAGAATTTTATTTGAAGAGAAGGCCTCAGGCATTATTCGTTAGAATTTTTTGAACAGTCAATTTCCAGAAATGTTGGCCGTAAAGCGAAAAGCCGTGTAACGAATCAATTATTTCTTGTGGCAGTGCTGCCTAAAGGGAAAAGCTGAAACTAAACAGAAGGTCGCTAACAGTATGTACAAAATTTTTTGGTCGTATAACCAAATATGGCCGTGATAAATCGAAAAAGTGCCATACTTAAAAAAGGGCGTTATATCGAATTGTGGTATAAAGAGCGGCCGTATAGCGAGGTATAGATGTACTTAATTTTTAAACGGAAGCACTCATTTTTTTCAATATATAGAAGCCTCATCCCTGCTATCTATATCGAATATATACATATGTATGTACATCACGTCAATAAATATATTGTTAGTACGTCAGTCAGCCATAGTATCTACACCCATCTCATACCTATGATGTTAGTCGGGTAACCTATTAAACTTTTTGTTCTGTGAGTTCGTGCACACCTGTTCGATTACTTATTATAGTAGAACCTAACTACTTGCCCTTACTACTATGAATGCAAATTCAGTTTTGAATATTCTATTGACTCAACGTTACTTTCAAAATCCTTCTCATTCGAGCTATGTAGAATTTTCTGATAAAGTATGAGTTCTCTATGCTGAACATTTAAACCGCAATCCTTCATGAATGACCCACAAGAAGGTTTAATGGATTTTTGGTTAAATTTTTGGAAGAAAAATCATTTTAGTTCCGATAACAAATTTTCCATCAATGACGTGAGACAAAATAAAGATTCGAGACTTTTGCAGGTGTATATCACAACGTTACGCAACCCAACCACTACCGAAGAATAATTATTCCTGAAAATGATATACGAATGGAAATAATTGACAATTGGATAGAGTTAATCTTGGTGATTTTGACACAGTTCAATGATTTTTTGGTGATTCCCAGTTTAATACAATATTTAGATACAGATATTTTCTACTCGAAATTTAATGTGATTACAATATTACACGAAGCCCCCTGTCTCAGTGCAACTGGCATTTACTATTTTCGTCGTGGCTTAAACGGTTCCATTCAAGAATCAAATTTTTTTGCTAAACCGGCCAAAGTTGTGTGTATTTTTGTTGTTTTATTTTTCATGATTCGCCGAACACTTCTATCGTTTATCTTCAATTCATTTGCTATTGTTGCTGAACTCCGCTCCGGATTACGATACAACGGATTACGCACTTTGTTTACGTTTTCTTGGGTAGTTGCAGTGCACCGCCGGCCGTCGCCATAACGTTTTTTTCTGCTCCCAGTCTCGTAGAATCGTTTAATCGTATGATACACAAACTTTCCAATCAAATGAAGCGCAACTATTGAATTTTATTTGAACGCGTCTTTCACCAACCAGTAATTTTTACTACTGACAGAAAATATGTCAAACAAAATTCTTGTCAAATTTTGGTATTGCAGGATGTGTAGTTTACATTTGACAGCGATTTGAATTAGACGGATACTTCAATTGCCGAACCGGTATACAAGTTTTCAAGATATGTCAGAATTTTTTTCATTCGTTTTTCAAATAAAATGTTGATCTCTCAAAATTGTCGTTTTCATAGAAAATGTTGGGCGATAATGCTGGAAATTTTGACCTTTAAAGTCGTAACCTAAAGCGACACATGGGGGTAAAATAAAAATAATAGCGGATAAGGAATGCAACATGAGTAAAAAATACATTTAAATTTGTCCGCTCTTTTCTGATTCGAAAGGAATGCTGAATAGAACCAAAAAAGTGCAGAACCCTATAAGTGAAACGAAAATGCCATAAGAAAAATTTTACATACTTGTATACTTATATACTTCCTACTATTTTATACTTTTATCTAGAATGCCAAAATGTCCGCCATAAAAATCTCAATAACATTGTCTCAGATCAGATTCATGTACAATGTATATTTCTGATTATAAAAGATGTTTTTCGAAATGAGCTTTCAAGCCCCCCTCTCTTCTCCACATTTTGAGTATTTCTCTACAATAGCGTTTCGTAAACTGTTGGACGCCTGTCGATTTTTGGTGGGTCGCGACAAGATCTTGTATGAATATTTTTATATTTCAAAGATTTAAAAGTTAAATATCATAAAATATGGTGAAAGTAAAAACAAAAAACAATATTGGGCTTAAAAGTTTCTATTGTGTGATCTCTATTTACGCTGATGACATTACAGTGGTTATAATTAGGTGACGTTTCCATGCAGTACCTCAGACCACTCCCAACCTAATCAGAGACTCCTTCTTTTCGCTATGAACGTTCACGTTCAGTTCATGTGTGTATTAATTTCAAAGCTTTTGTGCAGTTCGATTTTCATCAATGCTAGGAATTATAATCAAATATCGAAACAAGCTGCAATTGTCGTGCTCCTTGGGCCTGATAAGAACTCAAATTGACGGGGATCTCACTGCCGACATCAACTGCAATCGAAAACAAGCGCACCTTTAACACACGCCTAATTATATCAGTTGGGGAAATGAAAAAGCCGACAAACTTTGTAGGATGATTGTTTTCTTCCTTTCTGTTTAACGAATCTTTGTATATTGTTATCCCATACTTGCATCAGAAGTAGCATATCGGCTGTGTGAAGATTGGCCTTAAGTCTCTTAAAATAGCTAGCGCGTACTACTAAATATTAGGCTTAACAAATATTTTTAGGATTAATTAAATTTATTTTAAACTATTTCTTTACCGATTTTTTGCTCTAATTTAACTAAATTAGCCTACTAAATCCAATTCTGTTTTTTGTGGAAATGCACTATTTTTTTTTTTTTTTTTTTTAAATAGAATCCCCTTAATCGCCTTTAATTAGATCGCATTCCTTTTCAGAGTTTACACAAATCTCATCAAAAATGTTGATTTTTAAATTTCTTTTTTTATGAGTTTGGTTAGTTTTCTTAAAAAAAAAAACATATATACTTAAAATTATTTTTTTAACTAAATAAAATCTTATTATTTTGCTTTCGAAATACTTCAAATAATGAGGAAGTTTCTTTAAAATATTTCATTTAAACTCGACGAAAAAGGATGATTTTAGGAGCAAACAAGAAACGGGCGCATATAGAATTGGCGCAGCCGGTTTATATTATTTGAAATTTCAAACAATATATATGTGTATGTAGATTAAACATGTATATGAAAACATCAAATATTTTAATTGTAATTTACATGTTTTTTTCTTTATTTGTGTCAATATTAATGTATTATACATGTATTTGCATTATCCATCTATATATATGGTATTATTTTCTTTCATTAATTATTTTTCTTAAACAATCTATGTGTATTTTTTTTTTTTTAAATCTACATCATTTTATGTATGTGTTGATGTTTTTTATTTTTTTCTATAATAAATTTGAAAGGAAAAATTTTTTAAATAATCAGTGAATGGATATACAATGTTTCCTGTTCTATAGTATGTTAAAAGTGTACTTTTGCAACTTAAAAGACCGTAACCATAGACTAATAATAAAGATGTCCAACGCCTGTGCATTCAACTGATTCTTGTTGTACAGTGATATCACGGTACAATATAGATTCTTCTCTTTCTTTCACATTAAACTTCTTTTCATCTATTCTTCCTTAAGTTCACCTACAATAAGAACACTGAACATCACGCCGCTCATTTAGCTTGGACATCTAGGTATACTAATCTATGCCGTAACTATTAAATGTTACTAAATTGTTTGTCATTTTTAAAAACCGAATGGAATTTAAAATTATAAATTATACTTCCTCTGCCCAAAATTATGGTATATATATAACGCTTTTATTTCTGGTTCCGAATTATGGTATTCATTACTCTTACACTACATGAATATAATGAGCTCTAAAACAACGTGCTTCAATCTTCTGTGGATTCTACGGAACCATTTTAGCTGATAATATTATACCAAGAACCTTACTTTTAAATATAAGGCAGAACATAGATGGAAGATTGCTTTGCTGGAGAGAAAATGCAGTATTTAAAATATCAATGTAACAATTGATAATGCATTGGACTACTATTTTGTATCAGACGTATACGCTCATCGACTTTTATAAGTGAAATGTCATAGTTTTCTTGCCTTAAATTCATAAATTGCCAGGGTGCCAAGAAATCTATTTCGTCATTAGTTTTTGTAAAGAAAGACTGCAAATACAATGTATTTTTATATCACGAATTAAATTCTTTGCAGAATGAAAATGTAACAAAAACAGAATCCGAATTGAGAATTCGATTTATTGTATGCTTTTTGGTACTATCCTTATTTTGAAGTCATTTCTTAAGAAATCTATATCATTGTCGCCTTACAAAATCCCGATGAAATTAAACGCTTAATTATTAAACTTAGTTGCAGCATTGATAATGACATTGTATTGATCAAATTCTTACTAATCTTTCGTTACAACCAATATCTGCAATATTGGATTTCGTTGATCACAGCCGGTAATCAATTGTTTTGATTTGCTGTCTTTTTAGTATATTGTAAGCACCATTTGCTGAAGCCTTATTTTTTTTTTATTGCAATCAGAATGGGTGTCACTTGTGCATTCATTTTTACGATAAAAAAAGAAAAAAAATCAATAACAGCACAAAAGGGAACCTTTAAGATGAACCTAATGAAAACTTTGTATTCCCTACAATCTTTCATAAACAGAAATCTTTACAGATACCATAATTTGAGATAGAGGTGGTAATTTTTCATGTACACTTAAGTAATTTAAACTGTTGTATATCCAAAATCTGATGAATTTTTTTTTCTCTTATATACTCGTTATATATTCTTATGGATTTAATATATAGAATTTATATACATATATAAGGTCATGTTCAATCCCAAGCTAGCGGACAAGAGCAGGCATTTTTGGTAGTAGCATTCATAATTGTTCTCACTCGTCACGGAGAGAAGAGTGAGCGAGAACAAGCAAACTGACCATTCTCATGCTCGTTCACTTGGTTTTGGGACAAAGTATAAGTAATGATAAAGTATGGAAACTTCCTATCCTTACCGTGATGACGTTTTTCAAATTTTGCCTGCTCTTTTTCAAACAATTTTCTATCCACTGCTGGTATAGATAGCTACATATTGTACGTATGGGTGAAAGGGATATATAATGTAAGCAAAGAAGCACGTGTTGAAATTTATATATGGCAATACACAAATACTAGAAGAAAAATAACATTTTTACGTGTTCTTACTTATATTCTAGTTACTTCGCTAGTTTCCCATACTTTATCATTATTTATACTTTGGATTGGACACACCCTTATCTATATATAGGATGCGGTATCTTTTTGTTATTTGTCATCTTCTTAATTCATTTTTCAACTAGCGATTATTTTTGAATTTCTGTCACTTGACAGATGACATTACAGCCATGAGCGGCGAAATAATCGCTAGTTCTAAAAGGAACCACAAGATGTCGCACCCATTTACATCCATTTATAATATATATATACAAATATCACATTATTTTTCATATTCATATTTAAATGACTGTTTAATTATTTATTATATATAAATTTCATTATTTTAATTATTGTCAAGAAGTTGATCTGCGTTTTTTGAAAATGGCTGTGCTATTTATATATATATATATATGTGGCTTTATATATACATATATATATAAATATATTTAAATTTTAAATAATCTTTACGTTAAAATATTTAATCTATTTGTTTTTAATGTACTTTTTTTTTTCTTAATTAAATTAAATTAAATTAAAATAAAGCCAAAAAAGTTATAAAGTAAAAAATCTTGATTATAAAATTTTCAATGCTGTTTTCTTTGTTTTTAATTTATAATTTTCAAAACAACAAACAAAAAATAATTAAGAAAATTTTCAAAAAAAAAATTAAAAAAGTTGAAAATATGAAAATTTGTTATAAATTGAAAAAAGAAAAAAATAAGAAAAAAAAGAGTTTGTCAAAATTGAAGAAAGTGGAAAAACTTCTTGAAAATAAAAAATTATCGTAATTTCTGGACGAAAAAAAAAATACTCATTTTTCTTGCTTTTTTCACAAAAAAAATTATATTTAAAATCAAATAATTGAAAAACTTCAAAAATTATCGAAATGCATTTATACTATCGCTCTTTTTTCAAAATAAGGTTTTTTTTTTCTTCTTCTTGTTTTCAAATTGAGATCTTAAGTTTTATTGTTAAGACATCGAAAAAAAAGCGTCAATCTTTGAACTCTCAACTCTCTGGCCAATTCTTGTATCGTTTTTTTTTGTCGTCTCAAAGTTTTATATATAAGTAAAATGACGTTCTTCCCCCGAAACGCCCAAACAAAAATCGAACCTCAACTTCTTGAAAACAATCAAAAGAAACATAAAAAAGTAAAATAAATAAAATTACTTAAAAATAAAATAATTAAATAGTACTAAAAAAAAGAAAAGAAAAAGAAAATGAAAGTTTGCTCCTTTATCATCCAAATTCGAGGCAAACAAAATTTTTAATTTTTTCGGTTTTATTAATTAAGTAAAGTTAAAAATATTATTATTTATATTACTAAAAATATATGCAAAAAAAAAAGAAAGGAAAATAAATAAAAATAAAATGTAAAGAGAAATTTAAAGCTGTACCTGAAGCGCGGGGTACTAAAAGTTGTACTCCAACCCAGCTAGCATTTTTGGTCGCCGGCACGTTTCTGCCACTCTAATGGCAATATGTTAATAAGTAGCTCTTACGTAGCGGTTACTTAAAGTGTTAGCTGGGAAGGCTGTAGTGAAAGTCGTACTTTTCTTTTTTTAAATGATTTTTTTATGAAAATTTTTGGAAGTAAATGTTTTAGAGAAAAAACCCATTTTCATTTCCTTTACTGAATTTTTATTTATTGTTTTTTTTTTCCTTTTTTTTTTCCAATAACAAACATTTCCACCAATTTAAAAAACACAAAAAAAAAAAAAAAAACTTGAAATATTTAAAAATAAATCCAAAAAGTTGATAAAACAAAGAAGTTGATGTTGGTTTTTGTTTGGTTTGCAGGAAACGTCAGATTCGCCACACGGTATCAGTGGTGTAAGTAGTTGTTTGTCACATGATCAAGGTGGTGTGCCTTCTGCAATGTATCCCTGTATGTATTGTGGTGCCACGTTTCCCCATCAAAGTAAGCTGACTCGTCATATATTGTCGCATTCTTTGGAAACATTAAAATTTCGTGAAACCACCACCCATCTGATACATCCCAGTCATATATCGAATCTTCTACCGCATGATATATCACATTTACCGCAACATTTTTCACATCACAGACAAATACCACCGCCACCATTGGAACCTCTTGAACCGCCTGATGGAAATCAAATGGATATTGAATATGCAACAGTAGCTGCAGCAGCAGCTGCTGCTGCTTGCTCATCATCAGTGAATATTGGCAGTAGTAGTGGTGGTGGTGGTGGTGGTGGTGGTGGTGGTGGTGTTGGTAGCGGTAATTCAACGGGTAATGTATCTGGTGGGATTGGTGGTGGTGGTGGTCATGGATGTTCAACAAATGATCCAAATAGTGTTGTTCTGTGTAAGTTTTGTGGTAAAAGTTTTCCTGACGTAGCATCCCTTATTACACATTTGCCGGTACATACAGGTGATCGACCCTTCAAATGTGAGTTTTGTGGAAAAGCTTTTAAATTGAGACATCACATGAAGGATCATTGTCGTGTTCATACCGGTGAGTATTATTTTCTTTGGATTATATTATATTTTATTTTTATTTGGTTTTTATTGTAAAAAAATATATATATTTCAGGCGAACGACCATTTCGTTGTAGTATGTGTGGTAAAACGTTTTCACGATCGACAATATTGAAAGCACACGAGAAAACGCATTTTCCAAAATATGTTCGAAAATTTCTATCACCGAGTCCTGTCGATACGAAGGATGAATTACCGCAATAGTAAAAAAAGAAAAAACGAAAAACAGAATTAGGATAAAAATAAATTTCCCCTAGAAATTGAGGGAAATTTTCAAATTAATTACACTTGTTACGTTATAAATGAATATTGATTAAATTTTACTTTAGAGCTTAAGAAAACAGAGGGTTATCAGTGGCGTACGCAAGTTGTTTTACATTCGAAAATACATATAACAGCAGCACGTAATTTGAGTCATGCCACATGTGAAAGCTAAAGTTGAAACGACCTAGTTATTGGTCGAATCGAAAGTATGCAACAACTTACGTGCGCTCGACACCTTAGACGTAAGCCATTACACACATATATAAACTGTTTCGTATAAAAGTTACAAAAATACGAGCTTCTAGAATTTTTTTGTACCCGTCTTAAAAAAAAAAAAAATGGCAATAACATTTTTAAGAGTTTTTGTTAAATACGTTTAAATACTTTTTTATTTTCAATTTTAATTTAGCTAAAAAAAAATTAGTAATATTAAAAGAAATACGTTTTTTTGTTAGGCATTTAGGTTCTCTCTAAATGTTTAAAGGGATTCTTAAAGTCGGTTTATTTTTTCTTTTTAAGAAAATATTAAGCTCCGAAATTTAATAATTCCGAGGCGGAAATAATTTAGGACTTGATAATGTTTCAAGAAAACAAAAAAAAGGAAATAAATAAATAAAACTATGCTTCTGGCATATATTTTAGAAGATCTTAAATTAAAAAATAAAAATAAAATTTGAAAGCAATAATCTTTTTTATACGTAAAGAATTTGCTTTAAGTTCAAATTTGTTAATTTATATGTTTTTATTATTTTTTATTTTTCTCTTTGAATTTATAATTTAAACTAGAATTGGTGCTAATTATATAATTTATAATGGGCTGTAGTTAAAAGAGAATCTTTTTTTTTAAAACTTAATTAATAGTTTGTTTTTGTTAGAAATCGGGATTCCGTAAATCTGGTGTTGATTTCAAAATCAAATTTCTGTATTTTTAAATTCTTAAATTCTTGAATAACACAATAGGCATATGTTTTTTTTTGTTCTTATACAGCTGCTCTGTTCCGAAACAGATCAACACAAGTGAAAAATCGAAAAACGACGAGAAAGAGCAGGAACAAGGGAAAATTTAAATGTTGCGAATATTAAATCGCAAAATGAAAAAAAATCACATTTATCTAAATAATATCTTAATGTCTGACGTGTCTGTCCCATTTTCACGCGCCTGAAAATAGGCAATTTAAAAATTTCCTAGTACAGTGAAAAGAACACTAAATAAATTTTATCTAGAATTCTTGGAGTTAGAAAAAAATTAAGAAAAAATATGGAACCTTTTGAAAAGGGAATGTTTTTTTTTAATTTAAGTTTTTAAATTTAAATATTCGCGTAAGCCGTAATTTACCTGTGCACATTCGAGTCAAAGGGTTTTGCATTCCATAATTAGTGAAAAAGTATGGCTAAAATATTTGTAGGTTGGTTCGAAAATAAATGAATTTGAGAAGTCCTGGTACGTCAATATTACCAGAAATTAGTTTTAGTAGGAAAATTATATCTGAGGCTAATCGACGACTTTCAATGGTTTGGAGGCAAAATAAAGTCAAGGGATCCTTATATGGCGACAGATTATCTGCGTGTTTCCAGGGGAAATTTGATAAGGTGTAACGTGTGAATATTCACTGAGCCGATTTTATCCTGCGATTGTGATTTTTGTAGTACGGGGACCAAACAATGCTGTCATATTCTAGAATAGGATGAATTAACGATACGTAGAGCAATTTGCAATTTGGTATAAAAAAAAATAATGAAACCAATCACTGAAAAGCATCGCCGTAATCCAAGCTTTATTGTTAGCCCTCCAATAAACGGAAAGTTTGTTGATGTTCTAACCTTTAAATGAGCGAGGCATTTGAGCCACTAGAAGCATCACTACAAAAAAGAATCATAATACACCTTTTTGTTGCCAGATAAGTTCCTTCTGAAATTTTCTTTCAAAACAATTCCATTTCGTCAGCGTTAAAATCCTGACCTCAAATATGCAGGAATCCGAGGCAATAATTTTAGTAAAGTTTTTCATTTTGAAAACTGTGTAAATTCGAAATCGTATAAAACGAAGAGCATGCAAATCGGAGGATAGATACTAACTAATCGGAATATGTTAACAATCAACTCTAATTTAATAAAGATTCAATTCTTTCTTTCTTTCTTTTTTTAATGAAGACCCGATGTTAGGTGTAGAACAATTTATTCGAGATGCAATGAAAGAAATGAAAAATAAGTCACTTCTACCACATTCATTATCTAAAAACAAATGAACAAAAAAATTTACAGTAGAATTGTATAAGCCACCAAATATTTATAAATTTCAAGTTGAGATGTTTCCTCCACGATGGTTTAAATTTGACTATACCGAGAGAAATGTATGACATCATCACGTCGCCTCTTATTTATTATAGATGTGTGAAATGCATGATATCATCATGCTTCTATAACCAGTTGCTTGTTATGCATTATAGATGTACATGCGCTCAGTGGTTCTCGAACCAATGTGTTTACCAATATATCCAATAGCTCTGAACACCCGATTTTTAACAAAAACAAACATATTAATTGATAAAAAAAGAAAAGTATTTGTATTATGAGATAAAATAAAGATAAAAAAAAAAAACGTTTGATAATTATTATAAAAAAAAAATTACAAAGTAGACCAAGAATAATAAAATAATTAATAATAATTAATAAAAAAATAATGAAGAAAACAAGAGGAAATGAAAAAATATAGATATCTGTGATCTTAACGATATTTAAAATTAAAATTAGTTATTTAAAATCGTTTTTCATCGTTTTTTAAACTTAAAAAAAAACGAAATGAATTACAAAAAATTAAGAAAAGAAAAAAAAAACGGAAAAACAAACTGCATTACGTTAATTTTTATGAATTAATGAAAAACGTAAAAACGCTGTTAAAAAGCAAGGGGTTTTTTTTTTAATTTTTCTTAAAAAAGAAAATTTATTTTCATCTGATTTCGTCGACACATAAAAATCAAATAAAAACTAAGAAAATAACTTTCGCAAAGTTCAAGTATAATAAAATATGGAAAATCTTATATTTTTAATTAAATATAAAATATATATTTTAATTTTATTTTCTTAATACTTAAAAATCTATGCTGAATTTTTTTTTTCTATATAATATTTAATAATTAAGAAGGAAGTCTATTTTAATTTGTTTTTTTTTTGATATAGAAAAGTTCATGTGATTCTAAGCCGATTCCACTCGGACAATTCCACTCGGAACAATTCCATTCGGCACAATTTCACTCGGAACAATTCCACTTGGAAGAATTCCACTCGGAACAATTCAACTGGAGAGCAATTTAATTCAATGTATTTAACTCCTCCACGAGTTAAATTGTTATGTTGAATTGTTATGTTATTATTCTTATATATAAAAGAAATTAAATTGTTCTCTAGTCGAAATGTTCCGAACTCTTCCGAGTGGAATTATTCCGACTGGAACTCTTCCGAGTGGAATTATTTCGAGTGGAACTCTTCCGAGTGGAATTATTCTGAGTGGAATTGTACCCGAATGGAATCGGCCGATCACCGTACATGTATAGTTAAAATTTTTTTTTTCTTCTTTTATTTTAATCAAAATAGTTAATCTTTTACATTGTACAATAAAACCACTTATTATGTTTGCATACATATTAGATATAAAATTTATTACTGAAGATGCAAAAACAACAAGAAAAATTATTTAATTTACACTAAATAAATACCAAGGATTGACAACAATTAAAATATTGAATAGATAAATTCTATGAAAATAAATCATATCATTGTCGTATGGGGATCAGATACATTTGTTATAGATCGTTTATAGTATATTGAAAATATATAATATAAAGTCGTACCGGTGGAGACTTATATTCGATATGTTTTATTAGAGATTTTTATTTATTTTTAACAGAGCAATTCAATATTATGTTTGAGACATAGATGGCACGCAAATCGATAGATTTATTTTGATGCCAAATGACATCACTGCAGTATTTGAAATTAACTTTTTTGACCTAATGCTCTAGACAGATCTCTGATTTTAATTACAATAATTATTTTTTAATGATACTTCTGGATGACCCATGACACATCTTCTTTTTTTCACAATGATCATTATTCTTGTCATTCCAAAAGGTTCAAAAAATTACTATTTTGGATATAATTTTCAAAATTCAAAAATATTCACTTTGATTCAATAGAATTAATTTTTTTAAATTGTTTTTAGTAATTTTTAGAATAATAAACATTTTTCCTCCTTTTAAGCTTATGTAAAAAAGAAAACATGTCAAAATCACATGAAATTTTTTAAATATTCAAATGTAGATGGCCCTGTAAACATTGTGAAGAAAAAATTTAGGACCTCTTCACAGTTTCCTTTGATAATTAAAACAATAATGATGCTTGAAATAAATACTTAAAATTGATTATTATTACGTAAATAAAGGTCATTATCGAGTTTTAATGACCGATTGGGCAATAATGAGCATTAAAATCGGAGATCTGTCTAGGATATAACGCAAACTTTTAAGGGGCCACATCTAACTATAAAAAATTTTAACTTATTTTTACTTATTTTTATACTTTCTGAAGCTTCAAAAGTTTTAAGAATATATCCTGAAAATTTCAAATCAATATCTGTAGAATTAAGGAATTTATAGAATTCTGAGTCCAGTAACCCCAATAAGCATATTGAAACTTGAAACCAATTTCTCCCAAAACACTCTTGTTTACAAAGTCGCTGGACATTGTGGAAAATTGCGTGATGTTTTCAATTTGATGCGTCTGACGTAAACTTTTTTCGGTATTTGAGAATCATCACAAAATATTTAACAACCTGTTCAAACATCGACTTGCAACAGCAAATTTTAATACAATGATCCAATCACAATCCCAGTCACATTTTACTTAAACACAAGTGCAGGTTCATCCTCCAATTTCATGACAATCGAGTAGATTTCCAATCCAAGTGTTGTAGAGTCCAGTTCAAATACCGTATCCACAGCAAACAAATCTGCTAGTTATCAATGTGCAGTTTCAATGGAATATAAAAAGTCCGTCTTTATTGCAGAGTCAACAAAATTAAAATATTATTATAATAAACGAATCGACTGTATCTACTCATCAACCACAACAATATTCCGTATTACAGGCTCAATCACAGCAACAGCCTAAGTCACAGCAACAGAATGCTTAGCAAAATATACAAACATACCAAAGCGAGCAGAATATTCCCTTACAATAACTACAACAACCAAATTCATCTGCCATTCACGGAAATCAAGGACAAGAGGTTTATAACTTACCACACAACAACAATCACAAACTGTAACCATTACTTCTCAGCAATAACGACACAAGCGTTTCAACAACAACAATTGCGGCAGCAATTTCAGCAAAATCGGAATGTTTCTTAGCAACAAATTCAGATGAGATAAGGCAAATTCTAAATTCGGCTAATTCGTCACAGCAACAGTTGATACCTTTCAATATACAGCAACATAAAGATCAACAACATATCGTTTTCGATGGAATGTGTCTTCTGTTTGTTATGGCACTTGACCGGACATTGATGGCTTTTAAACATTGGTTAGTGTTTGCAGATCTACTCAGTGGTATCCGTCACACTCCTAATAATTTCCTCGGGAGCCTCACTGGAAATGGCGCGGATGATTTCGCGCTGCAGACATCATATTTCGAAAACTGTTTAATATGACCAAAAGCATTCAAAGCTCAACTGGAGAGTGTCAACTGCTAGACGCTTCGAAAAATATTTCATCACCTACAGGTGACCCTATCTTTTTTTTGTTCGATATTTTCGAAGTCATTCATTTTTTAGGCTCTTAATGAACATACCTTTTACCGAAAAAAGACAAAAATGAAGTTTCTTTCCACCAAAACTTTATGAGAAAAATACGTTTTAATTTAGGCCCTTAAATGGCCGTCCTGAAAAAATATTTTTTATCTGATTTTCATTCCTTTAAGAAAAAAAGAATTTTTTCTATTATATTTAAACCGCAAAAGAAAAATCAGTAGTGGCAATATCCCGAGTAAAAATTTATCAGTATATAGACTAATAAAAATAGTCTGTTCTTTTTTTTTTAGAATAAAATTACTCGATAAAAATTCCCAATAAATCAAACTAATTAATGAGAGAAACGGTAAATATAAATTCTGTTATTTAAAGAAAGAATTTATGATCCCGAATATATCTTCAAAATCATTACTTCAGCTATGCACGAGTTCTTGCCATGTTTTTTTAGGTCTTGTTTCCATTTCGCATTTATCTACCGAATTAAATTATCTCCTTTTTATTTTCGTATAGCAAACATATAACATAGAGAAATTACAAAAGAGTTTACATTACAAGATAAAAATTAGGCGAATAATACCCTAGACATACTACACGATTTAATCCAGTCGATTATTTTTAATCCAGATCATGCGACACATTCTGTTTTTCTGGATTAAAATTAATTCTCAATTATATTGTGACATTTCTCAAAGCTTTCTATAAACTTTTTTTGTGCTTAGGAAATCTTGGAAATAAAAGGAAATTATTTATGAATATGCGAACATTTAAAATCTAAAAGAAAAAATTTAAAAATATTATATTTAAAAAAAAAAAGAATCATTTCCTTCAAAATACAAAAAATTAGAACCGCCAAATTTAAATCTGTTATTTTGTTCGGTGGCTTTTTATTTTTTCTTTTTTTAAACTTTATATCTATAAATATGAGCGGTATTACCAGGTTTAAAAGCTAAAGCTTAAAAGCTTTTCCACACTCAGAGAGCGAAAAGTTCTCAATTATTCAATAATTGAGCTGAAAATTCTCGGTTAACTGTCCGCAATAACTAATGATGGGGGTTGGCGAGCGCAGCGAGCAGGGGCCTAGTTTCTCTCTCAAAATTTATTCTGTTTTGTTTCTCTTAAATGAAACAATTATCAGTTTTCGATTGAATAATTGAAGTATTAAACAAGTTTTGTTTACTCAATTAATCAAGTAATCAGACCATGATATAATTGCCAGTACCTCAGGTATATTGTGCGTTGTTATAGAAAACCGTACGTCATTGATATGTTTTTTATTTAAATTTATCTATTCAAAAAATTCAATATTGCTAATAATTAATAACTCCCTTAAATCATAATTTATAATAATTTCACGTTTTAGATTTAAAAAGAAAAAGAATTTTATCAAAATGAAATCAATTACGAAATAGAATTTTAAAGTTCCTTTCATCTTGCGTGATATAAATTTATTTGAAATTTTATTAACTTTTTTAACAATCATAATTCGAACAATTTGTTTAATTCCTACTTCTGATTTTTTATAATTTTTAAATAATCATTTAGTTTAATATGTTATTTTAATAATTAAAATCTAGTAAAATATAAAGCTAAATATTATTAATAATATTTTAAAAAGCGTTTATTTAACAAAGAAAACACTTGTTAAAACTATTTAAAAGAAATATTATTTTATCCAAATCATAACAATATTAACAATAGTAATACTTGTAATAATAGTAATAATAATAATAATAGCAATAGCAATAGCCAGCACCAGCAAAAATAAACCAGTAAACTATAACAATTTCGGAGTTGCCATTAAAACAGAATTACTTAACGAATCCTGAATAAAAAATATTTGTTTTAATAGTAACACACGGTTCCTTACTCGCTTTAAAAGCTAAATACTATTTTATTTTTAATTATTTTATTTTAATTTAATTGAGATACGCACACATAAATAATATAATATTATAAATTAATAGGGGGTCTTTTTTTTGTATGATTTTCGGTTTGTGCGAATTGTGCGACTAAATCAAATCGACTAAATCAAATGTCTTCCCATTATATGTTACACTATAGATTTTTGTTGTATTGTATTAGTGCTTACTAGTTCATTATACCTCCTCCTATAATTGGTTCAGACGATAGGTCTCTTCCCCGAACCGGGTTTTGTTTTTCTAATGAAAATCTGCATCGTAGTTAAAAGCCACAATTAACTAACCTCTCCTTACTCAGAGTCCAGTGAACGCTGTGTAGCAATTCTAGTTTCAGAAAAGTTCTACCGACTTATTTCCTCCAGACATGGTTCACATATTGAACTCTCAGTAACACCGATTTTCCACATCTGTTCGTTCAAGGAGCAATCTCCTGTCAGGGGTACTAGGGGTTTAACAATCAAGTCCCAGCAACATTTTATCACTTCGCCAATCAATACCATTTTATTAGCTTCCCTACACTGATGCGGATTCCTTGCTACCTTTGCTGCTGGCGGTGGCTGTGGCTGAGTAGATAGAATAATAATAAAGATTTCCAATAACATATGATTCTCATTGTGCACTAATAGCTCTCATATTTAAATTTATTCTTCTTCAATTTAACTTTTAAACTTAGGCTAAAAGGCTGCAAATATTTTGATTGCAGTATGTTTTACTGCAGTTATTTACAGTACTGTAAGTTTGAGAAATTTGAAATTTTTCAGTTACTCCATCAAAAAATCGAGGTTTAATCAAAAATTCACCGAGCTAAATAAAGAGAATATAAAATCAAATTTGAATAAGAAATTATCCAAAAGTGTTGTGTTAGGTGACAAGATTTTCCGAAGCCGTTTGTACGCTATTCTACCAAACTATTAAATAATGGAAGTCGAATGTAGTAAATTCAAAATGCTTATGGTTATACCGGACCAGTATGATTGTACCATATTAGTCTATGCATAAACGAAAACTAAACCGGTCCGATTTTATTCGGCTTTATTTTTAGTACAGACCTAATCAGATCAAACGCATAAACTTACTGAATGAAGACCAATTCTGGTATTAACAATATGATTGATCGCAAACAATTAAATATGAAAGACATAAGAGAAATATCTATATCCTAAAATTTAAAAATAGAAAATTATGTGAGGTTCATTTGAAATAAAGATGGTTGTGCTTGTTGTACTGACGCACAATAGGTCTGTTTTATTTGCCACTTGCTCTGGGGTACAGCAAAATTTTACATTGAAAACAAAAACAACAAAAGTGGAAATCCTACACTACTTTAAGACTAGGGGCAGCTCTCACACCGAAATTAGTTCAGTTTTCTACCATAAAAGTGTATTAGCTAAAAGTTTCTCATTCCATTTCAATATGGTCGGTAAAGCAGCGCTGAATTAAAGCTTTATTCTACTCCTGCTCGTTTTATTTGCCACTTACTCTGCTCCGGTGTAGGGTATGGCAAATAAAACAGGCCTAATATGGTATGAAAATTTTTTGAAGCCACATCACTAGAAGATCTTTTGTGTGATATTTGGTTAGAAATTGAATCTGATGAATTTGATTGATTTAGTCAATTTAGACACTATTCGCACATCTTATTTTCTTTCTAGTTTATTAACATTTTTAGAGAAGTACAACTTCTAGAGTAGATTCAAATTATAACATTTTAGTATAATTTCATCCGATAAGAGTAATTATAATAAATAAAAAAAAAGGAAAACGAAGTTCTTAATTATACTTGTATAAAATTAGGCTTTTTTTGTATTTCGTTTTAAAAACTTTTATGATTCACAGGAATAGGACTCAAAATTAATCATATTTAATTCCTGTTGGATTTTTTTTTTTTTTTTCGTTTTTATGCCCACTTTCACAGTCAGAGCTTAAACTTAACTTATGTTAAGATAGATTTTGAGCTTAAGATATGCTTAAGGTTTCGCTGGAAGTTAGGCTTAAATAAAATTGTTTTATGAAAATGTTCATAATTAATTCTTTAAAAAATTTAATTATTATCTAACTTTTTTTTTTAGAATGATTATAATAAAAAGTTTTTTCAGGTTAAAATAAATGCAAAAATTACTGCCAGCATTTCGTAATAATTCGTCTGGCAAATTTAATTAAGAAAAAAAAAGCAAGAAAACTTATCAAAAATTTAAGTTTCACTTAAAGCTTAGCTTAAATCTTGACTTTTACTACTTAAGCTCAACTTAAGCTTCAAACTAAGCTTAAGCTCTCACTGTGAAATTTGGTATTAGTAATAATAATAAATAAATAAATTTTTTATAATCTCAAAAATTTACTTGAAGATAAAAAATAAATATAAATAAAGCTGGATCTAGATTGGCCCAAAAGTGAAAATACATATTCTTAAATAGTGAGAATTCGTTTACATGGCACAACACCTCTTACGGACATATATAGTATTATGTAATTCAAAGATGTTTTTGAAATTGGGGTTTTTTTTTTCGTCCGATTAAATTCTTTAATTTTTTTGAATTTGAATTTTAAGCAAAATTCGAAACTTGAAATTTTTTATCCAAAATAAAGTCATCTATTTTCCTCTAAATGCGAATATATTTATATATACCTATATGGATCATGAATGAAAGAATATACAGATTACACCTTCCCAAATTTCAAATTGGTTTTTTCTGCGCATCTACGTCACAGGGGACTTGAAATACATTGTTTATGTGAAAAATGACGATTGAAAGAAAATCACATGTGATGTAAAAAAAATATCAAAATAAATATTTAAAATGGTCGACATGTGCATGGCGTAATCTGCATATTCTTTCATTCATGTATATGGATTAGTATTATTTTAATTTTCACATAAAGCTAGAACGAAAAATCGTGACCACGTTACAACACATGACAAATTAGAATCATTTGCTGGGATTGTTTTAGCTTTGACTTTTCATGCGATGAAAAGTTAAAGTGATAAGTACTTTTGGTTCAGGCTAGCTCCAACTCTAAAGGCATGACAATCGAAATTTTTATCGTGATTTTTTTAATCTAAAAATAAATTATTCTTTTGTTTTGGAATTAATGTAAAAAAATCACAATACTTAAAAAAAAGAAAAAAAGAAAACGTAAGTTTTAAGATTTAAATTATTAAATTAGAAAAAAAAAAGATCTAAGTATTTTTTTAATATTTAAAATTAAATAATTGATAAAAAGAAATTAAATGAAATTAAATTAAAAAAAACAAATTCTAATTGGCTGTGATAGCTGTTAAAAATTAAAAAAAGAAAAATTGTATACAATTAAATTTAAAAATTGTATTAAAAAAAAAATATAATTAATATAAATTTTTGAAAAATTATTTTTAAATCTTAAAAGTCATTTCTTTAAAATTAATTAATTAAAATTAATTTTCTCAGTATTAATATTTTTAAAAGGAAAACGATTTTTCAATTAAAATATTCCAATATTTTTCCATCGCTTGGAATATTTATTATGTTAAAAGTTAAAAGCAATTTTTAAACAAAATTATTCGGATCTCATTTTTTAACTTTATTTTTTGTTTTAAAATTGAAATTTTTGTGATGCTAAATTATTTAAGAATTATAACTTTAAAGAACAAACACAAATTTATTGAACTTCTTCAAGAAATTATTTATAATTACTCTTATCGGTGTTTTCTTTTTTTTTTCAATTTAAATATATTTTATTTTATTTTATTAAATCATAGAATTCTTTTCATTTTGAGGTAAAAAGATTTATAAATCTATTTGCTTAAATATCAATGCTTACCAGAGCATTCATTGTTGATTTCCGAGGTTGATGATTAATTGATTATTTGTTGATTTGAAACTGATTAATTGGTTTCTATTATAATAGCCAAGCATCAAAGTGTTTGCTGTAAAAATAACAATTTGGAAAGAGAAGTCAATTTTTATATAAAAGAAAAAGAGAAAACGTAATAAAAATGAAAGAGGAAATATTCTCTTAAAAATCGTATGCAATTCGCATTAATGCTACGTCTCCATTTACGATTTTTCATCGCAGAGATTTTTGATTGAGCAATCAGAGCTCGAGTTGATGGCGAGAAATAATTCCAGAGGTAAATTTCGTGAAATCTTGCAGTACTGAAATTTCAGGAAATTTTTTTTGACATTTGTGAATTCAAGATGGCGGAACACAACTTTAGTCGGCTAGACATTGTGAAATTAATTGCATTTTATAGAGAAAATGAGTGTTTGTGGAACCTAAACAAAGCAAATGTTATTACCATGGAGAAAAGGCTCTCAAACTGGACAACTGTCAGACGGCAAAAGTTATTAGAATCTTCATCTGCTTCCCACAATAAATCTTTGAGGAGATTTTCCTCGATATAAAACCTCATTCGTTTTGATAAAAACGGGTTTACAAAATATCTAGGGCTTTTTCTTTTCTTGCGTTCCTCATTTTCAGCGTTTTCAATTTCCCATATCGCCTGAATTGCAAGAGCGGCAACTAGAACTTTACTTCTCGACGTCATCTTCAGAAATGTAATTTCAGGAAATTTTTTGCCCAGCTGTCAAAGAAATCTCTTGTCTCTGAGATATTTCGTGCGATGAAAAATCGTAAATGGAGACGTAGCGTTACACTGACAATAACAGAAAGAAATTAAACAAAGCAACGTAACAAAAAATTTAAGAGAAAAATAATAATTTTCGTACTCTCTCATAGGATTTCTCTCTCCGAAATTTATTCTGTTTTGTTTCTCTTAAATGAAGCAATTAATCAGTTTTCGATTGAATAATCAAAATATTGAAAAAAATTTGATTTCTCAATTAATCAATTAATCAAACCATGCCAACCTAATGCTTACAGATTCGAAATTTTTTATATTCACAAAAACAACTCTGAGTAAAATATTCTTGGCTTATAATCTACTATAAATAGGTTTAACAGACAGAATTTAACTACGTAAATTAAACGGAAATCTATTTAAAAACCATTATCATTATACGATGTTCATGTGATTCCTATAAACATGGACGCACTCTCCTTGGCATATGTCGTGAAGTGTACAGAAAAGTATTAATAGTTTCTTATCGAAATTATGTAGGCTTTTGTGAAAATATCACCTTATATCTTCCGTTACATTTTTATTCATTAGTACACGTATATTTTGTCCTTCTCGCACTAATGGAAATTTTCCATAGAATTTGTTTACCAATCAGGGAATTAATATGGATATTCCCTGACCATTGTAAAACGCGATGTGTCATTGAATAGTTGTATGAATCCGTATTTTTCTATACAATAGATGGCATAGTACATCATGATTTACATTAGTAAGAGAATACTGATAATATTTCATTTACTAATACTACTACTACTACTACTGCTACTACTACTATGTTATTGAAATAAGATAAATCATTTTAAATTTGCGACAAACCATGCTTATTTAAAAGCAGTATTTTAAATCAGAAAGCTATCTTAAATTTGTAGTCTCTCATGAACTAATGAAATTTAAACCAGTTCTTTAATGGTTATCCGATTTTGACTTTATAATATATAAGGTGTGTGTTTTTTCACTCTGCTCGGGTTCGGATCAAACCAGAATTTTTAAAAAGCAAGCAAGAGCAACAAAAACTTAGATACTGGTAGCATATCATAGAGGAGATTTCATTTCGCTCGTTTTCTTTTCATACAAAATTATGCAGAAGAAATGGCCATTATCTTATGTTTTCACTCGCTTACATGAGAAACACACATATAGTATTCATATTATGATATCGATTCTACGATACTATACTATAGCTGATACCATTTCATTATCGTATTTATATTTCATTTTTTAAATGGTATAAAATGACACTCATGTGGTATACATACTGCATGGTATTCTTAAATCGTGGTGTCTATACTATATGTGTGTCCCTAGTTTTACACCAAAAACGATTCAAGACCAAGTTTTCCAAGTTTCTAACTCTATGTAGCAAATATTCAAATCAAATTGAAATTAAAATTTGAAAAAATCACAATTTGTAAATAAATTGTGTAGAAAATAGTTAAAGGTAGAAAAAGAATTTAAGAAAAGGCAAATTTAGTTATAAAAAGTATGAATCGAAGTTTTTCAATTTATACTTTTCATATATTCAAATAAAAACTGTCATAATCATCAGGAGGACAACATTCAAGTATCAAAAGAAAACACGAAATTTAGCCATCTATTGACAAAAAAAAAGAATTGAGTAAGAATTTAGTGTAGTAGTTGTTGTTTTATTCAATGTAAAATTCTACTGTAACGTGTAAAAAACACATCTATTATATAAATACCGGAGAATTGTGAATTGATTTTGAATTATTTTATTCTATTCATATACTATAAGTATTTAGACGGAAGCATAGAATATAAACGTCTTAAGCTTGAATTTATTACTCAGAAGTTGAACATGATTTATAGAAAATTTACTAACAAATCAGTTAGAATAATCTGGAATGGAATCGTGTATAACTCGACTTGATCCAAATCGTATCGAAAATGAATAAGAATTGTAATGCTTTTTCGATACGATTTAGTTTCAATTGAATTACATGAATCCACTCCTGTACGTGAATCTAAATACCTTGTGTTCCAAATACCAGTTTACCAATATTGGCATGGTGCTTTCCGACAATTTTCGGCGAAATTTACCGATTTCTTATTGTAGTTACCAATTATAAGAATTCTTTCCAATATAATTTAAAAAATACATTTTTAAATATTATTCCTTAGAATATAACAAAACATAATAACATTACATAGTAATAAATACCAATACAGAATAAGAACTGAGGTATCAGCATGTAAGTTGTTTCGGCCATATATTAAAAACCTTAAAGTTGAAACGATTTACGGTTTATGCCGAATCTCAAAAGTGTGAACCAACTTACTTGCTGAGACTTCGGAACTTTCGAAAATTCACCATAGTAGTAAACCAACCAAGCACATTCATTTTCATCGTATTAAACAAAGATATAAATGAGCAAAGAGATATGTAAAATTTCAAAAAAGATTTTATTTAAAATGAGTTATGTCTTAATTATGTTAACGAAACGTAGACGGAACGGCGACGAGATTGGAATTCGATGCAGTTATATAAGGCGAAAGCGTCAGGCTTCACTTTTTGGCATTTGACAATTTTGTGTCTGATTGTAAGTGAAAGTGTATAAGGAAAATACTAAGAAATAGATTACGAGTTCTATGTCATGGTTTTACTTTTAACTATTGAATAAAAAAAAACAACGGATATTCTTTAATTTTTTCGATTAGCATTTCGCTGTCAATTTCAAAATTCCCGCCATTTTTTTTTATAAAATTTTGCGAGTTGTTTGATGTAGAAAGTTCGTTCACAATAAGAAAAAAAGGAGCACAATCGTTACGATAAATATAAATGCCAAAAAAACGAAACGGACTGGAATTGAATCAAATTTTAAGAACGTTCCGTCTACGTAATAGCCGGCCATACAATTTCATGCATATGTTTTTTCGTTCCGTTTACGTTCCGTCTCTGTTTCGTTAACAAGGTTAAATTATTTAAAGCTCCTAAAAGCTCTTGCCATAAGATCTAAGGTAATTTACTTATGTTGAATAAAAGCTCTTTTTAAACTTTGAACTTTGAAGATGTTCGCCGTGGTGAAATTTCGAAAATTGCGAGAAATTTGTCGATCCTTGGGTAAATTAGTAATAATTAAAAAAAGAGAAAGAAAAAAAAGAAAAGTTAAGTATAAAAAAGTTGCAATCGTTGTGATTTTTTTGTTTTCCTTTTTTTTTTTTTTGTTTTACATTTATTTTAGATTTAGATGAAAATTTTTTTGAGAAAATTTTCTTAAAAATTATGTAAAAAGAAAACAGTTTTAATTAAAAAAAATTATTAATTATTAATTTTATAATTAATGTTGATGAATTTAATAAGATTTAAGAAAAAACAAAATTTATTTTAATTTTTTTTTTCGCCTTAATAAAAAGATATTTTGTTTTAATTTTTGACTATTATTTTGTTTTTGTAATTTCATAACAACAAAATCATTCATCAAAATCATATATTTTTAATTTTTTCACATTTTTAATTTAACATATTTAACACTTTTTGTTTACATTTTCATTTCATTATTTAATTAAATTCATCAGCCTTTTTTATTTTAATTATAAAATCATTTTTTTTTCTCTCCACCATATAAAATGGATACCGTAAAACAGGGTGATTTGGAACAAAAGTTTGGTAGGGAAAGAAAAATAAATTATGAAGAACCGAGACCTGGATTTGAACCAGGATCTCATCAGTTTCTAGAAACGAGGTCTCAACCAACTAGATCATTCAACACTGTATTTATTAATCTGTTCGATTTGCCTTTTCTAAACGTTATTCAAAAATTACAACTGTTATTCGAAATACAACAATTATTCTATAAACTTTCAATTTTCTATGCCAATTAAACCAGAACACAAGTTAGGTAGTCATCCCAAATTTAATATACAAAAGCTTAGCAGCAACTAAGTAAAACAGTCAGGATATTTCTATCTCACTTCTGAATTGTTATTTCTTTTTAAATGTGTACTTTTTTTAAAAAATGATTATTAATATTAGAATAATATTATTAGATTTTGTTGAGTCAAGATCAGAAAACGAGTGTTGCTCCTACGAGTGTTTATCGAGAAAGATCTCGTTCTAAAATAATTAAATGCTGTACTAATATTTAGCATAAACTTGCTGATTTCTATGAAATTTAGTATTCTGGAGTGGTGGAACTGCGTTATTAGATTGAGATTAAATTGAATCGAAAATGCATTGAGATTGGTATACTTTTTCGATACGATTTGTGTCAAATTGAGTTAAAAGATTCCACTCCAGTGTGTACAATATAAAATTTAAAGTCGGCGTCGTGAATAGATTAAATATTGTTTCTAAAACTTTTCTCCGTCTGAGAGTTCTTTAGTTTATAGCTTCTGAATATTTGGAATACTAAAATTTTGGCTTCTTAGGCCCACAACGAAAGTATCCCATTGATGTCATTTGGTTCCACAAAGTGGTCATCCAAAGTTTTCGATCTTAAGAAACTCGTCATTAACATTGTCTCTTTGACTGCTTCGCAGGATTTGTAAAAAAAAGTTTATCTACTAGGTTCATTAATTCTAAATAATATTTAAGCCTGCAGTGCTCTATTAGAAAACATACCAAGAACTGAATTCTTTTTTACTCCAAGTTATTATTTGATCCTCGGATGCCAAACCGGGATAAACTATAGTGAAGTTTTTGACTGACAATTATCATTATCTTGATTATACCTTATTGATGAGTGATGAGCTCTATTGCTGCTAAGCTTTCTAAAAGTCGTGCTTAAATTATGGTGCAAATGGTTTGACGCCTACAGGGTGTCCGTCAGACTTCTTCAAAGGGACTTAATCGAATTAGTTTCTGAACGGAAGTAGAAATAAAGGCCCAAGTTTATCAAAACTTCTAAAATAAATTACAATAGAACTAACATCTTTTTGACTCTTCTAAAATAGAAAAAGTGATTCCTGTCACTCACGTTTACGGTGTTCAAAAGAAAACTAAATAAAATTGTTTGAAATATTTTCTTTTTCTTAGAATTAGTTAGTAAAATCAGTTAATTAAGTATAAATTTTTAGTATTATTGTTATTGGGCCTGTGTAGGTAGTAATTTGTGTTTTTGGTTTTTTTTTTTTTTTAATTAAAGATTTTCCATAGTTTCGATAAAGTACTCCCAAAAGTTTCGATTTGTAGTTGTTCTATACTTTATTCAGAATAAGCCTAAGCCTAAGCATTAGGTTCTTTTTTTGGGGCGAAATGAATATTGAACAAGAAAAATATGTTTGTTTTATGCCTGTTTGTCTTTATAACAAGTCTCCAACAACGACAAAAATAAGAGGCAGATCTTAAATAAAATGATTAAAAATAAATATGAAAAAGATTCTTTAAGTAAGAAGAAAATGAATAGCAATAAATTTTTCTTAGAGAAGGTTTTTCCTTTTTTTCCTTTTTTTTTTTAGATCATAAGATTATATAAAAAAAAAAAACATTTTCGAAGTTAAATATTTTAATATTAAAAAAAAGAACAATTTAAAAACAATTCCATTTTTCCAAATAGCATTCAAATTCTTTTTAGAAACTAATTTAGTGAGAGAATGAATTGAGGCTTGCCAAATCGTAAACAACAGAAAAACCAGGACGATCCCAAACATTTTGCATTTCGAAAACCAAAACAAAAAAACCAGGACTGTTAGCACGTAAGTTGTTTCATAGTTTGTATTTCGAATTTTCGAAACTATGAAAGAGCATGTAAGTTGTTTCAGGCATATGAAAATCCAAACTAAAGTTGAAACGACTTACTATTTGGTCGAATCAAAAGTGTGAAAAATCTTATGTGCTAACAGCCCAGGATAATGCTAATAACTACCAGGTTTTTTTAATTTTAGTGTTTTTAGCTGAAAAAGCGTCAATCTACAAAACTAGTTAATTGTTTTAACCCTTTGAGCACTATGAGATCTGTTTTATTTGCCATACCCTACCCTGGAGCAGGGTAAGTGACAAATAAATCGAGCAGGAGTAGGAGAAAGCTTTAATTCAAATGTTTGTAGCGCTACTTAGCAACCATATTGTAATGAAATGAGAAAATTTTAGCTAATACACTTTTTATGGTAGAAAACTGAACTAATTCGGGTGTAATAGTTACACATGGTCTGAAGGTAGTGTAGGATTTGCTCTTTTGCTGTTTTTGTTTGCAATGTAAAAATTTCCTCTACCCCAGAGCAAGTGGCAAGTAAAACAGACCTATATAGTATATGCGTTCAGCAAAATCGTTCACCATGGGCTACCATATAAACGCATATATGGGTATTCACACAACCATTCAATTTGAGCTATGAACGCATATATGCGATACCATTGATGCTTGTAAGCCTAGATAAATAAAAACATAGTAAGAATGCGTTTGTAAAATGTGTGTTTGTGCAATGGTTAATGCAATCAATGCACACGCTTAATATCGCACAATTCAGCGCTCCAAGGGCCACGAATTTATTTTAATCTTTTGTTCATTGACTATAATTAGTTAGAAAATTTTTTTGATATTTGTGTTGGGTCCAAAATATGCTAAAATAAACTTCGGGTATTTTAAGAAATGTCGAGAAGACTTCAAAACTATTTGATTCCAGAAAATAGCTCGTCTACTTTTTGTAGGCTACGTTGAAACTCCACTTGGGATCTAGGCATTTTTTTTTTGAAACATATTTCTTTAGATTTAAAAATTGCTCGAAAAACTTGTAATCATCAATTATGACGTTTTTCGGTGATAGATATTCCAAAGATTTATCAACTTCGTTCCGTATAACTAAAAGTTCCATATAATGGATGTATAATAAATTCGCTATTGAATTGATTGGCACATTTTTTTATAACATTTTTTGTACTTCTATAACAGACATGTTTTAAGTTTCAATCTCAATCACAAAACCCCGACAAAACTGAACACCAAAAGAAAATCCGCAGATATTCCCAAAACCGAAACGTGTCTGCGGAAAGCTCGGACGTTTTGCAACCACAATTATATTTTACGCTAAATTTCGCAGTATACAAATTATACACTGGAGCAAGCGACTACGTGCGTTGATGCCATGTGAATTGTTCGTACGAAAATGTACTACGGTTGAAATGTCATGTGAGTGATGTTTACACAATGTGATTAATTTCAACTGTCAAATTGAAATAAGAATGGTGGTAAAATCGAGCCGGTTTCTCCATTATGATGCATAAAATTGGGAAATAAAAACTCCGTAAACACTCTTTATAAAATGTTGATCCAATTCGATCACTTCATCTGTTAGCTTAATTGCCGCTATTTTAGATTATACTCTTCGCTTGCTTGAGTATTTGGTTGTAGCACGAAATTTTTTTTTGCATTCACGCACAAAAGGTTTGTTTTATTTGCCATACCCTACCCCGGAGCAGGGTAAGTGGCAAATAAAACGAGCAGGACTAGGAAAAAGCTTTAATTCAAATGTTTGTAGCGCTGCTTAGCAACCATATTGTAATTAAATGAGAAACTTTTAGCTAATACACTTTTTATGGTAGAAAACTGAACTAATTCGGGTGCAATAGTTTACACCTGGTCTGAAAGTAGTGCAGGATTTGCTCTTTTGTTGTTTTTGTTTTCAATGTAAAAGCTTGCTCTACTCCAGAGCAAGTGGTAAATAAAACAGACCTAATGAGTGCATGCGAATACCATACAAATGATGCTCGTACAAGATATTCAAAAGCGGTTTAAATTTAAGATTAATATTTTAGAATTAAATAACATAATACCTGAGTAAAAAGCAATATTTAAACACTTTAGACATAATTAAAAAATTCAAAAAGTTCTATAGTAATATTTTCCTGAATTGGAAAGTCAAAATGAGGTATCGACGAGATACTAACGTGAAGAGCAGCGAATGTTTTTGTTTTAATCTTAGATACGGGTATAAATTGAATAATCTGATCAATGCGCCATCTAAATTTTAAATTTTCAAAGTATAATCAAGAGCAATAGCGAGTTTGGATGGAACTCCAAACCACTATATTTACAACATCAACTTAAATATTTTTTTTTTGAAAACTAAAATACGACAAATTTTATCATAGCTTGATTAAGTAAGACCGTTGACTGGAAAAGAATTTGGGATCAGGTCCCACATTTATTTATTGTGCTTCACTGGTCATTAGCGGGGAATAACATCGGGAATTTTCCCCTTCTAGTCGAATGTGTTATGGATATTTGATTGGATTATCGTTTTCCCTTAAATTTTGGCTGTTCTGTAAGAAAATAGTTCGCGACGAAACTGAACTGATTGAACAAGTGACCCCGCTGACTTAGCAGTAGAATTTGTTATTTTTTAACATTGCAGATATTTATATGCTTAATACAAACATCGTTCAAAATTATTCCAGAGCAGAACGAATAAACGAAGCGTTAAATGTAGTTTAAAGAGGTATCAATATTGTTGGCGAGGGAAGGAAAAAGGAGATATTAGTAAAGAAAGAAAGTTAATAAAAAAAGAAAATTAGTAAAACAAAGAAACTACAATCACCAGCACAAATAAATATTAGTTAAAATTCTGATTTAATAGTATGCAATATATTTTTTGACATTAGGTCTGTTTTATTTGCCATACCCTACCCCGGAGCAGGGTAAGTGACAAATAAAACAAGCAGGAGTAGGAGAAAGCTTTAATTCAAATGTTTGTAGCGTTGTGAGCAATCACATTGTAATGAATAGAGAAGCTTTTAGCTAATACACTTTTTATGGTAGAAAACTGAACTAATTCGGGTGCAATAGCCTACAGCTGCTCTGAAAGTAGTGTAGGATTTACTCTTTTGTTGTTTTTGTTTGCAATGTAAAAATTTCCTCTACCCCAGAGCAAGTGGCAAATAAAACATGATATTATTATATTATGTCTTTAGCCTCCGGGTCATGAATAAAGACTCGTTGCGAAAAGGCGTTACGAAAACCATGCAACACTTTTTTTTAACCCAGTTTTTCGTTTGCATGGACGTGTGTGTGCGTGTGTAATATAACTTTGGATATTCTTTTTGTTTCTTTTCTTCCCAGCCGTTTTTTTACAGAGTAATTAATAATTACTTAATTTAGAAAAACTTAAATTTTTCATATTTCAATTCAATTTTCTTTCTTGTTTTTTTTTACTAAAAGAAGTATTACCAAAGTGTGGTGGATTTTTTTCTTCCAAAACGCAAGCACACAAACATGTTTATTCTTTGAAATAATTATAATTAATAAACTTTACATTTGTGTGTGAGAATGTGTGTGCGCCGTCGTGTTTACACCCGTTCAGTACCTGCTATGCACACAAAGACACGTTAGTATATATACTCAGTGAAATTGTAATTGTAATTGTCTGTCCATCGTGTCTAGTATACTTTGTGAAGTTACTCCAAGTTTTCCATTCAATTAAAGGTAAAGTGGTAGCAAAATCTATTTTAAGAAACTATTAGTTGAAATTTTTCAATTGCTAAGAAGTTTTGGTTTTATGAGATTTCACTTTAAAAAAATAAATAAATAATGTTGTTTGAAGGACCATGTATTTTATTCCTACCTTACACTGACGAAAATCAGATCAATAGCCTACCAATAAAAGGCATATTAATGATCTCATGTTTTACCCCATAAGGGAGAATACTCTTTTTTTTTGAAAGCCATGGATTCGTCAATCGTATTCTAAAAATAAACCGCGAGCAAAACCGCGATACCAGCTAGTCTGAACTAAAATTCAAAAATCACCGACTCATATTTTCCAGTATTCTTTATCAAATTAGGTTTCTACAAAGAATTTGAATGAAATAATTTCCTTCTTTTTTTTTTTAGTTTTATATTTTATTTATTCTAAATAATTAAAAGCTCACAAAATATTTGTTGAGAATAATATCACATTTAAAAAAAAAACACATACATACGCAGAAAATATCATTTTCTTTTAAATAAGAAATCAATTACGAAAACAAATCTCTAGAATCTTAGAATTAATAAAATATCACACACAAAACACCAAAAAAATGAATTAAAAATACATTTTTTTGCATAAAAAATATTTCCCAGCAATCGATCGATAATCAAGAATTCTTTTCTTTGATTTTTGAATTTGAAAAGAAGAAAAAGAAGAAAATTTAGTCAAAATCCTGGAAAATAATTTCGCGTTTCGATTGATTGTAGCTTAGAGTGCCTCTTAAAGTTTAATATTAACGATAAAATACAATTAGTAATAAATTAAGTATAAAATAATGATTTAGTAAGTAAAAAAAAAATATATAAAAAGTAAACAACACAAGACTAAAAATAATATGATTAAAAGAAAAAAAATTATTTATATATATTTAAACATAAAATAATACTTAAAAAAACAAAATAACAAAACTTTAAGAACTTAAACTTAGTTTGCGATCATTAATTAAAGTTAATACAAGATTACGCATTGCGGCCATTTTACAAATCATTTTTCGTGACGTGTTTTTAGGAGACTTATGATTGACAACATTGACAACACATGCTTATCCTAATTTTTTATTTCGTTGGTTTAAGCAAAAAAAAAGTATAAATTAGTTTAAAAATGGCATTTTCTTTCAAATAATCGTGTTTCAAATATCTATCGGGGCACTAATGACGTATATATACGTAGAAAAACTTAATATTTGAAATAAGGGGAAAGTGTATGTAATCTTTATATCTTTAATTCATGATTTGCATGATTTTAGGCAATTCATTGAAACTGAAGAAAAAAAAAGAAACAAAAACATTTTAGTGATTTATTAACGATTAAAAAAAATTAACAAATATTTAAAACCAGCGCAAAGTTTTAAAGCTAAATAAGATTCATAAAAAAATGTATTTTCCGAAAAACAAAAAACTTAACTTTAATTTTTTATTAAACTACAAAAAAAAAAACAAAAAAATTTCTAAAGAAAACTTACCAAAGGACCAAATTGCAGAGAAATGTTTCATAAGAAAACGATATCGTTTTTTACGGCTCACAATATTAAAATTCAGTATACTCTAAAGAAGAGAAATGTCACTCATTCCAGGCGGAGAAAGTACGCCGACTTGCTTGGAACTTATACCTGCGAAAGGTATACAAAGTTCAAGCTGTTCCAGTGTACACAATACAGGACTCCAATAATATTTTGAACTAAAGTTTGTCATCTGGCAAAACATTCTTAAGTTACATGATGATTTATCTATCTAATTAATGTAATATCAATGATTTAAGTAAAATCGATCATCAACAAATTGTAAATTGCCTATTTTCAGGCACGTATACAAATTATGTTTAATGCAGCATCAATTATTATGTATTCTTATATGTATTAAAGATTGTTTTCATTAAATTAATTAAGAGACAAATAGGGGAAAATAGGCCAAAACAAAATACTTAAGCTTTGAGAGCGCATAACAGTCTTACTAAAATTTCAAAATAAGTTTCGTTTTGTTTTTGTATAAGCTTACAATATTTAATATTTTATTTTATGAATTCGAAATATTGAAATTACCATTTTGATCCAGTAAGTGGCCGAATTATAACAGTCTAAACTGTTATCTGTTATCTGTCATATCTTGGGCATAATTATGACTTGTCTGCGAGAATACGAATTATATCAGTAGTCATATTTTGAATCATAATATTTGAATTTGCAAATTTGTTATGACTAAACATTTTGCACAACGCCAGAATAGGCATGTTAAGCTTCTAAAGAGTTTGCCAGACTGAAACCTCCTATAAGGGTTTCCATAGAACGCGGAGATAAAATTGGATAGCCCTTCTATAACGCGGTACTCTTAAACCGTGGTTTCCATATAAGCAGGTAGTCTTATACTGCGATGTCTTCTAGTTTCTTATAACGAGGATTCTATATAACGCGGTATGTACTGCTTAAATCGAAGAACATATGCAATTGCTCCGATTACTACAATTTTTTGTAGAAAAACTTATGTTTGCAATTAGGCCAGACGAGCAGTGCGCTTTTATTTCGCAAACATCTAATGTACGCCTAATGTGGCATATACAGTTTATCATGCTTGGTTCTCTTCAGGTTGAAAATATGGAAGGCAATTACAATTCTTGAAAGCTCTTCGAAGCAGTTTGAACCACCTACTACATACATTAAGAACGGGAGAAATATTGGGAGTGCATATTAAGTTTTGGACGGTCGGCAGATAAATGGGTTTGGGTCTGTACAAACGATATAGTTTATCTTATGATATCCTTTTGCTGTGAACGAAATCCTGCCTTTTTATGGATTACAATATGTTGGAATACAAAACCAAAAAGATTTTATATTGTTTTTTGCAAATAAAAATTCGAAGAAATTTGTATCTAAACTTTTGTAATTCATAAAATTCGAATTACACAAAAAACACAAACCAATTATCATTTTTTTTTCTGTTACAGATTGTTATTAATTAAAATTTATTTTTTTCGCATATTTAAAATATTTAAAGCAAATATAATAGAAAATATATATTTAAAAGAAAAAAACCACAGAAAAAGTACATAATTTCAAGAAATAAGAAATATTTAAAACATATTTAAATTATTTATTATTAAACATAAAAAAACATAAGCAATTGCTCAGGGCAACTCAAATTCTTCCACAATTATATACAATATACAAACAAAAAACCGAATACATGCAATAGAACCATATTTAAAACTACAAAAATAAAGCAAGTAAATTAATAAAATAGATATTTTTTTTTAGAAAAGAAAGAAAAATTAAATTTTTAATATAAAAACTAAAAAAAAAGCACTTAAAACAGAGACAACAACAGTTCAAAAGTTTTCTTTTTTAAAAAAAGAAGAGAAATATATATATACATATATATAGTAAAAGAAAGAGAAAAAAAAAACATTTCTAGGGTTTTTCATTAAAAAAAAAAACCCTTAATTTTTTGATAGGACTACAGAAATTTTGGTGGTAAAAAATGAAAGAAAAAATTCGTAGCACGCGCAAAATTGTTAGAAAACTAATTAACAAAATAAGTAGAAGAAAAAAGAAAAAGAATAGTAATTAAAAAAAGAAAAATAATACACAAATTGATATTAAAAGAAAAAAAGCAATTTTTTAACTCAAATTTATATATTTTTATTTACAGTCGAAAATAAAACAAAAAAGGTTTTATTAATTAAGAAAAATAAACAAATAGAACATAAAAAATAATAAATAAACTTAAAAAGAAAACAAATAAATAAATAAAAGATAAATTTATAATCAGAAAAAATTGTCTTCGGGTGGAAAATAACTTCATACCTTCACCAACAGATGGACAATTTTCTTTTGAATTTTAGCTTTTTTTTTTCAACAATATTTTCGAATTGGTTTCATCTTTCTGTAGATATAAAAAAAAAAAATTAAAATGAAAAACATAGAAAATCAAACGAGATTAACATGAATGAAAGAGAAAGAAAACAAAAGGGTTTACTTTTACATTAAGAATACTATATTACATTGAAAATAAATCATAATTTTTAATATTAATTCGAAAATCATAAGCCTTTCGAATTAATCTTTTTTTTAATTCGAAAACCATATAAATCACGTTTTGGTGAACACATATTCCCACGGAATTTGTCAATAAAACACAATACCTGTATTTTTATTGAGATTTCTATCGGGCGCTAATTTACTTTCTCAAAACAATTTTTTTTTTCTTATATAAGTTCTTAAAAGTTTTAATTTCGAATGTTCGAACAACTGAAATTATTTGATAGAATTATTTGGTCGCGGGGAACAGGAAAAGTCACCGGGAGCCATATCTGGCGAAAACAGTGCTTGATTAATGATATTTGTGTTGAGTTTCGGGTTAAAAATTTCCGTACTACCATCGATGTGTGGGATACGGCGCATCATTGGTACAAAATCCAAGAATTGTTCTTCCATGAATCTGGAATTTTCCGATGAACACTCTCTCTCAAAGGCTTCATAACACCCAGATAATATTGTTTATTGACTGTTTACCACGCCTAAAGCAATGTTCGTGTGGATAACATCACGATAATCAACAATGAAGTCCTTCATGAACTTTCATGAGAGTAACGAAAAAACGTGATTTGTGCATTAAGTATAGTTCTTCTACGATTTCATACTCCATCTGTTATCCGAAATATGTTATTCCTTATATATTTTGAGGTCAAATTTTAACTTAACGAAAATGTTAAATTCAAATACAATTTATTAGAGTTGTACTGACATTGAGCAATGCAACTGACATTTTGCAATTATCTTATACCACTAATCACGGTGTTACACAAAGTTTCATGTATACCATGATATGGGCTTCATGTCATCAGCGGAGTTTATAAAACTTGAAAATTTAGATGAACTGAAAGTTCAAACAACGGTTGCCAGGGTAATGAGGGGAATCAAATATATGCTTACAAAATCTTCAACAGACAACGGACGGATCGATCTATGACGTTAAAATTGCGTGTGAAGCCTGTGCTGTCATCGAAGAGGGGCGACATGATGTTATTGTTCACTACTTGGCCAATATCCAACCCATGGAATCATTCAAAGCACGTCTCCCCGCGACCATATTTTTCTCAAATTAAAAAATATACGCTCCCTTTACTCTATTGGTGGATGTATCCTATTTATCCACTCTCACGTTACTCACCTCCAGCACAAAAAAAATTGTACCACTTCATTTCTAAATTAAGAAAACTTCAAATTCCAGGGGCGCAAAACCTAACAGACGCGAAACCACAAAAAACAAAAAAACCAAAAAGGTTTATGTACATGTATGAAATAAATATATGAACCATAAAAAAAAATGGAACCAATGGAATATTTTTTAGTTGACACTATGTGCTGTTTGATCCACTTTTTCGGTGTTCTATTCTCGATTCTGATCAAATTAAATCTGTTTCAACAAAATAATCTATGAAATCAATCTTGTAAATTTCATTACAATTAGTTAAATGAAGTCTCCAACTTCTTAAATCACGTAAATTTCATTTAAATAGCAGGTTCAAGAGATATCGCGTAAACTAAATTTTAGCACAAACAATGAAAGACAATGTGAGAAGAAAGAAGATAATTTAAATGAAATTTATATTCAATGTAAATAGCAATCTTAACCTAAAGAAAAAGTGACATTAATTTGTTGCATATATATTGTAACCAAAAGAAAATCGATGATGAAATACTAAAAATTTAATTTTTCGTAATTAAGCTTTACAATACTTTTTCTCAAAATGCAATAAAATGGAAAATAAAAATTTTTGTTTAGAAATAATTACTTTTACAAAAAAGAACTTTTAAACAACAAAAAAAAAACTAAATATAATTTGAGTGCCAAGCTAAACAAAAATAAAACCAAAATTTATTTATTCCGGCAATTAATTAAGTTTTTATTAGTTACTTATTTTTAGGAAAGAATCTCACTTGTAAATTTTTATAAAAATTAATTCTTCAGAGGCTCTTTTGTAGCAAATTTAAGTAAAAGTAATAAATAGTGATGGCAAAGATATAAATAAAGAGAAGATATGGAAAGTTCAAAAAAGCTTTTACATAATATAAGTAAATTACATTAGGTCTTATGTCGTGAGCTTTAAGTTCCTTAAAAGATTTGCCGTATGATATCATGTAATTTACTCATGTTTACTCATTTGTATCTTTGGTGACGAGGCGGTTTCAGTAAAATTCAAACTCGGCTTATCGGTTTTCATTTTCATTAAAACCGGTTTCTAATTGTATTACAGCTTCAAAATTTTCCTTTTGGCTCCCCCTTTTTCCAGTGCAGCAATTTCAATTTTTATTGCACAATCACTAGTTCCTGTACAATTATGTAAAATTGAAAAACCGGTTTCCATCTCCCATTGAACCGGGTTTTTGGTTTCGAAATTTGGGCCGATTTTCCCGAAACCAGTAAGTAATTACTACTAAGTAATTAACAAATTACGTCAATGCGTTTTTCAGTATATTTATCATTTTTACATACTTGGTAAGGTGCAAGTTTATTGTATTTATATATGGCAGCACCTTTTAGTTGTTCGTTTTTGAATTAGCGGTTATTTCGCCGCTCATAGCTCTAATGTCATCTGTCAAGTGACAGAAATTCAGTATTATATTTACAATTGAATTTCTGTCATTTGACGTAGTGATGAGCTGTGAATGAACTTTGCACGTAATCATCTTCAATGGAACAGTTCACCATAGTTCGGACACACGAAAGCTTTTCGTTCAGAACATGTAGGTTTTGTGGATTTGGTCAATGCCTTCTAGATATGTCATCAGGCTAACATAGTACAATATAAACAATGTTGAGACGTTTCAAAATCGAATTCATGACAAAGGGACGTAACTATTAGAGAGAAGGGTAAAAAAAGAGAAGAATGTTAGAAATGTGTTGCTCTCTTTTAATATTCCTAGTTAATAGTTATTTCTCTTTTACCCCACGCGAGTTAAAACAATTTGAGCGTTTGGTGGAAACGCAGCTTAATAAGGTTAAAAATTGAAGTTCTCCTGGCCAATTTCATATTCTCTACCCCAACGCTTCGCCTAAAATGATCTCTAAAAGAAGTATCCCGATCCCTTATGAAAATCAGATTTAATGATTTTTCATCAAATATTTTATAGAAGTAAATTTTTAAAAGAGATTTTTTCTGAGAAAAAAAAGTAATTTTTTAAATAAAAAATAAAAAGAATTCTCAAAATAATTGAATTAAATTAAAATGCTGGAAAATGACAGCATTTTTTTCCGATATTATTGAATTGAAAACGTCGTATTGCAATATTATTTGTACATAAAACATATTTATTAACAATTAAAATGAAAAAAAAAAAAAAAAAAAGGTAAACAATGTAGAACCAATTTTATAGAAAATTTATTGTATAAAAAAGAAAAACCATTAAACTTATACGAAAAGAAAACAATAAATTGTAATTTAAAAAATATTTTTAAAAAATCTGCACTGAAAAAGGAGAAAAAAGGAAAGTTTTAGAAAAAAGAAGTAAAAAAAAGAAGTAAAAAAAGAAGTAAAAAAAAGAAATAAGAAAAAAAAGAAGTAAAAATTAAGAATAAAATAAGTAGAAATTAAAATACAAAAAAAAGAGAGAAGTAATTGTCTCTCAAATTTTACATAATCATAATTTAAATCATATTTATTATTATTTTTAATTAAAAAAAGAATTTTCTTTTAAAGTTTTTGCTTTAATTAAAAAAAAAAGAAGAAAACAAAAACATTAAATATTGCATATCAAAAAAGGTGGCAAAATTTCATGTTTTTCAGCAGCAAAAAGAAAGAATAAGAAAAAATACTAACACATATTTAAATTTTTAATTAAACAAACAAAATATATAATATATAAACGTATTAAACACAAAAACAAAACAAAAAAAAAAATGAAAAAACATTTTAAATATGTATTATTAAATAAAATATTTAAAAAAATACACTGTAGTGCCTAATCCCCTGACATAAAAACATATTAAAAGAGAGAAGAAAACGGAGATAGAAAGTGTGAAGAAGAAAGAAAAAAGATGAAAAGAAACCTCAAGTAACATTTTGTGAGCATTCAAAGTGCTATTACAGTTATTAGTAGCTGTTAATATGCTGTGATTTAGCAATTATTTAGCATTAATGCTTCTCTCGAAGCATTTAGCAATGTTACTTGGAGTAAGAGAAGATATTATTTTGAAGTGAAATTAAGAACCAGAAATCAATAAATTTTTATTTATTAAGAAATTGGATAAATGAAAAACGAAGAAACACTAATTTTTTGTGTTTTTTTTAAAAGAAATAATTAAACCATAAACAATTGAAACTATTAGTACTTAATTTTTTTTTTTTTTGTTTTTCGATTATTAATTTAATGTATTTTGATTCCTTTTAGTTTAATTAATTATTGTTCCTTATTAGTTTATATATTTTAGTAGTTTTAAGATTTTAGTTTATTGTATTTTTTTAAGTTTCCTATGAGGCTGCTGATTTGTGTTTTTAAAACAGATAATTATATTTCAATATATTTTTTAAAACAAAAAAGAAAAAACGAAGTACTTACAATTGGAAAATTTAATTTAATCAATTACTTCGGTAAGACTGAAAGTTTCCGAGAAGGATGATAAATGAAACTAGATATAAATAAGTAAAGATATGTAAAATTCATGAGTAAACTACATTCGATCTTATGACAAGAGCTCTTATGAGTTTAAAACACTCGCCTTAAGTTTTCTTCTACATCTGCTCTATATTTATATCGTTCGTTTTACTATCTTTTAAGTTAAAGGCACTTTCAATTAGTATTTTTTACGGATTTTGTTTCGGAATCTGAAGGAGGAACATTAAAATACCTTCGAGGATTATTCATCATTATTTACACGTTTGTTTTGTTAAATTTAAATGTCGTTGTTGGCTTTTCGATGAATTTTGTGAACAATATGGTATATTATTTTCTGTGACGAAACGTTACATTACAAAAAATCTCATTATATGGACGTCCCAGATGATTACAATGTTCAGCAATATTGTGGAGGTTATAACCTATATAAATAAAAATTAAATGCTGTTCGTTCGTAAGCGCATCACTTGGGAACGGTTGAACTGATTTTGCTAATTTTTTTGTTAAAATGTTCGTAGTAGTCTGAATAAGGTTCTTACAGAAAAAAAATGGGGAAATTTGTCCGGAAAATTGGAAAATTCGGGAAAAATTGAAAGTGCTTTTCTTCAATGGGATTTTTGTATGAACTCGAGACCATATGCCTGGATTTGTGTAATTCTTTTTTTGTTTTGTTCGTCATGGTTCTGGTAAAGTGTTCAGCAAAAGAAAATTTGGGACAATCACAAATCCACAAAACGATCACAAACAAATTTGTTGAAATTTGGACAGGACAACGTTTGTCGGGTCAATGAGTAATATATTCGTCGAAGACCAAATAGTTTTATCTGCCACCGTATTGGCGCTGTATTCGATACAAATTTTTGAAATTTTTGAAACTTTTTATATAGAGGTCATGCACGGATGCAATGTTCGTCAAAGTTCTGAACATTTTTATGGGAATTATTCCCGTCAAAGTCCCAATAATTCTATCTCTCACCACTTCGGCACTGTATTAAAAGAAAAAAGCTTCTGTTTCACTTCTACAATGTGATCAAAAGCACACTTCCGTTTTTTACTTTTTACTCCGTATACGTTTTACTACTATACTGTCTAGTGCCTCTAGGATAGGATATATTTATGTTTAATGAATTCTTCGGGGAAACTTCCATGTCTTATCTAACGTACTTGAAAAAAAAAATCAAAAACAAACTTCAAGTTTTAATCAATTTTATTTATTTGATTTAGTTTTTTTGATCTTAACTTGGAGGAGAAGAAACAGGAAAGCACAAAATCTTAGAGAATATTTTTGTTAATTTTTTTTTTTCAAATATTTTAATTTAATTTTTAAATATTTAAAAAAAATATTCCAATTTTTAATAAAAAATAAAAAATAAAAAATAAAAAATAAAAAATAAAAAATAAAAAATAAAAAATAAAAAATAAAAAATAAAAAATAAAAAATAAAAAATAAAAAATAAAAAATAAAAAATAAAAAATAAAAAATAAAAAATAAAAAATAAAAAATAAAAAATAAAAAATAAAAAATAAAAAATAAAAAATAAAAAATAAAAAATAAAAAATAAAAAATAAAAAATAAAAAATAAAAAATAAAAAATAAAAAATAAAAAATAAAAAATAAAAAATAAAAAATAAAAAATAAAAAATAAAAAATAAAAAATAAAAAATAAAAAGAAACTCATACACACACACACAATACAAAATAGTTGCAATAATCATTGTCATATATGTTCCTATTCTGAAATAAACAATTAAAAACCGATAAAACAAACAACAAAAAAAAAGAAAATAATTAATATTAATTATAATAATTTGTATTTTTAATAAAAACACAAAAAAAAAACAAAATGTTTAATGATTTTTTTCTTTCAATTAACATAAAAACAATTTGATTTTCGTTTTTTTTTTAAGTAAAAGAAAAGCAATAGTAAAAGAATTTATTTAAAGAAATTTAAAAAGAAATACAAAAACAAAAGAAAAAGAAAAATACAATAATTATTATTCATATACAATTATCTTGTTGGTAATTTATATTTTACGTTAATTAAAAAAAAAAGAAAAAAGAAAAGAAATAATTAAAAATTATTAAAATAGAAAAAAAAGATTTCCAAAAAAATACAAGAAAGAAAGAGAAAAAAACGAATAATTTAAGTTTATATATTTACAAAAACCAATAAAAAACAATAAAAAAAAGAAATAAATGAAAAACACAATTAATTAATTTATATCAAAACAAAAAACATAAAATTCAAACTAATTTTAAAACAAAACGGTTTTGTTTAATAGAAGCGTATTCACTCTAAAGGCCCTTGTAAACGATTTGTTGGTCAAACTTCATGTTTTCATCAAACAATAGCTCATACAATCCAATTAGAGATCAAACTTGCCTCTAGTTTCGGTTTTTTCCTCATGTCGTAACGTGAAGTTCGTGTGTCTTACGACTTATCGTGCAAAACCCTTACAATGAGAGTAATATAGATAAAGTATTTTTGGCTTGTTTGAATCTTGTCAAGCACGCCGTCAAGATTTGCCATCAAACACGTCAAACACTTATATTGTTTGAAAAACGCGTTAAACGAACCTGCATACTAGCAAATAATTTGACAAACACGTACATAAAATTTGACAAACAATTTGATCGTTCACAAGAGCCTTTAGTTACATTTGGTCTTGTATTGTTGCAGGCGCGACTCTACCTTATGATGGGACTAAGCCCCACCCAAACAAAATTACCGAACTATTGAAATATTTCAGTCAAAATTAAAACATCAACGAAAAGCTATATTATGATTTTAATAGCCAGTTTTTCAGTTAAGGTTTAAACTCTAACAGTGGTTTAACTTTGATCGAGTTTAACCTGTGTAGCCCGATTAAGAATTCAGTTTAATCTAATCGGTGGATTTACAGAGTTTAAACGATTTTTCTTTCGGTTAATCAATCAAAATACAGAAAAAGAAGATAAAATAAATGTCAAAAATTATTCGAATTTAAATGCAGTGAAATTTATGGTCCTACCCGCAACAAGGATACTGTTGTCCCATTAATGACTATTTCCAACCTTGAATGGTAAGGCGCGTTGTCTGAAGCCGCCAGCGCCAAATCTGGCATCTCACATCTTGCCACTGTCCTGCGTTCCATAGCTACAATGCCTGCCGCGGAAATTGCTAAAATTAAATGAATATCGGGATATTCTTGCTGTGGAAAGTTATTGAACTGTTCTAGTACTAGCTCGTGTACGATCCTGTGTTCGACAACAAAACAAATTAACGCTTCAGATATGCTTAATTTTTCTTTCTAACTTTCATTTTAATTCAAAATTCCCACAAATATTCAATTTTTATTTGGTATCTCGTTTTTTTTTTTTTTTTTGTTCTTGTTTTGAACATCAAAATTTGCAATCACAATAGTAAGTAAGGGCAAATCATTCACAATAACTTGCCATTTTCAGATTAGGTAAATGAAAAATAAAAATGAACTGTAAAACGCATTCGGATTAATCTACGAAATTAATTGAGGTACTTGAGTTAAGTAATCTTAAATTTAAGCGTTCACTGAAAAACTGGGCATAATAAATGTTGGACAGAAAGAAAACATCATAAGAAAAAGGTGCTAGAACAAATCTAGTCCCAATCCAACAACGAAATCATTATTTTTTGTCTTATTTTTGCTAATTTCAATCAGCCTCAAAGGAGATGATTAGTAGTAGAGGTATTGTTCGCATAAGAAAGTATGCAGTTCAAATTTTGACCATTTTAATGAATATCTCTATAATATTATTCGCTCTTTTTCTTTCTTTTCTTTTTTTTCTTTTATCACACGGTTTTTTTTCCAAAAATGTCAAGTCGTTAGGGTTATTTGAAGGGCGCGGAAGGACACCAACATTACATGCTTAACCCGCACACAACAAGAAGACCTAGAAATGGTTGGCCGTTACGCGCGGTTGTAGTAATTGCGTTAAAAAATTATGGAACTTTAGTAAATTCGCCCCACCTTGGGGGATGAATCTACAAAGTTTTCTTTCGAAATTCTGCTTCCAATACTTTGAATACTTTACATAAAAAAATCGTTTATTTATTTTAATGCCTTACTTTATAATGAAAGAATGGGTATACAAAAAAAATGGTGTAGCAAAAATCAACAATCTTGCAACGATACCAGAACCCGTATTTCAATTCTCGACTTAATTGATCGAACCGATAAAAATGTTTGTCTAGAGAATAAAATATAAGGGCTTTTGTAGATCTCCGATCAATCGAGTCGAGAAACCAAATACGGGCTCGCAGGACCAAATGTACAACGAAGAGTGAATAACTTTATTTTATTTTTTTTTTACAATTTTTATTTTAATTTTTAATTTTTGTTCAGAAATAAAATATATACAAAAAAATAAAAAAAAAACAGCATAAATAGAAAAACAACATAAATTTTTGGGACAAAAAAAAGAGTTTTTAAGAAAACCGATACCTTTTTCACTTCTGGGAAGATTAAAAAAAAAAAAAAGTAAAAAATTTTGAAAGTAAAATGATGTTAAATATTGGAAATAATTTTAAAAAAATCTAAAAAAAAAAGTTCTTAAAAATATAAGAAAAATAATTTCACTCATAAATAAAATAAAATAAAATAAAATTAAAAATATAAATATATATATTTTAATATATATCAAAATATATTTTTTATTTTAATGATTAGATGAAAATGTTATGAACATAAACGAAAGAAAATGAAAATGAAAATGATGTTAAATAAAATTTTAGAAATTAAAAAAAAATATCAATAATTAAACAAAAAAAGAAAAAAATGCGAAATTAAAGAAATTTCAAAATCATTAAAGATTTGGATATTAAAAAAAAAAGAAAAAATCAAATTAATTAAAAGAAAAAAACAAATGAATGCATATCATAGTTGTAAAGATACAATTTTGACGAAATAAAGAAAAAAACAAAATGCTGTAAAAACAAATAAGTAACTTCTTTTTGAATTTTTAACAATATACAATGAGAGTCGTAGTTGACAATCCTATTATATCTGCTCTTTGGGGCAGTTAATTAGAGCTAGAGATCACCGGTCAGAGTAGGGCATAGTTTGATTAATTGATTAATTAAGTAATCAACATTTATTCAATAATTTATTCAGCCGAAAATTGATTAATTGTTTCATTTAAGAGAAATAAAACAAAATAAATTTCAAGAAAGAAATCCTATGAGAGAGTATGAAAGTGGGTTGTTGGTTGCTTTGTTAAATTTTTTTCTGTTATTGTCAGTGTTTTTAGCAAATTGCATATGATTTTTAAGAGAATATTTCCTCTTTTGTTTTTATTACACTTTCTCTTTTTCGTTTTTATAAAAATTGTAAAAAATTTACTTCTCTTTCTAAATTGTTATTTTTTCACCGAAAATGTTGACGCTTAGCATTTATAATAGAAGCCGATTAATTGGCTTCTATTATAAACCAACAATTAATCAATTAGTCACTTACCTCGGGAATCAATTAATCAACCATGCCCTAGCTGTCAGCACTTTTATATGCAAACCAAACCAGTTCGGACTGATTTGGCCCAAAATAAAACCTATTAAAGATACAATTGAACTAGTTCGATCTTCGTTCATGTGTAGACTAAAATTGTTCAATCGTATCGGTTCGATATGCTCATAAACGTACTGTGTGATAGCACTAGATCGTATTGTATTGTATTGGAGAGGCGCGCACAGTTGTGGGCCTAAGCACACAGGCCTTATTGTACTTCCTCCTAAAAGTTTGGTCTCTTCCCCGAAACGGTTAGTACTTCTAGTAACGGTTAGCACCATAATTAGGTCCAAGTTAGCAAACACCTCCTTACTCAAAATGCTCGCACCCAGTGTAGCAAGTCTCGTTCTAGAAAAGGCCGGTCATTCACACAAAAAATGTTCTTCTGACTCATTCAAATCAGATTCCTTGCATCTTCAACGCAATTAAACCAAGCTAGAGAGTAAGAGCAAGAATTTGCGAGAACTCGTTGATGTTCTCACTCACAAAAAATTATCAGAGGAGAGTGAAAGCGAGTAACCAACCAACTGAGCATTCGCATTGAACGTGTTTCGATTCTTGCTCACTCGCTTGGTTTGGACGGAATAAAAACTGATCAAGAAATTGCTAGTTAATTCACCATGCTGGTGGAGATTGCGTGTCAGTACGAACAGAAATTTTTAACTAGCCATAATAGCAGATATAGCTGAATTGTAAGCAACCTCAAAAATTTTGCTCTTTTTTTTTTTAGATCATACCACAAATCGTATATCAATCTATAGTCTTAATTTTCATGGAGCTGATTTCTTACTGCTTACTTACTCCATAACTAACTAGTAAGCCCGTAAGCCCAGAAATTGGAACCAAAGCGGAAGTTTTTTCTTATCTTTCTAATTTATCCCTAACTTTGACTATTGAACCTGATTGAATTCGACCTACGTATAGTATACATGCATTTCAACTCAACTTCAACTTCATCTCGATTCTCCCTCTATGGGGATAATTATGACAATTCTTCACAACGAAATACGATTTTCAAACCATTATTTCGATACATTCTACATGACACTATCTCAGAATAGCTTTAAAAAAAAAGCAAGCAAAATAAGTTCTAGTTTTATTTGTTATGAAAATTCTTTTTAAATATTAAGAAATTGCTTTCAATATTCCAAATTTCAGGTTGAAGATCATATAATTCCAAATTTTAGTGGAGCACTTACAGTACCACATTCAACTGGCCGATGTTCAACACCATTTGCTTTTCCATTTACTCCGCTTGGTCTTAGTCTTTTTGATACAGATCCGTCCAGAATATTAAGTATGCTACATCATCAGACACTATTGGCTGAAGAAGCTTTAAGGTAAAAAAAATTCCTAATTTTTAAAAAAATGTTTCAAAGTTTTAATTAAAAATATTATATATTTTAGATATCGAGGACTTCTTGCATCGCCCAAAGAATCTCTTCGTTATAGTTCAATTAGTGAAATGTTAACAAAAGAACAGGAACTTTTTTGTAAACGTTCAGCATTATATAAACAAGCTCAACGTTTCTCGGCAATAAGTAATTTCCAAGAAACCACATCATACCATAAAGATACTCTGGTTGAAGAACTTAAGAAGAAATCTGAAGAAACCGTCCAAAAGGAAGAAGAAGAAATTGAATTACATGATAAAGCCACAACTTCGAAAGATTCATTAAATGAATTTTTTCGTAGACGATCGAGTTCATCATTAATGGATGGTCTTCGTTTTAATCCTTTATCTAGTACAGAAACGTCCAGTAGCAAAGAAAAAAGTTCCTCATCATCTACCTCTTCAACACCACCACCCATTATAAAGCCAGTTTCAGATTCTATACTATTTTCGGAACCGATCGAGGAAGAAACAAGATGTGTTGTTTGTAATGCGAATTTTCCAAATGTATGGCTTCTAGAACAACATGCAGCCCTACAGCATGCAAATTTGGGACCAAATGATGAAAAACCATTTATATGTGAACAATGCGGACAATCGTATCGTTATCGTTCGGCATATGCTAAACATAAAGAGCAAAATCATCGTGCAAGACTTCCTGCTGACAAATTGTTTACATGTGATGTTTGCGGAATGCAATTTCGATATTTGAAATCTTTCAAAAAGCATCGATTAAATCATGCACTCGAAAGATTACATGGTAAAAAAGAACGCCGAATTATTGATGTACATAATCAAGATATGGTGACCAGTTCAAATGAAACATTAATTGGTGGTGATAATACCGATTTACGAATTACAATTAAACGTGAAAAAGACGACGATGAACAAGATAATACTGTAGATTCAGCTGGTGGACTATTTTCAGAACAAAATTCTGGAATTGGTGAACCTAGAATAAGCAGTTCGGAAGGCATTCATAGTACAAGTAAAAGGGTACATATCGAATATTCAATTAAACTATTTGGTATGGGAATTAAAAGTAAAAAAATGCACCCTCCATTATATTTCATTGTATTGTCCGTCGGAAACTACAACCTATCACCATTTTTTTGGGTAATCAATAGAAGAAGTTTGGTTCTTTGGAAACGATCCAGTTATCAACCCAATTCTTAATATCTTCGTAAGAATAGTTCTCCAGAATGAGCTGACTGCATCGGCCGGAATAAGTGGTAATCTGATGGAGCAATGGTAACGCATCTTAGCCAAGTGCTTGTAAAGTTTATTTTGCTGGTCTTGAAACATGCTAGATCTTTTTATATCTTTTGACATGTTCTGGTCGTTTTGTCGTCAATTGGCTCAATTGGATTAATAATCCAGGTTCACCATTGATGGTTGCAGGAGCTTATAGTACAGCGCACATTTCTGATCCTATCAGATACATAGCATAACCTATGAATCACGAATATTTCGTTTTGTCTTTTTTAATGGACCTGGTTCATACTAAACTCTATGTAGTATCTTAATGAATTCACTTCTTATCACCCGTAACAATTCGATGCAAAAATCCATTTTGTTTCTGTTTGTACAGCAATTTGTAGTGTCTTAAACGATTCGTAAACTACTGTTTTTTCCGTCAATTCATTTGGTACCCAATTTCCTTGCTTTTAAATAATTCTCATTGGATATAAACGTTTGGCAAAAATGAATTTATGAACATTTAATGTTCTAGACAATTTTTCAAGCGGTTAGCATGAATGATATTCATTAAGTAATGCTTCCAATTTTTCATCTTGAACGTTTTTCGCCTGTCCTGGACACTATTTGTCTTCCATTCGAATATCATTTTAGAAGCACTTTGCATGTTGATTCAGATAAAGAGTGTTCACTTTAAGCTTCTATAAGCAAACGACGAGTTTTTTTTAGAATGCGCGGCACCTTCACCTAAATTTCATACAATAAATAAAGGAGTTTATTAACAGTACGCGAAATTAAATGTGTTGCCGTACTAAGTACTACTTATGGCATTTATTAGAAAATGAAGACTTTTAATTCTCTTACTCAATATTATTTACCATTAGAATAAATTTCATTTCATTAACACATTCAGAATCGTCTTATTTCATCGATGGATCCTGAATCATCGCATCCAACTACTTCAATTAATAGTCTAATTAATGCTGAACGCATTCCAAGTGAACAAGTTCTAGGACTTAATCCTCAAGAAGCATCAATTCTTAATTTTCTTCGTGTTGATGCAGCTGAACGACAACGTGACAAAAGGTATATAACCATCATCAATTTAGATATAATCAAAACATATATATCAATCAATTTTTAGACCTCCAGCATCCAGATTTGCATGCCCATTTTGTGGTAAATGTGTACGTTCAAAAGAAAATTTAAAATTACATGTTCGTAAACATACCGGTGAACGTCCGTTCGTATGTTTATTTTGTGGACGTGCATTCGGTGGTAAATCAGATTTGACCAGACATTTACGGATTCATACTGGTGAAAGACCATATCATTGTGAATCATGTGGTAAATGTTTTGCACGTGCCGATTATCTATCGAAACATTTAACAACTCATATACATAATGCGCCACGCTGAGATGAGGCGCGGAGGAGACGTCTTCTCCGCAGATAATAAAATTTCACAACCCAAATTGATGGATGAATACAAAGAGTGTGTGCTGCTGTGAACAAGCCGGAAAAGAGAACCATAATATATTTAGAAATTTAAATAGTTTTGATTGTCCCTATTTAAAAGAAAGTTTTGAAAATATTTCGTAAATTTCTTAAAGAAGAGATATCTTTTCAATTTCATTAAATTCCTAGATATTTAATTAAATATTAGATTGTTGTGGCTCTAGACTCTAGAGTCTAGAGTCTCTACTCTCTAGAGTCTAGAGAGTAAAAATATTCTACCATTTTTATTAATGAATTGTTAAAAATAAGTTTATTTAAATAGTTTTTAGTTTTTTTTTCGTGTTCTTTTTATGATTTTAATATTTACACTTCTACACTCGATTCGACCGTTAAATTAGTCGAGTCGATTAGTTAAGCAATAAAATCGAAAAAAAAACGAAAAATATTTTTCGTTTAGTTAATAATGTTCCTCACAGATGAATGTTTAGAAGTTATATTAATTAAATTTAAGATGTTGTATTTATTTTTAAGTATATTTAATAATTGAAAAGATTTATTAATTTATTGAATGATTTGGACACAACAAATTATGAAATGGAAATTATTTAAACATACACAAAGAGATTCAGTAGAATATCTGTTTGTATTCAAAAGTGACTGTTGTAATTGACTCGGAATTGTTTTTATTAAGATACTAATACGATATCACGACCAACGGTAGAACTGTTGAAAAATATAGCAATCTTATTTAAGTAATTACTTAAAACTATAACAATCTAAATTAAAATCAACCAAGATTTTTATTTATGAATCTGTAAAGAAGGAAACATACAATTTTCTCAAGTAAAAATTATAAATTGCCTATTTTCTGGCGCACCTAAAAATTAATTTTTGTTGTGGACAAACAGATATATCATATATCATGCATCACGTTTATGCTCTGCCTGACTGAACTGGTATGGATGGACTGATTCGGTCCTTTCAGCTGTTAAGTTTATGCGCCTTTTTACTCTAACCTTTCGCCTTTCTATATTTTTAATAAATTAAGGCAGCACTTTATTACTATAAACTAAAAAAAATTGCGTCAGTAAGATTTTTCTATTTATTAATCATCATTTTTAATAAAAAGTTAGGTTATGTTTCCGCTTTGTTTTGGTCCAAAGCAATTTATGCGCCAACATCATACCAGTTCGATTTCATTTTGGTTCGTACCGAACTAATAGACCAAATTTGACGGGTACGGTACAAGTTTATGCGCGGATTTTTTTTGATTCAAACGTACCGGTTTGGTCTGCATGTGCTGATTCAGTACGTTTATGCGGCTATCGAATCGGGACGATTAAACCATTTTAGTCTAAGGATAAACGAAGATCGAACCGGTCCGATTGTCTCTTTAACGGGCTTTATTTTGATAGGTATGAAATCAGACCGAACTGGTTTGGGTAGCGCATAAACGTATGTTACAACATTTGTAACGCATAAAAGTCATCTTCGAAGAACGGTTTCACAGCTATGAAAAGCTATATCGATTTATATATATTTTTGTGCCTTCACGATAACTCGAAAACCCGTTGACCGATTTCCATGAAATTTTGGAATATAAATTGACCATTCGTTAAAATTCAATTTAATTTTTTGGATTTTATCAAAATCTGTCGAGCTGCAAGGAAGTTATAAGATAAAAATCAGGGTGATTACGAAGTTTTGTCGTTTTAAATTCGAGGCTTTGATATTACCTTCATAAATTGGTGTAGACATTAAATGATCATTCGAGCTATCGAACTACAGATATCTTTTTTAAGAAGAATTTTAAGGAAGTTCATTTTTATAGCATTTGCTGATTTTATCTAGACTTGATTCACTGATAATTAATTTTCAAATGATCAAATGAGAATAATTTTGAGGTAACTAAGTTATTATGAATAGTCATTACAGAAATTGTTAGATGTCACACTACTGAGGTAATGATAATTAAAAGTGCCATATGGGGTATAATTCTAATTTACGTGCGTTTTCTTTCCCTCTGATGAGTCCTTTTAAAATAAGCTACAGCTGATTTCAAACTGATAAATTAGGCGTTATTTTGTTCCCCAACCAAGCAATCACAATTTGTTTGTTTACACCTTGGACCAAGGCAGATTTATAATAGGAAGAGCCAAGCATAGAACAACTTACGGAAATCTGCTGATCTTCATTAATTCTTAGGAGGATGAATATGATCCTTTGTTAAATGAAAGACATTTTTCTGTTTACAAAATGAATGAAAAAAATATTCAAAATGTACACTCATCTTTCAGGCAAAAGACGGAGAAAAAATCAATTATAGCAATCCAGTCATGGATGTTTCCACCATAAAGGAATTGCTGCTTAGAAAGGATTGATTGCATGAACCGGAATAAATGGTAATCTGATGAACCAATGTCTGGTGAATACAGCGGATAGAGTAAACTTTCCTAGTTCAATCCGTGTAAATAGTTCTGAATAGATTGAACAACATGTGCCTGGTATTATCATGTTGGAGAATAAACTTCTCTCATTCTAGTCATTTTTCGGTCAGAGCTTGCTTCAAACGTAATAGTTACAGTCGATAGCAGTTACCAATAATATTTTCGGATATATTCAATACAATAAAAAAAATAGTTCTTTACACTTCAAACAAATGTCACAACATATAGTACTGTAAGGCAGAGGATAAGTAGAGAAAAAGTGAAGAACCGAGACCTGGGTTTGAACCAGGGTCTCATCAGTCTCATGAGGCGAGGTCGAGGTCTTAACCAACTAGACCATTCTACACTGTCTGTACTGGTCTGTTCATTTGATTTTTACTCTACGATACTATTATCAAATCATTACAACTGTTTTTGTCTTAACCTCTCAATTGTTTTTACCAAATTCGCTTGTATCCTATTTTTAACTCTTACAGTGCATATAACTTACAGAAGCCTGATATTATCTGGCACTAAATAAGCGAGTATAAAATGTATTTTAAGCGCGGATATCATTCTCGAAAGCACATCTTATATGTACTATATTTTGTAATTTGAGACGAACGTAATGTTTCCTATATTTACATTTACCTTAATTATAATAAAACTTGGTAATCGAAAACTTTATTGTTTTATAATTAATTACTTTTCAAACGCAAATCTTATAAATCTTATATAAAAATGGCGACACTTTTAAATCATATTACAATTACTTAGTTTACATGATCTACTTGAAGTTGACTTCAATCCGAAAATCGTGTATATGTATATCAAGATCGACTTTAAATCGATTTGAAAATTTAAAATGTAGTATTAACTAAAGCGAAACATAACCTAAAAGATAAAAATTTGTTTGAACGTGTCTATGAAAGTCAATCTTTCAATCCGGTAAAGCTAGCAAACGCGGGTCGAGTTTCAAGTTGATCTCAAGTTAATTCTAAAGTCGCTTTTGTAAACGATATAAATTATTCTACTGAACTGTGTTGTATTAAAATTTCACGATTTGTTTCGCGTAAAGGAGCGGATTTTTTTGTTTTTTTCAATCTACTGAAATAAATTTACAAGTATTTTTCAAAATATAATTATTAAATTTTTAATAAAACACAATTCAAAATTAATCTATTCACAAATTTTACAAAATTTCATTTCACACAAGTAGGAAAGTTTACAAAGCAAGAAATTTTTGTAAGCAATCAAAATTTTTTGTAAGCAATCAAAATTTATGTGTAAGCAAAAGATTTGCAACTTAATTTTTTTGTTTTTTTAAATGCGAAATATTTAATACTTTTAATAATATAAATAATAAATACTAAAAATTGATTTTCATACACAAAAACACAAACAATATTTTTAAACAAAAGTAAAGAAAACAAAATACAAAACGAATTTCCTTGGTTTCAGATACTATTTTCTTCTAAAACAGATGAAATTTTTTATATATTTAAAGAAAAAAAACAAGAAATAATATTTTAAAATCGATATTTACAAAAATATTTAGTTATATAATAAAATATAATTGAAAAATCAAAACTAATTAGAAAAAGAAAGATGGCGGAAAGAAACTTTTTTTTTTAGCATTTAAAAAGCAAATATAAATGAAACGACGAATCAAAAAAAGAAAAACTAATTACAAAATAGATTTTTTAAACGAAATGGTTTTAGTTTTCAATATTAATATAATATTTTCTTTGATATAACATATATTTTTCTTTTTGATTTCTTTTTTACAATATTTAAAGAAAAAAAAAAGATGGAAGAAATCAACAAAATATTTTATATACGAATTAAATAAAACATAAAACATAAAAACATAATAAAATCTGCAATTTATCTAACTGTGATGTTTACATAAATAATAAAACAAAAAACATAAAAAAAAACATAAAATGAATAACGACAACAAACAAAATTTATTCAAAATGAGTAACAACTTCTTTAAGTAAAGATAATAATTTGCAAACAAAGCAAAACAAAAAAACAAATCCTTATTTTAAATCTTCTTCATAATTCTTCATTAAAGGCTGACTGTCAGTTTTGTCATATGTTTTCTTATAAGTTTTGTCAAATATGTCCACTAGAGCTTGGTTGATTAATTAGTTTTCCCAGATAAGTGATTAATTGATTAATTGTTATAGTGAAACAGAATGACGTATCTGAAACGGATTCCACACTTTTGGTTTTCAGATTATTTTAAAAATAGTCCGTCGTGAATCCGTCATGATCTGTGTAGTCTAATTGAAAACGTATATATTTAAAATTTTAATGCGTCATGAATCCGTCGTGGATCCGTCATTCTGTTTCGACCTTTAGTTTTAAACTGATTAATTAGTTTCTATTATAAACAGTCAAGCGTCAGTGTTTGCGGCCCAAAATAAGAATTTAGAAAGAGAAGTCAATTTTTATATAAAAGAAAAAAGAGAAAGAGTAATAATACTCTTTCATAGGATTTCTCTTTTCAAAATTTATTCCGTTTTGTTTCTCTTAAATGAAACAATTAATCAGTTTTCAGTTGAATAATCAAAATATTGAATAAATTAATCAAACTAGGCTCTAATGTCAACTCAGATAGCGTAAATACCACAAATATATTATAATATATGTCAAAAAAGTATAAACTTTTTGACATTTGAATCATTTAGAGACATTTCTAATTTCTGTATTACAAAATCTATGAAAAAACATATGACAAAAAACAGAACAGTCTGAAAGCAAAACAATGGGTTATTGGTTTGTTTTATTGGGAAAAATATATCTGCCTCCATTTTTTTTTGAAGTATTTATCTCTCGGTTTATTTTCGACAGAGTTATTATATATGTTATATTTGACATATAGATGGCATACAAATTACAAACAATTTTTTTTTTCTTAATTGACATTACTGTAATATTTTCTTTAAAACATTTCTTAGACATTTGATTAGAATCTAATTTTATACTTAAATTTGAAGAAAATTGAATAAGTCAGTCTGGAGTTATCGTGCAGTCAAAAAAAAAGTGACCACATCATCGTAAAATAACTAACATCCAGTTTAGTATTTTTCGCGTAAAAAATTAGATCCAATTGTTCATGTAATACCATTGCGTACTAAGTTTCAATGTAATCAGACCAGCGGTTAAGACACAGTCATATTTTAGACCAAAAATAAAACATTTCCGGTAAAAACCTAGCCAATTCTTTAGCCCAAAATATGGTTTTACCAAATTTAGTTGAAACTGTTGATTTAGTTCTCGAGTTATCATCCCCACAAAAGTTTTTTTTGCCAAAAAGACTAGTTCTACTAATTATGTTATAGACCTGTATTATAGTCTGTTTGTGCATAGAACTTCCAGGTAGTTAAGGTGTTCGTCTACTTTGGAACGAACGTAAACTCCACAAATGACATCAATCCGGCGTAGGATAATCTTTACGAACCGTTGTTATTTCGGTTTGTCTAAACAACTGAGCTCAATATTCCTATCGGGAAAAGTCAAAAGTCCAACTATGCAAAATGCTCATACTTCCGGTACTTTCCTACGGAGCAGTGTCCTGGACACTGCCCAAAACAAGTGAGCAGGTACTTGGAACCTTCGAGCGTAAGGTACTTCGTCGTATATTGGTTGGAAGAATATATACTACACATTAGTCCACAGTCGATTGTACTGAGGTAAGTGTATGAGATCATCATGTCGCCTCATGTTTATAATAGATATGTGAAATGCATGATATCATCATGCTTCTAAAGCCAGTTGCTTGTTGTGTATTATAGATGTATACGTGCCCAGTGGTTCTCGAACCAATGTGTTTACCAATATATTTAGTTTTTCTGAAAATGGCCCTATTTACGAAGTTATAGTATGTCCAGGAAAATATCAGTAGTGTCAATGACCGGAGAAAAAATTTTAACAGTATATAGACTAATATTATAATATAAAATAGTAATCGATAAAATTCCCAATAAAATAAACCTTATATGGTTTTTATTAATAGAATAAAAATAATTAATTAAACAAAATGATATGATTTTAAGGAATTTAAACTTTTATTGATGTATATTTTGTTTTTCTTGGCAATTAATTCAACTAACTTTAAGTTCGTGTACAACAAAGAAATATTTCTTTAAAGTATAATATTTTATTAGAATCTTAAACAAAAAAATCTATCTATTTATGTACGTTTTTAGTATGTTTCATAACAATTGACAATATTTACGATTCAAGGAAACTGTTTGACTTAAAGTTCTGACAGACTATAGAATATTTTAATTTAGATTGTATTTGCCAAACTGGATTTAAATTTTAGTTTGTCATGAACGAGATTGAAGGCGAATTTAAACCGATTTTAATAAGATATTAGAATGAACGTTTCCATGCCGGATTAAATATCAAATGATAGAATGAGTGACTTGAAAACGAAATGTAAATCACAAGTTTGAAATATCAAATTTGTTTTATATATTGGTGAATTATAGAAGTAATTTTATTTTGATTTAAACAAGCTAATCCATAATGGATCCGTTGTGAATCTGTCGCATTCTATTCGCTAGTTTAGAATTCTAGTTCCTGAAAAACGTTCATAACATTTGAATTAAATTTCAGATCGGCTCGCGTCAGAAGAAAATTGCGCAATAAGTCTTCTCAAAAAGATGCTAGTTTTCTTGACTGGTAAAATATTCTACTTTCGTTTTATCGAACTATAATCTACACATGAACTGGATTTAAACTGCCTTTAAATATATATTCAGATAAATTTCTAGTCACGTTTGACGTCATAATCTAGCTAGTCTGTCTCTATTTTAAGACTTCTATAAATTATGTTCACTAAAGCACTTTAACACATAGGGTCTCCTACACATGCCTTTTTTTCCTGCTAGTGAAACTGTGCAGTTTGGCAAATGTCCTATGTGTAGACGACATATATGTTAGACAGAAATTTCTGTTCTAACATTTCTATTAGGGACAGAGTCCTAACAGAAATGTCTAACATAATTCATAATTCAAAAAATGGCAGGAAATAAGAGGAAACGGTTCGATGTTAGGCAAATAATATTTATCGTGTTTTAATAAGGAAGAATTTAATCTAATAATATATTTTCCATTATATTCTGTTTATTCCTTTAATTTGAAATTTTTTTAAACCTTTTATGGGCCCTGTAAACGATCAAACTTCACATTTTCATCAAACAATAGTTCAAACGATCAAACCAAAGATCAAAGAAATTTGTCGAACTTGCCTCTAGTTTCGGTTTTTTCCTCATGTCGTGACGTGAAGTTCGTGTGCCTTACGACTTGTCGTGCAAAGCCCTTACAATGAGTAATACAGATAAAGCATTTTTAGCTTTGACTCTTATCAAACACGCCGTCAATCAAGATTCACGTCAAAAACTTACATTGTTTGACAAACGCGTAAGGAAAAAGTCGTGTGTAGACATTATGTAAGGCTTTGTAATTCTATATGCGGAATGTGTAGACATATTCTCAAATATTCTAGTGAATTATATTTGCAGAGTGTGTGGACATAGTTTCACTCTGAAGTTTAGATTTGCTGGACGACATTTTTCGGAAAATAAAATGCTTTTTATCTGAAAATAATCATTTTTCGTATTATTATTTAGACCATTTGTATTATTGGAATTTTCCAATAGACATCCAAAATATTTCCAACACTATCGAATGTTACTTCTATATGCTGAAATTTCTTAAATCCGTCCTAAAATTAGTATCCTATTCAATGATATCTAATATATGATTACACTTTCTTATATTTGCAGTTAAGTTTTCTTTTCTGTATATATATACGTCATCAGTGACCCGAAGTATGAAGTAATTCTTGTTTATTTCAAACAAAGTTCACTTCTTAAAAGAAGTTATTTTGCTAGAATGTTATGAAACTATCTAAATTGTATATAATTATTTTAGATTTTTAAAATTCCCCGAATATTAAGTTATAATTTTAAATAATAAAGAAATCCTCAAGGTAAAAAAGAAAAACATCGATTACAATGAAAATAGAATTAATCAAAACTAAACTAAACTTATTTTAATATAAATCAGTTACAATAAAAATAGAGAAAATAGAAATTAAAATAATAGAAAAAATATGGAAAAATATGGAAAAATGGAAGTTGTAATAATTATATTTGAAAAAAAAAAAGAAACGAAAAACTCACTTTCACTGTGCCAAAATAAATGTACCTCATAATCTAAAACAATGTTAAATAATATTGTATAAAAAAATGATTGAGAAAATTGATGAAAATAGAAAATAGAAAACAATTTAAAACAATTTACAAATCAAGAAAAAAACTGAATTGTAATTCGAAATATTATGAAAACAGAAAACATTACTTTATGTATATTTTAGAACAGTGGTCTTCAGCTGACCGCGGCCTGCGGAACTCTTTTAGTTAATAGAGTGACTTTTGCAGCTAATTTTGATAAACTTTATTTATACTAAAGACACATTAGCAGCAAATAATGTACATTATCTCACGATTCGCGATTAAAATTCGATAATCTCTCGAATTTTAATCGAGAAACATAAGATAATGTAGATTATTGTTGCTAATGTGTTTTTAGTAATTAGTTTTAAAACAAATGTTTTAATTTAATCCAAGGCTGTCCGGGACGCATGCGGTCCAAGGCAAGTATTAATACGGCCCGAAAATATTCAAAGTTACTGAAGCATGTCCATTTTTCTGAGGTATGATTTGCGTGTTTGCTGCCAAGTGACAAACAACAGAAACAGGACCAGAACAGAAGGTTCTTTCATTATGTAATAAATTCTCTTTCTCTTTGCGTTGCTCGCTCAGCTACAGTGTTTTGTTATTTGTCATCTGGTGGCTTAAGTGAAGAATGAAACATACTAAGTGTAAAATTAGAACCAACATGTTGGATGAACACCTTGAGAACTGCCTGAGAATTGCAACCACGTCAATCGAACCAGATATTAACGGTTTAGTTTCTGAACTTCAATGCCAAATATCACATTCATTTAATGATATGGATTTATACATAGTAATATACTTTTGGCCAAAACACCATGTCTTCTTCCAATGCGGCCCAGGGAAACAAAAAGATTGGACACCCTTGATTTAATCAATTCTAATTATTTATATGTCTCTTTTTTATTTTTCAAAATCATTTAAAAATTTTAATTTAAAAAGTAAGTCGTTAGAAAAATTCAAAATTTAAATTCCCCACGAAAAGTAACTCTTCTGCAAACTATCAGGATTTTCGATCACAAATTGAAATAAAATACAACCGCAGAGAAAAGAATTTAAAAAAATCATTGATAAGAATGATAGCGTCATGTCGTCTATTCTATGCAAAGTTTAAAAAAAGGAAATTCCTTCTCCCTCTTCCTCATACATTTTTCATTTGAAAACTGACGACCGTGCTCTTTTGCACTTATTTTAAGATTTTGTTTTTCTGGTCTTTGTTTTGATTGGTACTTTAAAATTATTCACACATTGTTTGATATGGAATATATCACAATGAAGATCGTGTCTCATTTAACCATTTCCTAGAGTTGCTAAAATAGAAAAACTTCAATAATTCATTCAATAATGGGCGGATTTTCTTGAAACTTGGTATGTACGTCTGTACTTGATGGGGTTCAAGGAGCCAAAGTAGAAAAACATTAATAATTCGGTCAATAGTAGTCACATTTTTATGAAACTTGGAATGTATATTTAGAATAGGCGAACTGTAATGAATATTTTATGACATTATCGGGAAAGTTCCATAGTAGTCCGGCCGATATATAGAGAAAATGTAGATTCACTGCTATCCTTTGCTTCGCTCATTTTTTACAAATACTATTAAAAGGGAGGCGCACTTTGCAAGGCTGTAATCGTGCGACAAAAATTTATACGCTAAAAATTACATGTGAGATGAGACAGATCATAAAAGTTTCCGCAGATCCTAGGTCACAATGAAGATCGCTGTATTTTGAATAATTTATTTGTTTAAAAAGTTTTCGTTTTTCCTGTAAATATTAAATAAAATGATTTTGAGTTTTGTGTTTTCTGTTTGTTTATTATTTTAAGCATTATTTTATATTATTTTATTAGATTATAATTTTTAATTTTACTTTATTACTTTAATTGGATTGTTTTTAATTAGTTTGGAAATGAAAAGAGAATGCTGTGAAAAATATGTATATACATAAAAATGGTTGACAAACCAATAATATATTTGTTTATAGAAAATATTATTTTTATTTTTGTTTTCTCCTTTTTTTTTTTTTAAATAGAGCTTGTCATGTGACTTGATTACATGAATGAAAGAATAGATTACACCATGCGTATGTCGGCCATTTTAAATATTTATTTTCATACTTTTTTGACATCACATGTGATTTTCTTTCAAATATATAATCGAAAATTTTTCACATGAACAATGTATTTCAAGTCCCCTGTGACGTAGCTGCGCAGAAAAAACCAATTTGAAATATGGGAATGCGTAATCTGTATATTTTTTCACTCATGACTTAATTATTTTTGCGAAAATTTTTCGGAAGTTTGACGCGTCATTCTGATTGGTCAGGGAAAGCTTAAAATGACAACGTTTCGCAAAATATATTTTTTCATTTTAGCAGAAATGACATAACGAATGATATTAGGCAGTCAGTTATTTTGAAAAGTTCAAATAATTCCCTTTTTTCTGACATTTACAATACAATTTAATAGTTTTTGGTATTCACTTCCAAAAGAAAAACCAGTTAAAATAAATTCAAAATTGCATCTGTCAAAAATGAAAACTTCATCTTCGGAAGTTTGCGAGGTTAATTAGGTAGGTTAGGTAAGTTAGCTAACCCCTCCTGACTCAGGATGCACGCACTCTATGTAGCAAGTCTGGTTCACACAAAAAATGTTCATCGGACTCTCGGCCCCCTTATTTTCCAATATGTGTTCCTTTAAGGAGCAATATACTGTTACAATACCCACAATGGTTCTGAGGGTTTTACGCTCGAGTCCCATTTTCATTCTCGTCCTTCGGCAGTCTGGCCCAATCAGTATCATTTTAGCTTGCCACGTGTATTTTTTTTTTGTCTGCTTAATCTGAGCAGCAATCAAATAATCAATATGTATGAATATAACAATTAACGAAATAGAACTTTCTTTAAAGAATGTTTTGTCAAGCAGAAGTCAAACTTTTTATAATTGTTATTAACAGCCCACATCATTCTGGTCACTGGTTCATTTTTACCATATTCCGTCCTGTGGTACTTAATTTTAAAAAATTCAACCGCCCGTAAAGAACGCATATTAATATTTAAATGCATCCTATCTAACAAGAAAGTAACATCAATTACCCCATTAAAGAGTTGTTGAACAAAGACAACTCCTGCCACCATTCGTCTCTGTTCCAGAGAATGTAGCCCAATCAGTTTCAATCTGTGATCATATGGAGGTAGTCGGTAGGGATCGTTTCAAGGAAGCCCCTTCAAGGCAAAACGTACAAACCTCCACTGGACCGACTCCACCCTGTTATTTTGCACTTTGGACCAAGGAGACCATACCTGGCTAGCATATTCAAGGATTGGTCTAACTATTGTTGAAAAGAGACTTTTAGTGATGTAGAGATCAATAAAGCCCAAAGTCATATTAGAACGAAGGTGGCGGTGGTTTAGTTGCCTACTGAGGTCCTGTTTGTGGGCCGAGTAGGTTCGCCCTACCGAAAATTGAGGACCATAAAACGGCGTCTCTGATCTCTCTCTCGCGACTGAGTCAGCTAGTTCATGGGGAAAAGAACATCTCTATTTATTTTACTAGTATTTTCTTTGATAAATATAAAAACTTTTGAAGATTTTAAGGATTTCAAAATGTTTGTTTTTAAATCTCTCTATTATATATAATAGTTTTAGGACATCGGAATATATTTTTTTTTTTTTTTTTTTGAGAGTATACTAATTTTTAGCTTTTGTATAAGCAATAATAGGGCTTGGTGAGCACAGCCAGCAGGGGGCAGAGCCCCCTAGTAATTTATATTTTTAGTTTCTTATAAATTCGTAATATTTACTCTGACTTTTTTGTTTAATTTAATTAATTTTCTTTTTAAAATTTATTATCGATTTCTTAATTACACACACACACTCATACTATGTCAATTCTGAAAATGTTTTTTTAAAAAAAAGATTATAATAAAAAGAATTAAAACTTTAAAAAAAATATTGTTCACAAGATTTATGAGAAAATCTAAGAAAATCAACAAAAATCTTCTAATTTTTCTACAATATTATTATTTTTCTATGAAAAAAAAATAAATAACGAAAAACAATTTTAAAAAAAGAACTAAGTGTACAAAAAAATGTTAATTTAATTATAAAAAAAAAAGAAAAAGAAATTATTAAATATTAGATTAAATATAAAAATACACAAAAATGGAAAGCAATAAACCCACACAAAAAAAAAACATATTTAAGTACTTTTTGATGTTTACTAAAAAAAAGAAAAAAGAAATTGTTTGTTGTTTCCTCCTCGTTTTTTTTTTTACAAAAATTTCATAAAATCATAAATTTTAAGACAATTAAAAGCTTTTAAGTGTAAAATAATTAAAAACTTAAAAATTTAATGTGTAACTAGAAAAACGCAACACTTAAAAATATATTTTAAAAAACAGTATATTTAAATAGTTTTAAGAGAAGACAACAAATTCTTATTTTTGTCTAAAAAAAATTTTTTCCTAATTATAGAACTATTAAGAAAAACTGTTAATAACAAAAAGAAACAAAAACATTAGTTATGTTAACGAAACGAAGACGGAACGAAGACGAAACGAAGGTGGAACAGAAAAAAACACATGCATTCATTAAATTGTATGGCCGGCTGTTATGTAAACGGAACGTTCGTAAAATTTGATTCAATTCAATTTGAGTTCGTTCCGTTTTTTCGGCATTTGTATTTGTATCGTAACCCAATTGTGCTACTTTTTTGTCATACTATTGTGAACGAACTTTCTACGTCAAACAGCTCGAAGATTTTATAAAAATGAATGGCGAGAATTCTGTGTGGTTTTTTTTAATTCAATAATTAAAAGTGTCAAGCCATGACATAGAACTCGTAATCCATTTTTGTAACTTTTCTCACCCATTTTTATTTACAATCAAACAGAAAATTGATTGAAAATAAATTTGTCAAATGTCAAAAAGTGAAGTGACTCTTTCATCAATATAACTGCATTGTATTCCGTTCCGTTCCCGTCTCCGTTTCGTGTTAACATAACTAAGGCTAAAGTAAGAGATTTTCAAAATTAAAGAAAACAAAAGAATTGTATATAAATTAAATAATGTAAATGTTCCTATTTGATATTAATTTAAATTTGATAGCTTAAGCTCAGTTTAAAACTGAAGTTGAGCTTAAGTTATAAGTCACAGTCTAGGCTTAAGAAAAAGAAAAAAACTTAAGTCTCCTTATATGTTGACAACTTAACCTTTTTGCACTCCAATCAAATTTGGGCTATATACTTTGATAGTCCAACGAAATTGTTATAACAGTGTAGCTTATCAAAACTTAAAGATGAGATATGGGCATCGATACTAGCCATAGAAATAGGACACGTTTAGGCAGTACAGCTAGCCTTAGGATAGTGTAAAAGGTTAAGTTTTTCTTAACTTAATTTACCAGCAAAAATATTATAAAATCTTTTAAATTTAGTTTCTTATTTGTTTTAACTTGAAAAAGTTTCTTTACATTACAATAATTCTAATGGCCAGTTTTTCAGTGATCGTTTAAACTGTGGTTTAAGTTTAATTTTGGGATATGCCACGATTATAATTTAGGTTAACTGTTAACCTAATCGATATATTTACAAAGTTTAGACTAGAATTTTTCTAGAATTGATCAGTTTTGCAGCAGCTTTTGAGCAACTGAGAGAGAAAACTGACCAGTGTGAATGCAAAAACTGATGGTTTATCAGTCCAACTCAATAATTATTCAAAATATTTGTTCTATCAAACACGACTGACAGTCATAACTGATCAAAGCAGTTACTTATACATATGATTTCTTAATACCAATTTAGTCATTGATCGGATCTTTGCGGTTACAGAGTGAATTTACAATTTGTGAGTAGCAGCCTAAATGCATAACATCCGATGGATTGGTAATAAAATTTATTATGTTTCATAAATTTATTTCGTTACAGTTTGCAATTTCGCTCTTTACATTCTTTCGGTTCAGGTTATGTTTCGGTTACGTTTCGTTCCTTATTTCGGTTCAAAACCGGTTTTTTGGCGCTTGATATTATGCACGTATTAGTGCATGAGCTGATAAATACGTAGGATCATGCAGAAAAGGCACCATAAAATTAAAATCCCTACCATTTCTGAAAAGTATAATCTTTTCTGAGACAGCTATCCAAATTTGAGCCATTTTTGTTGATTATAATCGAAGTGACAGCAAACTGCTCCGGATTTTCTTTTTCTCGATATGCCGAAAACTGAATTTCGTGTTTTGATTAAGGATTGTTTTTTGATGAGATAAAACACTGTCCAAACTAAACAATGATTTGATAAATGTTATGCGAAATCTTCTCCATTGAGACAAATATTTGAGACATAGATTGGTGAATTTAAACGTAGTCGTATAAGCACAAGTGACGCTGAACGAGTATGATGGAGACTTCGAGAGGCAACTACTCAGGAAATGATTGATAAAGATGTTTTGAATGATCGAAAAGTGAGGTTGCGTGGACATGCTCAAAAAAACTTCTAGGCAAAATTTTACGTTATCATGTTTATATAAAAAGCTTGCAGCATGGTGAAGCATAGATCCATTGCTACATTCCAGAGTCCAGACAACAGTCTGCACAGTCGCTGGGATCTGGTCCCAACCGACCAAAAACACAAAAATCAGCTGGAAAGGTTTTTTGGCCACTATTTTTTTAGATTCACACGGAATAATCTTCATGGACTTTTTTGAGAAAGGAAAAACAAAAAAAGACCATATTATGCAAGTTTTAAAAGTTCACCGTTTTGGTTTACCTGCAGTACGATAGTCACTGGATTCTTGAGTCGTTTCCGGGTCATAAGCTTAGATTCAAGTCTCATCGCCAGTAATTATGCATTTCAGAATATCATCAGTCATAGAAAGCATCTCCTCGGCTATTTCAACACGATGTAGTTTTTCAAACAAATTCAATGATTTTGGGACAAGACGACAAGACACACGAGACAAGCGCAAATCGTCCTTTAAAATCTTTTGTATTGATCCTTTTGATATACCAAGAATGTCTACAAGGTCTCTTTGAGTTAATCGACGATTGAAAAGTACAAGCTGCTTGATTTTGTTGATGTTTTATCAGTAGTTGAAGTTCATGGCCTTCCTGAACGAGGTTCGTCTTCGACTTCTTCACGATCCTCACCAAATGATTTGCGCCACTTAAAAACTTGTGATCTTGATAAACACTGATTACTGTAACATTTTTCTAATATTTTTAATGTGTCCATACAAGAAATTTCGTTTTTTACACAAAATTTAATGTTAATTCTTTGTTCAATAAATTTATCCATATTAAAAAATAACTGCAACAAATTTTTCACAATTACAAAAGACGCTGAAATTTCTTAACTAACAAAGCAATCATGAGATTTCTATTAGCTGTTCACAACAGTCATACCAATCTATCAAATAAATAGACTTATTGATATTCATTGCGTGGGTATTTTTTTTTTTAAATACAATCTCATTACTTTTTGTCCATAATACCAGGTGAGCTGATAAGTTCGTATCGTTTTAAAGAAAAACACATGTTTTTAACAAAACTCGGTTTTATTATTCAACATAGTTGCCATCGAGAACGATACACCGATTATAGCGATCTTCCAACTTTCGATACCATTTTTGTAGTACGATTTGTCTTTTGCTTGAAAATAGGTGTTCATCGCGCGCAGTCCACTCGGCTGACTGTCGTTCAGACGCAAGAGTGAAATAATTGAGCCATGTTTCATCCATTGTCACATATCGACGCAAAAAATTGGGTTTATTACGATTGAAGAGCTCCAAACACTGCTCAGAATCATCAATTCGTTGTTGTTTTTGGGTTGATTGTGAACTCGCGCGCCACCCACTTTGCACAGAGCTTTCGCATACCCAAACATTCATGAGCGATATATCCAACACGTTCCTTTGATATCTTTAGAGTATCAGCTATCTCGATAACTTCACTTTACGGTCATCCAAAATTATTTTGTGGATTTTTTTCGTAACAGCCTCTTTTGGACGTCCACTGGGTTCATGGTCTTCGGTGCTCATATCGCCTGTACGGAACTTAACAAACCACTTACGAATGGTTGCTACGCCTGACGCAGAGTGCGGACAACACTCATCAAGCCACTTTTTGGTATCAGCAGCATTTTTTTCATCAAAAAACAGTGTTTCATTATCACATGAAATACCTTTTTATCCATTTTCCTCAAAATAACAAAAGTTGCTTCACTCAAAATGCTATACCTCACAAACTAATAGTCCGACAGCTGTCAAATTTATACACGTATCTTTTCAAGGTTGGTACTAACGAAAAATGATATGGATTTAGTTCTAGTGGCGCCCTCTAATAGAAACGATACGAACTTTTCAGCCCACCTGTTAGTATGTGTTTTCATGTATTGTACAAATATTTGCTGAATGGAAATGGCCCGCATTCAGGTTAACCTGCAATTTAAATCGTCGTATTCTGATCAACTAATCTTAAGCTTAAACGTACACTGAAAAACTAGCCATAAATAATTCGAATCTCAATGAAATGACACTAAAATAGACTACAACAAACTTAATGACAATAAACCAAATTAAATGTATTTATATAGATTTCAAATAGTATAATAGTAATATTTAGTTAAAATCATGAAGCATACAATAAACAAACAAACTCAATCTGAATTCTGATTTGGTTACATTTTCAGTCTGCAAAGCATGCCAACTACATTAATGGTATTTGTAAAAACGACTTTAGGATTATTCAAAATACTTGGAATATTTATTAATTTGTCATAATTGTTAATAAATGTGCATTCAAGATAAGCCAATCAATGGATTTGTTAACTATTTCGCATTGAAAATTCTATTGCTTCGAGTTATTAAGGCCCAAAACCACTTTATCAATATTTATCGTAAGTAGTTTGAACAGACTATCTCACCATGTTTTATTTATCACTTGTTCCGGAGCAGAGCATAATCAAAAAGTATACAATAAATAGAGTAGTTCTCAACTTGAATTCTAATTTAGTCACATTTGCAAATGCTACCTCATTAATAGTATTTGTGACAGAAAAAAACTCTGTGTGCTATAAAAATGCATGTATTTACAGTCTTTTTTTTACAAATACTACAGGCGCTGCAATAGTGCCATAATTGGACTAAATTTTAACATTGGAAACAACAACAAAACGGATCAATCTGTTCTTCTTTGATGTTATTTTCCACATTAACATTTTGCTCGCCTCCGGAGCAAGTGGTAAATACATGTATAGTATTTGTATTACAGTATTACTTACAAATACTATTAATGGGGTACGATCATTAGCGTAGCTAGACAGTTTTCCCTCAGGGGCATCCAGCCACTTGATCAGTTATCGCAAGGTTTCAATTTGTGTAATCCGATTAGAGATTAACTAAACTTTTTAGTAGAATCGACAAATTTTGGAAATAACGAAGTAATTTAATGAAAGATATAATGAGAGAATGGAAACAGTCAATTTCTTGAATACTGTCGATTTTTTAAGGGTGGGCAATGAGTTTTGTAGAGTGGGGGCAGTGCTCACCCATGCTCCCTCCCACCTAACTACGCCCATGGATGGCATGTTTTGTAGATATGTAATTTTATATCAAAAGAATAGATTTTTTTTTTTTTTTTTTGGTTTTTTAACGAAAAATCTTTTAGGAAACTACGAAAACAACAACAATTTAGATACACCTTTTGGCGGAGCATAGACTTTTGGTAGTTAAATAAAATTTTCGATTTATAATAAGTAAAAAAATTAAGTAAAAAAAAAAAAAACTAGTAATAATAATTTTAAAACACTTTAACTTTAAAATTAAAACAAAAGCAAAAGCAAAATACAAAATTTTCGATCAACGAATTAAATATGAATGTTTTTTATGTCTAAAAATAATTATTAAAAATAAAATTAAAGAAAAAAAAGAAAATTATATAAAAACTTTATTAAAAAAATAAAAAAAAATAAAAAAAAAAATATTAGGAATGAAATTATTTTCCTCGAACAGGAAAATATGGAAAACGGTTTCACAAACGAAAAACAAAATTCAAATTTTGTATTTGGAGAAAATTTTATGAATTAAAATTAAAAAAGAAAAGAAAAATGAATTTGGAAAAATTACGAAAAGGAAAAGAAAAGTTCCTTTTTCTTTTGGATAGAATTAAAAGAAAAAAAGAAAGGAAAAAGCAATTTCTAGTGTTTTAACACGCTTTTAAAAAATTCAAAAATTTAAATTAAATTAAATTAAAATATAAAAATTATAAAGAAAAATCCTTAAAAAAATATTTTCAACTTTATTCCACGTCAATGTTTGAAGCAAATATGTTCTTTTTCTTTTTCAAACTCAAAATCCTTCTTAAATTAAATACAATTTTGAGAAGACTTTTAAAATTTGTAAATAAAAAAATTTAATGCGCGAAAAAAAAACATAAAATATTAAAACAAATTAATAATAGGGCTTGTGACGCGATTTGATTATTTTTGAGAAGATTTTACGCAAGTTAGACAGATCATTCTGATTGGTCAGGGAAACCTAGAAATAATTTGCACTCCGTTACAACGTTTAGGAAATATAATTTTTCATTTTAGCAAAAATGACATAACGAATGACATTAAGCAGTCAGTTATTTTGAAAAATTCTACTAATTCCATTTTTTTCTTGACATTTTATACAATTTAATAGTTTTTTGGTATTCAATTCCAAAAGAAAAACTCGTTAAAATTCAAAGTTGCAGCTGTCAAAAATAAAAAAATCATCTTCGAAAGTTTGCCAAAAAAAAAAATTAGCTACAGAGCATGTATATTTTTGACATATCACCTCATCTCCACACGACATAAATTCAGTCAGATATTATGTTAGTAAATGTCAATTGGGAACATTAGTGGGTCGATTTTGTTATAACATATTATCTCCACAGGACAGAACAGCAGATATAACACCAGTTCTGACTGAATTTATGCCATGTGTAGACAGTTAGTAAGCTTCGGAAATCTGCGAAATCTTTCAAATATTTTGATTGGTTCAACGGATTGTCAAAAATAATCAAATAATTTCGCAAGTTTGCTAAGTTTGCGTGTGCAAGCCCTAGTGAATTTTAATTATGTGTCTAAATTTGAGAGACAAGCAACATACAAAACAAAACTATTATAAAAAACAAAAAAAATTAAAAAAAGAAATTAATTTTAGAAGTTAAAAAATTCCAATTTCGAAATTACATTACGTTTTAAATGTCGTGCATTTTAAATAACCTCACTTTTAATTATCTAACATAAATATTTCGGCGATAATTAAGAGAAACACTATTATTTGTTTAATGAAAAGTTCCCCCACATACACATACACACACAATTTTCATTTCAATAAAAGTAGATTTTCATTGTGATTATGTAGGTTTGCTCCTAATCAATGGTGGCACACCAAGAGGACGTGATCCTGCCAGCTACCAAAGAAAAATCGAAGACAAAGACTCGCTGTCTAACGTGAAATTTTTCACAAATTCATTTATATGACATTAGTTTTATAAATATCCTTATTTAGTCCTACGTTAGAGAAAGGATATTAGAATGAAGAAAATTATGGTTATACGAATGTCAGAAAAATATAATACTAATTACCAACTTTAAGGTTAAAAAGGAACAAAAAATGTTCAATAAAAAAGATAACAGGAATATAATATATATATGTGCGTATAAGCACATTAAAAAGACTCTTTCCTTTGAAGTCGACTACTCCTAAGATTAAATCCCGGCTGCGCCACTTTAACAAGTATGTATGCTGTTATTTTGTGTTGAATTCCACATCCTAAAAACATATGCAAATAGAATGACCGCGCTAAAGATATGTCTGTTAATTTGAGCAGTAGCACTACTTTACTTTAGATGTGTCCATTTTGGATATAACAACTTATATTAAACCATTTAACTTTCTAAGCTAAAATACACCGGTCAACATGGAATCAGTTTATCACATGATTATGATCTAAATTTGTACAAAATTCGAACAAACCTGCAATAATCGTTCCCAAGTTCTTGTGAATTCCACCCAAAGCGGTAAATAAACTAATTTTGGTTTGACATTTCTGCCGACAATTTAACTATTATTCCTGTAATATCATCCGCCTTGTATACTAAATTTCATTATACGCAAACTAGCGGTTAGGAGACAGTCATACTTTCGCCAAAAATTAACCACTCACGGTTTAGCATTTCTGGTGAAAATCTAATCAGATCTTACTTTTACTCCAGAATATATGTCTCCCAAATTTTGTTGAAATTATCAAAGTATTTCTTGATAAAAATTTTATCCAAAAGGACTACTTCCGGTTACACATTTCCAGACTAAATCTAATCTGTTCATTCCCTTCAAAGAGCTCATCTTTAAACCAAATTTGAATAAAATGGTCAGTTTCTTTGTAAACACGTTAACTCGGGAACTCGCTTACTGTTGCCGAGTTACCGTGTTTACAAAAGAAGTGACCACAGATACATAGCCACAGATTCAAGCATCCTAGGAAAATAATCGATTCGGTGTCCGGTGACGCCAAAATGTGTACTTGTATTGAAAACCGGATGTCCAATTTTTGCACGATTTCTTACTTAATCCTTTTTAAGATCTAAGAAAATGATAAATCACACGTTTCGTAATTTGTTTAAAATCGAAAGGAGCTTAAAGGATTTAATTCAATAAAGAAAATTCAAAAAATCTAATTTGCAAAAAATAAATCTCTTCTCAGTATTTGAATTTTTTTTTCCGGCTTATTCAATGTGATATGAGTGTGTATGTATGGACATGCTGGGCGTTAATCTATACAAAATAATGATCACTAAAAATTGGACTGACATATTTACCACTCGTTTTTCTCCTATACATTTTTTCACAAAAGATGGGGCATCTCTTTTAATTTCTTTTTTTGTGGAAAAGCCGAACATCACACACAGTGAAAATCTTCATTTATTTTATTGATATTTTCATTTACTCTTATTATTAATTATAGTTTTTAAAATTTATATATGCCTTAAGCATAAGCGCGCTCGTCATGAGTTGTCATTATTCTTGTGAAATTTTTCCGTAAGTTTGACAGGTCATTCTGATTGGTCAGTGAAAAATTTAAGCAATCTGCAACTGTGACAGCGGTTTGCAAAACTATTTGACATCCAGAAGTAAATACAAATTGTTTTATTGAAAAACTACTGGTTTTGTACTTTTGTTTGGACATTTTAAACAAAAATAGTTAAATTTGATTAAAAAATTTCTAACTGTCTAACTAATTAAAAACTCGTTACTTTACAAATTTGCGCAAATAATTAGCTCCAAGTGCCGGATTACACGCGGTGTTTTTTGGGTAGAATTCTACCGCAAACATAGGTATCGGTGGGTTGGGGTGAGGCAGAAGATCTACCTCTCGAAATGTTGGCGCAACGGAGATTTTTTACGCACACAAACAAGAGTCACTGTTTGTGTCGGTTTCGAAAAAAATTTAAAATTCAAGCGCGCCATTCGCCTACTGACCGTCAACAGGTAATCATAATCTAAAAGTACATAGTAAATAGTAAAATAGTAGATCTTAGCAGTTTGATGGTTTAAGTTCGAGTGATGCTGTGCTCACACACACTAATACAATTCTTGTGTAGCTTGCTTAAAAGACTATGGTATAAATATACCTGGTCTAATCGGTTTGGTAGTTTTCTACCCAAAACTTGACGGTAAATTTCTACCGCGTGTAATCCGGCACCAAGGCATGTTTATTTAAACTTTGCAAATTTGCGAATTGTCGAAAATATTTTCGCAAATTTGCAAAGTAACTCGTGACGAGTTCTGTAGAAGAGAAAGTTTTGTTTTTAGATGTAAATTACTTTTTAAAATAAACCTTCAGAATTATTTTTCGAGATTGTAACGAAGAAAGAATGTGATATTTTTCTAAAAACCACACACATGATAAAAATATATAAAATAAAAAAAATAGTTAAAAAAGTAAATAAATTGTATTAAAAATGAACACTTTTTTAGTTAGAAATTAATTTAAAGAACGTGTAAAGCAAAAATAATTATGTTTTTTTTGCGTTTTTATTACTACATAGCCAGGTAAATACATTAATAATAAAAAGAAGAATAAATAAAAATAAAAAAAATATATTTATATACTATTCGCCAATAGAGACTGATTTTTAATATAAAAAAAAGAAAAGAAAAATAAACATAAATAAAAGAAAGAAAAAAAAACTATAGCTACAAAAAACAAATAATTAATTAAATATTTTATAATTTTATTCATATGTATATGTATTTTTTAAATAGTATAAGAACATCAACACATCCACACTTACATTAATCGATTTAAAATAGAACTACTTACCTAAAGCAGGATAAAATTGAAAAGAAAAGAATAAATAAGATTTTTGAAAGGTATTTGAAGCAACAACATTTCAAAAATACCTAATATGAAAATAGTTCTGTGCATTTGTTTCCTCCTTCGACCAAAGATGATGGAATATATAATTCTCGACTTTTTTGATGGACAATTCTAATCTTATATAAACTTGAGACGCCTACTATATAAAAGGTCTTAATCCTATGTCAACAATGCCAATGTAACGTCATCGAACTCCATAAATGAAAGAATACAAAATTATGCCGGCAGCATGTCAGCCATTTTGAATATATATTTTCATACTTTTATGACATCATATGTGACCTCCTTTCATCCATATATAATAGTGATTTTTCACACAAACAATGTATTTCGAGTCTCGAATGACGTAGGTGCGCTGAAAAACCTGAATTATGGGTTGGCGTAATCTTGCATTCTTTCATTCATGATCGATCTCGTCTAAAAATCCAGAGGACTAACAATAAAAGCAATGCGTTGGTAGAAAGTACATTGCTAATGTCATTTTACATTAACCAATGTATTTGTCTTTTTTAAGTCACAATTTTCGTAATCAATACCTTCAGTGTTTTTCCTGGCTTTCAGACTATGATGAAGAGCTCAAAAGAGCTTTCGAAAAATGGTCATTTTACATGTTCGACTGGTCGAGATCTGGATATAACATCATTTTTGATTGGATATAATTCTTAAAAAAAAAATTTTCATTTATTGAAAAATAATAATAGTTTTTAAGAAAATTCATGGAGATTTATTAAAAGATATTCATACGACAAGCCAGCATACTGGGAAAGTTCTTGAGGCTTCGCGGGGACTGGATTTTATTTTAAGGACCTTTCATACTTAAGGATCTCCTCCCGTAAGTCTTTTTCTTTTTTGCCGAAACTTATTTGAACTTATGTAGAAAAGAATAAACTCTCCTGTAGTTATTCTCTAACCGTACCGATTACGACTTTGGGTCGCTATTGATTTATTTTTAGCTCTTACGAAATAAAACAAAAAATGGTACTAGAGAATATCATTATTGGTCGTTGTCATTGCATAGCTATGACGAAACTTTGGAGAATAAGCTAGTAATTTAACTGAAGGAATACAATTCTTTAGAGTTATAATAACTTAAAAAATTCCATAAGATTTCGGAGTCTGATACTATTACCCAGAGGCGTGTTATTCTATGGGAAAAAAGAGTATTTTCCTGCAACCCCCCCTTAAAAGATAAGCCTCAAAATCAATCTTATTTACAAGATTTTCTAATTTCTATATTCTACATGGAACCCCAAAATTCAGGTTTGCCTTAGGCTCCCATGAGAAGCGATAACACACCAATACTTTTTACCCCAATATTGTCTGCATATGAATATCATTTAATAAATCTACATGCCAACAGTATTGAGGGAGACAAGTACAAAAAGTCGGTAATGAAATGAAAATATTTTTGTGATTTAAATGTAGATGAAGATTAGAATATTGAGAGAGAGAGAGATGCATATGTATATCTAATGGAGCCCAACACAAAATGTATTTTCGAATGCTATTTGGCGTGATTAAATCGAAATTTAATAATATAATATTACATCGAAAATGTTGTCATCCATTCGAATTAAGATCGAATCGATATTCTATCGAAGACGTAACGTAATCAGTGAGGTGCTAAAAATTAGGTGCAACAATGTGATATAGGTACTACTACTACTGTAAAAAGAAAAAAGAAGTAAATAATATTTATTTCTACAATAATTGTACAGAATTTTACTTTTTTTTTTTTTATTGACGCCATTGACGAAATTAATAAAACAAAAATTTTTAAGTTTTCATAAATTTTGTAAAACACTTTTTCTTTTTCTTTTTCTTAATTTTATCTTTGGAAAAAAAATTGTAATTAAAAATTTTAGGTAAAACTTAAAAAAAAAAAAAAAAAAACATTAGCTTTCGGTGTAAAAACAAATAAAATGTTTAAAAATAAGAAAAAGTTTTTAATTTCTTGATGTTTAAAATTAAAAAAAAAAAAAACTAGAAACATTTTAGGCAAAAAAAAAGAAAGTAATTTTGGTGTAAAATCTTTTTAAAAAAAAGTAATATTAAATTAAAAAACTTTAGTCTTTTCAATTTTTATTGTCTTCGAATTAAGAAAGAATAAAAATTTTTAATGTGGCCGCGAAAGTTTTTAAAAATAATCAAAATTCTTTAGAAATTATAATAAATTTAAACAAAAAAAAAACGAATTCGTAGACACAAACACACTTATAAATATTGATGTTTGAATAAATTATATATATGTATGTGTTGTGTATCATCATTCTTTCTATCTCTTTCTATCAATTGTTGGAAAACTTTTTCTCTTTCAAAATAATCATTTTCTCTTTCTCTTTCCTGAAATGTAGAAATTAATTAAAAAAAAAAGAAAAAAAAAGAAAAAGAAATTAAATAAAATTAATTTAAAAACAAATCAAAATTAATCACAAGAAAAAGTAAGAAAAAGTAAGAGAAAAAAAAGAAAATTTAATTTTTAGGCAAAACCAAAAGAAAGAAAATAAAGCAAAATACGCACAGTGCTTTTGGTTTAACGAGAAAAACCACTCTCAAAACAAAAAGCCTATTTCAGTGTCGTTACTTTTTCTAAAAAAAAAAAAAATTTCAAATTACTTTTTTTTAAGTAAAGCACTTTAATATTTAATAAAACTTTAAAAATAATAATACACACAATATTTTATTAATAATTAATTACGAATTGTTAAAAGACAAAGAAAAAAAAAGAAAAGAAATCAAAGTTAAGTATGGGTATGGACTTCGAGTGAAACGAAATTTGCTCTCCAAAATTCAAAATTTCAACTCCCACCAAATATTAGCAGAGCTAAAAGCCTAATTTACATCACTGAGCCACATAAAAAATGACTGTGTGAATGAGATAGTTTAATTCAAATTTAAATACTCAAATAATACTCAAAGTAAAAAAAATATATGAAATTCACGAGCACGGACAATTATTTAAAGCAAATTGTTTTAGAAAGATGCAAACTTCGTATTAAGCACATGGCATATGACGTCATTCACTCTTATGATATTTCAATCCCTCTTACCGTTTTTCTGCTATATGCGTGCATTGGTATATAAATGTGCAGCATGTGCTTGTTTGTTTACAATTTGAAATTGTAAAATTAAATCGCATTTCTCTTTCACCCATACGTACAATATGTAGCTCTATCTGATATATGTATGTCAGTAGTGGATAGAACCTTTTTCGTAAATGTACAGTCGAAATCGTGAAAACGTCGTCACGACAGAGATAAGAAGTTAGGATACTTTATAATTATTCATACTTCGGATAAACCTAACATATATGAAAACGACTCGACCTAATGGTTAATTTCGGTGGTGTTATACAAACATAGCAAGTGGTCCATGTGATCAAAAAGTTTGGGAACCTCTGATATAAGTTCTCAATGAAACATATTTTTATAGTACTTTATAGTAACTTCTTTAAAATTATAGCAAAATCCAGCACACGTCATATAAAATCTTGGATAAAAATTCTACAGTTCTTTTCATGCTAGTTGATTTTTTGCATAAGCAATCGTCTATCTCATTCATTCAATTAGGACATTTATTATCTCGATATAATAAAAATAGAGCTTAGTGCCCAATTTACATTACCGAGGCATGCGAAATAAACTAGCGATGTGAGTGAGATAAACAATCGGTTATGCAAAAATCAATTAGTATCATACGAAAAGTACGGGTAAACATTGAAGGCAAAATTTTGCCCGAGATTTTTGTGAGTGCATGTGAATATGTCTGAAGTACTATATATTATTGTTATTATTGTTTTATTTCCCACTTGCTCTAGGGTAGAGCAAATTTTTACATTGAAAACAAAAACAACAAAAGAGCAAATCCTGTACTGCTTTCAGACCAGGTGTAACTATTACACCCGAATTAGTTCAGTTTTCTACCATAAAAAGTGTATTAGCTAAAAGTTTCTCATTTCATTACAATATGGTTGCTGCACAACGCCATAAACATTTGAATTAAAGCTTTCTCCTACTCCTGCTCTTTTTATTTGCCACTTACCCAGCTCCGGGATAGGGTATGGCAAATAAAACAGACCTAGGTATTGTGTAAAAATTCTTTCGCATACCTATCTATTATATAAAAAAGTTTTCTCCACTAATCATTTATAATTTATAATTTTACGCATACTGATAGGCGAATCCCTTTATAATATAAAAAAGCTTTTAATTAAAGTATGCATACTTTTAGGCGAATATATTGAAGGAAATACTTTTACAAATGAATTTAAATATAATTCACAAATTCAAAACGCGGAATAGAAAATTTAGCATCTTGAAAAATTGAGACGGAGAGGAACAGAAAAAGACAAGCTTATTCTACCGCTAAAGAAAATTAAAAACAAAAAACAAAAGAATAGTGTCTTTGATAAATTTTTTTAATTGATTATTTTTTTAATTGTTGTTTATATAAACAGCGAGCAGGAGGCGTAGCCCCCAGTAAAGTTATAAATTTTCCATGCTTCGGTGATGTAAATTGGGTTTTACTCAACTATAATAATAGAATAGATAGGTTCGTATGAAAAATGTTATACTCGAATGTGTATTCCAGTGATTTTTTTTACAGCGAGACCGTGTTGTATGAGGATTACTTGAAATGTTCGAGAATAAATGAATAAAACATGTATTTTAGACCAAAAAAAACACCATCTATCCGCGATTTTAACACAATTTCGTAGGGGAAATTTCATTTCGCTGGAAGTTCATACTAAGTCTATACTTAAAATTATAAACACAAAAACTAAAACTAAAACTAAAACAAGATGCCTGCCAATTAAACCGTACCAAATTCAAACAAAACAAAATACTAAAACAAACAAACAAACAGAGAAGAAAAAAATAGACCTAGTAAATTAAAATTTTTATTTTTAATATAAATATTTAATTTTTATTTTTTTTTTTAATTTTCTTAACTAAAATTTTAATAAAAAAAACTAATTTTTCCGTTAAATATTTTCTAAAAAAAAAAGAAAAAGCTGGAAAAATTTTGTTAAATACTAATTAAAAATATATAAAAAAAAAAGTAAAGCAAAAAAACAGTTAAACAATAAAATAAAATAAAATAAAAACAAATAAAATAAAATAGAATAAATTACAAAATCAAACAAAGAAGAAATACACCGAAAAATCAATAAAAATAGAAATTATTTATTTTTTTTTGGTATTTAAAAGTACTCGAATAGAATAATTATTTTTTTTACAATTATTAGACTTAAATAAAAAAATATTAAAATATAAAAAAAAACACAATCATTATTGCAACAAAAGACAAGAGAGAAAAAAAATGCTAATTAATAACAATAGATAAAAATTAAAAAACAATTTATATTTACTAAATATTTTTAATGTCCAACCGAATTGTATAAGAAATGAAAGTTCGAAGCCACGGCGGTAAATTCTTTAGAAACGTAAGATTGGTGAATGAAGAGAGCAAGGGCGAAACCACAATTAAACTCGAAAAAACGCGTGGAGTTTGCTAGCGAAGCGGCGATGTAAATTCTATGATTTATTCCAAAATATTTACAATGAAAATCTCTATCTCTCTTCTCTGAACATTGGAATCGTTTGAAACCTCTATTTTCAAAGATATACATACCATCAAAGCTCTGAGAGGTATAACTATGTGGTCTACGGAAATATCTGGAGAATACAGCGGATGAAGGAGGACATCCCAGCGAAGCTTTAATAATTTTCTGCGCGTTGAGATCAAAGACACATACGTTATATATTGTCTTGATGGAACACGACCTGTCCAGTCTATTGGCTAATTCCAGGCAGTTGTGAGAAATACTTATCTGAATTTATTTATGATAAGAATTTCTAGGATATATAATCCCTTTTTGAGTCGCACCAGATAGAAACCATCATGACGACTTGCTTTTGTGGTTGTTAATGGTTGTAAATTTCGCACAACAGTATTGTATGTGATCCATTTTTCATCATCCGTCATCACTAATTGCTTTATTGCATTTGTAAAGCGAGTCATAGATGAAAATGCGTAACCATTATATATCAAATACTCTTAGATGCTGCTTTTCAATATTTTTAATAGATCTCTGCAAATGGTGAGGAATCTGCCCGAGCGCACTTACTCCTTGTTGAAATCATCAGCTCCAAATTTTGCAGATCTTTCTTGTTACTTTTGTAAGGTATTTTGCCTTTCCGATAATAAAACAGCATCAACTGTCTAATTTTGTTAACTTCCAATGGCATAAAACCGACACAAATAAATTTCTCTCAATCAATTTGTTCCTTTAGAAATGCCTAAAATATCAACTTCCAGAATATGAACGCAAATCATGTGCTTTCAATATTTTTGATATATTTTTCTACGTTCCAAAGCTATTTACTGTGAATCACTACGACGAATACATCCAGCCAACCCAATATTTAAAGATAAATTCTTTCACCATAATTTTTGCCACCATATTTTTCTTCAGGCAACAATTTTAATTCCAAATTCCGTTAGAAGCGGCTAAATCAATTTTCTATAAAGTACCCTATCTTCTGAGTTGGAAAGATGTTTACAAATTTGCCAAATTTGATTGAAATCGGTTGAACCATTCTTGAGTTATGGTGGAACAAACATACAGGAAGAGGTGAGGGATAAAATAGTTCTAAGCCCTACAATTGTGTTAGGTAGGTAGATAGGTAGGTAGAGTAGGGGTACTGCGTACAACACCAGGCACCTTATGGGCCCATTGCGATCCCTACGAGACCAAGAGTTACCCTATTGGGTAACTTAGTCCTCTTCAAAGCATTTAATTTTCCTACAAAACTTCATTAGACTGCTCATGTCAGTCGCTTGAAGCATCCCTAGATTCCCGAAGAAATGGCTGCCCAAAAAGTTGTTCCGAGCTCGAGAGAGAGCTGCGCATTCGCATAAAATATGCTTGATGTCTTTAGCCACTCCTATGTCTCCACAATATCGACAGATATCTGTTTGCACCAATCCCAGTCTTTTAGCGTGCTTTCTTAACAGCCAATGTCCCGTTAGTAATTAATTAATTAATTAATTATTAATTAATCTGAATCCCTGGCAAAGCTCTGAGTCAATATAACAGGTATTGGACGGTATTGTTATGACCTATGGTAGGTACTACCAGAGGGTATATTAGTTTTGTCACTCCATTTGCAACACATCGAAATAATCGTCGTAGAAGGTTTCAAGGGTATGGTTGTGTAGAGAATTAAAAGTTATATCTATTTCTACATGTCCGACCATCCGTCCGTCCGTCCGTATACAAGATAACTCAAAAACGTGCTATCGGATTTTGATGAAATTCACAATTTGAGTTGGTTCTTCATTAATTTGGTTTGATGTTGCATTTCAGCCAAATCGACCGAGGGGGAGCGAAGTTATAAAGAAAAAACCACAGGGACCAGAAAGTTTTGTCGTTTCTTGCTTATGGTTTTTTAGATTTAATTTGGAAATTTGAGAAGCAATTTTATTTAAATTATTTACATGGGTTGACTACACAAATAGACGATACTTTGATAAATCGGTCAAAAGATAGTCGAGATAGAAATAGTCGTAGAGAAAAATAACCCTGTTAATGTATTTTAAGAACTAATATACCGATTTCAATAAAATTCAATGCCAAAGATATTTATACTATTAGGCCCCAGCCTACTACCTGTAAGTTAGTGCCGATTTGAAGAAGACGAAACAAAGTTATGAAGGAAAAACCTTGGAGTATTAGTAGTTTTGGTGGTTCTTTCGCGGACTTAACACATTGAACTATAGATTAATTAACTACGAGTCCTATTTCTACCATAGGGCTATAGGATGTTTACAAATGGACCCGTGAATTGTTTCTTATCCAATTCGGTGGACGTTATTTGAATATGTAAAAACGAAACTGTATTTTTTACGGACCAATAACTTTATTTTGCAAAACAAAAACTTAAATTAAAAAAAAGAGCAGTAAAAGTTGAGTACGATATAATTTTTTACAATATAAAATTTGAAAATCCGAAATACATATACAAGTATATAAAACCAATACTCTAAATGAAAAGTAATTACATAAAACGAAAATTGAATATGAAAAATTTCATAAAAAGAAATCGCCAATAAAACTCTTTCCTTACAGGAACGAAAAACTAAACCATTATATATATATATATAAAACAATTCTTGTTGTATAAATGTTAAATTAAATATACATGGAGTTTATATATGTCTCAAAAATGTAAGTGTTTCATTTCGAACCTATTCAATGTGATCAGTTTTTAGCAGAGACAGATTTCGCAGGGCTCAGCAATCAAACATTAAGAACCACTCACTATACTACTATGATCAAAAGGTAAGGTCAATTTTTAATTTAAACTTCCCGCGTTAACCGAATCGGATAAATGAATTTTTTTTCAAGGTGGTAGGACTGTTAGTGACATCTGTGACAAATTACATGTCAATATCATCATTAGTTTTTAGTTTACGCTTGGTTTTGTGAACAAAGAAAAGTGAATTTGGCGATTTTTACGATGTCGGATTTTATTAAATTTTTCTTGCGGAATGAAATTCCCGCCGCTGAAACGTATCGAATGTTACAAAGGGCCTTCGGTGACGAGACTATGTCACAGAAAAATGTTTACAAGTGGTAGAAAGACTTCAAAGAAGGCAGAGAACGTGTTGATGACTTAGAACGCTCTGGACGACCATCGACGTCAATTGATGAGCAACACATCAAGAAAATCAAAGAATTGGTGCTCGAAAATCGTCGATTAACAATTCGAGATCTTGCCGACATGCTTGCAATATCAATTGTATCAGTGCAAGCAATTTTGAAGGATCATTTGTGCCTCAGAAGAGTCAAATCGCGTTTGGTGCCAAAATTTCTCAATTTTTTCGAAAAAGAGCGTGAGTTTTTCGCCAAAAACTCCACTCATGTCGCTCCACAACCACCGTATTCGCCTGATTTAGCACCGTGTGACTTCTGGCTGTTCCCAAAGCTCAAGAGACCACTCCGGGGAAATCGTTTTGAGTCGATTGAAGAGATCAAACGTGAATCGCTATGCGCATTGAAGGCTATACCTTTGGACGACTTTTTAGCATGCTTCAAAGATTGGAAAAAACCTTGGCATAAGTGAATTGTAGCTGGGGGATTATTTTGATGGGGACGAAATCGATTTGGGAGAATAAATAAAAATTTTTAATTTTACAACAAAATTCACCTTACTTTTTGAACACAATGGTACTTCGAGAATTGTTTCAAAGTCTTCCACCAATGCCTTCAGGCCACCACATAGACGAAAATGAGATCTAAACTTTAGGTGTTGGAAAAAGAAAAAAAAATTATGAAGCACGAGGGTAATTTGCATTAGAAGCTTGTTTCTCTCTTTTGAATCTCCGTGCTTAATAATTATTTCTCTTTTCCACACACTTGAAGTTACACCTCATTTTCGTCTACATGCTGGCCTGATGAACTATCTAGAAGGCATTGCCTCCACTAAATATCAATCAAACTCTGAATATTTCCCAAAAAAAACGTTTCAGACTTCCACTGCTACACAGTAAAATCATCATGTTATGGCAGCATACTGTATAAAAAGTTGTCAGCTGGACAATAGATATCGCTACTAGTACCATCTTTTTTATTTACTATAGTATTAAGTAAAAAGAATATATTGGCTCAAGGTCATCATTATAGAATATCTAGGATTTCTGGGCGAAAAACTGAACCAAGTGATTTTCACAGGCCTCTTTTGAAGTCAGGTTTACACCATAAAAGGAATTCTGGGGAGATCGAAACAAATTGTACTCGGACGGAGCAAGGTCTGGACTATACGGTGGATGCATAAAAACTTCTCAGCCAAGCTCTCTCAATTTATGCCTAGTCATTAAAGATGTGTATGGTCTGGCATTGTCGTGATGGAAGACGACGCCTTTCCTAGTGATCAATTATGGCAGCTTTTCTTCAATTCCGTGCTTTCATAGAATTAGTTGTTGATAGTAGAGAGCGGAATCAATCGCCTGGCCAAGTTGGATCAGTGATGTTGGATCATGATGTACGATTCCTTTCCAATCCCATCAAACACAAAGCATTTTATTACGTGGTGTTAGTCCTGGCTTTGCGAACGTTTGTGTAGCTTCATTTTTCTTGGACAACGATCTTTTTCGCACATTATTGTCATATGTGATACACTTTTCATCACTCGTTATCAATCTTTTCAAAAATGGCTCGATTTCGTTCCATTTCAGCAGCAATTCGCAGATGGAAATTTAGCACATTACATTCTTCACTGTTAATTCATGTGAAACCCAAATATTGAGATTCTTTGTGTATCCAACCTGACGCAAATGCTTCAAAACTGTTTTTTTTTTTTTATCGATCTTTAGAATTGTGCCAGTCTTCCTTAATTTTTTGGAGACCGATTTTTACAGTGATTGGTCTATCAGAGTCCTGCGCATCTTTAACGTCGAAATTTCCAGAACGGAAAAGAGAAAACCATTTACGTACTGCTAATTTTGATACAGCACCTTTACCATAGACACTACGGATTTTTTAAAAAGCCTGCGAAGCTTGATCGTTTTGGTCGAAGTGATATTGTAAAATATAGCTAATTTTTTCAGAATTTTGGTTCATTTTCAAAACCTAATAACCGCAATTATTTCTGACTGAATTTTACAATTTTCTCTTTTTAAATATTGTATGAAATGTCACCTTTCAAACGCGCTATAATATAACTTGATAAGCTTAGAACTACTAAAGTTATGCGGCTCTAAAGTCATCTATTGGAAAAAACGACACGAACTTTTTCATTAGAGCAGTATCAACTTTAATCAGAAGTATTTCAGATGATTTGTTTCCTCATTTGCGTCAAGGAACTTCACTCTGATCAATAACCGATCAAGACGTTAATTTGCGGAATAAAATAACGAGATTAACTGGAGTTAACGCTTCAACCTGTAGTAGTATGTTGGATGCTTTAACCAAATTTTCACAGGAAGCGCATTCATTTTTAATTGATGTTAATAGAAGTGAAAAATTTGCATACGATTCTCTTTTAAATAGAACCACGAGCAGTAAAGATGACGTATTTATCACCCTAGGCTAATATGAATCAGTTAAGAACCATTGCGTTATGCCATACCAATGCCAAAAATATATTCATATGCATTTACTAATATATGCAGTATTATGCATTACCGAAAACACAATTGCCACCATTACTCCAATGAAAATATCTCCAGATGATATAATTACAACAAGTAATCCAAATGGCTGTGTAACGACCGGGTTTTTATGTTAATATACAAACCTAAAAGAAAGAAAAGAAAAGCGTTAATTACAATATTAAAAAGATTGGTGGAGGTACTTATCTGTTTATTCATGTTGATGTCCATTTTACTTTCCAAGTCCATATGTGTTTATCTGAAGAAAAAAAAGAAGATATTACTTCTGTTGAGTCTCCTACTCAATATTTATGTGACTCAATTGTAATTGTTTATGAGCTGTATACTCCTAACCAATTACAACCTAATCACGCTGAAAAATAATGTTGGATAGGTTGATGGCAAATAAAAAGATTGAGTTGTTTAAAATTCGGCTTTTTCTTTATTAATTTTATATCTTATACTATTTCATGTACTTAATAATTAGTTCGCCTTATAACTAGATAATTTTATCTGCAATCTTCGTTCGATGCTTCTCCTAATGTCAGCAACTCTACCCCGTTCTGGTACTCTCCAACTAAATGCTATTTCTACTCAAAGGCTATAATCAGACAAAATGTTAATGATTCTAATTGGTACAAATCAGGCGAACGCTGTCCGTGATTTGAAATGAGAAAATCAGGCAAATGTTAATGGTTCTAATTGGTACAAATCAGGCAAACGCTGTCCGTGATTTGATTGGGAGCAAATCAGGCAAAAGCTGTCCTTGATTTGAGTTGCGAAGGAAATCAGGCAAACGATGTCCGTGATTTAATTGGGAACAAATCAGGCAAAAGCTGTCCTTGATTTGAGCTGCGAAGAAAATCAGGCAAACGATGTCCGTGATTTAATTGGGAAAAAATCAGGCAAAAGCTGTCCTTGATTTGAGTTGCGAAGAAAATCAGGCAAACGCTGTCCGTGATTTAGTTTGGAACAAATCAGGCAAAAGTTGTCCGTGATTTGAATTGAAAAAAAAGAACAAAACAACACTTTATTTCGTTTGAATTTGGCTATTTACTTTATGTTGATTCGGCAACGAATGTCCAAAATCAATCCCGATTGAAATTACTAAGGCAAATATCCGTCACTAATTTCAATGTATTTCAAACAAGGCAACGAATGTCCTTTGTTTGGTAACCCGACATAAAATTAACTGGGCAAATATCCACAATCAATTCTTATGATTTGAAATCAAAAAATGAATTTCAAACGAAATTAATTTGTTTAAAAAAAAAAATACCTTTTTTGTTTGTTTGGTGTGGTCCTGGATTGGTTTCCTACTTCTTACTCTCACTGATAGTTCAAAACAAGTGACTTGTTACTGAAACGACACCCCCTTTTATACTCGGATCGTAACGGATCCTGGAAAATTTCAGTATTTTTCTGTCGTTGTATGGAAAAAACGGAGTTTTGGGACATCAAATTTCTGGATTATCTGGTTGTGTGTTGTTTCCAATGATCTAGATTTAGTTTCTTATCGTTACTTATTTTCGTTGTTATGCTTTTTCTCAACGAATTTGTATTTTCCATACTTAATTTTTCTTAAAATTTGAAAACACTTTTCTTTATACACATGTATGTGTGCATCTGTATTTTATTCTTTGTAACATGATCATGTCGTTGTCCTCGCTTTTCGTTAAGTTTAGGTTTGAACCATTTAAATGATATGGATGTCCGAATTCTATCCATTTTAATAGCAAATCGTTGATCTAACTGATTATGACATTTATACTGTCAGCGATTGATATTGATATTGTTTTTATTGAGACTTAACGAGATACTGTCAGGTAAACAATGATTTTTTTGGTTTCAATTTAATTTATTTTCTTTTAGCTTTCAATAATATACAAAAATATAAAAAATGTTGAGAGGACTCAACAACTTCGATTGGTTTTTTTCACAGGAAACGATACAAAGCCGTAAATGGTCCTGATATGTGTGGAAGCTGCCCTTATGTTGAGGATCAAGACGGCAGAAAAATATTAGCTTTATCCAAACCAATACAATTTTGGAAATATTTCTTCGGCAACTACTAGAAAGAGCAAAAAGAGTGGATAAAGACGGTTATGGCAAAACAAGGAACTAGAAAGGAACTTACCTGTCAAGTTGGGTGAAGATGTATGAAATATACGGTGTACTCCATAAATTCTGTCTATTGTGTTATATCATTGGAATCAGCAATTTGTCGCGAGTATTCTAAAAAGAAAATAAATACTTTAAAAAGAAAAACACAAAAGTTTATTGTTAGTTCGGCAGATTTAATCTAAAATTTTTGTTAGTACTTTTTCTTCCTTTTTTACCTGACTGTACTCCTTGAATTTGACCCAGGTACAGTTAACCTGAGGCCTAAAAAAGGAGTAACCAAACAAGACTCAAGAGCAGTAAATTTTTTAAAATTAGCAAGTGTAAGGTGGAACTCTGTCCGTGTGAAAAATCAAACTTTGCTTTGCAAAACCAAAGAAAAAGAAAAACCGTTGGGGCTTTGTTAAAAAAATTTTCCTAAGATTTTAATAAATTTTTTTTTTGTTTTTTTGTACGTTTTCTTTTTTTTCGTTAATACAAATTAAACGGTAGTGAAAACTAGTGGTTTTCTTTTCTTTTCAAAAGAAAGAAAATTTCTGTGCATTTGAAGGAAAAAAGGAAGAAAAAGATAAATTAGAGAAAAAAAAAAAGAACTGCTGACCGACATTAACAAATGATCGTAGAAGAATACTCATAAGGTCATTGACCAGTACGCATCCACCACCACACACTGACAGATAAGTTTTTTTTGTTGTTTAATTTTCACTTTTTCTTTAATTTTCACAATTTTCACAATATTTTAATTTACAATCGTTTTTTTTTATCACCCGCGATAAAACACAAATTCGGTCTGGTGTAATATCCCAGACCCAACAACAAAGTCATTGTAATATATTTGGAACCAATCAGTATAAATCCTTAAAACAGGGTAGCGAGCGGAGCGTAGCGCAGCGAGGATGCATTAAGATTTAAGATTTAATTTTTTTTTAGGGTGTTCCTGTACTGCAACCTTAAGATCTATTGTACCCTTTTTTTCTTTGGTGTAATAGTTAGGTTAACTTCCCATTCTACAATACCTCCTCCAGCCCTATTTCTCTTAGGAATTTTAGTATCCGGAATGAATTGAGAGATTGTATCTCGCTTGGAGAGAAGCAATATGCCCCGAGAAGTTTTCTTCTCCTACGGAGTAATGCCTCACAGTAGGAGAGAATATGCATTCGGGTTTCGTCGTCCCACTCGCAGAATCTGCAGGTTCTATCTTTTTCAAGTCCTAGTTTTTTGAGGTGTGCTTTGAGTCTGCAGTGTCCTGTAAGGATTCCTGTCAGAACTCTTATATTCTTCCTATTTGTGGTAATAAAGGCTTTGAATCTCTGGAGGTTGAATTCTCCAAGGAGATCCTTGGCCTGCCTTAGTCCTGGTTGAATTTTCCAGTATCTGGTTCTTTCTGCCGCCTCTTCTTTTATTAAAATTTCTCAGATTATATGTGGTCCGATTCCACAGAAGGGTTCTGGACCTATGAAGGGTGTTCCTGCCCCTTATTTCGCCAGTTTGTCGGCTTCTTCGTTGCCCTCGATACCCACATGCCCTGGTATCCAGTACAGGGTAACTTTGTTGTTTGTGCCTAATTCATTTAATTTGGCCACACATTCTTCTACCATCTTGGAGCATATTGTATGCGAGCTTAGTGCTCTGATGGCCGCCTGACTATCTATTTATCGCGAGCATGCATTAAGTCGCTACTAATATCATAAAAATAAGAAAATAATTTTAAAAAAACAATTGATAGCTAAATGACAAATGTTGATAGTTGTTATTGGGTCCGGGAAATTACACAAGATCCAACAAATTTTCAAAGAAAAATAATCGGTTAAATTTTGGACAAAAAACGATTACAAATTAGAATTAATGAAACACAAACCATTCGCGGCAATTTGTTTTATTTTTTTTTTTTTATTTCAGTGAACAAATTAGTGTTGCCGTTGGAATATATATTAAAGTTTTTTTAGTGAATATAATCAGTTTTTTTTACTTTCCCGATAAACGAATGTTTATAGGAAAGTACTATAATCGTGCGAAAACCTAACTTTTGATCTAGAAGGGCTAAGAAGATGAAAAAAGTGCAAAATCTGTTTCATCAAAAATAATTAGCCCAATGTCCATCCGTCCGTCCGTCCGCTTTTTTGAATCGTTAATAAAATCTGAACGGATGGTCCGATTTCCATGAAACTTTCACCATTTTGGTGTTGCATCAAATGCCAGATGGTGTTGGATTTTGGGCGAAATTAATTTATGGCAACACTATTTGGTAACGCTTTTTCTGTCTAAAAACGACAAAATTTTGTCCGCACGGTTCAGACTAAACTGTTGGGCCAATTTCGATAAAATTTACACAGTTCATGTATTTAACCCTAACTTAGAACTGGTTAGTTTTTGGGGCTATATTTGACTATGGCAACACTGTCTAAGAATACATTTTGTCTAAATGTAGTATATTTTTGCACTTGTTGTAAAACCGAAACAGCATGTCCAATTTTGATCAGATTTGCATAGTTTGTGTACTAAGGTCGAAATTAGAACATATTAACTTTTCAACGAAATTTACTTCTGGTAACACTAATGCGCAAAACTTTTTTTAATAAATTTTGTGGCGGAAATATAGAAAATTTCCTAATTCGGCCAATAATGGTCGGATTTTAATGAAACTTCGAACGTACGTTTGGGATGGACCAACTGAAAAGAAAAAATAAGTCTCCCCGCCGTGGCGCGTTGTGGAGGGCTGTAATAGAAAAACGTCAATAATTCACTCAATAATGGGCGGATTTTCTTGAAACTTGATGTGTACTTTCTGGATAGCCCAAGTGAAAAGATAGGATGCATCATGGGTTTTTCCATGTAGACATTGAAGAAAGCAGCCGGAAATACACATCTTTTATCACACCAGATGGTCAGTATGAATTTTTGAAAGCTCTATTTGGCCTATGCAATTCACCATCTGTATGTCAACAATCAAATTGCCCCCCTGTGGGGCGTGGGCCCCACGTTGGGAAACACGGCAGTAGAGCTTTCACAACGAAGACTGGGTTAGGCGTTCATCAGAGAAAAGCTGATAAAGACTGGTATGACCAGAAAAATATTAAAATAGACGTAAAGGCTAGGCGGAGCAATGAGGAACTAAGGATGTTGGCCTGCAAGGAAGCAGAGTTCTCATTGCTCAACACAAGATTCATTAACTTAGAACTAGGGAAAATTTTCAGTAATAGAACAGTAGAGTCAATGAAAGGACAAAGACGTGCTGACGAATACAAAAAGATGGTAGAAAATTATATTATAGAACTTAGCTCAAGGAATATCACACCACCACCACCAATTGATATAGAAACCGAAGCTGACTTAAACGACTCTATGAAATTAATTCATCACTTAACAAGTCTACCGCCCATCAATAATAGAAATTTTAACACCAAATCACTATTAGATATCGGCGGGAGTAACTATGACTCCCTTACAGCCATAATATTAGATGCACAAATCGTATCCGATGCAGGACCCCTCGATACCGCACATAACAACAAGTGCAAGTATTACAGTAGTAACCAGGACATAACTGATACTATCAAGAAAGACTACGATGTGGAGAATGTATTATATGGATCCATCACAATATCTTGGACTGGCACGCTATCCAGTGCATCAGCCAATCAGTTGTTGGAATTAGGAATTATTAGAAAAAAAGAACTCGCAATCCTGAGCACTCGAGCTCTCATCGGAGGATTAGCTGCATTCAAGATCTTTAACAACTGTACATCTATCAACAGAGCAGGAATAGGTTAAGTTAACTATCCTTCTATCCCCATAGTGCTGTCTGCTTATCAGGCATAAATAGTTTTTAAGTTTAATCTTGTTAGTCTTTAAGTATTAATTGTAAGTTACAGAAAATCTTTGTATATTATGTTAGAATTTAGAGATTGATTAAGAAAAGACTTGTAAAACAAAAAAAAAATACCAAATGTAACGCTGTATTAACGGCGAGGCAAAAACAACCACCGGGGCAGAAGGTAGAATGGGAAGCACACGAAAGTGCCCGTTCATGGCCGACTACCTACGAGTTGTAGCCAAATTAACATCTCGTGCGTAGATGTACTTGGAAGGACAAGGTTGCGGTAGGTAATGTGATAATACCATATTGATCATTACCGAGGCTTACCGCGTCCGAAATTGAACAAAGCTAGTCACTTGTGTTTGATTACGTTTTACAAGTCATATTATTATTAGCCGACTATATAGTTGAAATTTAATATATTAAGAGAGTCATGGATGTGCCGAATCGACGCCTTCACGTGGCACCGCTGACATAGCTAAGATCGATTAAGGCTTTAGGGTTCATGGTTTACCAGCCCATGAACACGTAGTTTTGTTGGCCCAAACACTAGAAAAAATGCCTCGGATAATAAAAACTATGAGCTCAGTAGCCAATCGTACCCAACTTCACCAATTTCCCAACCCGTAGTTAACTTAACTTACAAATGCTCTTTCACATCATGTAGCAGAGAGTTTCGAACCAAAACTGGATTAGGAGTACATCAACAGAGGATGCATAAGGATTGGTATGACTTGAACAACAGAAGAGTCGAACTGAAAGCAAGATGGAATAGTGAGGAAGCTAAACTACTAGCTTGCAAAGAAGCAGAATCCATCTTGCTTAAAGTTAAGAATATGAACTTAGAACTTTCCAAACATTTTCCACATCATAGTTTAGGTTCAATTAAAAGCCACAGACGGACTACTGAATATAAGAATCTAGTGAAAGAATTCCTGAGTGATCTTGAATCAAATATAACCATTCAATCACCCGTTGTGACAGCAGTACCCATTAATAATGGAGCTTCACAAGCAATTCTCGATCATCTCAGATCACTAGATCCCATAAAGGGAACGAGTCGATTCAATACGCTGAACTCAAAAATTCAACCGATCATAGATCAAGCCAATCTCGATAACAAGGATAGCACCTTAGCCCGTCTTGATTTGCTTTTAATTGAACTTTGTCCAACACCCGTAGAAGTTAGGAACCAGAATAGAAAGCAGAATATTACCACCAAGAATAGATTAATTAGCCGTAGAAAGCAGAGAAGGAAGGATTACGCATTGACCCAAACTGCATGGTCCAAAAATTTAAAACATTGTCTCGATAGAATACTAGGAATCTCATCCAACTGCCAAATTCCACCAAGGAATGTCATGGAATCATTTTGGAGGGAAATTATGTCAAACAACTCATCTGTTTCCCCAGTAGATAATAATCCTGACAACATTTTGAACAACCTATGGAAACCTGTTAGTTTCAATGAAATAAAGAGAGCCTATTCACTGTCTAAGACCTCACCAAGTCCCGACGGTCTAACCATAGAAATATTGGGAACTCTACCTTTAGGTTTTCTTGAACGTGTATGTAATCTTTTCATGATTCATGATCTGCGGTCTGCCAGAAAGACTGTTGCAAGCGAGGACAATTTTCGTTCCGAAAAAGAAAGAGTCAACCACACCAGAAGACTTTTGACCAATAACCATTCCATCTATATTGGTCAGATTGTTCCATAAGATCCTAGCTAACCGTCTATCAGACACCATTGATTTAGATGAACGTCAACGCGCATTCATTCATACTGACGGTTGCTCAGACAACAGCTTTCTTCTTGATCTCATGTTAAGACACCACCACAATACGTGTAGATCGCTATACATGGCTTCTCTGGACATCAGCAAAGCTTTTGATTCCGTCACTCATAACACCATAGCCGGGACACTCAGATCAGCAGGAGTCCCACCGGAATTTGTTGATTACATCGAAGATTGTTGAGTCTTGCTCAACATTTTCTATGGAAAGAAAAGAAAAATACAAATTAAAATAAATGAATAAAAATATGAATTATAAAATACCTTGTTTACATTTAAACTGTCAAACGACAGCCATGCGCAGTACGCCATGTTAAAATAAGACCATATTTTTATGTATCCACTGAACAGAATTATTCAGAATAAATTATAATTTTTTTTAAAAATTAATTCGTATATTCAACTAATTACCACATTATAAGTAATGTGACGAATTAACATATAATTAGTTTTCAACAAAAAAGAATATTTGATTAAATATTCAATAAAAACCAACACATCAGTTGTGAATTTGATCCAACAATAAGTTTAACCACATCCTCCCAATTGTACACCCCTGCATTTTGCTACTTTCATTTAAGTTTTTTAATCCAATTTAATTGGAAAATCCAAAACGATAACAAAAAAACTTAAAGAGACCATTTACACACCTAATGACGTCAAAATTAAAGAACATACGATAAAATAAGTTAATAAGATCCAAAACTGTATTTTGGGTTTTTACACACCCCTAAAATTTTGAAGAAGTTTTTTTATTAATTTTTGTACAAAAAATTATCAGGGGGACACAGGTGCGTTAGCAAAATTCGCAAGAAATAAATTCAAATACAGTAATGCAAGAATTAGAGCATCAATGCTACATATCATAAACATATTTAATTTTTAAAGTCGTAAGGACGACAACTTGACTCAGAAGTCAATCGATCCCGTATTATTTGAAAAAATCCGTTAAACATCCAGTATAAAAAGGGGAATCAAATCCAAATCAAATCACTTAGTTTTCTCAACTGAACGAGAAGGGATCGACCAAATATGGTGACTAAAAATTAAAACTAAGTCGTCTATGGTGAAACATAGAAAAAAGTTAAATTGAAAATTTCCAACGGACAAATTGCCTTGCAAATTTTCAATCGGGCATTGATAAAGGATATTCGTAGCCTTATCATTTTTCATATTAAGAATGGTGATGGATAATTTGCCTCATTATTTTTAATCGGGATTTTAATTCTGGATATCGTTGCCGAATTAACGTAAAATGAAATAGCTTGATAAATACAATCAAGAAAGTTTCAACCATAGACAACATTATTCAATCACGGATATTTACGCCTAATTATCTTCACATAAACACGGACATTTTTGCCTGTTTATTCTTTTATAAAATTACGGACATATCGCCTAATTTTCGTCAAATCAATCACGGATATTAAACGCCTGATTATCTGCATATAAACACGGACACTTTCGCCTGTTTGTTCCTTTATAAAATTACGGACATATCGCCTAATTTTCTTCAAATCAATCACGGATATCAACGCCTGATTATCTGCACATAAACACGGACACTCTCGCCTGTTTATTCCTTTATAAATTACGGATATTATCGCCTGATATTTCTTTGCGACAATTACGGACACTAGCGCCTAATTGATCTCACATTAAATCACGGACAATTTTGCCTGATTTCTCATATTAAATCACGGACAATTTCGCCCGATTTCTCCGTACAAAATCACGGACAGATCGCCTGACTTTCTATCATCACAGATGATATATCTCAACACTCAGCGAAACAACACGGAGATTCGTTCAAGAGATTTCACCAAGGCAACAAACACCAGACTACTTGTTTAGAGTTATAAAATTAATAATTAAATTGATGTTTTATTTTGAATTTTATTAGCCAAACTAAGATATATATATACGAATTTTAAATATTGTAAGATTGAATTAAATAAAATTAAATAATGTTCCTATTTACAAATAAAACAACCTTATTATTTTACCAACAACCTATCCGTTTAAAAATTAGTGATTAGATTGTGTCAAAGTTACGCAAGTTACACCAACACAATTTCATCATTATAAATGTTAAGTTGAGGACTTAACAAAGATGTATATCGCCGCTCCAAAACCGTTTTAATCGGTAACGATTGGAGCTCAGCTCCAGTTCACCCTAGTGGGGGGTTAAACAGGGTGATCCTCTATCACCAATCCTGTTTAACATGGTTATGGATCGTCTTCTGAGAATGTTGCCCAAAACGATTGGTGCACAAATAGGGGAGAATACAGTCAACGCCACAGCTTTCGCAGATGATCTTCTGCTATTTGCCAAAACCCCAACAGGCTTGCAAAACCTGATTAATAAAACATGTGAATATCTAGACTCTTGTGGTCTATCGATAAACCAGGCTAAATGCTTCACTGGTTCTGTTAAGGCTCAACCAAAACAGAAAAAAACTGTGGTTGACGCCAGTCAAATTTTCAAGTGCAATAGCAGGAGGTTGCCTGTGATGCAAAGATCGGACATTTGGTCCTATCTTGGAGTTAAATTCTCACCCGAGGGAAGATGTCCCTGTAACCCATCCCAACTACTTACGCCTGACATTGAACTATTAACGAAAGCACCACTTAAACCACAACAAAGATTGTTTGCTCCTCGGACTATATGTATCCCAAAGCTTTACCATCAATTAGTTTGGGTAGTATAACAATAGGTTCATTAAGGAAAGCAGACAAGATCATTAGAGCCGCCTTGCGGAAATGGATCAATCTACCGAAAGACGTGCCGGTAGCATTCTTCCACGCTTCTACCGAAGATGGAGGTCTTGACGTTCCGCCTTTACGGTATTCAGCCCCGTTAGCCAGATTGAAGAAACTTCTGAAACTCCAGGTACCCCTTGTAGGAAGTGGGCCAGCTAACACCTTCTTACTCAGTGAAATTGATTCAACCAGAAAAAGACTTGAGGGCTTAGAAAGAACCGAACAAGTCAGTCAATTGATGGCATCAAAGTTACATGAATCAATTGATGGTCGGGGTCTAAAAGAGTCAAACAAGGCCATCGATGGATTTCAGAACCCACTCGTTTCTTATCTGGGAGAGATTACATCAACTGCATTAAACTTAAAATAAAGGCATTACCTGTAAGATCACAAACAACACGAGGGCGCGAAGGACGTTACCGAAACAATAAAGAAAGACTATGAAGTGGAAAATGTTATCTATGGATCCATCATTATTTCATGGACTGGTACTTTAAGCAATGCATCCGCTAACCAATTAACGGATTTAGGAATAATAAGAAAGAAGGAACTTGCGATTCTTAGCACAACAGCGCTAATAGGAGGGATCGCGGCATTTAGGATGTTTAACAGCAGTACATCTTCTAATAGATGTACTGCTGAACAGGAATAGGTTGAAGTTAACTTCTTTCAACACCTACAGTGCTGCCTGCTATCAGGCACAATATTTATAAGTTTATTATTTTTTTAATTTTATTTTTTAAAAAAGATATCACACAAAGTTATTTTTTTCTTATTCTACATTATTATTATTCAGATGTGACAAGACGACAACATTTGTTGCCGGACGGATTCATCAAATGATGGGATGATGATGAATGATATGATATGATATGATAAAAAACAAAAAATATTTATATATTGATTAAAGTTTGAAAATAAATTTGTTTACCCCTACTTGGGGAGGTGGAGAAAGAAGAAGGGATCTAATTTGTATTTATAATGTTTTAATAATTTCAAATAAATAACATTATTATAATATGAGAAGGCTTATATAAAAGATCCCTAGTAATTAAGATGGATTCTTAAAATAAGAAGGCATAAAATATAATATCTATACTATTTAAATATAGAGATATAAAATTCAAAAGATGTAATTTTTAACCCCGGGAAAAGATTCATCTTTCTATCTATTAATTTATATGAAAAGGATTTTCAAATAGGGCTAAATTCACAAATCAAAGTCAATACGCGGAAATGGTCGAACTTATGAACGCAAATGTAGAGATTACTCGTGGTTTTACGGAAACCTTAAAAGGAAATGAAGTAAAAAGATTCTGGCAGGAATGCGCCCAGAAACTGAATAGTATAGGACCGCTATTACGAGATGCAGATGGATTAAAAAAGGTAAGATTAGAATTAAATTGAAAAACAATTATCCGATTTTATTTATTTATTTTTTTGTGTTATCGGTAGGTTTGGGCTGATTTTAAATTTAATTAAAAAAAAAACTGCTATACAATAAAGAGAGAGGTCACTGGCACGGGAGGCGGGAAAAATAAAACAAAAAGTATATCTTCCATTGAAGACATTGCAATCAATTTATTGAGCCTGGAGACCAGTGTTCCTGGTATCGGGAAAGCCAGGGCATTTGGTGAAGATTTATCGCCCAATGCCTTGGATTCGGTGACACAAGCAGCGAAAATTCAGCGGAACTCCTTTCATATGGTGGTACTGCACGTGTATTGCCTGCTACTACACCCAAAAGTCGAGCAGAATCACAAGATGCAAGCGGCTCGGTAGAAAAGCGACTGAAATCAACAAACCGTGATTTATTAGAGGCCCACAGCAAATCACAAGAGGAATGTAATGGGAAAATGTTGGAGTCATTCGAAAGCATAAAAAATACGTATGCAGGAAAACGTAAATTATACAAGGAGAATGTATAATCTTTAAAAAAAAAAATGTGAGTTCATGAAGCGAAAATTTGAGGAAGATATTAATCATAGTCAAAACCGACATACCATTGCCAAAGAAAAATTGGTATTAAAGCAAATATTGCTTGAATTAAAACTAGCAATGGCCAATCACAATTAATTAAAAGATGCATTAAAATGAAATAAACATTTATATTTTTTTAGGTTACTTTTTTTATACTAATGAATCATAAATTTCATCTCTGATCCTCAGAGCAGTGTCTAAATAGTGCTCATTTTCGCCGTCTCCAATATCGTAGACTGTGTCATCATGGCTTGTACGCTCGTATTCCATATCGACATTATGTTCGATACATATATTGTGTAGAGCTGAACATACATTGACGATTCTAACAGCCTTCGCGTTCTCTGTAGGCACCTAAACCGACTTTTGAGTCACCAATTTACCCTCTCTCTATTATATTTCTGGTTTTCGAATGCTTCTCATTAAATTCGACTTTCCTCATATCACCTTCAGGTACTCTAAATGGTGTTATGAGCGATGGGTCTAAGGGATATCCATAGTCCCCTGCAATATTTGATTTTGGTGATGATTTAACGGGGAAATGGTAGGAAGCATTTCTCTCGTGATTGTCATAATTTCTCCTCAACACCTTTTTCGGATGTCCAAGCCGTCACACTAGCAAATCGTGAAAAGAACCCCAATGAGTGGCATCGATTGCACGAATTTTCATTCTATGATCACACACCTATGCAAACCATGGTTAATAAATGAAAAGTGAGAAAGAGACTCCAAATTGTGCTTTGTGCAAATTATTGTGCTTTACCTGCACATTTAGTTTGCTTAAAAAAGAAAAAAAAAATTAAAATGGACGAGAAATCCGAATCGACAAAAACAACAAACAAAAGTGAACGGGTAAACCCCAAACTGAATTTAATAAAAAGAAAAATGGACCAAAATCTAAAATCTGAGTTCGACATAATAATGAACAAACTAATAAAACTTGAAAAACGCAACGAACATGAAAATAAAAAACTAAAGGCCGAGCTAAAAAGCTACAAATCTAAATACCATATTGAAGAAGAGAGTGACATCCAAGAAAATAGGAACGAAAATCGTTTTCATCTGCTACAAGCAGATGAGGAAAACGAAATTATTATGAATACCGACGCCGATGCCAACAACGAAGCCGAAATTTTCCAAGAAATGCGGGGAAAGATTCAAATAGAATGAGAAAGCCTAAAACAACAAATTTGGAAAAACCAATCGATGAAGAAGAAAAAGCCAGGAAAAACCCAACGGGTAAAACCAGGTAGTACTAACCCAAAATATCCACCCATAAATATTTTTTTCCAGGATCAGACGCAGGTAATAAAATTATTGAAAACCGGACTCAAGGTTAATAATTTTATTATCAAACGCGTTAATAACTCGAAACAGTCAATTTACGTTAAAACCCTTGAAGATTTCAACAAAGTTAAAGCCGGTTTAGATTCGGTGAAAACACCTTTTTATACATATACGCCCAACGAGGATAAATCCCAAACCTTCTTGTTAAAGGGATTATCCTCACACGATGACCCAGAAGTAATTAAAGACGAACTTAATGGCACGTTTTAAACACTAAACATAAAAAGCGTTAAAATAACAAGCGTAAAAAGGTTTAAAACCAAACATTCCGAAAATAATAAGCACGTGCTCCCATTCTTCCTTATCCAAATATCATCTGATTCTCTGAAAATAATCTCAATTAACGTCAATTCAATAATTCGGAATAGTAGGAGAACATTTCTCCTAGATTTCCTCGATAGACATAACCCGGACCAGCTCCTTATGTGCGAGACAAAGCTGAATTATAACCATAGTTTAGAATTTGAAAAATATAACATGATTAGACATGACAGGCAAAATTGGAGGTGACCTAAATGCAAAACATATGCATTGGTCAAATCCAGTAAACAACACGAGAGGGAATTTTTTAAAGAAATGGATTGAAGATAACCAATCGGTATTTAAATTCAATTTCTACGGTACTAGTACTACAGCCTTTCCTAGGGGAAATTCATTTTTAGACGTGTTTTTCATTGATTCTCGATTGGAACTAAGTACAAATTCAGATAGAATAAACTGTCTCCCGTCTCTACCTTATGACAGTGATCACCATGCTGTCGCGGTAGAAATATCATACGCTAATGACCACCGCTTTAACTTAGTAAAACAAGATCGTAAACAAAAGCTGAATTTTAAGAAAACAAACTGGCTGAAATTCCAAAAATTCTTGCCTAGGAAACATAAAACAAATGAGTGTCTCCAAATACCGAACCATAGAAACCTTAAAAACCAACAAATAGATTCGTACCTGATCACCCTAAATAATACCATCAACGAAGCAATTCGACACTCTGTCCCAAAAATAAAGAGTAGGAATTCAGTTGAAGATTATTTAGACCAGAATATCAAACGACTGATCAAATATAAAAGTCAAACTTTAACAAAAATACAAAATATATACAGAAACTTTCAAGAACGCAATAACCCACAATTGGCCGGTTTTACACTTGTCTTCAAACGGGTGCATTCTTCAAAAATTGATACGCCAGAAGGGTGCGCGAATGCCGGGGAAATGCGCCAGCTTTAGCTTGAGTGCAAAATTGAAGAAACGCACACATAAACACTTCCCATTGGTTTTCTGCTCAAATCAACTAGAAAAATTCCCCCACGTGACACACACACATTGATCTAACGTATACAAATTCACAGTGAAGAAAGGCGCATGGAAGACCAGTGTAGCATGATCAGCATGGATATACCCGAGTTACTTAGGCGCATATAAGACCAGTGTAAAACCGGCCATTAATATTACTAAAATCAATATTAAGAAATGTCATCACTCTAATCAAGCAAAATATAAATAACATAAATAAACATTGGCGAGAGAAAATTAGAAAAAAATCACGAAAAAATTCTTCAGACATTGTGTGTGAACGATGTGTAAAAAATGCTCGAAGGACCAATAATTATTTTTTGGCGAAAAGTTGAAGTGGATTCGGTTTTTGGTGAATTCAGAAAAACGTCTGTATTGCTTGATGGTTAAAATACGAATACAAATTTATTTGAGTACAGTTCTTTCATTTTTTTAAATTTTACATAAAATTAACAGTAGTTTAATTCTTTTCAAGTAAATAGAAAATACAATGTTTTTTACGAGATATAAAATGAATTGAATTTATAGAAAAATGAGACGTTGCCAATTTTATACAGATATGTTTCCCGCAATTAATAATGTCTTTCGCAAAAAAAGCAAAACGAAAATACAAAATTTAAAAATAGCTCCGCAAGAATCCCATCTCCTAAAAAAAAGAGACGTGATTAAAATTCAAAAAGACCAAGACCAAAATTATATAATAGATAAAGAAAATCATAAACTGGAAGTTATTGGTCAATACTTTCAATATATCCATAAATTACCACCATCTGCTGACAATAATGTAGAATCCGAGATATTGGAAACAGTTAATAAATTTAAAATAGAAACAATCCATGCAATCAATAACTTAGTATCCGATATAAACTGGAACTTCAACAATAACAATAAGTGCACAGGAGTCTGTCTCATCGACTTTGGGAAAGTTTTTCACACAGTGTGGTTAGACCAGTAATTCCCAACCTTTTTTGTGTCATGCCCCACCTTAGCCACCTTTTTGTACCATGCCCCACCTTAGCCACCTTTTTTGTGCCATGCCCCACCTTAGCCTTTCTAAAATTCTTATGCCCCCCCTATGTAACATACATAATTTTTAATATTAAAAAATTGAATTGTTCACTTAAGAAACTAAATTTGGCACCGAAATCTAGCATTGCATTTAAATGGCCCGGAGCGAAAGGGTTAAATTCGTGTCATGTCCATTTTCGAATTGCCCCCCTTAACAATCAAATTGCCCCCCTGTGGGGCGTGGGCGCCACGTTGGGAAACACGGGGTTAGACGGACTTATCTATAAAATGATAAAATTCAAATTCCCAAAACATGTTATTCAATTAACTTTGAACATGTTAACAAACAAAAAATTTGTGTTAACAAATGGTATCGACATATCTGACACAATATTCAGTTGTTTAATATTTATATCAGCGGATTGCTCAAGCAACTGGAGTCTGCTCTAGCGTTCGCTGATGACCTAATAATATATAACACGGATCGGAAAATGTTGAATATCCAAAGAACACTCCAAAACACATTCGAAGAAATTTCAAAATACTGCAAAATCTGGAAACTTAAAGTTAACATAAATAAATGTGAAACAATACTTTTCCGACCAACCCTATCTCACGTTTACAATTTTATTGATATGTGTGCGAGTACTGAGTACATTTAATAGACTAGAAAACTAACTCGTCTATCAAAGGCACTCTCATGCTCGCTCTTGTACGCAAGAGATTAGATGGAAACGTTTTTGCCGTTATGGTATGCCTTAACCTATAATGTAAAAAAGTGCTGTTTTACATACATCCTTGGCATGCATTCAATTCATTTTGGATGCTTACGCATGTTTCAGTTACATTGTTAATTATACTAAGAGATTTAATCGTGGAATTTCAAAATTAATGACAGAAACAATGAACGAAATTGCTACAGTAAAGTAACATGTGAAATCGTAACATGCGAAAATCGGTTTTGCCGCCACTGCATTTTGTTTTTTCTTTTCATTTTTTTATTTTTAATAAAAATAACAGTTGGCGGCAGAATTAAATTCCAACAGGATTTTTTTGGAACTTATTTGAAAAAAAAAAACAAAAGCGACAGAAGTTTTTTCAAAGGGTGGAAAGGTCGAACTGGGTTTTTTTTAAATTGTGGGTGGGTAAAACTATTCCCAAAAACGGGAGTCAAATTTGAATAGCGGGAAATATTAGGCCGTTTTTTCTCATGGGTTTTTTTTTATAAGTATTATTATGCCCTATGGCAGGTACTACCAATGACTACACAAAAACCCATAGAAAATGTTTGAGAGATATCATATCACACCACCGTGGAGGCCAATATACAGGGATATTTCTCAAATTCACATTATCACTAAATCGTGATTTCAATTATTCGATAGTTTCTGTCGATGTATGGCACGTAGCACCTTCCTGTTAGAACCACATCTCAGCAGGGTCAATGTCACGCATATTTTCGAACCAATATTCATTCATTATGGTCCGGCAACACTCTGATTGACCATAACAAGAGTTCCCGCCTTATTTTTAAAGAAATAAGGACCAACGATGGATGTATTGGGATCTCTAGAATCTCTTCTAGGTTGGTTCCACTCCAGAAGCTACAATTTTGCTTATTAATAAACCCATTTAGCCAAAAATGAGCCTCGAGCACAATTTTGCGATAAAATAACGAGATCGATTTTCAAAGTAAATTTGGATAAGTCTTGATCGTTCCTCAACCATGAGTTTATTCATAGTGAAATGGCAAACCAAACTGAGCATAAATTATCTATCAGCCGTCAAATTGGATACCGCTGGAAAAAGTCTGGCCAATTCGAAAAACAAACCTCTAAAAAAATCACCCTTTATTAGTTTTGTAACTCCATTTGTAACACATCGAATTAATCGTCCTAGAAAGTTATATCGATTTATGCATGTACGTCCGTCTGTCCGCCGATCCGTATACAAGATAACTCAAAAATGCGTTATCCGATTTTGATGAAATTTACAATGTGAATTACTTATTCCTTAGCTTGGTTTGGTATTGCATTTGAGCGAAATCGATCCAGGGAGAGCAAAGATAAAGGAAAAACCAGTGTGACCAGAAAGTTTGTCGTTTTTTTGTTTATGGTTTTTCGGATTTAGTTGGAAAATTTGTGAATCAATTTTGTTTAAATTAATTGTGCTGGTTAACTACACAAATAAACGATACCATGTTAAATTTCAGTGAAATCGGTCCAAGGATAGTGCAGAAAGAAATTAACCCTATTTATAAAGTTTTTTTAATGTACTTTAATAACTAATCTAAACTTTAGTTTATGGAGCTTTAGTCGCATTTGTCCTTTTCCTGCAGCGATATACGAACGCACTAACAGAGATGTCATCATCAGTCGTCGTATAAAATTTGTCTGGTGGGCAAACGCATGAATTTTTCATAATATGCTCCACATTCCTTCACAGTTTGATGTTATTATATAATACACCGATTTGAATAAAATGTACAGATTAGACCTATGCTATCAAGGTCTGGGTTATTTGCAAATTAAAAGAAATTTTGAAAAGAAGGAACAAAGTTATGGAGAAAAACCTTTAAATAATGTTAGTTTTAACAGTTTTTCTGTCCCATTTCTACCACAGGGCATCAAAAAGTCGGCTATAGGTCGATTTTAAGTTCCTGTATGTTTTTTTGTTGGAAAAGTTGATTTCTTTAAGTTTAAATACGATACAAGTATGTAAGAAGTTTATGTGATTTAAAACAGTGTATTTTTCTCTCCTCAAGTCAATTAAATTTAACATCATTAAAGCGGGCCTGGGCAACTTGTGGCTCTTTGCAAGTTATATTGCGGCTCATAACACGATTTAGTAAATAAACGTAATTTCGAGAGAGACGTTTAGATTTGAAGGAAGAAATTCAGATTTTTATAGAATCACAAAACAAATCTGTTGAAGAATTGTCAGACGATAATTGATTGCTGGATTTATGTTTTCTTGTGAATGTGACTGACCACCTTAATAGTGTCAATTTGAGATTTCAAGGGTTATTGTATTCACTTCTCCAGCCCTTTTGCTAGCCCAACAAATTTTGTTTTCTGCACGCATCAAAATTATTTGTACGTGACGGCATATGGTAGGAGGTAATGACCCACCCCATGCAACAAGGTAGCTAGTGCAAGTAGCTAGGCGTGCAATTTCTAGTTACCTTCTTGCTACACCATAAAACTCACTTTCTGCCGCAAGACAGAAGTGTTTGTTTGATCAAAGTTTTGCTCCGAATTGTTACGGTTACAGTTAAACTAATGTTACAACATTTAGGAAACAAATTTATTTCTGAAAGTGAATTGTGAATTGTGAAGAAACTACCTTCTTTCAAACAAATACTTAAAGACAAGTATAATAATTATATTATATATATGTAACATAATTTAGACCGATAACCTGATGATGGGAACTTGTTCCCGAAACGCGTAGTATTAGTGATTTTAAACACTATATAAAGTAAAATAAGTTGTACGATTATTAAGAATTAATACATTTTAACGAATTTTGAAATATTTAACTAAGTACTAAATTAAACACAACTTGGAGACCAAAACCAACTATGTATATTGAAGCCTATCAAGCAGACACGTTCTATAAATATAAAAACATCAAGGTAAAATTAAGTAAAACGAACATGGACATCAAATTCAACAAGAATTGTCTGAAAATGCAGGTAACGCCAAATTATGCCAAAATAAAAATAAAAGATACTTCCAAAGCAGCAGATATCGCTAGGCAAACAGCTTAATAAGTTTGGATTCGTGAAGAAATCAAACTCCTATGTTATACAAAAAGAAGATTCAACTCAATAGAGCCCTATACAAATCGCAGTTGAAAATGCTTGACACCACATAACCTAACATAATCGAAAGAGTGACATCAATTATTAAAGCACAAATCAGCAAAATCAATAAAAACATCGCCATCAAACATAAGATGAAACTCCATAAATTATGCACACAACTTAATTCCATACTACGAACATGGAAAACAAACATAAATTCTATCCTCGTATTATCAACTGTACTAACATCAAGCTCACTACATCCGAAGAAAAGGGCTTAAATATAACACACCGAAAACCAATAATAACTGCAATTAAATCTTTACCAACACAAGAAAGTCAGAATGTCACCGCGATTAGAAGCACAAAGTACCGACAAAATAAAATCTTTATATAGTATTTTTTTAGTTTTAGAATTTTTTTACGGAATGAAAATTTCTATTCTAGACTCCTACGGAATTTCGAAATTCATTCTGTAGGAATTTTGTCATTCTAAACTCCGTAGGAATCGAAAAATTGAGGACGGAAATATTTTGTCGCACTGCTTCCGTTATGCGAGGACGACGACCTAACCATCATCTTCTGAGAAGCAGATGAACTAAAACAGATTGCACTGATTCCAATGATGCTATAAAAAATGAAGAAAAAACATTTTTTCCAACAATGCTACGAAAGCCAAATAAAATGTTATTTTCGCACTACATATTCAGTGCACTGCGATGTTTACTCGTTGAAATCCAAATGTAAACTGAGTTATGAAGAAGATTCGTTATTATTCTGTGTGGGGATGACATCATGAATACTTTATTGATGTGTGGTATATGCGTGAGTAATGACGACAGTTTGTATATTATTTTGTGTATACATGATGCTTGGTGTATTGTCGATGGAAATGAATGAATTACATGACGCATTTTATTAAAGCATTTTTTACCTGGAACAGGTGTGATATAGGTATATAAAAAGTATATGAAAGCCCGCTCGTATTCAAATACAAGGTTGTGTAAAAATTTCAAAGGAATCGATTAATAACTTTCGGAGATTGGCGATTTCGAACAAACGTAAATTTACGATTTTGTAACTAAAAATAATAAAATTTCAAAGAATAAAAGTTTAGTGCTTAATTTCAAATAACATGTACAAAAATCGTATGTTTTTGTTTTTTTAAATTTTTTAAGCGCCAATAATTGGAAGACAGCGTAAATAGCACAGCTGGTTCTTAGCGCTAACACGATCAAAGGTCCCAAAAATATTTTAAGTGTTAGTTCCTATATGAATAGGTATTCTTATTAATAAATTCAAATGAAAAAAAAGTTACGCTGCAAAACATATTACCAGATGAAATATCTGTTCTTATAAGAATATTAGAGAAAAGACAAGTATTTTATTTATTATAAAAATATTTACTGATTTATAATTTTTTAGGATGAAATCTTTTGATTACAAAAGTATGGATTTTGGTGAAAATAATGCCTTCATTTATTTTTGCGGCTATTTATGGAAAAAATGTCAAAACAAACGAATCGAGAAATGAAGAACTCTTGACATTTATCTATTTCAAGTAATTTGAAAATTGCCATTTAAAGACCCCATCTCAAGAGTTCGTAAATTACGTTAGGTAACTTGAGGAGATTTTCCAACGTTCCTTCTAGTCTTTCGTTGTTGAAAAGTATATTGACAAAGAATTATATGAATCGTTATGTCAAGTACAATCAGTAAAATGTTGCCACCATTTAGAAATTGCGTTTATGCATCATCTTTTCATTAGAGTTCGGATTTATTTCACCCTCAAATTTTATAATCAATCTGCTCGTAAACCTGGCTTTAGACATAAAATGTTATCAGTTAAGTCACTCTAGCTTTATGCAAAACATTTTATGTATATACTTTCTTTTTTTTTCCCTAGATTTTTTGGAACCAAAGTGGGGAGTAGGGCAAACGTGAATCGCACAATTTATTTTTATTTTACGTTTGTTCCTTGAGCAGACACAGACTTTTACACCATAATTCTTAAGGCATTTGTCCTATCGATTCCTTACACCCGACGTAAAAACTCAAGATTTGCGCCACCATGGTTTAACAAAGATTACAGTCTTTACCCAACAAAAGTAACAAAACATGGCATATATGCCTAATTTCACGTGTTGATAGGGACTTAGGGAGCATAAAGAAGACAGAAAAAGGTTTATCGAAAATTATAAACCAATAGCTAAATTATCCTGCATTCCCAAATTATTGTCATTCATTATTCATAAATATTTATATTTTGCTTATAAACCGTTTATCTCTAATTATCAACATTGGTTCTTGAAAGGTAGGTCAACTTGTGCTATGGAAAGAGGGAACATTGTGGACTGTATTACTACCGACTTCAGTAAAGCATTTGACATAATATTGTTTCGCATAATATAATTCAAGCTTATTGTTTTAGGAGTACCTAATTTATTTATTGAATGGATGAGGTCCTATCTATAGGGTCGAAGCTACAATATCCTTTTCCGATCTTCCAAGTCTAAAACTTATATGGTCACCCCTGGTGTCCCATAGAGTACAGGTACCACAGGTACTTCAGTGTACTAGCTTTAAACGATGTTTCCTCTATGATGAAACACACAGGTGTGAATATCACATATCATAATATTGCCCGATCTTCAACAAGAATAGTCATCTGTCCTAAAACGTAAGTGCAATTTTTCATACAAAACTACACTGAGAAAACATATAGGCCCAAGAGCTATAATTTATGTACGTTCTGCCCTATAAGAGAAAAGAGAAAAAGGACGCCAAGTTTAGAACAAAAAAAGGCAAAACGCTTCCAGCGCAAGGAAAGAGCGCGGGATCTAAAAAAAAAATACCAAGTGTTGCTGAAAGCAACGTGCGAGAGATGTGGGGAAAAAAGCAATACCTCCGACAAGCAAGTCTCCGGGGCCTGCTTCGGGAAGCAAGTCATCGAAGCTTGCTTCGGCAAGCAAGAAAATGTATGACAATATCGACGACGACTTTGAACCACCCAATAAAATTCATTTTAGAGTAAACATAAAATATTGCACTCAACACCTTAATTTACGATTATTATAGAAAACACTTCGCAAGAATGAAAACATCAATTTATCCTCCGATTAAGAATTGACAGATTCAAACTGTCAGGGGTAGCATCTTCAACAAAAGTCAATTATCCAGCATTATCTTTTGCACTAGCTAGACGATATCACATCCATCACCAAATTGATAAACTAAAAGCTGAAGATGATAGCAATTTTTTAAGTCTTTATTTTAGTACAGAATGAATTTGATATTTTCTCTCGGTTTGTTAGAAATCGAAAATTATTGCAGCAATATTAAAGTACATATCTAAATCAATAAAAATAAACGAACTCAATAACTGGTAAAGATATTTAACGTTAAACGTTATAGTAATTCATATAGTTAGTTGGGCTTGTAATAACTAAAAGGATAATATTATTTTTTTGAATCAAGTTTGAATCATAAGTCCTACCGCGAAATCCCACTTTCTTTTTATTTAAATTAAAATGAAAACTACCATTGGCAGTCATCTTCTTGCTCAAAATGGGGACAATTCTTAAAATTCGTCGATGTTTTTGAACTTTCAGCATTTCCAGTTTTAAATTTTATTTTTATTGTTTTAAGGTTTCCAGAAAATGAGGCTCTACGTATGAAATGGCTTTCGGCTATGGGTTTACAGAATTTTACGCCAATTAGTAGAGACTTAATTTGCCCGTTACATTTCAATAAAGAGCATCTAAAGCGAATAATTTCATTTTGTACGCTTAAGAGAAATTTGTTTTTTGGAATAAATAGCGCAAACATTTTTCGCAATTGTGATGTTCCAGAATACATGAGCATTAAGCCCATTTACAGTGTTGCCCCTCCGAATTGATATTTTTAACGCTGCCACTACGCCCATCTGTATTTTTTTTAATCTATGCTTATTATTCTATATTATACTTTAGTGATGTATGCGCGTGTGAGTAAGAGTAATTACCAGTCTAGTGTAAACATTGATATTCGCGCTGGAATACATAAGAAGTATGTAAAAACATGCTCATGTTCCTAAGGAATGTTCTATAAAAGTTTCAAAGCAATTGGTCAAGAATTTTAGGACATTATCGATTTTGTACAAACGTACAGAAATGATTTTATTTATATACATTTGGCGGTATTTTTGTTAACTACGACTACCGCTTCTATCATAGGTCATCAAACAATCTGCTTTAGCCGATTTGAAGTTACAACTATATATGTTTATATTAAATGGAACATTGCCTTTGATGCTGGCTATCCTGGATATATATTCCAAGTTTCAGAAAAATCAGTTCAATAATTTTTGAGTTTAGCCAGAACATACAAAGTTACAAACATCGTCCGACGTCCGACGTGACGGTATTACGTTTTTTAACAGGACTTTGAATATCACTCTCTAAAAAAATGGTAATAGAAATTTTTTTTTACATACAGATTTGCTACCATTTGCCACCAATAAGTTTATTTCCAGTATAGTTTCATTTCAATCTGTCGAATTTCCTTCTAAAGATGCATCACTATTATTACTTTCTTCTATACATTCATCATTAGAATTTTTCTCAATCTTCTTTTAATTACACTAATTGCCGATCGTTCGATGTGATGCTTTATGTTTTTTAACCTGATTTCCATTATCACTAGCGAACTTTCTTATCAGATGCGGTTGGCTTAGTATTTGAATTATAAGTAAGCCTTTTTTGGATATAGACGCATCCTTGCTATTATTTTCTTCTTTTCCTTCTGTAGTTCTTTAGTGCATTGTGGATTTTTTGTTTCAAAGTTCTCTAGTTCATATAATAGTCAGAAATTAATTGAAAATAAAGAAATTGTTAGGATCATCTTTTTAAATCAGTTTTTGTATTTCTTAGTTGTTGTTTAATACTACTATATGTTGTCGGTAAAGGACAATGCAATTTTTCTTAAGAACTGATACATATTTTATAGTTTCCTTGAAGACTCCACTTTGTTTCGAATCTTCATCACGGGATCAACATTGTTTATATATCAGAAAATCCCAATTATTACAGAATTTGTTCATATAATAATAATGGTTTTCGCACTATATACTAGGGCATGGTTGATTAATTGGTTTTCGAGGTTAGTCAATAATTGAATAATTGATGGTCTTTACCAATTAATTCAGAACCCATTACAATAGCCAGAAGTCAAAATTTATAATTCATAATATTGGTATAATTCTGTTTACTCAAGTAATCGATTATTCGAACCATGTCCTAATATACATCATTTGTACTCAAGGCTCATCACCTGGAGTCTTCAGGGAAAACGTAAAATGTGTATCAGTTCCTAATAAAAATTGCATTGTCCTCTACCGACTACATATAGTAGCATAAACCCCAACTGAAATATACTAGAAGTAACTTGAAAAGTTGATTCTGACAATTTCTTGCATTTTCAATCAAATTTCGACGAGTATAGGAACTAGAGAACTTTAAACCAAAAAAACAACGAAATGCGCTAAAAAAACACTCTTTAACTACAGAAGTAAAAGATGAAATTAATAACCGAAATGCAACTTTGGAAGAAAATTCTACGAAATTAAAAAAGGCTTTATCGAAAAAGGCTTACTTATAATTCAAATGCTAACAAAACTGCATCTGAAATGAAATCTCGCGAGTGATATTGAAAAACGAGTTAAAAAAAACGTCATATCAGACAATCGACAATTAAGGGAATATTAAAGGATTGGAAACAATTCTCAAGACGAAATTGTAAAAGGGAATGTTATAATAGTGATGCATTGCTGAAATGAATTACTGAGATTAAAATAAACGCGAACTGGAACTAAACTTACTAAAATCAAATGGTAAATGCAGAGAGACCGAAACTTTTCCAATAAGTCCCTTTTTAAAAAGCTTCGAAAGAGGTATTTCTTCCTGAAGGGACTCCTACTAGTGTGGCGGAGGGCCACAAGTTATTTCAAGTTATTTAAATAAGTGATTTTTAAAGAAATTTTATGATATAAGTACTTAAAATAAAGTTCTAATATGATTAGGTTCTAGTTCTTAAAAAACTCCTAGAACTCAGATATAAAAATTTTATTCGAATAGAGTTTATGTCTCTATTATCAAAAAACTTAATGAAAATTTCAGTTCCTAACGAAAAGAAGTGCTTCCAACTCAATGACTGAAGACGTACTGAAATTGCGTCTCTGACCAAAAGCAGTTGGTTAGAAAATTTTCTAAAGGATTTTTAAACAAATGAAAATTACAGCAAGTGCAATAAAATAAAATAAAAATAGTAGAAATACTGAATTATTTTTTTAGGTATTTTTTTTAGGTTTATGACTTTATTGCCTCTTTTGTCTGACTTTTTCCTTTTGGTTTGATGGAGTTTTCCGTTAATTTATTTTATTTTTGAAGTGAAATACCTCTATTGGGGCGATTAGCAAAAATTATGTGACGATTGTCTGTGACGAAACGTTACATTACAAAATATCTCATTATATGGACGTCCTAGACGATTCCAATGTTCAACAATATTGTGGAGGTTGTGATTAGAATTATTTTCGTTGCAGACCAAATAGTTCTATCTGACACCATATTGGCGCTGTAGTCGTTATAAATTTTTGAAATTGTTTTTGAACTTTTTATATAGAGGTCGTACACGATTGAAATGTTCGGCAAAGTTGTAGAGGTTTTTATGGCGATTATTTCTGTTGGAGAGCCAATAGTTCTATCTCCCACTATTTCGGCGCTGTATTCAATAACAATTTTTGAACTTAGACGAAACGTCACATTACAAAATATCTTATTATATGGACGTCCTAGACGATTACAATGATCGGCAATATTGTGGAAGTTATAATGAGTAATATTTCCGTCGAAGACCAAATAGTTCTTTCTGCCACCGTATTGGCGCTGTAGTCGATACAAAGTTTTTTAACTTTTTATATGGAAAAAGTCATGGAACGCTAACTCTGTAACGCAGCGTGGCACATCAGTGTAAGCTGACTAACAATCGCGTCGTTTCTGTGCATAAGGCTGGCGCATACGAATATTGCATAGCGGAAAGCGGTCAGCGCATCTCACATACATTAACGGGCATTACTTCTGACTACGGCTACAATGACTTCGGTAAGAAACGTTTGCGACAATTCTGCTCAATCACAACACGCTGACAATGCTTCCACGAGAACATCTATGACTATTGCAGAACGGACGCGGGCACGTAGGGCTAAGCAACAACAAGCGGAACAAAAGCAACTCGCTGACAAGGCTTCGACGAGTGCGGCTATGACTGGTGCAGAACGGACGCGGACATGTAGGACTAAGAAACTTGCTTAACTAGCGGAATAAATGCAACTCGCTGATAAGGCTTCGACGAGTACGGATATGACTGGTGCAGAACGGATGCGGGCATGTAGGGCTAGGCAACTTGCTCAACAAGCGGAAGAAAAGCAACTCGCCGACAAGTCGTCGACGAGTACGGCTATGACTGGTGCAGAACGGATGCGGGCATGTAGGCCTAGACAACTTCCTAAACAAGTGGAACAAATGCAACTCGCTGACAAGGCTTCGACGAGTACGGATATGATTGGTACAGAGAGGACGGTGGTATACAGAGCTAGGAAACTTGCACAACAACCGGAACAAAACCAACTCGCTGAAAAGGCTTCGACGGGTACGGCTATGACTGGTGCAGAACGGACGCGGGCATGTAGAGCTAGGCAATTTGCTCAACAAGCGAAACAAAAGCAACTCGTTGACAAGGCTTCGACGAGAAGGTCTTCGACAGGTACGGCTCTGACTGGTACAGAGGAGACGCGGGCATTTAGGGCTAGGCAACTTGCTCAACAAGCGGAACAAAAACAACTCGTTAACAAGGCTTCGACGATTACGGCTGTGACTGGTGCAGAAGGGATGCGGGCATGTAGGGCTAGGCAACTTGCTAAACAAACGGAACAAATGCAACTCGCTGACAAACCATAAAGAAAAGCTTCTATTTCACTTCTACAGTGTGGTCAAAAGCACACTTCCTTTTTTTTTAACTTCTATATACAAAATATATAAGTTACTGAAATCATGATCGATGGCCAATCTCCGCGTTACAAAATATCCTAAATCATTTGCAATCATTTTTAATCAATATATCTGTCTCTCGATCCACTGTCTAGATTTCGGTCTATCCGTCCGCCTGGGTTAGGCAAAATTGCTTCCGTATTTTTGAAGCGATTTGAACGAAAATTGGTAGGAGCGGTTATTTCTACATGAGAAATTGGATTCAATTGGGCTTAAATTCGGGTAGCTGCCAAACAAAAGTTCAGTTTTTTGTGTTTTTGTAGTGAAATATTTTTATGGGGGCGATTAGCAAAAATCATGTGATGATTTTCTGTGACGAAACGTTACATTACAAAAAATCTCACTATATTGACGTCCTAGAAGATTACAGTGTTCAGCAATATTGTGGAGATTATGATTAGAATTATTTCCGTCGAAGACCAAATGATTCTATCTGTCACCGTATCAGCGCTGTAGTCGTTATAAATTTTTGAAATTGTTTTTGAACTTTTTATATAGAGGTCGTACACGATTGAAATGTTCGGCAAAGTTGTGGTGGTTTTTATGGGGATTATTTCCGTTGCAGACCCAGTGGTCCTATCTCCCACCACGTCCGCGCTGTATTCAATAACAATTTTTGAACTTTGACAAATCGTTACATTACAAAATATCTTATTATATTGACGTCCTAGAACCTAGACGATTACAATGTTCGGCAAAGTTGTGGAGGTTTTCATGGGGATTATTCGCATCGAAGACCCAATAGTTCTATCTCCCACCACTTCGACGCTGTATTCAAAAAAACTTCTGTTTCACTTCTACAGTATGGTCAAAAGCACACTTCCATTTTTATATTACATGGTATTGTAACACTATTTATGGGCAATATTTATGAAACATTTTATAAGGATTCAAATGGTGAGGACCCATTACCCGACAGAAAAAAATGTATAGGGAAAATATTTCGGATAATGAACTGTATAATTGTCATTATTTCATTGTAAAAAATTTGTGCGGTTCATATACAACGTCGCATACTAGGCTAGTCAAAAAGTTCTCCGGCTCGATAAGAAAAACACAAAACGGTCTTCTAATCTATTGATTCCATCCCTGAAGTGAGAGTCTGCAAAATGCCCCTCCACGGCAGCTATCACCTCTTCGTTTGACGAAAAAGACCTTCCAGCCAGGAATTTTTTCAGGTTTGGAAATAGATGGAAGTCATTAGGAGCCAAATCTGTCGAATAGGGTAGATGTTACTTAGTTACTTTAATTCCGTGATTTTTGCAATGTTTTTTTCATTTTTGTGAACTGTTGCATTGTCTTAGTGGAAAATGATTTTCTCCTTCTCTAAACTTGGCCTTTTTTCACGAATTCTTGTTTCGAGTTGGTCCAATAAGTTCAGAATTCAGAATTAATTGTTTTACCAGTTTGGAGATAATCCACTAAAAAAAATACCTTTCGCATCCCAAAAAACAGGCTAAAATGTTTTGGACGATCTTTGGGCCTTAATCCGTTTTGGAGCCGAATTATCGGTTTCAGACCACTCTTTTGATTCTGGTTTCGACTCAGTATCATAGTGATAGACCCAAGTTTCATCCGTGGTGATGAATCGACGCACAAAATCCACTTTATCCTTTCGAAAACGCTCCAAATATTGTTGAGAAAGTCGCATTGGCATGTGTTTTTGTTCCATTGTTAGAAAATGCGGCATCCACTTTGTACAAAGCTTTTTGAAACCTAAAACTTCATGTAAAATCTGATATGTTGATCCATGCGAGATGCCTATGGCCTCAGCTATCTCATCCACAGTCGATAGTCTATCTTCCGAAATCATATCATGTATTTTTTGTATATTTTCATTGTTGATACACTTTATAGATGTCCTTGACGCGGATTGTCTTCAAGGTTTGTAGGGCGAGGTTTAAAAAGGGCAGCCCATTTTTCAACAGTGGATTTTGAAGGTGAAGTGTCCGTATACACTTTTAATAATCATTCATAAATTTCCTTTGCTTTTAAACCTTACAAAACAAAGAATTTAATCACTGCACGATATTCAATTTTTTCCATTTTAAATATTACTGTGATACATGCACATTATACGGGTTGCAAACAAAGAACGAATTGACGGATCGAAATGAAACTTCACACACGTTCTTATGAAGGATATTCCAATATAACAAATACTAGCAGTGCATTCTGTTTTCAAGCCCCAGAACTTTTTGACTAGCCTAGTAGTATTTTACATTATATTTATGATCTTGAGGTGATATACTCACTTTAGCCCTTTCAAAGTGAGTAGCACCAGCACCAGCTGTCAAAAATACATTTTAAGTTGATCAATTTGCAAAAAACCAATATCAGGTAAGCAGGCGGTCTACCCAAAACCGGAAAACATGGCAAGTGGTGCACGAGACAAAAACGTTTGGGAACCTCTGGTTTATTCGATATAATTAAGAATGATATCTTGATGTGCTTGTATTAAGCATACCTGAAGTGTTAAAATAATTTCAACTTTTCTATCATCCATATATTTTTTATTCTTTTTAATTTTTAATATAATTGCTAATTCTTCAAATTCAAAAATTAAATTTATTTATTTTCGTAAATTAAATTAATTTCATATTGCCCTTTTTTAAATCTTTCTTTAATAAATGAAGTAAAACGTGAATCGCACAATTTCTTTTTATTTTACGTTTGCTCCTTCAGCAGACACAGACTTCTAGACCATAATTCTTAAGGCATTTGCCCTATCGGTTCCTTACACCCGACGTAAAAAGTCAAGATCTGCGCCACCAATGTTTAACAAAGACTTACGGTCTTTACGCAACGAAAGAAACAAAACATGGCATAGATACCTAATTTCACGTGATGATAGGGGTTTAGTGAGCATAAAAAGGCAGAAAAGGGCTTATCGAAAATTATAGACCAATAACTAAATTATCCTGCATCCCTAAATTATTGGAATGCATTATTCATAAATATTTATATTTTGCTTGTAAACCGTTTATCTCTAATTACCAACATCAGTTCTTGAAAGGTGGGTCTACTGTCACCAGCTTAGTCGGACTGGTCTCAACATCAACTTGTGCTATGGAAAGAGGGAACATTGTGGACTATATTACTACCGACTTCAGTGAAGCATTTGATAAAATATTGTTTCGCATAATATAATTCAAGCTTAGTGCTATAGGATTTCCTAATTCATTTATTGAATGGATTAGGTCTTATCTATATGGTTGACGCTACCAGATCCTTTTCCGATCTTCCAAGTCTGAAACTTATATGGCCACCTCTGGTACCCCACTTGACATAAGCGCAATCGGATGATGAAGTTCTCTATATTGCTTCCAATATTTCTTCGTTGCAATCGCTTATTATTGACAGCTTTACAGCATGTAAACAATCAATTTAGAACTGGCACGATCTTGGGGAATCCGACTGTCTAATTAAAACAAAGCATTGTGATGGCCCGAACGGGTGTTGACACAATGTGATTTCTGCCCAGTGCTCTGAATGTCAAAGTGAAGAAATTCAAGTAAGCGCCGGTAAACGGCGGGAGTAACTATGACCCTCTTTGCAACATTAGAGACTGTAATCAAACACCATCGGAAGAAAGCACAGCCTCTAGTTGTCTTATCTTTAGACTTATCGAAAGCCTTTGACATGGTTTCACACAACAGCATCAGTAGAGCAATGAAGAGACTTCGGGTAGACGGGAAGACACGGGCGGTCATAAAGTCTCTATATAAAAACAACAAAACCACCATCTCTTGTAACAAGATCAACACAGCAGAGATGGAAGTATGTAGAGAAGTCAAACAGGGTGATCCATTATCCCCATTTCTTTTTAATAGCGTAATGGATGAGCTATTATGCTATATATCGAGCAAATATAGCGGGATCCCTGGATGACTCTAAATTAAGTTCCGTCGCTTACGCAGATGAGTTCATCCTATTTACGGAAAACACCGAGGACGCGACTAGAATGCTGAATGACTGCACGGAGTTCTTCAAGTGTCGTGACTTGTCTCTGAATGTGTCAAAGTGCACAAGTTTAATTTTGAGAATGGTTCCCAGTAAGAAAAAAATCTACACGGTAACCGATCCCAAATTTGAACTGGAAGGCCAGTGGATCGCTGCATTATCTCTAAAAGAAAGCTTTAAACACTTAGGACATTTTTTTTCTTCCACAGGGCTCCTAGAGTGTAATGCTGAGTACCTTTAAAAACAACTGAAGAACATCTTGACAGCACCATTGAAACCGTACCAGAAACTCACTATCACCAAAGAACATCTAATTCCCTGCTAAATTGCCACAATGCAGAGACCAAATGTATCCAAGAAGATCCTAACAAGTGTAGATAAGAAGACAAGAACCGCAATGAAGAAAGCGCTACACTTGATGATACATTGGCAACACGCCATTTTGTATGCTCCCCTCAAGTTGGGGGGTCTCGGAATATTCAATTTCACGAAGATGAAACCAATAATTACAACATCAAGATGGGAGAGACCCAAAGACCACTCAAATCAGCTATGCCAAACCTGGCCAAAATTGGTATAGCATCTGAAGAAGTTAATTACATCAACAGAAATAACATCACAGTCGGTCAAAGCATCATACGGACAAGCTTTGGAAGAATCCTTCCATGGATATGGTATCAAGCAAATTGGATATCTTAAGAGTCGGTCAGCCATATTCTTCAGAACTCTCCCGCAACACACTAGGACAGAATGAAACGACACATCTTCGTACAGAAAAGGCTGGCCGACTTCGCCAAAAGAAGTCAGTGGGAAGTTAATATCGAGCCGCACATAAGAGGGTATGATGGAATCCTCCATAAACCCGACTTGATACTAAAAAAGAACAATAAAATAGTAGTATCGGATGTGGCAGTTCGATGGGAAGGAACGGAAGCACTCGCCGCCCACTACAAGAAAACTTGCGAAATATGAAGCACAAAATAACATCATTGTGAAGGTACTGCCGCCAACAACTCAGCAGAAAATCATCCCGACTTTCATCAATTGGATTTAAATTAATTGTTAAGCTCTCGCATGTTATGATCAAATGTAATATTTTAACTAAATTTGTATTATGTTAATTATAATTTAAGCATGAATTTAATAACTTAGTTTTAAGAAGATCGTTGTTTAGTTTTTAGAGGGAAATATACTTCAAAGCCAAATGCTCGTCATCACATTTTATTTTCCTTAAAGATCATAGAAGTGCCGGACTCCACGTCCAAGTGGTGCCCTCGGGTAACGGCCAACGGAGGTAAGGCTTGAATGACCTATTGGGTTAACGCCCAATAGGTCCAAAATTTAATTTTTAACAAAACGAAAAGAGAAAAAGTCGAAAAAAAGGACCGGCCCTTGGGTTAATCCATAACAATTTAGTAATCCAAAAAACCCTCTCCCCTCCCATCTTTTCCCTTTTTCTGTTCCGGATGCTTGCGTGCTTTCGAAACACAGATAGGCCCACGTGTGTGATGTTCAAGCGTAACTTGACATCATTATAAATAATGCTGAGGCAAACGGCAAGGAAGTCACTCTGCAAAAATTAGAATCACATAAGCATTAGAAACAAACGAAGAGCACAGTATAAAAGAGTACAAATACAATGGTTGAAAACCCCAGTTCGATGCATTGGCGACATCCGTGAAGACAGAACGCAAAGTAATCAACCAGCACCGGACATTATGGAAAGCTTCTGGGCAACCATAATGACCGATACGTGCGATAAAACACTCAAGAATGAAGAAGCGAACGAGGTCCTATCAACTTTATGGCAACCAATAACAGCGGAAGAGATAAAGGGGTGCAAGCCTGATTTGAATACTGCAGCCGGCCCCGATGGAGTATCTGCCCGTAGTCTCAGGGCTCTGACATTCACTGAATTGGAACGTATATTCAATACCATATTGTGGTGCGCGAGGCTTCCGCAACTCCTGCTTCCAGCACGATGATATTCATTCAAAAAAAGGGGGATGCCAGTCAGCCTGGGGACTTTAGGCCAATCACAATAACAATCTATAAACAAGCGGATCCATTGTCTCCTCTAGTGTTCAATATGGTGATCGACTGCATGATAAAGCGCCTTCCAAAACACATTGGAGCAAACATCAATAAAAAATAGAAAATATTTATATATTGATTAAAGTTTGAAAATAAATTTGTTTACTCCTACCTGGGGTGGTGGAGAAAGAAGAAGGGATATAATTTGTATTTATAATGTTTTAATAACTTCAAAAAAATAACATTATTATAATATGAAGGCTTATATAAAAGATCCCTAGTAATTAACATGGAATCTTAAAATACGAAGGCATAAAAACTATACTATTTAAACATAGAGATATAAATTTTAAAAGATGTAATTTTTAACCCCGGCAAAAGATCCATCTTTCTATCTATTAATTTATATAAAAAGGATTTTCACAAATCAAAGTCAATACGCGGCAATGGTCGAACTTATGAACGCAAATGTAGAGATTGCTCGTGGTTTTACGGAAACCTTAAAAGGAAATTAAGTAAAAAGGTTCTGGCAGGAATGCGCCCAGAAACTGAATAGTATTAGACCGCTAATACGAGATGCAGATGGATGAAAAACGGTAAGATTAGAATTAAATTGAAAAAAAATCATCCGATTTTATTTATTTACTATTTGTCTTATCGGTAGGTTTGAGCTGATTTTAAATTTCAATTTAAAAAACAACTGGTATACAATAAAGAACAGGTCACAGGAGGGGGAAAAAATAAAACAAAAAGTATATCTTCTATTGAAGAAATTGCAATCAATTTATAGAGCCTGGAGACCAGTGTTTCTGGTAACGAGAAAGCCAGGGTATTTGGTGAAGATTTATCGCCCAATGCCTTGCATTCGTTGACACCAGAAGCCCTATCCGGCGAAAATTCCGCGGAACCCCTTTTATATGGTGGTACTGCACGTGTATTGTCTGCTACTACATCCAAAAGGCGAGCAGAATCACAAGATGCAAGCGGCTCAGTAGAAAAGCGACTGAAATCAACAAACCATGATTTATTAGAGGCTCACAACAAATCACGAGATGAATGTAATGGGAAAATATTGGAGTCATTGGACTGCATAAAAAAACTTATGCAAGAAAACTTTAAATATACAATGAAAATGTATAATCTTAAAGAGAAAAAATATGAGCTCATGAAGCGAAAATTTGAGGAGGATATTAAGCATAATCAGAACCGAGATACCATTGCCAAAGAAAAATTGGTATTAAAGCAAATATTGCACGATTGCATCGATTGCACGAATTTTCATTCGATGATCACACACCTATGAAAACCACGGTGTTTGGGGTCGAACAATATAAAGATTTCGTATGAACAAATGAACACCAAGAATTCCCTTAAATATATTTATTGTAAATGCCACCAAAAACTGTATACAAAATGCGTTTGATTGAATATGCGAATAAACATAAGAGTCAAATAAAAGGATGATAACTCGCTGACTTGGTGTAACAGAGATGAATATATATATGTATTAATAAACAAATCCTTACACTTATGCAAATAAATCAGGCGGTATCCAAAATGTTATTTTACGATTTGCGCTTAAAACCAGCTGTGCTATTTAGGCTGTTTTCCAATTTCAAAAATTTAAAAAAACAAAACATGATTTTTGTATATGTTATTTTAAATTATATTACTTTCAAAAAACTTTTATATTTCTCTCAAAATGGTTAATTTGTAATTGTTTATGATAATCCACTTAGAATAAAAAAATCTGTAATTATTTTTATTTTGCAACATATATGTAAAGAATTTAATGCAATTTCACGATTCTTCATTCATATAATAGGTCTGTTTTATTTGCCACTTGCTCTGGGGTAGAGCAAATTTTTACATTGAAAACAAAAACAACAAAAGAGCAAATCCTACACTACTTTCAGAGTAGGTGTAAACTATTGCACCCGAATTAGTTCAGTTTTCTACCATAAAAAGTGTATTAGCTAAAAGTTTCTCATTTCATTACAATATGGTTGCTAAGGAGCGCTCTAAACATTTGAATTAAAGCTTTCTCCTACTCCTCCTCGTTTTATTTGCCACTTACCCGGCTCCGGGGTAGGGTATGGCAAATAAAACAGATCCATTATGTATTTAAAACGTTTTAAACTAAAGTTATTGTTTCTTTAATTCAAAACTTTAATAAAAATGTCGATTTCTGTTTTCGAATACAAATAATAATTTTGATGGAAAATGTTCAAATATTTGAAATATTTGAAATTAATTGTGTGTTTAATTAAAAGCTTAAAAATAATGATATCATGCGCAATTTTGTCCAATTTTAATGTTAAAATGGAATTTCTGAAATGAAAATAGTGTTTTCCAATTATTGAAATATAAAACAAATCTGCAATGCTGTTTTCCAATTATTGAAATATAAAAAAAAAAAAAAATTTCCTCTATTTAAAAAAAACCCACGTGCTTATCAAAAATGCTCTAACACTTGAAAAAAACTTTAGTACAATTTATTCTTACAGGTACCAATACTTGAAAAAAGGTTAGTACGTGGATTAGGCACTTAAGAAGCACGCGGGGTTTTTTGCTTTCTTCGTTTCATCCATTCTTTTGTCGAAAACGCATAAGACTATAATAAAACTATTATTGGTCTCCCTTGCTACAATTATCTTATAGGGAGCACGTGGTAAAATTTAATATATTTGATTTATAGGTTACATCTTTCTTTCTAATGAACAATTCTAATTTTCTTTCCTTATTTTGTGCGGAATTTTTTCTTTCTGTCATTCTCAAAGGAAGTATTGGGAAGATCGCGTCTAATTTCTCTTCATTTCCCAGTCAAATTACTGTCTGTTTATTATACTGAGGTAATGCATCATAGGACTAACTATGCGAAAAATGAACCGATTTCTCGAATGTTCATTTCAGCCAGAGTAAGGCGAGTTTAAAGAAATCTTTATATATGTGACTATAAATAAGCATCACGTATAATATCTCTCGATAACTGGCGCTTGTATTAAGCGAAAAAAAATGGAACACAAATAGACACTTTAAAAACTTATATACCGATTTAAATAAAACGTACAGAATAGATTTATGGTATGACAGCGCATCCCATCTGTGAAGTAGCACAAATTTGAGAGGAACAAAGTTATGCAGAAAAAACTTTATTTTATATTTGCCTGTATTTTTGTTAACTACGTCTACCGCTGTTATAATGAGTTGAGCGTCATGTATAAATATATATATATACGTATACATCTCTGCACATGAAGCCAATAAATGCAACTCATTATCACGACCTATTCCAATATTCTTTTATTACATATTTCTCTGCCGGCGGCATTTCTTATATCATATCCTGACTGCCTTTTTATTACCGACCAAAGCGGATGAACATGTTTTTACACCATCGACGCAATTACGTTTGTAATTGCCGAAAGGAATTTCTTTGGCGGGTCCTAAATACGTATTTCAATCCTTTTCTTGACCTCGCCAAAGACATTTCTTCTTAAGTGTTTTCCTATCGTTAAAAGGATTTACACAAGTGTTTTCTGAGTCATCGCTATGCATTTTCGTCTAACAAAATGCATTAGGTAATAAAAGCAAACTAGGCAATTATCCTTCAGTTCTAAGAACTATTGAGAAAGGAAGTTCTTTTCGGTTTATAGAATTTTTGGTGGAAACTAACTAAATACCAAAAATCTACTATAAAAAGGACGAACTAAAGATGGAGTCAGGGTCAGTCGAGGATATACACGCGAGCTGATCTTACCTTAGTCTCGAAAACTGGACCAAGCCATAAATTCTCTAACGTGAGGCTGCGTTAGAAGTTTAAGAACTAAGAGCAAGATCAAGCAAGCGAAATCACATAATAATAATATTAATAATATAAAATAAAACAAAAACCAATATAAACCAAAATATTTATGTACAACTAAAGGACCGTTTTTTTTGACTCCCCTTTAAGTTGTAACACCGCTTCTATCATAGGTCATCAAACAATCTGCTTTAGCCGATTTGAAGTTACAATTATAAATGTTTTTTGTTAAATTTAATTCAATGGACAAACATATCTTTGAAAAAATTAAATGGAACATTGCCTATGATGCTGGCTATCCTGGATATATATTCCAAGTTTCAGAAAAATCCGTTCAATAATTTTTGAGTTTAGCCAGAACATACAAAGTTACAAACATCGTCCGACGTCCGACGTAACGGTATTACGTTTTTTAACAAGACTCTCTAAAAAAATGGTAATAGAACATTTTTTTTACATACAGATTTGCTACCATTTGCCACCAATAAGTTTATTTCCAGTATAGTTTCATTTGAATCTGTCGAATTTCATTCTAAAGATGCATCACTGTTATTATTATTACTATCTTCTATACAGTCATCATTAGAATTTTTCTCAATCTTCTTTTAATTACACTAATTGCCGATCGTTCGATGTGATGCTTTATGTTTTTTAACCTGATTTCCATTATCACTAGCGAAGTTCCTTATCAGATGCGGTTGGCTTAGTATTTGAATTATAAGTAAGCCTTTTTTGGATATAGACGCATCCTTGCTATTATTTTCTTCTTTTCCTTCTGTAGTTCTTTAGTGCATTGTGGATTTTTTGTTTCAAAGTTCTCTAGTTCATATAATCGTCAGAAATTAATTGAAAATAAAAAAATTGTTAGGATCATCTTTTTAAATCAGTTTTTGTATTTCTTAGTTGTTGTTTAATACTACTATATGGTGTCGGTAAAGGACAATGCAATTTTTCTTAAGAACTGATACATATTTTATAGTTTCCTTGAAGACTCCACTTTGTTTCGAATCTTCATCACGGGATCAACATTGTTTATATATCAGAAAATCCCAATTATTACAGAATTTGTTCATATAATAATAATGGTTTTCGCACTATATACTAGGGCATGGTTGATTAATTGGTTTTCGAGGTTAGTCAATAATTGAATAATTGATGGTCTTTACCAATTAATTCAGAACCCATTACAATAGCCAGAAGTCAAAATTTATAATTCATAATATTGGTATAATTCTGTTTACTCAAGTAATCGATTATTCGAACCATGTCCTAATATACATCATTTGTACTCAAGGCTCATCACCTGGAGTCTTCAGGGAAAACCTAAAATGCGTATCAGTTCCTAATAAAAATTGCATTGTCCTCTACCCACTACGTATAGTAGCATAAACCCCAACTAAAATATACTAGAAGTAACTTAAAAGTTGATTCTGACAATTTCTTGCATTTTCAATCAAATTTCGAGGAGTATAGGAACCAGAGAACTTTAAACCAAAAAAACAACGAAATGCGCTAAAAAACAACTCTTTAGCTACAGAAGGAAACGAAGAAAATAATAACCGAAATGCAACTTTGGAAGAAAATTCTACAAAATTAAAAAAGGCTACATCCAAAAAGGCTTACTTATAATTCAAATGCTAATAAAACTGCATCTGAAATGAAATCTCGCGAGTGATATTGAAAAACGAGTTAAAAAGAAACGTCATATCAGACAATCGACAATTAAGGGAATATTAAAGGATTGGAAACAATTCTCAAGATGGAATTATAAAAGGGAATGTTATAATAGTGATGCATTGCTGGAATGAAATTCGACAGATTAAAATAAACGCAAACTGGAACTAAACTCAGTAAAATCAAATGGTAAATGCATCTAAAAGGGAAAGTACAACTTCCGCTTTTTCAGAGAGTGAAAATCAAAATTCCGCTAAAATAAGTTGAATCGATAGAAAAAGTATAACAATAATAATAAATAAAGCGAAAAAGAATAAATATACAAAAAGTGAAAACTAGAGACCGAAACTTTTCCAATAAGTCCGTTTTTAAAAACTTCGAAAGAACTATATCTTCCTGAAGGGACTCCTACTAGTGCGGCGGAGGACCACTAGTTATTTAAAGTTCATTAAATAACTGATTTTTAAAGAAATTTTATGATATAAGTACTTAAAATAAAGTTCTAATATGATTAGGTTCTAGTTCTTAAAAAACTCCTAGAACTCAGATATAAAAATTTTATTCGAATAGAGTTTATGTCTCTATTATCAAAAAACTTAATGAAAATTTCAGTTCCTAACGAAAAGAAGTGCTTCCAACTCAATGACTGAAGACGTACTGAAATTGCGTCTCTGACCAAAAGCAGTTGGTTACAAAATTTTCTAAAGGATTTTTAAACAAATGAAAATTACAGCAAGTGCAATAAAATAAAATAAAAATAGTAGAAATACTGAATTATTTTTTTAGGTATTTTTTTTAGGTTTATGACTTTATTGCCTCTTTTGTCTGACTTTTTCCTTTTGGTTTGATGGAGTGTTCCGTTAATTTATTTTATTTTTGAAGTGAAATACTTCTATTGGGGCGATTAGCAAAAATTATGTGACGATTGTCTGTGACGAAACGTTACATTACAAAATATCTCATTATATGGACGTCCTAGACGATTCCAATGTTCAACAATATTGTGGAGGTTGTGATTAGAATTATTTTCGTTGCAGACCAAATAGTTCTATCTGACACCATATTGGCGCTGTAGTCGTTATAAATTTTTGAAATTGTTTTTGAACTTTTTATATAGAGGTCGTACACGATTGAAATGTTCGGCAAAGTTGTAGAGGTTTTTATGGCGATTATTTCTGTTGGAGAGCCAATAGTTCTATCTCCCACTATTTCGGCGCTGTATTCAATAACAATTTTTGAACTTAGACGAAACGTCACATTACAAAATATCTTATTATATGGACGTCCTAGACGATTACAATGATCGGCAATATTGTGGAAGTTATAATGAGTAATATTTCCGTCGAAGACCAAATAGTTCTTTCTGCCACCTTATTGGCGCTGTAGTCGATACAAAGTTTTTTACCTTTTTATATGGGCAAAGTCATGGAACGCTAACTCTGTAACGCAGCGTGTCACATCAGTGTAAGCTGACTAACAATCGCGTCGTTTCTGTGCATAAGGCTGGCGCATACGAATATTGCATAGCGGAAAGCGGTCAGCGTATCTTACATACATTAACGGGCATTACTTCTGACTACGGCTACAATGACTTCGGTAAGAAACGTTTGCGACAATTCTGCTCAATCACAACACGCTGACAATGCTTCCACGAGAACATCTATGACTATTGCAGAACGGACGCGGGCATGTAGGGCTAAGCAACAACAAGCGGAACGAAAGCAACTCGCTGACAAGGCTTCGACGGGTACGGCTATGACTGGTGCAGAACGGACGCGGACATGTAGGGCTAGGCAACTTGCACCACAAGCGGAACAAAACCAACTCGCTGACAAGGCTTTGACAAGTACGGCTATGACTGGTGCAGAACAGACGCGGGCATGTAGGGCTACGCAACTTGCAACACAACTGGAACAAAACCAACTCGCTGACAAGCGTTCGACGGGTACGGCTATGACTGGTGCAGAACGGATGCGAGCATGTAGGGCTAGGAAACTTGCTCAACAAGTGGAACACAAGCATCTCACTGACAAGGCTTCGACGACTACGGATATCACTGGTGCAGAACGAATGCGTGCATGTAGAGCTAGGCAACTTGCACCACAAGCGGAACAAAACCAACACGCTGACAAGGCTTTGGCAAGTACGGCTATGACTGGTGCAGAACGGATGCGGGCATGTAGGGCTAGGCAGCTTGCTCAACTAGTGGAACACAAGCAACTCACTGACAAGGCTTCAACGAGTACATCTATGACTGGTGCAGAACGGATACGGGCATGTATGGCGCGGCAACTTGCACCTCAAGCGGAACAAAAACAACTCGTTGACAAGGCTTCGACGGGTAGGTCTTCGACAGCTACGGCTATGACTGGTACAGAGCGGACGCGGGCATGTAGGGCTAGGCAACTTGCTAAACAAACGGAACAAATGCAACTCGCTGACAAACCATAAAGAAAAGCTTCTATTTCACTTCTACAGTGTGGTCAGAAGCACACTTCCTTTTTTTTTTTTAAGTGCTTAATGCAAGCAACAATTATTGTATAGGAGATTTTTTAAATGTCTTTTGGTCAGGCAAAAATCAAAGACCTTGACATTAACATATCATTAGTCGACCTCAGCATTCGGGAAACCGGCTCGTTTCTACGAAAACTATATCCGCTACTAGGCGCCGCTTTTCTAAGGATTGTAAACCTATCAAATTTAGTCAATCCAGGTATAGTGGCACTAGAAAGGGGTCATTCCACGGATGGTTACGTAATGCAAAACGTACGAACCTAGGTTGAACAGACTCCAGGCTGTCAATTTGGGCTTTTCGGTAGGGAGACCATACCTGACTGGCATATTCAACTATTGGTCCAACCAGAGTAATATAAAGTGCCTTAGTGATAAGGGGGTCTGAGAATTCCTTGGCCCAACGTTTAATGAAGCCCAATGTAGAATTGGCTCTATGGACCAATGAATTAATATGAAACTTGAAATCAAGTTGATTGTCGCAAATTACACCCAAATTAGATATATTATTCACTCTTCGGAGGAGCACGTCATTTATGGAATATGTGCGAAGAGAATTATCACGTTTCCTTGAAAAAGTGATAGTCTCGCATTTATCACAGTTAAGGATAAGATTATTACTGCGACCCCAAGTAGCAAAATTTTTTAAATCCTCCTGGAGGTATCAAGAGTCGTTAGAGTTTAATATTTCTTTAAAAATAGTCATGTCATCGGCAAAGTTAGAGATTTTCGAATATTCAATCACAGAGGCAACATCGTTAACGGATAGGACAAATAAGATTGGTCCCAAATGGCTATCTTGTGGGACGCCGGATATGGCTGTGTAATAGTTAGATTTTGCAGATCGGAATAATACTCGATAACTTCTACCATACAGATAAGATCGAATCCATTCAATAAAGAGATCAGGGAAACCAAGTGGACTAAGGTTAACTAGGATCACACGATGTGATAATTTGTGAAAAGCTTTACTAAAGGCAGTCGTAATAAAATCCACACTGCTACCTGTCTCCAAGGCAAAAGTTGAAAATGACACGAATTCAACTAAGTTAGTAGTCGTAGATTTACCTTTCAAAAATCCGTGCTGGTAGTTAGACATAAAAGATTTACAACTGAAGTATATAAATTTATGAACAATACATTCAAAAAGTTTGGGAATGCAAGACAATTTAGCAATAGGTCTGTAATTCTCTATATGGGCTCTACTACCTTTTTTATGGGTAGGAATTATAAAAGATTCTTTCCATAACTTTGAAAATTTTCCTGTTTTAAGAGATTTCTGGAACATAACAGACCGGGGACGTGCAAGGATATTAACACACCTTTTCCAAATTACTGATGGGATTCCATCCGGTCCACATGAGTAATCATCCGTTAATTCATTGAACATATTACCTGTAATCATAAAGCTTTTATCAATAATATTATTATTAGACATCTGCAATGTTTTGTATTGTCGTAGTTAGACAATCATCTTTTCGGTGTTTTAATATTTGGTATTTGGAAGTTTTGTGCATTGTCACATTTTAGTTTTTAATTTATTTAAGATTTTACTTTTTTTTTTGTTTTCATTGTTTTCAACTTTTTGCTATTGTTTACATTGTTTCGGTCTAACGTTTGTATTTGATTGTTCAAGTAATTTTGGTAATTGTTGCTGTTAGTTTTGATTTGCCGTAATAATATTTTATATATTTTTGGTCACTCTTATTCTGACCATCAATCAATACAGTTACAATAATCATCAGAGGAGTCAATAGTTTTTTAATGTCAATCTAACCTAATATTATAAAGAGGAAAGATTTGTTCCGCATACATCTGTATCCAATGATCCTCACATTCAAGTCTGTCGCGTCTAATATTTTCTGTAGTCTAACTTCATGCACAAGATGTTTAAAAAATAAATTTCCACCCGTGCGAAGCCAGGACGGGCCGCTAGTAAATTATATTTTTAGTAGAACATAACTTGTTTTTTTCTCGAGTAGAAATTAATTTCAAGCAAAAGTTTACGACACATTTGGGCTAATGTTCCTGCCGCGCCACCTACGGAACGCGACAGCGTGTTTTGTAACTGTTCAGAACTACTGAACATATTTAATCAAAGGTGCAGAACCACTGGACATGTTCAATCATGGGTACATGCGCACACAGTGTGTAAATACCTAACTGCTTACATCATGATCTCTGGTGAATCTTTAAGCTTTTTTAAATATTATAATATAGCGATAAAAGCGAATTGATGGTGTTAACAAAATTTTAAAGTCAAAAAAACGACTCTTTAGTTTGTTAATGCGATGTTTTATTTTAATGAACTGAATCGAACAAAATGCGAGAATTGAATGAAAAATTATATAAAACAAAATAACTTATTGAAAAACAATGAATTCTAGATTTAAATTTAACAAAAAAAGTCGGTTCAAAATTATAGTAGTATTTTATGCAAAGTATATTCTAAACATTCCGCCCCACTTGAAAGGATCCACTTTCAATGTTGTTCAGTTTCTTCAGTTTGCCTTGGAAGCAAACATATATTGGAGATGGCTCTAGTAAAAGTTCCACCGGCGGTTTGAACTGCTACCACTCGAACACGATTATCTCTTCCGTGATGTATTTTGACGATTCGGCCTAGATGCCACTTTACTGGTGGAAGAAGATTGTCCTTTAAAAGTATTAGATCTCCTACTTCGATGTTTTTCTCTGGAAGATGCCATTTCGATTTTTGATGTAAGTGATTCAAATAATCACGCTGCCAGCGTTTCCAAAATTGTTGTTGCAAAAATTGTAGTGTTTGATATCTATTTAGACGATGTATGTTTAAGTCGAGAATATTTGGCTCATTAAACGAAGTGAGTGGTGATCCGATCAAGAAGTGACCAGGTGTGAGTGCTTCTAGATCATTAGGATCGTTAGACATAGGTGAAATTGGACGTGAATTCATAATTGCTTCGATTTGGCACAGCAGAGTTGAGAATTAAATTAAAACAACGTTTCGTGTTATTTTAATTAAATATTGCTTAGCGACTTTTACAACTGCCTCCCATAGTCCACCGAAATGGGGAGATCGAGGTTGGATAAATTTCCACTCTATTCCTTCTTGTAGACATGAATTGCTGACAATGTTGTTATGCGTTTGACTAAGGAAGAGCTGTCGTAACTCGCGAAGACTGTTATTAGCGCCCGTGAAGTTAGTAGCAATATCAGAATATATTTTACTGCATTTACCGCGGCGGGATATAAAACGTTTTAGCGCCAGTAAAAAGGCATTAGTTGTAAGTTCTGATACCAATTCAAGGTGTGACGCCTTCGTTGAGAAGCATATGAATACTGCAACATACGATTTTATTGGTGATCTGCTACGAATTTTTTGAGTGATGTAGAATGGACCACAATAGTCTATTCCAACGACAGAAAATGGTCGTGAAGATTTAATGCGATCAGGAGGTAGATCCCCCATTATTTGTCTGCTGATCAAAGGTCGAGTTCTGAAACATAGGATACATCTGTGAATAATTTTCTTGAGTGCATTTTTTCCGTTTATAATCCAAAAGCGTTGGCGCAGAATATTCAAAAGAGTTTGACAACCAGCATGTAAGTGTGTATTATGAAAATGATGGATCAAGGCAGTAGTAAATGGGTGCGATTGAGGTAGGAGCATCGGATGTTTCTTGTCAAAAATTAAATTCGAATGTGATAATCTGCCTCCTGATTTCGCACATAAAAGATAGGAATTGTAATTTCCTGATAAATCTACGCTTCGAAGATATAAGCAAGCCCCATACACCTTTTCACTAGCGTCCGCAAAACCATGAAGTTCTAGATTTGATCCCGGTACAACTGCATATCGAGGAACTCTAAGATCATTTAGAAGCTCTAATTGCTGTCGAAATGAAGTCCACGGATTCTGCAATTGCTCAGGCAAACTTTCGTCCCAAGCAAGTTGAATTTTCCACAAATGTTGCAAGAATATTTTTGCCAAAACTGTCACAGGATTTATAAGCCCGAGTGGGTCAAAAAATTTGGCAACTTCCGAAAGAATGGAACGTTTGGTGAATGATTGACTCTTTGTGCCCTTTTGAGAGTACACGAATGAAAAGTTGTCCGTGGTAGGATTCCATATTAATCCTAAGGCCTTTATGACGTTATCGTTATTGATTAGCATGAATTTCTCTCGATCTTCTTGAGGTGTATGAGAAAGAATATCTGGATGATTGCTGCACCATTTTTTAAGTGGAAATTTACCGAGCAGCAACAACGATGTTACTTGATTCTCAATTTCCTCAAGTTCTAATAAAGAATCTGCACCAGTCATCAAATTGTCAACATAGAAATCACTGCGAAGAACTCTTGATGCATTGGGAAACCTACTTAATTCATTCTGTGCCAATTGTATCATCGAGCGAATAGCGAGATAGGCAGCAGGTGCAGTACCATATGTAACTGTAAATAGTTGATATATCTTGATTGTATTTTCAGGATTGCTTCTCCAAAGAATGCATTGAAACTTTCGATCACGAATATCAACCTGAATTTGGCGATACATTTTCACAATGTCTGCAGTAAGTACGTATCGATATAGTCGAAAGCGTAAAATTATTGAAAATAGATCATCTTGTATAGTTGGCCCCACCATCAGAATGTCATTAAGAGAATTGCCTGTGGTCGTTTTACAGGAACCATCAAAAACAACACGAAGTTTTGTACTGCTACTCTCTTCTTTAAAAACTGGATGATGTGGTAAAAAGTAAAATGGTGACTGAAGACTCTCATGTGATATTTCCTCTAAATGATTTAATTGTTTATATTCTTCAATAAACTGATTGTAGTCATGTTTCAATTGATGTGATTTATTTAACCTCTTCTCAATATTGTAGAAACGTTTAAGAGCGATCGAATAAGAATCTCCTAAAATGCTTGGAGTCTTGCGAAAGGGTAAACGAACAATATAACGCCCTGACTCAGATCGTTTGACTGTCTGCTTGAAAAAGTCTTCACAAGCAATTTCTACAGGCGAATTACTTATTTCAGGACCCTTAGGATTTTCTAATTGCCAAAATTTTGAAACGATTTTGCTTTTTTCCTCATCTGGATCTACATTAGTAAGTAGACTAGTGCAAAGTGAATTATTGTTTTGTGTTGAAATTGTACTTGACACGATCCATCCAAGAAGAGTTTTTTGCAGAACTGAAAGATTTTTTCCGAGCTTTATTTGTCCAATACAGAGCAGATCGAAAAATAAGCTCGCTCCTATAAGTAGATCAATCCCATGCGGTTGATCGAAAGTTGGATCTGCTAATCTTATATTTTTAGGTATGTTCCAATCCGCAATATCAAAGTAATGATGAGGCTGATTACCAGTAATCCTTTTGAGGATCACAGCATCCAAATTTGTTGAATAATTGTTTTGCTGAGATTTTATCGAAATAGTGGTGCGATATTTTGCATTTACACTGGCATTTCCTATACCAGAAATTGGAAGCTCGGATCTTTTCTTATCAATACCCAGTTGCTGAACGAGTCGATCTGATATTAAGTTAAGTTGAGATGCTGAATCTAGAAGTGCTCTACATGTTACCAAAGAACCTCTGGAGTCTAGAATATCTACACGAGCTGTAGCTAAAATAATATGTTTGACTTGTGATGCCTTTTGTAATATTGCTTGAGTGGAGCTACAAAGAGCATTATTTGATGATATTGTAATAGGATCGAATGTACCTGTATTGTTATGACGATCAATCGTATTTTGAAGTGGTGCTGTAATATTTTGAACTGCGAGTGATCGAGTTCCGAACGAATTATTACCTCTTGTTTGATTTAATGTGGCATCAACATTCATGTGCAATAGAGTGTGATGATTTTTAGAACATTGTTGACACTTGCTGGATTTACATGTGTGCATCATATGTCCAGGTTTAAGACAGTTGATACATAGTTTGAGCCTCTTCACTTCTTCAAGTCTAGAGATTGGAGTCAAACTTACGAATGATGAGCATCGAAAAGGCGAATGTTGACCTTGCGAACAAAAAATGCAAGAATTTGTAGATACTGTTGGAGTAGCTGCTATGACAAATGCTGATTTTAATGTTTTTGACTTCGAATTCGAGATTTGGTTGTGGGATTTGCCAGCTCGCATTGGTTGTAAATGTTGTCCATGATTGGCTTCAATGATTTCCATAGTTTGACATCTCCTTTCTAGAAATTTCGAAAAATCTTCATATGGTGGAAAATAACAAAAATCATCTTCGGTATTTGTATTTTGTTCATCTGATTGGCTTGCTTGTGATGATTTATATGCCACTTCTTCTTCCCACTTGTTGAAAGTAGTAGCATCTAACTTACTGACAACGAAATGGAGTAGAATTGAATCTGCAATCTGTTCCTTGTTGCCTAAAGAAAGTAGCGATCTCATATTTGAATTAATCATATCATTTATTTCACGTAAGTTTTTGGAATCAAATTTAGATATGCCCTGTAACTTGAAAAGTTCGTTTAGATGTGCTTGAACAATATACCTTCTATTGTTGTAACGTGCTTTCAACCATGCTAATGCCTTATGATAATTTTCAGAAGTATTTTCCATACCTTTGATTCCATCAGAAGCCTTTTCGGAAAGGCATTTTCTCAGATGCTGGAATTTCTCAGAGTCACTAAGAGTTTGATTTTTATGAACTAGATCAGTAAAAATGCCAATGAAATCAAGCCAGTCAATAGGAGATCCAGAAAAAGTTGGCAATTTTATTTTCGGCAAATTGATTCTTGTAGATAATCCGGGTGGTGATGCAATAAAACTGGTATTTGCTGGTGCTTTCTTATTAATTAGGGACAATAATTTTGATTTAATGTCAAAATAATTATCTTCAAATGTGTCGGTTTCTGTAGAAATTTCATCGGAAGGTTCAAGCTGCTCCAATTCTTCTTGTATTGCATTGAAACTTTTGAAGTAACCTTCCAACAGACCCAATTTTGTTTTAATTTCAAATTCGGTTGCACTATCTCCATAGTTTTGCAGATATGTCTGCATTTTTGTCATCCGACCTTTAAGACTTCCACGCTTTACCTTTAAGCTTTTAATAGGTTCCATTTTTTTTCTCTGAATTTCAGTTTTTGATATGAATGGCTTAGGATGGATGATAAAAACTATAAAATATGCAAAACCGTACCGAAATACCGTCACCGACACCAAAGTTTTTACAAGTTTAATTTATGTTCGAAACTGCGTGTACAAATTGGCAAAATGTTTTGTATAAGTGTTACCGATTGTATCCGGTGTCGAAGGACCAATGGTGAATCTTTAAGCTTTTTTAAAGATTATAATATAGCGATAAAAGCGAATTGATGGTGTTAACAAAATTTTAAAGTCAAAAAAACGACTCTTTAGTTTGTTAATGCGATGTTTTATTTTAATGAACTGAATCGAACAAAATGCGAGAATTGAATGAAAAATTATATAAAACAAAATAACTTATTGAAAAACAATGAATTCTAGATTTAAATTTAACAAAAAAAGTCGGTTCAAAATTATAGTAGTATTTTATGCAAAGTATATTCTTCCAGTTTTAAATCTAAACCATCTCATATACTTCGTTTACATGGCGATTTCAGAATTGACTTAAGATCGATTTGAAATTCAACCCAAGTTTTTTATCTTTACCGGATTGAAAGATTGACTTGAAATCAACTTCAAATCAACGTCAATTTCATAGACGCTGCCAAACAATTTTTTATTTTTTAGGTTATGTTTCCCCTCTTTTCATACTTCATTTTAAATTTTCAATTCGATTTGAAGTCGATCTAGGTTTACATGCAAATTTCAAGCCGATCAGAAAAAATTTTATGATCGGATTGACTCAAGTCAATTTGAAATCGATCTCGGCATACATGCACGATATGTAAACGAAGTAATACACACATCTGGAGAAACATGGAGCACCGAATTGTGTTCGAAGGGAAAACGAGAGAAACAAATTGAGGGTCTGCAGTCTCTAATTCAGTCTTCTAGAAACAGTCAGCGAGTTATCATCGTTTTATTTGGCGCTCGTGTTTATTCTCATATTCAACAAACGCATTTTGTATACAACTTTTGGTGGCATTCATAATAAATATATTTAAAGAAATTCTTGGAGCTCATTTGTTCATACGAAATAATTAAATTGTTCGACCCCAAACAATATCTTTTGGATATGCTGTCTTCTCGGCATATTCTTGGAAAAACCAATTTTTTCTACAACTTCATTATAAGTATAGGTACTTTTCTGCATACAGTTTCTCTTTTCTTTTTTTTTGTTTTATTTAACTCTTTTTTTTTTAACTATTCACTGCTTTTAGATTATATGTGTTTTTATTTAATTGTTTGTTTTCACCACTTTTTTCTTTCACTTAATACAAGCGTCAGTTTGGTAAATAGAATAACTATGCATATAAAGACTTCTTGACGTATGATTTACTCTCACTGAAATCGAATTTATTCGCATTAACATTCACCGTCCGCAACATTCGAGAAATCGGCTCGTTTCTTCCATAGTCTGTCCTGTGATACATTTTTTTGAATGTATCCACGGACCTAAGGGAGTGCGGATTGACATTTAGATGTATCTTTTCTAGTAGAGAAGGAGCATCTATGAAACCATTAAACGTTTGATGGACACTTTACACACAGCCTACTTTTTGTGTTTTTCACTATACAATTCAATTTTGTTTTATTTGAAATCTAATAGTGTTTTGGTATTATAACTTCACAAAAAATCAATACTTTTTCACACACACTTTTTCTTTTATATTTCCACCGAATTATTACAGTTCTTGTAAATATCGTCACCCTTGTTGTCATTGGCATTGTCATTTTTATCCCTATTATTGTTGCGTGAATCCCTACCCTGTCCAATACTCTTCCTCCCGTTGCTCTGATCTTGCACTATTTTATTAAGCTTAGATTTAGGTCTAAAATCTATGCTTTTTAACACCTTTTTGCCTTTATTTCCAATAATGGTACCTTTTTCATTGCAATCGACATTGGTAACATTGTCGAGATTGATTTGATGACTATGCTGAATGGTATTATCGATTTCATTTTCGTTTTCGACAATTTCTATTGGTGCAAGAAATGATGTTGATGGCACCGGACAATTTACAGATCTTGCAGAACGTAAGGTATTACGCCTGGATGGGGGGTCTATTACAACAACTTTGGTAGATGTACATTAACCGTCTGGTAATAATTCTTCAAACAGTCTCTGTTTAGATAAAAAAGATCATTAAGATTGCTGAATTCAATTTGTAAATCAACAAATGATTTTCTCATTATGGCAATTTTATTTAATAGTACGCCATTAGACCACTTGCGCCAATTCTGGCACAACCATTGGAGACCAATGTTTGAGTCCATTAGTTTGTCTGTAATTCTCCCCGTAACACCAGTACACACAATGTGCGATATACCACTACATCCACTGCAGGAAATATAAATGTCAAAGGTGTACCATTCCTTAGCACAAGTCATGCAAGAAGTTATTGCGATATATATTCAGAGTACTCGAAAATAAAAATAAAAGCACAGTAAATTCTACTAATAGAGAAAGTAAAATTAGGTAACGGAAAATTAATAGAAACTAGCAGAATAAAAGATAAACAACAGTTTGAGAAATAAACTAATATATCCTCTTGTAGTGTCTACAAAAGGGTATAAAAATGTTTAAAAAGTATATTTTACGATCAAACAAGACGTTAGTTTGGTAGTTCAGATTCTGATGTAATTCTGGTACCATCCTCCGAATCATTAAGAACAACAAAAACAGCAAACTGGCAAATATAAGCATATTTGAATTTATTCTCTCTGTCTGGAGTCTTACACTTATGAAGTAACTGTATCACATCCGGGGTCACATTATTGTTAAGATAAATACGTGAAGAAACTGCAATTTCTGGGAGGATAACATTAAGGATCAAGGCAGAAGCTTTTTTGAAGCACGTCATCATTTGTAGGTTTCCTTTCATACTTCAGGTAAAGGAAACAAGCAATTGGCCCCTTTTCTTTAGAGGAAACCTTTTAATCAATTCTTCCTTTGACAATGGCACATCCAAGAACGGCGGTTGGAGTACCACTAACGATAAACGTCAAGTTTTTAATATTTTAAATTTTTGTGAAAATTTAAAATTAGACGAATTCTTATATTAAAAAAAGTATCTAAACCACTAAAAGTGAACAGAATTTGTCTGGGATTTTTTGAATTTTTGTTGATTAAACAATTCATAAATTATTTGCACAATGAAAATTCTTTTTAATGTTCTAATTGCCGCAACAGGGATGTTGCTGATGGGTACTACAATGATTCGAGAAAGATCAGTTGAGGAAACAATATCATCAAACTGTAAAGGAGTCTGGAGTATTTTATGAAAAATTCATGATGATGACATCTCTGTAAGTGCATTCGTGCATCGTTGCAGAAAAAGAACAAATACAACGGAAGAATCAAAACCCATACCCTGACTGATTTTCAGGAGAATTTCTTTAAGTTTATTAACGTCTTCATTACCAAAGCAGCAGTTAGTTGGAAGATTGCGAAGAATAAGAAATTGTGCATTGTGGTTCCGTTCCAGAATGTTGATGGTTTTATTGGCCGGAAACTTAGAAGTTGATTCAATCGATTATATCCTTTTATCAAGTGCTTCCACATCTTTGATACGATTATCCAAGTTTATGAGTAAGTTCTTTAGTCACATGTGATTTTAAACTATCTTCAAGATCAGACAATTTGAGAAGAATATCGTCATGGATTTTACTGGCAAAAGCGTCAAAAAACTTCTTGGTCTGATCAGCAATCATTGCACCAATCTTACTTATTAGCGACGACGAAGTCTAAGATTTTAGACGAGTAATACCTCGTTTAAATTACCACTACCGTTACGAGCATTTATTTACAGGCGTAAATCATCAGCCACCATTACCACCGTTCACACACATGAATTATAAAGGCAGTAAATATGACAGATCGTAATTTGATAATGGCGAATGAAGAATTTGGAGTGTTTTATTTATGGTTAATTCTATTTTTTTAAAAATAAATCATAATTTAAATTCATATTCATTCTATTGCTTTATAATTTATGCTGTATTAAATTAAATGTTAATTAAAAATTCTGATTATTATTTTTTCGCGATGTAGGAATTAACGAATTTTTCAAATAGTCCTAGCAATCCGTTTGCGCCTCAGCCCGTGCAGTATTTTCGGCTATTTTTTATCCGATTCATTTAAATGTGCCAAGAGATCATCACAATTTTTTTTTGTCTGTTTTCATCAGTTGCCATTCTTTTTGAGATTCCTGGAGTGGAAGTGGATAATTCGAGGGTTTCATAAGGGAATAATTCCACATCTCCCGAAATATCTTCACATAAATCGATGTTGTCAAAGGATTTGCGTCCTAGTTCGCCCGGGCGTGCTAAACTGTCGACTAATTCCTGTGGATTGCCATTTGGCTTCTGGCCAAACATTCGTTGGAAAGCTTCCCAATATCTCCAATCCGGAGTAACTGACCCAGACATTACGTTACGTTTAAGCGTATACTATTTTTATTGGGGCTCTTATATATAAAGTTTCCACCTAGCAAGGCAGATACTTTCTCCCAGACCATTTTATGTTTCTTTTTATTTTCTTTAAACTTTACCTGAATAACAGGATCTTCTATTATATTTAAGAGCTTGTCTGTCTCTTCGTCCATAAAAGGTTTTACCTTATCTGCCATGTTGGTTTTTTTATAAAAAATATTTTTAAAAAAAATTTTTGTTTTTAAAATTATTTTAAAAACATCTGTCAACAAAAAACAACCAGAGTACATCAGCTTACGACTGTAAAAAAATTGTCGTAATGGTTACAGTTATTTTGGGGCTATTACCAGCGTTTCAATTACCCACATTTGCTGACAGCTGTAAGAATGTTGGTAATTTAAACGAGGTATAAGTAGAATCCGAGGTGCAGACTGAACAAAACCACAATGATTCCTCGTCGAGTTTTACGAATTCTAGTATGCTGATGCGGACACAAAAAATTTGAAACCATTTTTCACATGACAAACAGCAAATTCATTTGTTACTGCCCCTTTCACCACACTAACCTTGCACCACTTATTACATTTAGAATCAACATCTTTTGGCTGCGACATAACCTCAAATAGTCTTGCAAGAAAATGATCAAAAAACGGAAAAATATTTGACGAAAATTACCGACGAATAATACTAGATATGTAGCAACCAATAAGGCAGGTAAATAAAGCAAATGAAATAAATAATTAGCACATTAAACTAGGAAAACGATAAAATAAAACTTCAGTAGACTTCAGTAATACTTTTTTATATGGGTTATCATCTAGTTTGGCACACTTCTTCAAGTGAAACCATTTGATACAGTGCTCACATTGAATGACTGCCAAAATTGGAATGAATATAACATGACAAATAACTGGCACTTTATATAGTATTTTTTTTTTATTATTTATATATTTATATTTATTTTATATTCAATTATATCTACATAATTTTAACAGGTTTTCTAGCAAAGTTTACGCAATATCCTGTCCCAAACAGCTGAAGCTGGTATAAGGGATGAAGATAGTGATAAAAAAAAAGAAAATAAACTAAAATGAATTCAAGTACATAATATAAAGAAGAAAAATGTTTGCCGGAGGTTTTTTGGTACCACTCCAGTATTTGACATCAAGATGGGAATAATAATGACATCATCCCTATTCCATTGACCCTTAAGCTCTTCTCTTAGCCCCTGATACTTGGAGATTTTGGTGTTATACACACTCTGGAGGTTGTATGTATTAACTATGGCAATATCTACCAGATATATGACTTTGGTAGTCTTGCAATATACCACAATATCTGGCCGATTATTAGTGACCGATCTATTAGTCAGCAGGGTCCTATCCCATAGTATTTTAACCGCTGCGTTTCCAACAACTGCAAGAGGTGTATACGTATAGTATGGATTGACTCTCTCCTGTTGAAGGTTGTGGTATATAATTAATGCGCGATGTATAATTTTCGCTGCCATGTCATACCTGTCTTTGTAATCAGTTTGCGCCAACAAGCTGCACCCGCCAAGAATATGTTGAATTGCCTCGTGGTAGTTATTGCACTTGCGACAGTTGTCATTCTCCAGGCTGCTATCCATTAGTACATACTTTCGGTAGTTTTTGGTGGCTACTATTTGATCCTGGATTGCAATTATAAATCCTTCAGTTTCAGCGAAGAGAGTGGATACTTCTGTGTCAACATAGTCGGACGTGATCTCTTGATGGAATCGCTCATGCAGTGCTTTTCCCCTCCATTGGTTTAAGAGATCATCATTGGTTGTGATGGTCATAGTTAAAAGTTGGTTTGCTAAGTTAAGTGGTGTCATTTCCTGGTCTGCTTTTACTACCGCAAGGTGTAGAGGTGATGTGTTTGCTTTACTATAGAAGTAAGTTCCCAGCGATATAATCTGTTTAGCACGCAAATTGGCGATATGTATAATCCCTTTACCACAATACGTTCTTGGAAGCGTTTTGCGTTCTATTGAAGCTTTGAGGTGATGGTATTTGAATCTAGTTAGATTCGTCCGAATCAACCTTTGCACGGCCTCAATATCCGTTTCACTCCATTTGATTATACCAAAGGAATATGTTGAGATTGGGATACAGAAGGCGTAAATTGCTGCGACTAGATTTTTCGCATTGAGTCCGGTTTTACCATACACTTTTGAGTCTATTTCCGAACTTTGTTTTAAGAGAGGTCTTAACATCTGTATGGTTTATGTATGTCGACTATAAGATTCCCAGGTATCGATACATTTCATTTCCTTCTATGAGCGCGATGTTTTCACCAGTTTCTGTGATATATCCTTGTTGTTGGGACATTTGACCTTTGACGATGTTTTGTGTTCTACATTTATCAATTCCAAACTGCATGCAAATACGTCAGTTGAAAAGTTTGCCGTTATATCTTTTGTAGCGGCATATTCTTTGATGTCATCCATGTACAACAGGTAAGAGATCTTGTGTTTTACATCCGTACCTGATTTAATTTGGAATCCTCCCGCATTTTCATTAAGTAAGGTGGATAATGGATTCATTGCCAAAAGAAACAAAAGAGAGCTGAATGTATCCCCTCGGAAGATACCTCGGTGTATCTGAATCACATCACTGACTAACTGCTCTTTACAACTAACTGTGTATTCCACCTCTGCATTAAATTCTGTAGAAACACGATCAGTTGTGGGTGAATTTTGTATAAAGAAAGAAGTCTAGTTAGCCAATCATGTGGAACCATGTCGAATGTTTTCTTGTAATCTATAAAAGCTGTATATAGATTACGTTTATATTTCCGAGCTTGGTTCATAATGACGCGGTCTATGACTAGTTGTTCTTTGCAGCCATATGAGTCTTTCCTAGCACCCTTCTGTTCCTCGTGAGGAATGTTTTGTTCTGTGCAGTGATCGTAAACCATTCTCGATATGCATGCAGTGGTGATTTTGTAGAAGGAGTTTATGCATGTAATAGGCCTGAACTTTGCCGGATTCGTTTGTTTCTTTGGGTATTAAGTACGTAATTCCGTCACATAAATAGTTCGGCACTGTATCAGGTTTAGTGATAAAATTGTTGATATACCGTAACATGTGGTGATGTAAAGTAGACAGTTTCTTATACCATTATTGTTATTATTGTTATTATTGTTATTATTGTTATTATTATTAATATTAATATTAGTATAATTATTAATGTGTGTTAATAAATTAATGTAAGTTCATAACAACAAGAGTGTAATCCTTATACATCCTCTTAGTTCTTTGCTCATTAGTCCATTGTATCAAATACCAGTGGGCATTCTTTCATAAATTTCTTGACTTTTGTTGAGAATAAGTTAAGATTCAGGATATTTCTGGTATTCATTGGCAGCCTGTTGTAAGTTCTTGTAGCTGACGGAACCACACTGCGTCTGTGTGTAGTAGTAGACGAACGAGGTAGAATAATGTTGTATTTGTTCTTGGTATTGATGTTGCTAATTCCATAGCATGTTTTCATGTCCATGTTAGATTTAGATACCCCAATTTTAATTTTATGTATTAATTTAGCTTTTTCCAAGAATATCAGTTCATCGAGTCTTAACTGCCCTGTTAGGGCAAATACATTTACGCTAGAGGTATCCCAAGGCAGTTTGCATAGGATTTTCAAACTCTTGTTTATTATAATTTCCACATTTTTATTGATATACTCCGGACCCATAGACCAAACGGAAATAACATATCTAATATGGATGGGGTGGGTCGTTACCTTTTACCATATGCCGTCACGTACAAATAATTTTTATGCGTGCAGAAAACAAAATTGTTTGGGCTAGCAAGAGGGCTGGAGATGTGAAAATAATAATTCACACCCTCTCAGGTCACTAGCGGAATGGGTAAAAATGTTTAAATTAAAATAAAAGAGAAATATTTTTGACTAATGCCACAAAAAAAGAAAAGAGATGGCAAGATTTTTGAATAGGATAATTTTACATTGGAAACCCGCGAAACGGAATTCAATTAAAATGACAGACGGATGGACAGAAGATTCTGAAGATGGGCCCATCCGAAGCAAATTGTTCAATTGGTGTCGGCAGATGTTTTTGCCAACACCGAGGCCTTTATCATACCCAAAGGGCTATACACAACATAATACCCCTTTGTGGATCGCATCCGGCCCTAGAAATACCTGTGAAAAGTGCGATCCCCACAACCTAAAACAGAAAAAACATGGAACCTGAAAAAAAGAAAAATCCTACGACCCCATCACCCTCGGCCTCACTGCTCACTTTTTAATTTTAGCACGTCATTTCAGCCAAAATTGAACCCAAAATTCCGGCGGGGTGCACAACCCCAAAAGAAAGAAAGGACAAACGACACATAATCACGAAATAATAACAAAAGTTTATGCGCCACTTAACAATATTTATTTAAAAAAAAAATTTATTTAGCTGCCACGAAACCCTGTTGTGATGGCAACAACAAAACCAACAAAAAAAATTTAAATGTTTGAAACAAATTAAAGAAAATGAAAATGAATAAAACCAAATGAAAAGCTAATACATATATATAAAATAAAAAAAGAATTTGACAAGAAAAGTTAACCAAAAAGAAAACTATAATACTAAATATCAAAAAAAAAAATTCCTATATAATTAAATAAATTTGCATAAAAAAAAATAAGAAGAAAAAAAATTTTGAATAATAAAAAAAAAGTGACTTACAGAGGTTTCGCCAAGGCCTTAACGCAACACCAAAGTCTTTTTGAAAAAGGACCCGTTGATTTTTTTTTTCTACTTTTCAAAAAAAAACCGTTGGATCTTTCGATTTTCTTTTTTTTCTTCAAACAAAAACTTCCCCAGTTGCAATTGTAAAAAAGACACAAAAACAATGATTACAACTAACCCTATTTCTAATTTAAAAAAAAAAATTGAAAAAATTGAATAATTGTAAAGCAATTCAATTTTGCCATCCGCTATTATTCTTTTAATAAAACCCAAAATGCAGTGGTGGCAAAACCAAATTGCTCACGTTACAATATTTTATTTGCTTTACTCTTTCAATTACCGTGTTATCCAGTGATATGTTAATATTTATGTTACTTTTACTGACCTATTTGAAGATTATCTATTTGGTTTTGTTCTTATTAAGTGTCAGTTTATTTCCTATTAGCCATGCTTGGAACAGTTTGAAATCCTCATTGACAATGACCTCAAGAGCAGTAGGACATCTGTTTCTTTAGATTAGACATGTGTCATCTGTAAATATTTTGTACTTAGCACGGATGTTACTAAACTGCATGTTATGAATATATAAAAGATGGAGTGTAGGTCCAAGTACTAAACCCTGAAGAATACCAACAGTCAATATCGCATTACTACTGATTATATTATTGAATTTAGTAACAATCACCCGATTTATCAGATAATTATTTAAAAGATCCAAGGCAACACCTCTAACTCCCAACTCCTCCAGTTTAACCAATAAGATACGATGATCGACTGTGTCAAATGCCTTCTGAAGGTCAATAAATATACAACATACATAGTTGTGTGTATCCAGACTGTCAACAATTTCATTTACTAGTTCAGCAGCCACTAATTCCGTTGAACAACCCTGCTGGAAACCAAACTGGTTGCTATTTTGGAAGACATTTTAAGGTTATGTAGAAAAGATTAACTAACTAATTATAAAATTTTTAATGAAAATCTCACAAATGATATAAAATATTAAATATGTTACAAATGGAATTAATATTATAAAAGTTTTAACAAAAGATAACTTTAAAGATAGTAAAAGCATATACTATGATCAAAAGGTAAGGTCAATTTTTAATTTAAACTTCCCGCGTTAACCGAATCGGACAAATGAATTTTTTTCAAGTTGGTAGGACTGTTAGTGACATCTGTGACAAATTATATGTCAATATCATCATTAGTTATGCCCTATGGTAGGTGCTACCACTAAGTGTGTAACACATAGAAATAATAATCGGAGAAAAATTTCAAGGGTATGGTTGTGTAGGGAATCAAAAGTTATATTGATTTATGCATGTCCGTCCGTCCGTCCGTAAACAAGATAACTCAAAAACGCGTTATCCGATTTTGATGAAATTTATAATTTGAGTTGCTTATTCCTTAACTTGGTTTGGTATTGCATTTGATCCAAATCGATCCACGGGGGGCAAAGTTATAAAGGAAAAATCAGGGTGACCAGAAAGTTTTGTCGTTTTTTTGGTTATGGTTTTTCGGATGTAATTGGAAAATTTGTGACCCGATTTTGTTCAAATTAATTATGTAGGTTAACTGCATAAATAGACGATACCGAATTAATTTTCAGTCAAATCGGTCCAAGGATAGTGGAGAAAGAAATAGTTGTAGCCTAAAATAAGCTTGTTCATAAAGTTTTTCCAATGTATTTTAAAAAGTTATATACGGATTTGAATCAAATTTACGAAACGTGTTTACACTATTAGACGCCAGCCTACCTGTGAATTTGGGCCAATTTGAAAATGAAGAAGCGAAGTTATGGAGAGAAAAACCTTAAAATATTCAGTTAAGCAGAAAGTTCGTGGCGTTTTTTTTCCAATAGTTGGCTTTAGAATCGTATAACTTTAGTAGTTCTAATCCTATCAAGTTACATTATAGCGCGCTGAAAAGGTGACATCTTATAGAATACTTAGAAAAAAAAATTGTGAAATTCTGGCAGAAAAAATTAGGGTAATTGGGTTTTGAAAATGAGCCGAAATTCTGAAAAAAATTCCCTATATTAATGCTCCATGTTTGGTACTACCGTCCGTCCGTGGACAAAATAACTCAAAAACGTGTTATCCAATTTTGATGAAATTTAGAATGCTGCTTGGTTATTGCTATAGTGGTTTTGGTATTGCATTTCAGCAAAATTGACTGAGGGGCAGCGAAGTTATTAAGAAAAAACAGGGGCGACCATAAAGTTTTGTCATTTCTTTTTATATAGTTTTTCGGGTTTAATTGGAAAATTGGTAAAGCAATTTTGTTTAAATTAATTATATTGGTTGACTACATTAATAGACCATACCATTGTAAATTTCAGTGATATCGGTCTAAGGATAGTGGAGAAAGAAGTAGTCGTAGGAAGAAATAACCCTGTTCAGAAAGTTTTTTTGATGTATTTTCAGAACTAATGCACCGATTTGAATGAAATTTGCAAATTAGACTTATGCTACCAGGGTCTGAGTTACTTACAAATTAGAGAAAATTTTGAGAAGGGCAAACAAAGTTATGAAGAAAAACCTTGATATATTGTTAGTTTTCACATTTTTTTTCTCCCATTTTTACCATAGGGCATCAAAAAATCGGCTATAGGCCGATTTTAAATTACTTTATGTTTTTTAGTTTACGCTTGGTTTTGTGAACAAAGAAAAGTGAATTTGGTGACTTTTACGATGTCGAATTTTGTTGAGCAAAGAAACGCCGTCGCTGAAATGTATCGAATGTTACAAAAGGCCTTCGCTGACGAGACTATATCACAGAAAAATGTTTACAAGTGGTACAAATACTTCAAAGAAGGCAGAGAACGTGTTGATGACTTGGAACGCTCTGGACGACCATCGACGTCAATTGATGAGCAACACATCAAAAAAATCAAAGAATTGGTGCTCGAAAATCGTCGATTAACAATTCGAGACCTTGCAATTGTAACAAGGGGTTTACATATTTTGGGGTATTGTTATCGAAGAAGGCAAATCCCCTGATGACCTTTTCAGCATATCTTCTTCCTTGCGAGGAGAAGATATGAGATGGTGCAGCAAATGTGAGCAACTAAAAGGCTGCACGCCTTGCTGTGTTGCACAAACTAGCTCGCCGGTGGGGTGGGTCGCTGCTCACCACCATCTGTCATCGCGTTACACATAGTTATTTATGCGTGCATAAAAGTTTTAATGTCGTTCAGACTTTAAGAGGATAGCATAAGCTATCAAGCAAGGAGAATTCGGTTTTGCGAGAAAAAAAACCGAATAAAGGGGGGTGTTCGTTAATTCTTGGTCACCGAAACTGACCGAACTTAACGCGAAAGCCTTGCGAGGCATGTCGGGGCCGATTGGCAGAGGTGTTATTGCCAACCGGACTTTGGGGCACTTCCCTCCCGCATGGACCGACAGCAGAATGCCGGTCCCCGTATGTCCATACTCGCCCCTATAAATGAGCATGGACCCTTTATTTTTCTAACGCCACATTCGCGTCACCACATCCACATCTCTCTCTCTGCTTGAATTAAGTCTATCTTACCCCCAACATCAGGGGGGGTTCTATTCTGAAATATAAATGTTCGTTTAGGAATTTAAAGAAAAGTTACGTCATAAAAATATATATATTTGTAAGTCTAATCACTCCTTCTATAAATAACCCTATACATTTTCTCTAATACTCAATATATATATATATACGATTTTCCGGTTTTCGGATATCTTTTAAATGAATACAATTCGTTCTCTCGTTCATAAAAAAAAGAAAAGAATGCGTTTAATTGCGGACACCTCTCCACTTTGCATGCCATCAACAGAAACAATAAAAAAGGTAGCCGTGTGTGTACGTTAAGGCCGTATTCGAATTTTAGTGGCCTCTAGTTTTCCCTTTTATTGTTTAGTTTTTCTTCTCTTCCCTTATTTTCTTTTTTTTTTTTTTCAATCTGTTTTTATACTTGTACAAGAATATTTATATTTGTCTTCAGTATATTAAATTTAAATCTAATATTGTCTTGATAGATTTTATATATTTCTGTGAGGAAAAAAAAATTTATTTATAAAAATTTTTATCTTCTAATTTTAGTTAAATTAAATAGTATAAAATTTAATAATAAAAGAAAATTTAATAGTCGAAATGTTAATTTTAAATCGTTATTTGAAGAGAAAAAAAAAATTTTCTTTTACTAGTATTTACTCCTTTCTGCTCGTATAGCTAATTACTTTGGGATTTTATGTATTTATATATATATATATATATATATACTTTATTTTTTTCTAATTCTCCTTTCAATAACTCATGTTAATTAAATTTTGTTCAATAATAAGAAAAGAACCTTTTTTTTGTTGTGAAGTTCAAACGACGATCGATTTTCATTATTCAGGTACAATTTCCGTAGAGTCGAAGCAAAATTTTGATGATTTTATTATTATTTCGCCTGCGTTGATGACAAATTTTGATGAACTAAATACAATTTCTGCAGAGCTGAAGCAAAATTTTGATGACTTTATTATTATTTCGCCTGCGTTGATGACAAATTTTGATGAACTAAATACAATTTCTGCAGAGCTGAAGCAAAATTTTGATGATTTTATTATTATTTCGCCTGCGTTGATGACAAATTTTGATGATCGAAATGTATATTATCGTGTCACGTCAATTTTTTTGTTTGTTTTTGAGCCAACGAATTGACTCCTGCTGCATGATTGGACAGCAAGCAAAAGTTCTCTTCTTTTTCTTAGCTTAAAAAAATTTAATTACAATTATAATTTAACAATTACCAAAAGATATTTTAATTCCAATTCAAAAAAAAAAATATCGATTTTAATGAAAAAATTTTATTGTTGTTTCATGAGGCCCAAAAAAAATGGATGCCGGATGACTTGAAACCAGAAATGCAAAATTACATTTAGTCAGGTTTTTTTTTTTTTTTCTTCTCGTTTTTATTCTTCTTTTCTTTTCTTTTCGATAACACTACAAAAGAACATCACCCATCTAAATAAAATACACTCTTTTACGTTGGCTTTAAAATTTTTATAATAACTTTTCCTTTTTTTTTTCTTTTCCGTGACCATACTCTGTGAAACTTCTAACCAGACTTGCTTCGACCAAAAAAAAAAAAAATTCATTCTCAACCCAACGCAACAAAGTAAGGTATCTCTATCTCTTTCTTCCTACTTGTTCGTCGAAGCTTTCAAATAATCGGACCATATTTGGGCTAACGGATTGAAAGCATTTTTCATATCAAAATTTTGGCGCATGTTTTGTAAACCGGTTTATTTTTTTCCTCTTATTGTCCCTTTCTTTAAAGAGAATCTCTGAAATTTTTCTCGTTTGTAACCCAACGGAAATAGATGGCTCCAACTATCACTAAGATCACTTGAAATGGTTTTAAAATTTGATTGCGATAGATGGCCATCCTGGTGGGGAGAAGAAAAGCTTTTGAAATTTAAATTTCGCCGTGTAGGCTGTAAGAAGGTTTCACGTAGAAACTCCAAACTGTTGACTGTCAAAAAAAAAAAAAAAAATCTGATCCATCAACAGTTTTTTTGTTCCCACGCGTTACACAATATCAATTAGATCAGTGCAAGCAATTTTGAAGGATCATTTGTGCCTCAGAAGAGTCAAATCGCGTTTGGTGTCAAAATTTCTCAATTTTGAAAAGATCAAACGTGAATCGCTACGCGCATTGAAGACTATACCTGAGGACGACTTTTTAGCATACTTCAAAGATTGGAAAAAACGTTGGCATAAGTGTATTGTAGCTGGGGGGGGGGGGGGGTGAGGAGCGTATTCACTGTCGTCTGAATACAACATTTTAATCTAGTTCGCATTCACTGACATCTAAATATAATATTAGAATCTAGTTATCTTTCACATAATGTTTTTTTCTATATAATCATGTAATAATATTTCAATAAATTAGAATTGTTTTAACTCAGAACCGATTACATCGTTTACTTTCGTGCTCCCACAAAGAAATTTATTTCAACTCATTCCGAGTTCAGCCTCACCTGACCTCTCATAGGGGGATTTTTTTGAGGGGGACGAAATCGATTTGGAAGAATAAATAAAAATTTTTAATTTTACAACAAAATTCACCTTACTCTTTGAACACAGTGGTAATTTAATTATTTAATTTACACAGGAAAGAAAAAAGTTACTTCATGTGGGACTGTGAGATTTGACGTTTTTTTTTAATTGTATGCTAAAATTATTTTCTTTGTCTATTTATTTACATTTCACCGCCACTGCACATATTTGATTTTCATTTCTTCAATATTTGGAAACTTACTGCCAACGTATAATACCCGCATTGCGGGTTGGCCCTTATCGAAAGTAAAAACTTTGACATAAAACTCAACTTCGACTTGCATGAATTTTTCGATTCTGTTTCCGCCGTTAGTTGTCAAATAAATTCTATTGATTGTCTAAATAAGAAAAATCGAATATTTGTCATTAAATATATTTCCTTTTTACGAGTGTAAATTAAAATAATGGATAATGTTCTTCGTAAGTTAAATATTATTTTGTTAGAAAAATAAGTTTACAAATCAAAATGATAAAATCTTTATTGTTTTGTTCGTTTTCCCCAGAAGACAATACCAGTTGGCGAGGATGTTCGATGAATGAAATCTATCGGAATTTAAATGAATGGGAATTAAAACAGGTGCCAGAAGTTTTTCCATCTGAATCGCATACAGTTTTATATAAATTTCCAATACAAAATTCGAATGAACCTCCTCGCCCGTTTAGAGGTTACCATAAATGGGATTCATTTTATGTTCGACTTCCGTTTTCATCGAAAAGTCAATATCCTGTGACACAAGTGAATTATTGAAAAACTTTTTTTTCCTATAAATATAAGATCATTTACTATTTTCCCAAAAATTTATTATATTCTTAGCTTGACGGAAGTGTATGCATTGAAAGTCGTTGGGAACTTATACAAAAAGCACTTCTTCGACCAATCAATAATAGTCGTGAATTGGAAAATGCGATATTATCATATAATTCAAAATATGATAAACTTTGGAAGTTTCGTTCGTTGCACAAACTATTTGATGAGGTATAAAAAAAAAACATATACTACTGTGTTCAAAAAGTAAGGTGAATTTTTAATTTAAACTTCCCGCGCTAACCGAATCGGACAAATGAATTTTTTTTCTAGTTGGTAGGACTGTTAGTGACATCTGTGACAAATTACATGTCAATATCATCATTAGTTTTTAGTTTACGCTTGGTTTTGTGAATAAAGAAAAGTGAATTTGGCGATTTTTACGATGTCGAATTTTGTTGAGCAAAGAAACGCCTCCGCTGAAACGTATCGAATGTTACAAAAGGCCTTCGGTGACGAGACTATGTCACAGAAAAATGTTTACAAGTGGTGCAAAGACTTCAAAGAAGGCAGAGAACATGTTGATGGCTTGGAACGCTCTGGACGACCGTCGACGTCAATTGATGAGCAACACATCAAGAAAATCAAAGAATTGGTGCTTGAAAATCGTCGATTAACAATTCGAGACCTTGCCGACATGCTTGCAATATCAATTGGATCAGTGCAAGCAATTTTGAAGGATCATTTGTGCGTCAGAAGAGTCAAATCGCGTTTGGTGCCAAAATTTCTCAATTTTGCACTGATTCTTCGTGAGTTTTTCGCAAAACCTCCACTCATGTCGCTCCACAACCACCATATTCGCCTGATTTAGCACCGTGTGACTTCTGGCTGTTCCCAAAATTGAAGAGACCACTACGGGGAAATCGTTTTAAGTCGATTGAAGAGATTAAACGTGAATCGTGACGCGCATTGAAGGCTATACCTGAGGACGACTTTTTAGCATGCTTCAAAGATTGGAAAAAATGTTGGCATAAGTGTATTGTAGCTGGGTGGGATTTATTTGAGGGGGACGAAATCGATTTGGAAAAAAAATAAAAATTATTAATTTTACAACAAAATTCACCTTACTTTTTGAACACATATATATTTAAATTATTTAAATAAAAAACCAAAAAAAAAAAAAATAGGACCTAAGCGAAGAAGAATCGGATTTATTCTTTAGCGATTTACTACCGAAAATCATTAGATTAGCATTAAGATTGCCAGAATTGATAACAACAGGAATTCCATTATTAAAACAGGGACAGAATCGGTTGGTATAAAAAAAAGAAGAAAAAAGCGAAAATCCTATTAAAAAATTCCATACTTTTTTAGGTCAATAAGTTTAACTCAGGAACAAGTTGCCAGCCTCTTAGCCAATGCATTTTTATGTACATATCCAAGAAGGAATACTATGAAAAGGAAATCTGAATATAGTACATTTCCAGATATTAATTTTAATCGGTTTGTTCTTAACTTAATACTGAGTGTATCAAGAAGTTCTTAGCCTAAAAACAAATGCCTTTATCACAGCACGTTTATGCGTGAACTAAACCAATTCGGTTTGATTTAGTTCGTACGCAAATATAACCAACTTAAAGATGCAAACTGCTTGGGCCTTCATTTATGCGTAGACTAAAATGGTTCAATCGTACTGATTTGGTATTTAGTATGTTTGTATTTGAAATTCAAGCCTATGTGTCATCTCACGCAGGTACTAGCTATTTTGTTCTATATCATGGAAAGCACTGACAATCATTGATCAAAAAATACAAGATAAAGCATTGCGCATACTGTTTTTTCGTAACGTATTAGGAGCATTTTGGTCAGTCATGATTCTTGTTCTTTTTTCAGCGGTAGCATACTGGAAAACAAATAGTAATGGTTTTCATTTTGTTCCAACTGAAAAAAGATTCGCAATTAAACTTCGCAAGCTCCTTTAAAATGTTAATTTGAAATGTATTTTTGATTAATTATGAGCAAATGCTAATTTAGCTTCTGCATCTGTAAATGTTGATGTAATGTACTCAAAATACATTCAAATAAGATGCTCACAAGGTCAGCTAGCAAGTTCACTGTCACTCTTCAATATCCTGAAACGATATCATGGACTTTTCCCACCATTTATTCATTTGAGGGCTGTTTCTTTTCATTATTATAAACGCTTCTACAACCAACTTTAAAGAGAGTAACCCATTTTTTTTTTTTAACAATTGAAAACAAAGCTTCTTATAAAATGGTGACACTCGCTCCGGCGTATACATATTTTCCAATTATAATTCAGAAAGCAATCAAAAATTCTAGTGGACGCCATGTAAATCGGTAAATCACAAAAAGGCCAAATATTTTACATAGTAAATAATTTTTGAAGTGAAAAACTTCTATGGGGTCGAATAGCAAAAATTATGTCACGATTTTCTATGACGAAACGTTACATTGCAAAAAATCTCATTATATGGTATGGACGTCGTATACCGACGTGCAGAAATATTGAATTTTGCATCACCGGTGAAATTTTTGATTTTTGGAATAAAAATGGGTTTCGTGAAGGTTGTTAAGAACAAGCAATACTTTAAACGTTATCAAGTTAAGTTTAAGAGGCGTCGTGAAGGTAAAACTAATTATTATGCAAGAAAACGTCTCATCTTTCAAGATAAGAACAAGTACAATACCCCAAAATATCGTTTGATTGTCCGCCTTAGCAACAGGGACATTACTTGTCAAATTGCATATTCCAGAATTGAGGGTGATCGTAGTATTGTATGTGCCGCTTATTCCCATAAATTACCAAAATATGGAATCAAGGTTGGTTTAACCAATTACGCTGCAGCCTACTGCACTGCACTGGTTTGTTAGTAGCTCGTCGTATTCTTCGTAAATTGGGATTGGATACACTTTATACTGGTTGTACTGAAGTAACTGGAGAAGAATTTTGTGTTGAACCAGCTGATAAGGGACCAGGAGCAATCCGTTGCTATTTGGATGTCGGTTTAAGCCGTACCACAATTGGTGCTTGTGTTTTTGGTGCCATGAAAGGATCAGTCGATGGTGGTCTTAATATTCCACATTCAGTTAAACGTTTCCCCGGTTATTCGGCTGAAACAAAAAGTTTCAATGCTGATGTACATCGTGCTCATATCTTTGGTCAACATTTTGCCGATTATATGCGTACCTTGGAGGAAGAAGATGAAGCGTTCAAGAGACAATTTAGCAAATATATCAATTTGGGCAAAAGGCACATTCTTCCATTCGTGCTGATCCAACATACAAGAAGATTGATAAGAGCGGTGTTATTAAGAAGAGATGGCACATTAAGAAGTTGACACTTGAACAACGTCAAAAGAAGGTGGCTGATCGTAAAGCGGCTTATATCGCCAAACTTAAAGCTGAATCTGAAGCTTAAATGAAAATGCTAATTGACTTGGAAAATAACATCCTGGTTTTTTTTAAATCTAAGAAAGTACATTTTAATTAGCGTTGAAATATTATTTTGTAATAAAATATCAATTCATTATGAACACGATTATTTTGGAAGTTATAATGGCGATTATTTCCGTCGAAACACATTTCAGCTACGCATGAACAACAAACCCACAGAAATCACTACAAACTCAGGAACTACTCTCGATGGAGTCTTCACAAGATATCTAGATAACTTTCAATCAAAAATTTTCACTACAAACCTATTCTGTCATTATATCAGTCCACACAAATGGAAACATAAAAAACTAGATGATGATCTGATATAAATGTTGCTTTTCTTTCGTATTATGTCGACAGAAAAGTTACTGTATGCTTTACAAAAGGCACCTTCAAAACTTACACTCGCAAAACATATATATCCTATTTCAGTTACCACAAACCCATTGTATCTTTACATAAGCCGCCGATAATAAAAACAGATTAATATTCAAATACTGCAATCATCAAAAAAAAAGCTTCCGTTTCACTTTTAGAGTGTGGTCAAAAGGACACTTCATTGCTATTGCTTAGTGAATTGTACAATGTTACTCCGCGCGATCATAATCACTTCCATTTACGGTGTCCGTTGTTGTGATCTATAATATCTTCTAATTAGACAAGTCTTTGTTCCATAACACCAGACACAACAGCCTTGGGTAGACTCGAATTATTGTTTTTGGCTTTGATCTTGATTTTTTACCAAATATTCTCAGTTAAATTTGTCATTGAAGGGAAGGACTCCAACCCCAACAGAGATGCTGTCGTTTTATTAATGACTGTTTCCAATCTTGAAAGGGGCAGGGTGCGTAACAAGTACTGAATGTGCCAGTTGATTTTTGTATTACAATTGGAAAAGGTGTAATATATCTGGCGAGAACTTTTTGATATACCTTCTATTCATTAGCGCATCCGAATTCATAGGAATATAATATTTTGTAGGCTTTTCCAAACAACTGGGCAACAAATTATTGAGAAAATCAAATGTATATGTCATTACTTTAGACGTGTATGTAATAATGGTAAGTAAACATTTTCTTTTAGAATATCTATTATTGATTTATTAATAAAACACTTTATAATAACATTGCAGTTCCCATTGGAGTTATTACATTTACGAGAAGATCTTTTTCTGATGTTGAACTACCGAATTGGGATGAATGTAATGCACCACTCGGTCGTACACCACTTCATATCACATCGATTGGAACAATTGAAGATCAAGGAAACGGATTACTTCAAGTTGATTTTGCTAATAAATTTTTAGGTGGCGGTGTATTAGGTAGCGGTTGTGTACAAGAAGAAATTCGTTTTGTTATATGCCCAGAACTTATTGTTAGTAAACTATTCACCGAAGCTCTTAAACCTTCTGAAGCTTTATTAATGACAGGCTGTGAACGATATAGTAAATATACAGGATATGCTTCAACATTTACATGGGATGGTAATTATATAGATGAACATACACCATTCGATGAAAGCCGTCGACGACAATGTTCAATTGTTGCAATAGATGCATTATATTTTGTAAATGCAAAAGATCAATATCGTGAAAAATATATGTTACGTGAACTTAATAAAGCTTATATTGGTTTTTATCATTCATTAAGTACACCGGCATCAGGTGTAGCATCAGGTAATTGGGGTTGTGGTGCATTCGGTGGTGAAGCAACTTTAAAAGCTCTACTTCAATTGATGGCATGCACAATCACGAAACGTCCATTAGTATATTTTACATTTGGAAATCAAGAATTACGTGATGCAATACATCGGATGCATACATTTTTTATCGAAAATAATATTACAGTAAAACAATTATGGAGTTATCTTAAACAATATCAAACGAATAAATTATTACCCGAGAATTTGTATAGTTTTATATGTCAGATACATTCTGATCGGCAAAAAACTACACCATCAACGGTAAGGAGGCATAATATATATTCTTTGTTTTATTGTATTTCATAAAAATCAATCAAATAATTTTAGAGCAGTCATTGGACCACAAGAAATCAATTGCCAATTGAAAATCAAATTTCAAAAAATAAATTCAAATCAAAAAAAGAATTTGAAAGTATTGAAGAACTTGTAAATTCGGTTTTGGATGATGATAGTCCAGCTAGAGAGACGTCGTCTACGTTAACAAAAAGTCCAGATATATTTGCAACCAGCTCCTCATCAAGTCCAGAAATACTTGAAAACTATTTAATGATTAATGACAATCAAAAGGATTGTCAACAACAAAAGGAATTACTAGCAAATAAGGAAACTAATGTTAAGGTAAAAACGCGTCAACGTTCACTTCTAGAAATGCCTTATATATTTTATTGTAAAGGGTCACCATCAAAACGACACTGTATAAAAGAGCCGCCGCACGGAACGAGTATACAAAAAAATGGATTCGAATAAATGTTCCCAATAGAAATCACACAACTTTTTTTTTGTACTCGACAAAATCATTAAAATTAAAACAAATCAAATTCGATTATTTAATTCTAGACTTTAATTTTATTAGCCTATGATAGGTACGCCTCTGGTAGTGCCTATATATTAATTTTGTAACGCTTACCACACGACTCTATTGGACTTATTTCAAGACATATTTTGAGTCAGACTGACAAAAAGTCTAATAGAGACTCGAAAATTTGGACTTTTTTGTCAGTCCGACTGAAAATATGTCTTGAAATAAGTCCAATGGAGTCGTGGGGTTAGAGAGAACGGTTTTAAGACTGCAGATGTTGTAGAGAATCAAATATATAAGGTGTCCCAATTAGAGGTGCAAATTTAATGAGCGTTACTTGAAATATGTGTATATCTCGGGTATTCAGCATCCTATAGATACGATCCATACCTCATTCGACGGGGGATTTAATAAGGAATTAAATGCCATTCGACATTTTTAAAAATATTCCTTTTTAGGACAGGAAATTCAAAAATTCTCTTGTATGAAGGTATACGTATATGTCAGGTATTCTGGGTCCTACAGGTATGAATTATACCTCATTCGATAGGGAATTTAATAATTAATTAGGTAAAGAATACTCCGAAAAAAACGCACGATTTGAATTTTGTGAAATTGTCTTCTTAAAAACAGTAGGCGCTCGAAACTTGACAAACTGTCAATAGTAATGCCGTTCCTTCGTCCAGAGTTTCATGACTATTAACCGCAACAATGGTAGATGACAGATGTGAAGATTTCAGTACTGTAAACTTAATAAAACGAAAATAGTGAGAAGTTTAAATTTGCACCTGTAATTGGTACACCTTATATATTAATTTATGCATATCCGTCCATCCGTTTGTCTACCTCTACCTACATACCTAACCCTGGAGGCAATCTCGACGGACGCGACGGACGCAATGAACGCGTGAATTGTCAAAAACGTTAGTGACGGTATAAATATTTTTGTGTAGGCAAACTCGACGCCGTCGATGAAATTTGTAATTTTTATTATTATGTGATATAAACTTAGTGTTATAAATTAAAATAGTTTTTTAAGTAGTGCAAATTAATAAAAAAAAACTAAAATACCGTTTTTAAATGGAATTTTCACAAAGTAATTCCCACACAAAAATTTTAAAATGACATTTGAACGCGTCCGTCACGTAAATGTTGAACACGAATCAACTTTACAACGTCTTAACCGTCGCGTCCGTCACGTCTACGTCGAGATTGCCACCTCCCATACATTTCATATGAAATTAACTTTTATTTGACACTTCACGCGTCCGTCGCGTTCATTGCGTCGTTCGCGTCCGTCGAGATTGCCTCCAGGGTTACACTCAAAAGCATATCGCTAAATTTTAATGAAATTTGGAATATATTGGATGTCCCAATTAGAGTACCGGATTTATGCCGAAGTATTTGTATACCTAAGGTATTCATGATTCTACAGATATGATCCGTTTTCATAAATATTCCTTTTGGGGGCCAGGAAATTCGAAAATTCATGTGTATGAAATACACGTATATCTCGAGTATTCTGGCTAATACAGGTATCGGTTAAATAAAGAGTGCTTTACAAGAAATGGATGTTTTGAATTTCGTGCCACTCGAAACAGATGCAACTCTAAGTAATATTGTTGTTCCTTTGTGTTAACATTTCATGACGAATAATCGTAATGTGTCTAATTTAATTTAATAATAACACCCCAAATCGAACCTAAATGTGGATTAAATTCCATAATAAAGTCATTCGTTATTAGGAATTATATAAAAGTTTTCTCAATTCAATCTTACTGAGGCAAAAGTCAAAAACTTGTGCATTGGCATTTACCACACACAACATTCGGGATTTTAAACACGACCACGGATCTCCGTTAAAAATTTGATGAACGAACGCTACATCTGCCACTTCTCGTTCCTTTTCCAAGGAATGCAAACTTAACAACTTCAGCCTATCATTGTAAGGTGGCAACAATAAAGGATCATTCCATGGTAGGTTACGCAAAGCAAAACTTAAAAACCTACGTTGGATGGATTCAAGTCTGTTGATATGAACCCTGTGGTGCGGGGACCACACCTGACTCGCATATTCCATAATTGGTCTTACGAAAGCGATATAAAGTGATTTAGGGAGATACGTGCCAGAATACTCCGTGGACCAACGCCCAGAGTCGAATTGGCTTTATGGACCAAGGATTCAAAGTGAAGTTTAAAGTAAAGCTCACTTCCGCAAGTAACTCCTAAGTCCGTAATACAACTAACTCTATGTAGAGGAACGTTGTCAATAAAATAATTGCAGTAAGAGTTATCACGTTGACGAGAAAAACTGATAATACTATACTTGTCCGTGTCGAGTTTCAGGTTATTTTTACGACACCACGTAACAAAATTAGTAAAGTCTTCCTGAATGGAATCGAACGACTGGGTCACCTCTACGTACAATTTCATATCGTCAGCGTACACATAGTTGGAAATCTTCGAGAATTTGCAGCTCCTGTCATCATTGATAGTTAATATAAACAGAAGGGGTCCTAAATGACTACCCTTAGGGATACTAGTTGTCGCCAAAAAGGGAATAGATTTAGCAGGCCGAAACAAGACCTTCTACCGTTAAAGGTATGAACGGATCCATTTCTCGATAAAGTCTGGAGGTATATAGCCAGTCCAATGAAATGAGAATGTTGTGCTATTTAAATTTGGTACTCTTATTGGAACATCCTTTAGAGTGATAATTCCTTAACTCGATTTAGTATTGCATTTCAGCAGAATCGGCCTTTATATGGCGGGATTCAGGTTGGCCACGAAGTTTTGTCGTTTTTTTTTCGTTTTTCGGATGTTATTAGAAAATAAATCCATCGATAGTATATAAATTTTGCTTTATCCAGCAGAATCAGCAAATCTATACCTTTTCAACATAAAATTGGGACTAAACAGGTATGAATCGCTGTATATGAGCGATATATCTGGCATATTTAACAACTGTCTGGTTTCTTTCAATTATAATAGTTTCTAAACGTTTTAGACGATACTCGGTTTCAATTATATTAGCCATGTCTTCGCCGGATAGGACACATGGCTAAATCCCCTTTAACGTCAACTTTTAGGCTTGATCAGGTCTGTTCAATACCATTAAACATTGGGCTGTACACCAGCTTTTACCATATTTCTGGTATGCCAATAAAATTGGTTGCTAAAAAGCTAGTATAGACCACGCTGGTATTTCTGGTAAGCCAGCTGGTATACCAGAAATAAAAGTTAACGCAGCCCCTGTGTAGTAGTCGATGACCGACAAATTCATTTTCTTAGAAAACTTCTTCGATTAAAGCGTGACAACGTGCATTATCAGTCACCAATATAATTTTTGACTGATACATGTTTTCAATATTCCGAAGGCAACATCGTACAAACACTTTAGCTTCTGGTTTCTTGGACCTCTTCTGATTTTATAGTAAATCAACCCCAATATTCCCGATGTATCCAAAGACATAAATGTTTGCTCGTTTGTTGCCGGCAGAAATATATGTGCAACGGCTCCCTTTCTTGGACCGCCCCTTTCTTTAAATAATGAGAATATTTTCGATTTGGTATTCTAAAAAGTTGTTGAGCATAATTGCGCCTTTTGGTTTTTTTTCCTCACAATTTGCTGCTTCAGGCTCTTTATGAATATCTTTCAATGTAAACAACATACCATCCAAGTGTATCCGCAAATATTCCATAGAAACAACAATCTGATGATTTTCTTAAAATTTTTGTTTTACGTAGCTCGTAGCTCTTTTAGTTAAGTTATTTCTGGGTTTTCTTCAACATATTATTCCATAAAGTCACGGTGTTCAGTTGGAATTTTGGATCTTCTTTTCCCAGCACGTTGTTTTTCATTTTCTTATTGATTGACCCATCGATAAGCGGTGGATTTTTTCTTTCCTAATGTATTTGGAAGCACTCTCCAGTCCCCGTTATTGTTGTACAATGCACAAAGTTGCCTTTTAATATTGTCAGCTTGTGGTTTTTTTTTATGTATGTATGTATGCCATTTCTTATTCAAAAGCGAGCGTACAGTATAGATAAAATTTAGAAAAAGAAATTAATGTGGAATTCCGTGTAATTGGTTATTCCCATTTTGAAATTGTTTAGTCTCGATTTTTAGTTGAAAAGTTATAGATTTATTTAATTAGAAAATGCATAAAGGATAACTGTTGCTGTGAATCAATTCATGTTGTTGGCTCGTTTGAGAGCTCTCCATTGAATTACTTTAAATAAATTAATAAATACAAAACATAATTTTGAAATAGTTCCCGGCTTAAATTATTGGATTTTCACTTCAAATCATAATCCTAATATATAAAAGCGATAAGTTCTCCGCCTCCTCACCACTATAAAACTTAGAAAGGGCTCAATCGATTTCAACCAAATTTGGTATATGCATATATACCGATCCAACTTTTTTTTTTCTTTTTGATCTAACAGATATGCTTAGTACAAGCAATGCAAGATATCATTCACTTTCGAATAAAGGCTAATCTCCACACAGCCGACATCTTATTCCGACGAGAAAAATCAGAAAACTAGAAAGAGATGGACTTTTGCAATTTTCGCTTGGATTGATCGAATAAAAACATCAGAGTCTCCCCATCAAAATTTATAATTTTATGGAAAATTTGGTAGTGTGCGACGGTATCGTGTGTAATTATTGTGAGAGTATGCAAACGCAGATGAAAAGCCCTAAATCAGATAAAGAAGTTCATCTGTTTTTGAGGGGAATCATCTGGCAGATGAAGAATCGGATGGGGAAATGAGAACTGCAGAAGACGACAAAATTAGTAGGATGATTGTTTTTCCCTTTCTGTTTAACCAAACTTTGCATAAATGTATCCCATACTTTCATCAGAATATGATGTCGGCTGTGTGGAGATTGGCCTTTAAACGAGTCGAAAGTATATGCTATTATCAATAGTGTCGGAAGGGATGGTCGATCTGAAAAATATTAGTACGGCAGGGAGGGAGGTAGAAAGAATGATATTCCTACAGCATGGTATTAAGTCTTTCTATCTCGTTTTCATATCGTTGGACAAAATGAACAAAAATAAAACCAAAATATTTAAATTGGGTAATTTTCCTATAAGTAAAAAATTCTTAAAACTAAAATTTTTATTAAAGAACACAGTATTTATCGAAATTATAAAATTTATTTTGATTTGAGTATTTCATCACGAAACAGATTCTCCAATTGATTAATAAGACCAACAGCGCGAATATTTTCCCGCATCAACGCGAATTGTTCCAAACTTTCCAAATGGGTCAATGCATCTTTGTAGGTACGCAACTCTATAACAGGTTCATTGCAAACTAACAATTGATCGGTGCTACTGTTTCCATCACTCGTAATCGTACATTCAACTTTGGGCTTTATCGGCACTACCGTGGATGACGACAACGTTGGCAAGTCATTACTTTCCGTTAAGTACGTTTCCGACAATATATTAATATATTGCATTTGTTCATCGGTTAAATCAGATTGTGGAATAGAACGTTCTGACGTTTGTGGAACGTTCTCTGAGCTCTTATAAATTGTTGGAACAGCTAAAGAAAACATATTTATGGGTAAAACAACAGATTTTCAAAATTTCAAATACAAACCTCCAAAATTCAAAATATTTCGCAATGGCAAATTCAATAATTCAGCTTTTAGATCCCTTTTAAAACATTCCTTTTCAAAATGAACTGAACATATTGCCATGCTGGGGCAATAGTCTTTTGAAGTCCTACAAAATTTCAACCATTTTTTCCTTGTTGTTTCGTCTTTAGGAAATCGATGATATGAGATGTCCAATTCTTTAAATTTTTTTCTCGTATTCGAGCAATTCGAAACACTACAATATCTATTAACCATTTTTTTTTTTCTTTAATTGAATCACACAAAACTCACAATTTTCGTTTAAAAAGAATCACAAATCAAGTAAAACAATTTTAGTTTATTTGACAGCTGGAATGCGGTGCGTCAATGACGTTAACATAACATACATGTCTAAATCAAAGCGTTTTAACTATGGGTGATGTTTATTCCGCAATATATTCGTACACACTTTTGAAAATGGTTAATAGAAATTGTAGTGGTCTAGTCAAAACGTTTTGCATCTAAATAATGTGGACCTACTGTTGCTTTTTTACGTTATTTTGAAAAAATTTGAAATACAATTTTTTTTCACTCAACTCCTTCCAATTGAAATATGGCAATGCCTCATCGTTTGTTCCATTTTCCAGACAGTATTTGTATGACATTTCGCTTTCCAATCTTATTATTTACGATTTGTTTTCGAGATTAAAGAAAACAGAGTTAAGTTAAACTAAAAAGAAAATATATAATAACAAAAATAAACGCGATTCCGGACAATAAAAACTAAGCAAATTTAATTTGTAATTGTTAAAAATAGTTTGTGAACCTTTCAAATAAGTAAGCGACATCATTCTTTTCGTTGATTTATTTACTTTAATTTACTTTTACAGAGGAACTTCGCCCAAAAAATGGCAGTGGAATTATTAGAAACGGAAAACATTTCATTTGCTAATATAAAAACTGACTTATTCGACGGCGAAGAAGGTGAATTATCTGAATTTATTATAACTGAAATTAAGGAAGAACCCGAATTAATTATAGAGGATGAAATCGAAAATGAAAAAATTTGTAAATTTTTAAATGAAAACGATCGAACTGAAGAAGATCGAATGAATTTGGTTTGGTATAGTTGTGCAGTTTGCGAAGAACGTTTCTTAAGTATTGAAGATTTATCATTGCACAACGAAAGTCACATAAAATCTGAAGAAGAAATTTCAACTAGCATTTTAAATATCAGTAAGATACATTTTGAAAACGATCACAACTATGCGCAGTCCAACACTCAAGAGAAACGATTTAATTGTGATCATTGCGATCGATCATATCTCAACAAAAACATGTTAATAAAACATAATCTAAGGAATGTATGTGGACGACGACCTTCCAAATTCCTTGATTGTAGTAAATCCTTTGATCACAATGATCAAATTCTTGTTCATTCGAAATCGCATGTTCAATTGAAACCATATAAATGCGATTTTTGCGGTCGTTCATATGCTTTGAAGAATAGTTTATTAAGACATTGTGATAAAATACATCACAATTGTGGTAAAAGTAATGAAACATTTGAAGAGAAACCATTTGAATGCGATCTTTGCGATCATTCATTTCGTCTAAAAAGTCACTTAGTAAACCATCGTCGAATCCATAATGGTGGACAGCTTTACAAATGTCATTATTGTGATAAATCATTTACACGCCGTCATTCGGCTGAAAGGCATATAAACAGATTTCATACTAAAGAAAAACCTTTTAAATGCGATCGTTGCGATTCTTCGTATATTGAGGAAAAAAGGCTAGTAATACATTATCGAAAACATACTGGAGAACGATCTTACAAATGCCAGCATTGTGATGAAGCATTTGTATACAATCATACTTTCCGAAGACATATGACGATTGATCCGGTTTGTACGAAACCATTTAAACGCAATCGTTATGAAAGTTCATATTATGTGGAGAGCAGTCTAGCAAGACATTACCTAGCCCATACCGGTGGAGAGTCTTTCCAATGTAATCATTGTGATAAATCATTTAAACAAAAGAAACGCCTTCAAAGTCATATAAAAAGAACTCATAATATTGAAAAACTTGAAAATTAATTTAAATGCGATCATTGTAAGTAGTAAGGCATTACCTATCGCATACCAATGAACGGCCATAAAATTGACCAAATTGTTTTAAAATAGTTTAAAAGTAATACTCTTCGAGGATATTTAATAATGCAATATTAAATTATCCAACAATAAATTCCTGAATAAATGACGCTTGTTTATTGTATTATTTTAATTTTTTTCTAATTTTAAAGTTTTGTGAGTTACTATGTTTAATAATTTGAACTCAATTTTATATTTCTATTAAGGGCCCCATAGACGACCAACATTGTTTTCAACCTTGTTGTCAACCTGGTTGTCAGGTTTTGCCACAGACGAAACGAAATATTGACAACCAAGATGTCAACATCACTTTCGAGATATTGTCATTGGCTTTTGATGCTTATTTTTGACAATAAAATCACAGCGCACAATTCAATTTACAACTGATGTTGACAACCATGTTGTCAACTTCTTTACAGACGATATAACATGATCGCAACATCAGACTCCGTCCACCGAATATCCGATGTTTTCCAAATTTTTACAAAACATCCATCATTGTTGACAACATTGAAATACCAACCACCAACATGCCCACAGACGTCCAACATCGACACCAACATGGCAAGTTGACAACCAGGTTGACAACAATGTTGGTGGTTTATGGGGCCCTTTAATCAATCAATATTCTTATGTGCAGTTTGCTTTCTCCACAATATAATATCAAAACATATAGTAACGTAAAATTGGCCTATAACCGATTTTTTGATGCTCTATAGTAGAAATGGGTCTCGTAGTTAACAAATCCATAGTTCAATGAATTAGGTCTGCGAAAGAAGCATCAAAACTACTAATATTTCTAGGTTTTTTCTCCATAAATCCGCTCTAATTTATAGGTAGGATGGGGCCTAATAGGATTAACACCTTTTCCAAATATTATTGAAATTGGTATATTAGTTTTTAAAATCTTTATTTCTTTCACAACCATCCTTGGATCGATTTCACTGAAATTTAACATGGTATCGCCTATTTATGTAGTCAACCCATGTAAATAGTTTAAACAAAACTGTTCCACAAATTTTCAAAGCTAGACTTCCATTAAATTTGATTTTCGATAAATCGACTGTTTCTTGAGTTGCATGGCACGCTGCGCCGTCTTATTGAAACCACCAATCGTCGACATTAATATCGTCTAAATAAGTTGTATAAGTTTCTTGTACCTTAAAAGGCTTCAGTGTTAAATCCTTTCTCCACTTACCTTGGACTGATTTGACTGAAATCTAACATGGTATCCTCTATTTGTGTAGTTAACCTATATAATTAAAATTAATTTAATTAAAATTGATTCACAAATTTTCAAATTAAATTCGAAAATCCGTAAACAAAAAAAACGACGAAACTTTCTGGTCACACATGTTTTTCCTTTATAACTTTGCTCCTCCTAGATCGATTTTGCTGAAATGCAATACCAAAGGAATAAGAAAATCACATTGTAAATTTGATCGAAATCGGATAACGCGTTTTTGAGTTATCTTCTATACGGACGGACGGACATGCATAAATTAGATATTAAGACGACTAGCACATTCTGGCGTAAATCTGGGTAAAGAGTTTCAGGACTTGACAGCAGTAGGCAACCCATTCTAAGCCATCGCTACGAGGAAATACAAGGAAGAATAAAATTTCTCGTCCGGGAAGACTCAAGACTCAAATAAATATAATGGGCAGTGATTTTTGATTCTTTTGAAGACTAGGATAAGAGTACGATAGTCGAAAAGAGTATAGCGGTCAGTGCTGATCAAGTTTGGAACGAGGTGCGAAATATGATCCCTTATCCCAACAATGTAAATAAACCGAATAGCCGTATTTAATATTATCTGGAGTTTGGATTTGCATTCAGAACTACAGCCATTGAAGACTTCACAGCGTAAAACAAGTGGAGTAGTATTAAAGATTTCACCAGCGTAAGCTTGGTGCTGCACGGTAGAAAGTACTGAATAGCATATAGGCTTTTCAATACCAGGAGGGATAACAAACCTGTTTGTCCCACGAAAGATACTCAGTAATAAACGCACCAAGGCTATTACGTGTTAGTCTTTTGGTACTAAAGTGCCATCTAAAAAGTTAGGCGAAAAGTTGGGCGGAGCTTATTTTTAGCTACCGAAAGCACTACTGACTCAAGGTCTTGTTTGATCAGAGCAACTCCATCACACCCAGTATTGGAATGAAAGGGAAGGAGTTATTTGGCATGATCATCGAAAATATGGACCAACGAGTTTTTGACCGCCGGAGGAAGATCATTTATATACATCATGAAGAGAAGCGGACCTAGGATAGAGCCTTGAGGAACTTCGCTGTAAATTGGTCTGAGCTGGGTGGCCACTCCATTCGCTGCAACGCATTGGAAACGATCAGATAAATAGGAAAAGATGAGATCGCAAGCAGAATTCGAGAAGCAAAATTGGAAAGGATACGAGGATCAATTCTGTTAAAGAGCTTACTGAAGTCGAGAAGAAGGAGGAAAGTAACAGATTTATTATCCATACTTTCCCGCATCTTTTCTGTTACACCAAGGGGAGCTGTATTGGTATTATGATTGGCCCTGAAACCAGACTGATTACGAAAAAACTTACTCTATTATCACCTTCAATAAATTGCATAATCTGAGCTTTCATCAGAGCTAATTGGGTGAAAGTCACTCATAACCGTCGGACTCGATTTTTTGCGGACTAAAGTTTCTTTTTGCATTTTTGTTGAATTCAGATACTGGATTTCTTAGCTTAGTATAAGTTAACCAGTTAACATGAGACCCCTTCCCACAAAAGACAGCAAAAGATTTTAAAAAAACAATCAATTTCCAGGGTGTCCCAAGGGCAAGGCCGTTTTCAATTTATTTTAGGAGTGAAGCTATAAAGACGCACATGAGAATTGAAGTTTCAAGAAAAGGCTGAAGAAGTGGGTTTATTACGCCCACACCTTTTCATGTCATCAGCGGGTATAAGAAAAGGATAAAACTGATTTAATAAAACTTGAAAATTTAAGTGAAGTGAAAGTTCAAACAAGGGTTGCCAGATAAAGGAAAGATGGGAATCTATTATATGATTACAAAACCATCAACGGAAAACGGACAGATCGATCGATGTCGTCAAAATTGCGTGTGATGCCTGTGCTGTTATCGGAGAGTGTGAACCGATGATAGTGTCCACCCTTGGGCTTATATTTATCCCACTCATAAAGTCCAATAAAACAGGACTGTCAACGGACGGACGGTAGTACCAAACATGGAGCATTAATATAGGGAATTTTTTTCAGAATTTTGGCTCATTTCCAAAACTTAATTACCCCGATTTGTTCTGCCAGAATTTCACAATTTTTTTTCTAAGTATTCTATAAGATGTCACCTTTTCAGCGCGCTATAATATAACTTGATAGGATTAGAACTACTAAAGTTATACGATTCTAAAGCCAACTATTGGAAAAAAACGCCACGAACTTTCTGCTTAACTGAATATTTTAAGGTTTTTCTCTCCATAACTTCGTTTCTTCATTCTCAAATTGGCCCAAATTCACAGGTAGGCTGGCGCCTAATAGTATAAACACGTTTCGTAAATTTAATTCAAATCCGTATATAACTTTTTAAAATACATTGGAAAAACTTTATGAACAGGCTTATTTTAGGCTAGAACTATTTCTTTCTCCACTCTCCTTGGACCGATGTGACTGAAATTTAATATAGTATCGTCTGTTTATGTAGTTAATCTGTGTAATTAATTTAAACAAAATCGATTGACAAATTTTCCAATTACATCCGAAAAACCATAACCAAAAAAACGACAAAACTTTCTGGTCACCCTGGTTTTTCCTTTATAACTTTGCCCCCCGCGGATCGATTTGGCTCAAATGCAATACCAAACCAAGCTAAGGAACAAGCAACTCAAATTATAAATTTCATCAAAATCGGATAACGCGTTTTTGAGTTATCTTGTCTACGGACGGACGGACGGATGGACGGACGGACATGCATAAATCAATATAACTTTTGATTCCCTACACAACCATACCCTTGAAATTTTTCTCCGATTATTATTTCTATGTGTTACACACTTAGTGACAAAACTAATATACCCTCTGGTTGTACCTACCATAGGGCATAATTATATAATACAGACTTCAGTAAAGCGTTTGATAAATTGTCTCATCAAGTGATTTTGTTTAAGCTTAGTGCCTTTGGTTTCTCGGGTTTTTTTATCGATTGGATTCAATCCTATCTACAGGGAAGGAGTTATCAAATACTTTTTCGTTCTTCTAAATCTGAGCTTTATACTGCAACATCTGGCGTCCCTCAAGGCAGCCACTTGGGACCAATTTTGTTCGTTCTTACAATTAATGATGTGTCCTCCGTAATTAAGTACTCTAAAATTTCTAACTTTGCGGATGATATGACGGGTATTATTTATGATTAAATTATTTCATTATGTAGGTACATCCAACTTTTTACACGGTAGACACTATTTTCCCAAAAAAAACCGTGCAAGAAAAGTAATAATGAAATCCATATTACATATTTATAAAACAAGAACAATTCATTTTTATTACAAAAAAAATTAAAATTAGTGTATAGTGAAAATTCAGTACAAACAATTTAATTTTAATTAGGAATAAATAAAAATTAATTTCGCAACTATTCATCGCTACTTGATAACAAGAGTGCACGTTTATTACGGACTGAACCAAAAATGCTATCATCAATAGATATGTCAGATATGTCTAGCACAACTGTTCCTTACCTTCCTAAACAATTCAAAATTAATATGGGTAATTTAACAAATTTATTTTTGCATTTTAAGAAAACTCTAGCAAGTTTACAAGCAAAACGCCAGCAGAAGCTAGCCTTCGGGTGAAAGCAAGGACTGAGTGGTGAATTGCAAAATTCACTTTTTGCACCAACTTAAAAAATCTTAAAATTAGCATAGTGCAGTTGCACTTATCTCATTAATTTTTACAGAAATAGATAGATAACAAAATTTCGCCTAATCTATTTGGAGTTCATTTTCAGTAGGAATTATAATTTAGGAGCTAGGGAGCGTGTTGTTTATTTATGTATATCGGGGCTTACGGTATTCCCCCTGTTGTATAAATAAGTTCCTGTAAGGCACTGTCAAAATTAGAATTACAAAAAAAATTTTTGGGATTCGTGCTAGAACAAAAAATTCATGTAAAAAAGTGTACATATTTTTTCTTATTGGTGAACCGTGTTATTTCAAAATCGTGTAAAAAAAATACCGTGTAAAAAAAGAGTTGGGGTGTATTTAATATATTTTTAATTTATTTATATGAACTTTTTGTTATGTTTTAATTTCATGTTATGTTGTTGTATGTTATATATTTCATAGCAGAACTGAAGAGGATTTAATATAAATATTTTATTAAAATACAAAATCTTACCAGAAACTGGAAAGTCCTAGAAATCGATTAATTAAGAAAACTTATTCTACCAACTAGATTTAAAAATAATAAACTACAAGTTAACAAGTAAAAAGGCTAACTTAAATGAAAAACTGAGTTGTAAGTACCCTACAGGAATCTTACTTATTTAGGGGTTTTGTCTTATGTGTTAGTATTTATTTTAAATTATTATATGCTTTATTAGAACTAAAACTGTGTATGTTTGAACCTAGGATATATTATATGTTTTACATTACATTATTTACATATTCATTTCACTTGTTCTGTGATTAATATTGTAGAATTCTCAATCATAGTTATAGAATTACATCCCAGTAGTCTGCTTAAAAAACTTTATCTAACTAAATAAAAACTAATCGAAGGCAGTTGTCTGACGACCACGAAAATAATTAGACATTATTTTATTTCAATCTAGGTTTTTCTTTACTCCTACAATTTTATTATTTTTTGTTTCAAAACTTCATATGGTTTTTCTCGATTTTTCCGAGGCTCTTTACAAAAAAAGAAAAAACAACTTAAATAATAATTTTTGAATGTGATCGCAATCTATTAAAATTCTAATCCGTCTCCTCGAAAAGAAAACTTTACACCCAACTCTAAACAAAAATTCTTGGTTTAAGATCCCGCACGACCTTTTAAGCCCTTCGAAATTTCTTCTCAGTTGCTGATCGAAAAACAAAAGAACAAATATTAACAAATGCAATAAATATCCATATTGTTTCCAACAATCGCCAAACGTTTTTGAACGTTATGCAATAAAATTTGGCAGCCACTAAAATTTTAATGATTGTAAAAAAAAGTCAAAATTCCAGTGGCAACATCATTCCACATGTTACAGAGTTTAACGATTCCACCTGATCTGCTTGAAGTAAACATACCACCCGTTGAAGAAATAGATGTCATAATAATATTCGTTCGATATTATTAGCCGATTATTTTCAGGCACTTGTTGAAGCAAATAGAGCATTGAATATTGTATGAGAAAAAACATATATTATTAATAAACAACTAAAACTAAAACTTAAATTATTGATTAATATTTTTTAATCGAGCTTGCAAAATTTTGATTTTTATATTGTGCTCTTCTGCGTAATGCACAATTCTTTGTTGATGCTCTAAACGAGCATTCTCCAGTTTCTGTTGATGCTCTAAACGAGCATTCTCCAGTTTCTGTTGATGCTCTAGACGAGCATGCTTCAATTGTTGCTCCAAAATTTGTTTTTTTAAAGTACCAATGTCTGGTGTCTTTTTACGCTTTTGCGTTTTTGGCGTCTTCAATAAATGATTCGGTTGGCGACGCAGTATTGCAGGCTGGTTTTTGCTCCAATCGATTGCATATTCCGGCTGCTCTTTAGAATTGGGAGGCATTGCAGTTGAATCTACCGAGATATCGATACAATTCTCCTGTGCGAGAAAATGTTCTCCCATAGTTGCATCTGTGGAGTTTAGGATGCCGTCGTCATCAAATCTAATAGGGGAAAAAATAGGATTATTTTTCATGTGCAATTGAAAAAAAAAATGCAATTGAAAATTACCTAGGTGCTAAACCGTTAATACTAACGTCTCTCAAAACTTCGCGTTTTGAAAAATTTGTAGACCGCTTTTTATGTGACATTTTTATGCTAAAAATTCTTTAATTTTCTCAATGAAACAAAATTAATTAATAAAAATAATTTAAATACTCACCGAAATCAAAAAGTTAGACAATTCAAATGAAATCAACTATATATTCAAATTTGACAGATGCATTGGAAAACCATTGGAAAAATCTCTGGTTTGGTTACCAAGGTGAAAAAAATGTCAACAAACGAATTACGATAACCACAGATTAACCCTGGAGACAATCGCGACGGATGTGACGGACGCATGAATTGTCAAAAACGTTAGCGACGCTATAAATATTTTTGTGCAGGCAAACTCGATGCCGTCGATGAAATTTGTAATTTTTATTATTATTTGATATAATCTTTGTGTTATAAATTAAAATAGATTTTTAATTTATAAAAACAACTAAAATACCATTTTTAAATGGAATTATCACAAAATAATTCCCACACAAAAATTTTAAAATGACATTTGAACGCGTCCGTCACGTAAAAGTTGAATACAAATCAACTTTACAACGTCTGAACCGTCGCGTCCGTCACGTCTACATCGAGATTGCCACCTCTCATGCATTTCATATGAAATTAACTTTTATTTGACACTTCACGCGTCCGTCGCTTTCATTGCGTCCACCCCGTCCGTCGAGATTGCCTCCAGGGTAATAATCATGGATTAAACAAAATCCGTGGTAATCTATGGCGCATGGAATACCACAAACGAAGATAACACTGCGACAGGAAAGTCTCTCAAATTTATTCACAGATCGCGTAATGTGTTCTGGCACAGACGAGGTCCCACGATATGACAAAACCCTGTTCTTAAGGTCCACAAGTTCAATTTGACAGCTAGTAAGCACCCACAGACTGTGTCAAGGATTAAACTTCCTCTAAAAACTAAAACTACATATTCAGCGAGCATTTGAAGGCTGAAATAGAATTAATAAGTAAATCTATTTTGGTGTCCATTTTATTAGTAACGTTATCTGTTTTAATATTCATTTTTTCAATAATATCTTCAAAATGCAGACGAGATATCCTATCGGGTGAGCCGGAAGCACAGGAACCACAAAATCCGGCGGAAGAATTACCCAAATTTTGTAAAATTGCCAAGATCTTATTATTATTATTTATTATTATTTATTATTATTTAAGATATACAAAAAAGGATTAGATTTAGATTTAGATTTAATTTTAGGGTGTTCCTGTACTGCGACCTTAAGATCTATTGTACCCCCCTTTTTGTTTGGTGTAATAGTTAGGTTAACTTCCCATTCTACAACACCTCCTCCAGGCCTATTTCTCTTAGAAATTTTAGTATCCGGAGTGGATTGAGAGATTGTATCTCGCTTGGAGAGAAGCAATATGCCCCGAGATATTTTCTTCTCCTACGGAGTAATGCTTCACAGTAGGAGAGAATATGCATTGGGGTTTCGTCGTCCCACTCGCAGAATCTGCAGGTGCTATCTCTTTCAAGTCCTAGTTTTTTGAGGTGTGCTTTGAGTCTGCAGTGTCCTGTAAGGATTCCTGTCAGAACTCTTATATTCTTCCTATTAGTGCTAATAAAGGCTTTGAATCTCTGGGGGTTGAATTCCCCAAGGAGATCCTTGGCCTGCCTTAGTCCTGGTTGAATTTCCCAGTATCTGGTTCTTTCTGCCGCCTCTTCTTTTATTAAAATTTCTCGGATTATATGTGGTCCGATTCCACAGAAGGGTTCTGGACCTAGGAAGGGTGTTCCTGCCCCTAGTTTCGCCAGTTTGTCGGCTTCTTCGTTGCCCTCGATACCAACATGCCCTGGTATCCAGTAAAGGGTAACTTTGTTGTTTGTGCCTAACTCATTTAATTTGGCCACACATTCTTCTACCATCTTAGAGCATATTGTATGCGAGCTTAGTGCTCTGATGGCCGCCTGACTATCTATCATTATCGCTATTTCCTTGTTGCGATAGTTTCTTTTAAGGTTGACTTCAGTGCACCTTGCAATAGCGTGCACCTCTGCCTGGAAGATACTGGTATGTGTTCCCATAGGTTCGGAGTATTTGGTTTTGGGCCCATATACTCCGATCCCTGTACCTTCGGCTGTCCTGGAACCATCTGTATACCATTTGATGGCATGGTTTTCTATGTGGTAGTTGGTGTATTCCCCTCTCCATTCCTCTTTGTTGCTCAACTCTGAAGTGAAGTTCCTTCTGAAGTTGAGTCTTTTGTCAACGTCATCCCGTGGGGCTAGCAGCCATGGGTTGTCCTTCGCTAAGGAGCTAAGGTGTTTAGTACCTATGATTGCTCCTGTCTCTGCTGTTTCTTTTCCAAGTCTGATTAATGTAGCCTTGGAAACCTTTTGTATCTTTAGGTGTAGTGGAGTTAATTCCAGAAGCACCTCTAATGCTGCAGTGGGGCAGGTTCTCATGGCACCCGTAATACATACGCACGCCAATCTTTGTACCTTCCCCAGCTTCTTTTTCACCGTGGTGAGCTGTGTTCTACCAGCCCAAGCAATTGCCCCATAGGTGATGATAGGTCTTATCATCATGGTATACATCCATCTCAGTGTGTCTGGTCTACATCCCCAGCTCTTTCCTGAAATACGTTTGCATACCATTATGGCCATTGTCGCCTTGCTTACCACGTTGTCTAAGTGTTTGTTCCACAGGAGCTTACTGTCAATGGTGAGTCCCAGGTATTTTACCTCTTGTTTTACATCTATTAATGCCCCATTTAACCAGATAGGATGCATATGTTCTAATTTTCTCCTATTGGTGAATGGTACCACTGTGGTTTTTCCCAGGTTGAGCCTGAGTCCCACAGACAGGCACCACTCATGGGTGATTCTTAGACCCCTTTGTAGTATATCACAGAGGGTTTCCTCAAATCTGCCTCTTACTATGAGGACAATGTCGTCCGCATACCCTTGGCATTTTATGCCCTTGCTGCTTAGTATTTCTAAGAGTTCGTCTACAACAAGGCTCCACATAAGAGGTGATAATACCCCTCCCTGTGGGCAGCCCCTCGTTGTTTTGATCGTGATGGTGTTGTTTCCCACCACGGTCTCCGCACTCCTAGTTCTAAGCATCTCGCACATCCACTTTGAGGTTGTGCGATCTACCTCTCTTCTTTCTAGTGCCTTTCTTACCGCCTCATGTGAGGTGTTGTCGAAAGCACCTTCGATGTCTAAGAAGGCGCATAGAGCTATTTCTTTATAGTCTAGTGCTTCTTCAATGATATTTTTCAGTTCATATAGAGCGGTTTCTGTAGATCTGCCCACTCTATATGCATGCTGGTTCCGGTGCAGAGGTATTCTCTTTAGAACCGTAGTTCTTATGTTGTTTTCTACTAACTTCTCCATTGTTTTCAACATGAAGGATGTTAGGCTAATAGGTCTGAGGGCTTTAGGCTGCGTGTGGTCAGTTTTACCCACCTTTGGTATAAATACCACCCTGGCCCTTCTCCATGCTCTCGGTATATACCCGAGTGCTAGGCTGCTTCTAAATATTCTTATTGGGTGCGGTAAGATTCCCTTTTTCCCTTTTTGCAATAAAGCTGGGATAATCTTGTCAACCCCGGCTGATTTATATGGTTGGAAACCCTCAATAGCCCAGCTTATTCTCTGCTCAGAGCAGATGATTGAGGCCTGCTTCCAGTCAGCCGAGGTTGGTCTTGTGATGTTCTCACTTTTATCCTGTTCCGTCATTGGATGGCTACCAGGAAAGTGAGTTTCTAAAAGGAGAAGAGTTCTCTCCTCTTCACTTTTGGTATAACTGCCATCCGGTCTTTTCAGCGTACACTGCATGTCGGTACTGTTCTTAGCCAGTGCTTTGTGCAGTCTCGCCGCGGTCGGTGTGTTCGAGATGCTTTCACAGAATGCCCTAAAACTATTCCGTTTCGCTTCTCTTATTTCAAGGTTATAATTGGTGAGCTCCCTTTTATAATCCTCCCACTGACCTGTTCTTTTGGCCCTATTAAATAGTCTTCTCACGCTGCTTCTTAATTCTGATAGAGTCCTATTCCACCATGGAACATCAACGTTATTTTGTTTTTCCTTTAGAGGGCAGCTCTCTTCATAGGCGTTGATTATAGCTCCATTTAGTTCTTCTACTGCAAGTTCGAGTTCACGGTAATTTTTTGCCACCTGTTTCACTTTCACTTGTTCTAAATTACACTTTAAATAGGTGTCATATTTTACCCAATCGGTTTTCCTTGGGTTTCTTATGGAGATAGCTTTTTCACTCATCCCCTCAAGATCGAACCTTATAATACTGTGATCCGACATTGAGGGTTCACTAGAGACTCTCCAATTTTTTACCACATTTTTAACCTCTGGACTCCCGAAAGTAATGTCCAGGACTTCTTCCCGGATCCTGTTAGTAAAAGTGGGTGTACTCCCCACATTAAATATTTCTAAGTTGTCTTTAATTAGGAATTCTAATAAGCACTCACCTCTTTTGTTGGTACCTTTGCTTCCCCATACTCGGTTGTGAGCGTTTGCATCACATCCTACGATTATGGATGTTCGCTCCCTCCTACAGTATCTGACCAGTCTCTGAACTTCTTCTGGTGGTGGGTGCTTCCCATCCCCCTCAAAATAAGCAGAGGCAACGATGAGTTCTCGCTGTTTGTTGTTTCCTAAGTCCACCGAGATTTTAATGGGGACTAGGTCTCTGGTCGCATATTCTGTAAGTAAAATATAATTAATACTCTTCTTTATGAGAATGCAGGCTTTTGGTTTGTCCTGCCTTACATCATAAATTACTTTTGTATTACAACCTGACAGTCCCTTTATCTGTCCCCTAAAGAGCCAGGGTTCTTGGATAAGCACTAGCCCAAGTTGTTGTCTTGTGAATGCCCTCGCTATGACTGCAGATGCAGCTTTAGCGTGGTGGACATTCACTTGGGCCACCCTAGTGCTTCCCTCTTTGCCTATTATGGCAAGGTCTTTGCGTTGTGAGGTGGAAGTGCACCTTTCACCAACGCACTCTCTTCTTCTGGCACTATTGCCCTTGCCGGAGGGAGGAGATGCAGAGGAGTTATGTCAAATTCCTCCTCGACTTCCGTCTCCGACTCCGCCTTCCTGTCGAGCGGAGGAGTGACTACCTCCTCAGCCGATGTCTTTGCACCTTTCTCAGTTGGGATAGGAGGATCGGCTCCCTTCCCTTTATCCTTTCTAAGTCCGCGGACGTCTACCTTGCCAAATCTATAGCAAAGAGTGTATCCCCCTTTGATGATAGCGTCTACGGACTTTTGGTCCATCCCAATCTTTAGGATCATTCCATTCGCTTCATTCCTGCTGGAGAGAATCTTCCATTCCTTTGTTTCCAGCCCGGAATTCTGCGCGTCTAGAAGTGCCACTACTTTATTAGGCTCTTGGCCTGAGCTTCTGGGTAGGTAGATAGTCACGATGTGAGGTCTCGGAATATCATCCCCTACCCTGGTGCTGAGTTTGACACCCTTCCAGCTGGCTAGCTCAGGAGTTCTTTCCCTAAGCCAACTAGCTGTGTCACTGTTCTCACAGTCTATGAGCAGCATACCCGGTTTGAAGTGAATACCTTCAAACCGGAGTTTAATCTGCCACCCCTGTGATACCTCCTCAATGATTGCCTCCTCCAGGGCCGTAAGGTCCTCTGTGGTAAGGCTTTCGTGAGGATAATTGGCCGGGAGGACTGCTATCCTCACGGCTTTCACAACGCCGGCGTAGCTGGAGCCTGGGATTGCTCTCGCTCCTTCGCTACTCGGCCCTGCGGGGCCTTTCATCGGCAGTGTACTCTGTTTTGCCTTTTTGGCAAAAAAGGATTAAAATCCTTATACAAATTGTATTAGATAGAATTCAAGACAGTGGCAAAACAAATAAAATTCAAGAGGTATTATTTACATATTGCACTTAAAAAAAGAAAAATAAAAATTAAAAAGACTAACTTAAGACTAAGGACATCACAAATTGCATGTACCCGTTCCCACCAATGCCCAAGAATAGAAACTATAGAGAGATAAAAATGTAGATAATTTGTGGCGGGATCCGAGAAATTCCATCTTTGAAACCAATACCGAACACCGAGCAGAGGAATATAAAAGAAAAATAGAAAAATAGGAAGAAGACTGGCAACAGATCTTATCGTCTAGTTTGGCACACTTCAGGTGAAATCACTTGGTACAGTGCTCACATTGAATGACATGACTGGTAAGATTGAATTTAATACAGCGCACGACACATAACTGGCACTTGATATAGTATTTTTGGAAGACATTTTGAGGTTATGTAGAAAAGAATAAAATTTACCCAAATTAGAATATTGTAATATAAAATGGCATTTTTTACGTTATTTTGAAAAAATTTGAAATAAAAATTTTTTTCACTTAACTCCTTCCAATTGAAATGTGGCAATGCCTCATCGTTTGTTCCATTTTCCAGGCAGTATTTGTATGACATTTCGCTTTCCAATATTATTATTTGCGTTTTGTTTTCGAGATTAAGGAAAACAGAGTTAAATTAAACTAAGAAGAAAAATAAACGCGATTCCTGACAATAAAAATTAAGCAAATTTAATTTGGAATTCTTAAAAATAGTTTGTGAACTTCTTAAATAAGTAAGCGGCATTCTTTTCGTTGAGTTATTTACTTTAATTTACTTTTACAGAGAAACTTCCCCCAAAAAATGGCAGTCGAATTATTAGAAACGGAAAACATTTTATTTGCTGATATTAAAACTGACTTATTCGACGGCGAAGAAGGCGAATTATCTGAATTTATTATAACTGAAATTAAGGAAGAACCAGAATTAATTATAGAGGATGAAATCGAAAATGAAAAGATTCATAAATTTTTAAATGAAAACGATCGAACTAAAGAGGATCGAATGAATTTAGTTTGGTATAGTTGTGCAGTTTGCGAAGAACGTTTCTTAAGTATTGAAGATTTATCATTGCACAACGAAAGTCACATAAAATCTGAAGAAGAAATTTCAACTAGCATTTCGAATACCAGTAAAACACATCCTAAAAACGTTTCCAAATGTCCGCAGTTCAATATAAAGGCGAATACTGAAACGAAACGATTTAAATGCGATAATTGCAATTCTTCATATGTTAACAAAAACATATTAATAAAACATAAATTAAAGAATATTTGTGGACGACGACCTTACAAATGCCTTCATTGTATTAAATCATTTGATCACAATGATCAACTTCGAAATCATTTGAAATCTCATATTCAAGTGAAACCATATAAATGCGATCTTTGCGATCGTTCATATGCTTTGAAGAATAGTCTATTAAGACATCGAAAGCATTGTGGTGAAAGTCATTTCAGTTGCCGTGAATGTAATGAAACATTCGAGTCCAGAACTGATCTTCAAGTTCATATGAAATCGCATATTAAAATGAAACTATATAAATGCGATAGTTGTGACCGTTCATATGTTTTGAAAAAAAGTCTATTTAGACATCAAAAGCAATGTGGTGAAACACATTACAATTATTTTGAAAGTAATAAATCATTTGGGCACAGAGCTCATCTTCAAGCTCTTATTATTAGGAAGCCATATAAATGCGATCTTTGCGATCATTCATTTCGTGTGAAAAGTCACTTAGTAACACATCATCGAATGCAACATGGTGGACGAGCTTACAAATGTCATCAATGCGATGAATCATTTACACGCCGTTATTCTGTTCAAAGGCATATAAGAAGATTTCATAATAGACAAAGACCTGAAAAACCTTTTAAATGCGATCGTTGCAATTCTTCATATATTGAGGAAAAAAGGCTAGTAATACATTATCGAAAACATACTGGAGAACGACCTTACAAATGTCAGCATTGTAATGAAACATTTATGTACAGTCGCGCTTTCCGAAGACATATGAAGACTCATCCGGCTGATACGAAACCATTTAAATGCGATCGTTGCGAACGTTCATATTGTTTGAAGAGAAGTCTAGCAAGACATTATCTAATGCATACCGGTAAACAGTCTTACCAATGTCATCAATGTGATAAATCATTTAAACGAAATTATTACCTTCAATGTCATATAAGAAAAACTCATATTGTTGGAAAACTTGAAAATCAATTTCAATGTGATCATTGTGATTGTTTCTTTAATGAAAAAGATAGTCTGGTAACACATTCACTATCGCATACCAATGAACGATATTACAAATGTTATCATTGCAGTGAAACATTTGTACACAGTGATGGTCTTCGAAGGCATATGAAGACTCATACTATCGTAAAACAATTTAAATGTGGTCATTGTGATTGTTCATTTGTTGAGAAAAGTAGCCTAGTGAAACATTACCTCTCGCATACTAATGACCAGTCGTAAAAATACCCAAATTGTTATAAAACATTTTGCCATAGTAATACCATAGATTATTATACCTAGATGTCCAAGCCAAATGAGCAGCGTGATGTTCAGTGTTGTTGTTGTAGGTGAACTTAAAGAAGAATGGATGAAAAGAAGTTTAATGTGAAAGAAAGAGAAGAATCTATATTGTACCGGGATATCACTGTACAAAAAGAATCAGTTGAATGCACAGTCATTGGAAATCTTTATTATTAGTCTATGGTAATACTCTTCTAGGACATTTAATACGGCAATGTTGATGAGGTAGCATTTTAATTAGAACTATTAAGATTATTCGTTTATTTAAAGGAAACTAATTTAAATTCTTATGTTGTTCAATTTTGATAAGAGATTTCATTTGCATTTGAATCAGTAACGTTTTCTGATGGCTCATTTAAGGTGTTCCAATTGGAAATCTTCGATGTTCACATATAAAACAACAGAAATCATACAAAAAACAACAACGCTAAAGGAATATCCTTTGTTAAATTATCCAACAGCACGTATCAATAAATTGCTGAATAAATGACGCTTGTATAACAAAACTAAACTTCTATATGGACCAATATCACAGAAAAAGTATCCGGGAGCAGAAAATCACGTTTATCGTCAGGCTTAGGACTAAGAAGTACTGATATACAATAGAATAAAGTAATTTCAGATGATAAGAAGCTGTGTTTTAACAAATCTAATAATTTTTATTCACAGTGCCTAAAAACATTTATCAAATTTATTTATTAATTAAATTTAACATATAATATTTAATGTTTAATATTTAATATTTTAATTCCTGCTTTTTTAAAAATAAATAAAAAAAGTATCGTATTTTGTTCTTGTTATTATTTTTAGAAAGGAAAAATTTGCTTTCTTTTTTCAAGTTGCCTAAAGAGAGTAATGGCTTTACTTGTTCGGAATGCTTTGACATTAAACCTTGTCACAATTTGAAATTTTTAAAGTTTACTTAATCAAATATTGTCTTAGTGAAAGCGGTCCGCGATTATCTAAGGGTGGACTCATCCTTCGCTGCAAACAAAGACAAAACAATTGACGAGAAATTACCCAATATTGGAGAAATTATCGATGACTTACGAAATTGTGTTGATAACATCGATAAACTCTTTTCGGCTTGCTTGCTTGATGATGTAGTATGACATTTCAAAACTAATAAAAAAAAAAAAAACAACACAGTTTAAATTCAAACTTAGCACCCTTCAGAATGATATCTCTTAATTTATGTGCAGCACTAATTCGTTACCACCTATTACTTGTGTCACGTCCTAATCTCATGGGAGACCGACCTATTGTTGAAAGGTTGGATATTTAACGTGGCGAAATACAGTGCTGTACATCAATAGTTTCGTCTAATGTGGCTACTTTTGCTGAATTGAAATAAGTTCAGGTCGAAGCAAACTCAGTATATTAGTAGTAATAATATTAATATTAATAAGCCTGTTAATGTAGCTGACGTCTCTACTTGTGTTGACCTTATCCCTGCTAATGTTAACGTTAATCTGACTGATGGTAGTGATAATCATACTAATAATAGTAGTAACACTAAAACTACACATAGAAGCAGTAATACTAAACTTAGTAACACTAATAAGTTATCTCCATCCGATGTTATCCCTTCACCTATTCTGCACATTGTATCCCATCCGAAATCGATTTTTGTTTCCCGCTTCCTCACTTCAACTACATCTACGGATGTAATAAGTTATATGACATCTTTGCTGCCTAGTGACTTTATAAAGGCAGTTAAATGTGTTAAAATTAGTAAAGTTAATTGCAATTTCGCTTTTTTGAACTTTTGGTCCCCGATGATCTTTTTTCTCTGAATAGACCCAATTCGTTTTCTCTTTCTCTCTTCTAAATTTTTGAGTATGTTTTTGAACACTAATATGTACGTTTGTTTCACCAAAATTCAAAAATGGCTCAACTGATTTCAATAAAAGTTGGTATATGTGCAAATATCTTCGAAAAATGCGCTGCCAAGGCTGAAGAACCCAAGTTTTCAAAAAAAAAAAGGCTTCAGATATCGCTTAATTACAAGCATCAAATATATGAAAAAAAAGTATAGGGCAGCTTAACTTAGCATCACCTAGTGATATAAATATCACAATCAGCAGCATAGCCCGTTCCAAATAATAAAGAAAATACGTATCATCATCCAGCCTAACGTAAGGAAAAGGCATGATTATTAAGAAGGCCTAAGTAGGTCCAAATAGGTGTTTATTGATAGCAGAGAAATTGCAAAGCTTTCCTGTATTACCAAACTTTCCGAATGCATCTTATATCAATTCGTCTACTTTCACTGTAAACCTTTTACATCTGAATCTCAGCATGGATTCCTCAAGGGTAGATCTACAGTCATTAGTTTGGTTGAATTGGTGTCATATTCAACTTGTGCTATGGAAAAAGTAGCAGTGTTGACTATATTACTACTGATTTTAGTAAGGCTTTTGATAAGTTATCTCATAAGATTATATTACTAAAGCTATATGCCGCCTTTGGGTTTCCAGACTTTATTGTTGAATGGATCCGTTCATACCTTAACGGTACAAGTCTTGTTTCGCCTGCTAAATCTATTCCCTTTTTTGCGACAACTAGTATCCCTAAGGGTAGTCATTTAGGGCCCCTTCTGTTTATATTAGCTATCAATGATGCAGCTTCTGTAATTAAATTCTGGAAGATTTCCAACTACGTGTACTCCGACGATATGAAATTGTACGTAGAGGTGACCGTGTCGTTCGATTCTCCCTAGGAAGGCTTTGCTAATTTTGTTACGTGGTGTCGTAAAAATAACCTGAAACTCGACACGGACAAGTATAGTATTATCACTTTTTCTCGTCAACGTGATAACTCGTACCGCAATTATTTTATTGACAACGTTCCTTAACGTAGAGTTAGTTGTATTATTGACTTGGGAGTTAATTGCTTATTTTATTCTGATTTATTATGAAATTATTCACTTAATTTATAGCGAATTATTGATGATTTGTCAATAATAAGAAATTATTAATTAAGTAAAAAATATGTGGATTAAGGGCCGATTTGTTCACTCTTGGTTAACTTTAACCAATGGTTATTCCAGTGCTTAACCATCAATTGCGTTTTTTGACCAAAATTTTAACCAGAGAATCCATGCTTTGGTTAGGCCTAAGTTAGGCCTAAGTTATACGACGATCATTGTAATGACGGAAATAATTTTAGAATGGAAAATTAACATATTACAAAGGTTATTTCTTTAAAAAAAAATAATGCAAAACATGGGAAAAAGTTTAGTAAATAGATTTTAAATAAAAAATCTTAGGATTATCACGTAATTTGTTTTTTATAATGATTTTTATAATTTGAATGACGGTAACATGTTTTAATCGATCAGCTGTTTTGTGGACTGCGTTTGAATTTCATTCTTTCACTGGAGAACTGCCAAGTTGATTCCATCATCAGGAATTTTTCGTCGATATTCAAACCTCAAACTTCAGCGTCCCAATAAGAAAATAATATTTGAAAAAAAATGAAATAATCTAATTGGATTCGATGAAAAAAGCCTTCTTCTTATAAGAAACCATCAGCTGTGAACGAAAATCTGACTGTAAGTTTCTCTGACATTCGTAAAATAGGTATAACCACCTTTCATTGAAAATCAAAGAAAAACGTTCGGTTTCACTAGTTCCACAATTTCCTTCATTACAATGATCGTCGTATAACTTAGGCCTTAGTTAACCAAAGATTTCGTTAACCAGCCGATTTTCCTTGGTTAAATTTTGACAGATGCATTGCTGAAATACAATACTAAACCAAGTTAAGGAAGAGCAATTCACATTATAAATTTCATTAAAATCGGATAACGCGTTTTTGAGTTATCTTGTATAAGGACGGACGGACGGACATGCATAAATCGATATAACTTTTGATTCCCTACACAATCATACCCTTGAAACCGTTCTAGGGCGATTATTTCGATGTAATGGAGTGACAAAACTAATATACCCTCTGGTAGTACCTACTATAGGGCATATAAACATTATTTCAAATTCGAAAATGTATTCGAAATGGAGACATTTTTGATCGCATTTGCTTTTTCGGTATAGTATTGAAAAAAAAAAAAAAATTAGTTGAAGAAAAACTGCGAGGTTAGAGTGATGGAAAATGTGGCTTTCCGTCAGAGATGCAAACCAAGACTTTTTTACAGTTGGTTCGGTTTTGGTTTAAGCATAAACCTTCTTTTTGGTTTGGTTTTGGTTTCTAAATATTTCAAAATTTGGTTTTGGTTTGGTTCTGGTTCAGAACAGATATGTCTTTTTTCTTAGTTGTTGTGACAGAAACGAAGGAAGCCAATGTAGATTTGCTTGGTAAATTTTTGTCAGCTGTTTTATTTGTTCGCTTCGTGTCAATTATGTCGTAGGATTCTGAGTGCTTTTTTTTAAGATGTCGCATTAAATTTTCTGGGTGATTATTTGTAATAGCAATACAGCATGCATTGTACTTACTGCTATTTGTTATTGAATCACAAGCAAATTTTTCAAAAACCGGGTATTTTCTATCTTTTTTTTCTTTTGGGTAATACTAAAAAAATTATTATTAAACTCAAAAATATACAGACTTGCTTACATTTGTCATTTAGATATGAATTTTATATCTTTTAATTTTAAGTATATTCTTCCTTCTTGTCAAAGTGTAACTATAATAAAGTCTGGAAACTTCCTATCCTTACCGTACCGCCGTTTTTCAAATTTTGCCTGTTCTTTCTCAAACAATTTTCTATCCACTGCTGACATAGATAGAACTAAAAATTTTACGTATGGGTAAAAGAGACACATTATTTTAAAAAACATCCCATTTCTCGCTTTTGGGTAATTTTTAAATGTAAACAATGAAACACAGGCAGAAATTTGTATACAAATGCACACATACCAGAAAAAAAATTTGGCGCATATTTTTTTTTCTGGTATGTATGTAAAATTTGTGCCCAAACTTAAGATTCCGGGATCAATTTATAAGATTCCATCTGATTTTTAAGAACATTTCATTCTCTCTCTTGTTGATGGATTTTGCCTATGAAAAATATATGTACTCTTGCGTATTCTTTCCCCCGTTTGCCACGTGCTTTTTCTGGCTACTTCGCTAGCTTTCCGGACTTTATTATTAATTACACTTTGCTTCTTGTGTTTGTTTCTGTTTATGCCCTATGGTAGGTACTCCCAGAGGGTATATTAGTTTTGTCACTAAGTGTGTACCGCATAGAAATAATCATCGCAGAAAAATTTCAAGGGTATGGTTGTGCAGGGAATCAAAAGTTATATCGATTTATGCATGTCTGTCCGTCCGTCCGTCTGTGGACAAGATAACTCAAAAACGCGTCATCCGATTTTGTTGAAATTTAGAATGTAAGTTGGTTATTCCTTAACTGCGTTTGGTATTGCATTTGAGCAAAATCGATCCGCGGGGGGCAAAGTTATAAAGGAAAAACCAGGGTGACCAGAAAGTTTTCTCGTTTTATTGGATATGGTTTTTCGGATGTAATTGGAAAATTGGTCATCGATTTTGTTTAAATTAATTACACAGATTAACTACATAAATAGACGATACTATATTAAATTTCAGTCACATCGGTCCAAGGAGAGTGGAGAAAGAAATAGTTCTAGCCTAAAATAAGCCTGTTCATAAAGTTTTTCTAATGTATTTTAAAAATTTAAAAATTTTTTTTTATACCGATTTGAATCAAATTTACGAAACGTGTTTATGCTATTAGGAAAATTTGAGAATGAAGAAATGAAGTTATGGAGAGAAAAACCTTAAAATATTGAGTTAAGTAGAAAGTTCGTGGCGTTTTTTTCCAATAGATGGCTTTAGAATCGTATAACTTTAGTAGTTCTAATCCTATCAAGTTATGTTATAGCGCGCTTAAAAGGTGACATTTTATGAAATATTTCTGAAAAAAATTGTGAAATTCAGGCAGAACTAATTGGGGTAATTGGGTTTGGAAAATGAGCCAAAATTCTGAAAAAAATTCCCTATATTAATGCTCCATGTAAGGTATTGCCGTGGACAAAATAACTCAAAAACGTGTTATCCAATTTTGATGAAATTTAGAATGCTACTTGGTTATTGCTATAGTGGATTTTGTATTGCATTTCAGCAAAATCGACCGAAGGGGAGGGAAGTTATTAAGTAAAAACGAGGGTGACCAGAAAGTTTTGTCGTTTTTTTATATGGTTTTTCGGATTTAACTGGAAAATTTGTAAATGAATTTTATTTAAATTAATTATATTGGTTAAATAGGTAAATAGACGATACCATGTTAAATTTGAACAAAATCGGTCCAAGGATAGTGGAGAAAGAAATAATCCTAGGAGAAAATAAGTTTGTCCATAAAGTTTTTTTGATGTACTTTAAAAACTAACATGCTGATTTGCGGATTGGATTTATCCTATTAGGGTCTAGGTTACCTGCGAATTAGAGGAAATTTTGGAAAGAGGAAACAAAGTTATGAAGAAAAAACATTGAAATACTGTTAGATTTGACTGTTTTTCTGTCCTATTTCTACCATAGGGCATCAAAAAATCGGCTATAGGCCGATTTTAAGTTACTATATGTTTTTATTCTAATTATGATTTCACTAAATGAAAAACTATGTCGTGTTTGATTACTCGTTAAAAACAAATTTGAAAACTGACAAACTGTTGAATGTTGATTAGCTATCGTTTTTACAAGAAAATGTAGTAGACTTTTTCAGTTTTTTTAAAAGGAAAGTGTAAATTATAGGACTAATTTTTTCTGCTGAACCGAACCATAAACCAATAGAAAAATTTCGATTTATGGTTCGGTTCAAGTATTAAATTTAAAACTTGTTTGGTCTTGGTTTGGTTCGATCGAAACATTTTAAAAGCGGTTTGGTTTTGGTTCGGAAAATTTTGATGGTTCGGTTCAAAAAAACCGGTTTGCATCTCTGCTTTCCGTTGCTTTTGAACGGAGGCTGATATAAAAAAATTATTAATACTTTTTAATTAAAAATATAGAAATAAGTTAATTCCTTTTAACATAATAAAAATATGATTGTTACTTAAAAATGTTATAAATAATAAAGAAATTTAAAATAAAATCTATTTTAATGGTTAATAATTCCAAACTGCATTTCGCTATCTAATTTTCCGGCATTGTTTTTTAAATATTCGAAATAAAATATTTTTTCACTCAAATTCATCCAATTGAAATATGGCAATGCCTCATCGTTTGTTCCATTTTCCAGACAGTATTTGTATGACATTTCGCTTTCCAATATTATTATTTACCTTTTGATTTCGAGATTAAGAAAAACAGAGTTAAGTTAAACTAAAAATAAAATATAAAATAACAAAAATAAACGCGATTCCTGACAATAAAAACTAAGCAAATTGAATTTGGAATTGTTAAAAATAGTTTGTGAACCTTTTAAATAAGTAAGCGACATCATTCTTTTCGTTGATTTATTTACTTTAATTTACTTTTACAGAGGAACTTTGCCCAAAAAATGGCAGTCGAATTATTAGAAACGGAAAACATTTTATTTGCTGATATAAAAACTGACTTATTCGACGGCGAAGAAGGCGAATTATCTGAATTTATTATAACTGAAATTAAGGAAGAACCAGAATTAATTATAGAGAATGAAATCGAAAAAGAAAAGATTCGTAAATTTTTAAATGAAAACGATCAAACTGAAGAAGATCGAATGAATTTGGTTTGGTATAGTTGTATAGTATGCGAAGTACGTTTCTTAAGTATTGAAGATTTATCATTGCACAACGAAAGTCACATAAAATCTGAAGAAGAAATTTCAACTGGAATTCCAAATACCAATAAAGCACATTCTAAAAACGATTACAACTATTCGCAGTCCAATATAAAGACGAATCCTGAAACGAAACGATTCAAATGTGATCGTTGCGATCGATCATATGATGTGAAAAGAAGTCTAGTAAGACATCTAAAGGATTGTGGTCAAAGACATAAATGCCTTGAATGTAATGAAACGTTTGAGCTCAGAACTTATCTTCGAGACCATGTGAAATCGCATATTCAAAAGAAATTATTTAATTGTGATCAATGCGATCGGTCGTTTACTCAAACAAGTCATTTAGTAATACATTATCGAACGCATACCGGTGAACGGCCTTACAAATGTAATTATTGTGATAAAACATTTAAACGATGTGATTCTCTTCAAATACATATAAGGACTCATACTGGTGAAAAATTTGAAAAACCATTTAAATGCGATCATTGCAATTGTTCATATGTTAAGAAAATTAGCCTTCTAACACATTACCTATCGCATACCGACGAGCGACCTTACAAATGTTCTTATTGTGATGAAACATTTGTACACAAAGATGGTCTTCGAAGACATATGAAGACGCATGCAAAAGAAAAATCATTTAAATGTGATCTTTGCGATCATTCGTACGTTGAGAAAAGTAGTCTAGTAATACATTATCGAACGCATACCGGTGATCAGCCATATAAATGCCGTCATTGTGATAAATCATTTATTCGAAGTGATTATCTTCAAGCTCATCTAAAGACTCACACTTAGGCGATACAATTTAAATCCGACAATAAATTTGTGCTTTTTTTTCAGGCGAAAATACTCGGCTGCCATCCCAGCAAAAAGAGATCGAAAGAACTGCTAGCTCTCTCAGTAAAGAAAGAATTCAGCCCGTTGTAAGTGTCCTAACTGGGCACTGACGACTTAATTATCACTTAGGGTCTATGAGTCTGATAGATGACTCTTCCTGCGATGCAGAGGAAGAGACAGCGAAGCACTTTCTCTGTCACTATCCAGCTTTTCAAAACCGCAGCAGACTCAAAACTTTCGGCGACCGGTTTATCGAACCAAATGCCATCAATTTGATCTACGACAATCGGATATCCAGCTTCATTGTAGGCTCCAGGACGCTGGCCAATCCCACAATCTAAGGACGGACTCATTCTAGAATGTGCACAATGGATCCAATTCGCAGTCTAAGTGCCGAGTGTGCTAATAGGCATTACTCCCAACATTATCAATCTATCAAGAACACGCAACATTCGAGAAAGCGATTCATTTCTACCACCATAGTCAGTCCTATGATGCTTAACTTTAAAAAAGTTCAACGGACCTCAAAGAACGAAATAGGAATAGAATAGATAGAATAATTGGTAGTTTATCCGGAATTATCCGAAATGAATAAAAAATCAAAATAGACATTTTTTAACTCTTCTTAATTTAATAACTAATAAAAATATAAAAAACATCTTAACCAAGGCTGTCCAGCCCGCGGCCCAAGGCAAGTATCAATGCGGCCCGAAAATTTTCCAAGTTACTGAAGCATGTTCATTTTTCTGAGAAATGATTTGTGTGTTGTATGCGCTCTCGTGCAAAAGCTGTCAAGTGACAAACATTAGAAACAGAACCAGAACAGAAAGCTCTTTCGTTCTGTAGTAAATTGTCTTTCTGTTTTCGTTGCTCGCTCAACTACATTGTTCTGTTGTTTGTCACTTGGTGGCTTTAAGTGAAGAATGAAACATACTAAGTGTAAAATTAGAACCAACATGTTGGATGAACACCTTGAGAACTTCCTGCAACCACGTCAATCGAACTAGATATTGATGGTTTAGTTTCTCAACTTCAATGCCAAGTATCACATTCATTTTATGAAATGGATTTATACATAGTAATATACTTGTGGCCCAAAACACCATGTCTTCTTCCAATACGGCCCAGGGAAACAAAAAGGTTGGACACCCTTGATTTTTAACAGTTTTACATATTCGTACTGCTTTGTTCGGCCATTTTTAAAATTTTATTTGAATTCAAATTACATTTTCACAAAGATGTAGAAAATTGAATAGTAATTATTAAAAAGGAAAAGAAAAAAACATTAATTATTCGGAATCGCATTTTTTTTTCTTAATTGTAGAAATTTTCCGACCAAACAAATCGTATTTTCCACAATCCGGTTCCTCATCATCACTGTCTGTGCTGATTTCTGAATCACTTGATTCCATGTCTCTTCCAATACCAGGTAATATTCCAATACAACGAAATGCGCCCCTCTGGCTGATTGTTACCGAATTTAATTTCATCCCAATTGATTCATTAGAAGGCTCTTCATTTTTTTTTTGGGAATCATCAATTAACGCCTTTTTCATCAAACTTGTTTCATTTTCATTGTCGATTTCACAATCCAAACCACGTGTTAGGTTTTTCAATTTGTGCGCTTCTTCGTATTCTAAATCTTTTTTCATTTCTTGTTCTTTTAATCCGTCATAAAGTGATCTGGAATCAAGAAGAGGCTCTTCTGGTCGTTCTAAAGGCTCATCAGCCGAACGAACTTTTTCCGATTCTTCTTGACGTTTCTTCTGTGCCTCCGCTAATTCTGTTTCTGTAACAAATCCTGAACTCATTTTTCAACGCTTAGCAATTTTTGGTTTTCGCACTAATAGAATGAATGTTTTACAAAAGAATATATGCTCCTCGTTTTAAAAACAATTATAATATTAGAATTTATTTGGTTCAAAAGCCACTATCGACAAGACATAAAGATCACAAGGTATAATTGGGTTTGTCACGAGACTTGAATATTTTTGCGAAGAATTTTCGCAAGTTTGACAGATCATTCTGATTGGTCAGGGAAAGCTTAAAATAATCTGCACCCGTGACAACGTTTCCAAAATATTTAATTTTTCATTTTCGCAGAAATGACATTAGGCAGTCAGTTATTTTGAAAATAAAATTGCATTTTGAATTAAATATTCTACTAATCCCCTTTTTCCGACATTTTATACAATTTAATAGTTTTTGGTATTCATTTCCAAAAGAAAAATCCGTTAAAAAAAATTCAAAAATGTATTTGTCAAAAATGAAAAATGCATCAATTCCAGGGCATGTTTATTTTTGACATAAGCTTCGCAAAACTACGAAGTCTTTTAAGCATTTTGATTGGTTCAACGAATTGTCAAAAATAATCAAATTATTTCGCAAGTTTGCGAACTAACGCGTGACGAGCCCTACAATTTTTTGACAGTTCTTTCTGATGTAGCTGTCATTTACAAACAAAAAGAATATGTGAGTGTTTTGTTTATTTCATTTATTCTTTTTATACTACGTCGCGTGAGTAGTACAAAAAGAATACGTTCGGAATATTCTGGAATGAATAAAAAAAAAAAAAGACAGAAATCGGATAACCCGGAACGTTCCGAATTAATAAAAAAAAAAAATTGAATTTCTTATAAAGGAATATTCCGAATATGTTTTATTTTGTTTTAAAGTTCAGAAAACTGAAGTTGGATCACCCTTTTTATATGGTGTGTGTGTGTGGTGAGTTCGAACATCGCCAAAAAGCGTTGGTAGTCAGTCGCATTCCGTAGATTATGATCGATTGTGTGATTGGCTTTAAATAAAACTGGTTGAAGTAGGCAGTGTGTAAAAACAAATTGTTGTCAGGAAGGTGCCATGTTTTTTGTTGTCTTTAATTTAGACAGATATTATATTGACAGTTCATAGTTGTAGAGTTTTTTTTTTTGATTTATCAAACGCAAAAATGGAATTTGATAATGAAAGTTTAATTGCTGAAGTTTTTATTAGAAGACCTTTATGGAAAACAAATGATATCGATTATTATAATCGTGATGTTATCAAAAAGCTTTGGAATGAAATTGCAAATAAACTCGGACATACAAGTGAGTACATTTTTTAATTGATTTATTTATTGAATTTTTTTATATATTATCACAGTCCTGTGAGAATAGTAAGAGATCAAGAGAACTACTATCGATAGTACTATCCGCGTCCACCAGTAAATTTGGAGAATAGAAAACATTTGTATAGAAGATTTTCAAAATTCTAACAGAATGCCCTAATACAAGGGTGTCCAACCTTTTTGTTTCCCTGGGCCGCATTGGAAGAAGACGTGGTGTTTTAGGCCACAAGTATATTACTATGTATAAATCCATTTCATAAAATGAATGTAATACTTGGCATTGAAGTTGAGAAACTAAACCGTCAATATCTAGTTCGATTGACGTGGTTGCAATTCTCAGGCAGTTCTCAAGTTGTTTATCCAACATGTTGGTTCTAATTTTACACTTAGTATGTTTCATTCTTCACTTAAGCCACCAGGTGACAAACAACAGAACAGGGTAGCTGAGCGAGCAACGCAAACAGAAAGAGAATCTGCTACATAACGAAAGACCTTTCTGTTCTTGTCCTGTTTCTGTTGTCTGTCACTTGGCAGGTTTAGCACGAGAACGCATACAACACACAAATCATTCCGGAGAAAAAATTGAAACGCTTCAGTAACTTTGAATATTTTCGGGTCACATTGATACTTGTCTTGGGGCTGCATGCGGCGGGTTGGACAGCCTTGCCCTAATAATTAAACTCTGAATGTTTAAAAGACAATAATTTGCTACACAAAAACTAATATATTCTTTTATTTTAAAGAATATATGAAATATGAGTTTGAGCTGTCCAAGTTTTATGTTCGGTAACTATTGGTGATGCTAACTATCGATAGTTCTCGATCTCTAGTCGATGGAGACTTCATTTCTGGTAAATCTTTCGTTTAATGATTCTATTTGGTTCACATAGTTTTAGTTTATCAATTTAGAAAAATTATGTTACGCCAAAAGTCTGAGTATACCAAGTTTTTGTATATGTTATGTTATGTTTTCAAAGTTGAAAATCTCAACCATGGCAACCAAATGCCAGCACAAATAGAAAATGTTTGGTGTTTAGGTATTGTAATAGAAGACTGTTAAAATGCGTAATAATAATAATAATTAGTTGAATCAGATAATTCTATAAATATCAGAATTTTCCGTGTTTTTTCCATGAGTTACTGATGTAATCATCGCGATTCATCTTCCCTCCTTCCACCCAGTTGAATTACAATTTAATTTGAGAAAATAAAAAACTGAGCTTGTTATATTGATTTTGATTTCTACTCTTTCTTTTCTGTAACTGGGAAAATTATCGAACCATGAAACGAACTTTAAACATTCGAAATTAATTTTAAGTGTGAATATTTTATTCAAATCAATTCAATTCAATAATTGCAAGGAATGCAAATATTAGAATCAAAGAAAGTTTATTCCGTATTCGTATTTGCAAAACAGTTTTATTCCAATCACAATATTAAGATTGCGTGTTATTAAGAGCGTTATGATTTGAACTAGATAGTACCTGCAGATTCTGCGATGGGGACGAAAAGAACCCAATGCATATTCTCTATGATTGTGAAGCACTACTCCGGAGGAGAAGGAAACATCTAGGGCAAGGCTGTCCAACCCGCGGCCCAAGGCAAGTATCAATGCGGCCCGAAAATATTCAAAATAACTGAAGCATGTCCATTTTTCTGAGGAATGATTTGTGTTCTTGCTTCTTGCGCTCTCATGCTACAGCTGCCAAGTGACAAACAAAAGAAACAGGACCAGAACAGAAAGCTCTTTCTTTTCATTTTATGATATGGATTTATACATATGGTAGTAATATACTTGTGGCCCAAAACACTATGTCTTGTTCCAATGCGGCCCAGGGAAATAAAAAGGTTGGACACCCTTGATCTAGGGCATAGTGCTTCTTTCGAATTGAGATACACAGTCTCTTGATGCACTCCGGATAATAAAATTCCTTTAGAGAATAAGGCCTGGAGGATGTGCTCTAGAATGGGAAGTTAACCTAACTACTGCTCTAAGGCGGGCGGGGGGGGGGGGGAGTACCATAGATCTTAAATGTCGCAGTACAAGAACACCCTAAAATGTTAATCTTAATCTTAGATCATTTGCTTATAAAATGTCTTTTGTCCATTATCGCTGAATCATCTAAAAAAGCATATATTTTAACGCATACGCAAATTTTTCTCATTCAAAGTGTGTGGAACCTCAACAATCGAGAATGATTTGGTTATGTGAAGACTTTGTACTATCTAGCATACGGTCATAAAATTCAATTCTGGAAGCCTATCAGACCGCGTCATTTGAACGGAAGCGCTTGAATTATTTGCACTACATCCTATTAGATAATGTAGTCCTCGCCATACATATGGCATTCCCATTCTTTCGGTTTCATTTATATATTTATTTTAGACGAAGGCGGAGCAGATTTGGGATGACCCCGCCATATATACATACAAATTGCATATTGTATTGACATACAACTTGTGAAAGGTTGGGTACACAGATTATCTTTCGAAATTTAGTGTTTCCGTTGTACATCAACAGCTGTTGTGTTTACATACAAGTGGAACGTTTTTTTCGCATAAAAAGAGAGAAAGATGGTAGATTTTTTCCCGTCAAAAGACGCTTGACAACTGGGGCCCAAAATTTGTAGGTTTTCGAAGTTTATAATTTAAGTTTACACTACCAAGTTCAAAAACTCTCCAAATTCTTATAAAATATAAGGACTGGCCTTTATTTTGTGAAACGCTAGAAAATCATTACAGTTTTTGAAAAATTTGGTAAACAAAATTGTAAGACAAAATAAATATTTTACGATTGTTAAAACAGCAGCGCGACGCCTTCTCAAAAATCAAATCTTTAGTTGTTATGTCTTTTAAAGGAAAAAAATCGACCATCTTTAAACAATTATATAGTAACTGAAAATCGTTATTATAGCCAAAATTTTTGACCTATGTCCTATGATAGAAATGGAACAGAAAAACAGCCAAAACTAAAAATACTACCTTGATCAAATATAAAACGGAATAACCACCGTGTGGCGCTCCCATCGTTCCGATTTGAGTTCTGTTTTTTTTTTTGTTAAATTGGTACATCTGTTATTGATATTCTCTCTAAATCTTAGCGCCATAGCTTGAGATTTGCAAAAGTTACGTAGCCAAGAGTACATCTATCTCTGTGTGTTTTGGTGATTTTTTACAATTTTATGTAAAAAAGAGACCGTGCTGACGTCGCAAAAGACATGATTTGCGAGGCTGAATCCGATCCCACATTCATCAAAAGGATCATTACTGGAGACGAGACGTGGGTTTATGAGTACGACACGCAATCCAAACATCAGGCAAGTGAATGGCGTTCATCAAATGAGCCGAGACCAAAAAACCACGTCGTTTTCAGTCAAAAAAGAAGGCAATGCTCACGGTTTTCATGGACTACAACGGTGTAGTGCATCATGCATTTTTGCCAGAAGGCCAGACAGTAAACAAAGAGTATTATTTGGGCGTTATGAGACGTTTGCATGAAGCAATTCGCCGAAAGAGACCAGAATTGTGGGCAGAAAACTCATTTTGCACCATGATAACGCACCGTCACACAGTGCCATCAGTATTCGTAATTTTTTGACGAAAAATGCAACAAATACTATCCAAAAGCCACCGTATTCACCTGATTTGGCTCCCTGTGCCTTCTTTCTGTACAATCGAGTTAAGAAACTATTACGGGGAACGCGTTTCAGCAGCCGAGAGGAAGTAATGGAAAAATCGCCAACACACACAGAGATAGATGTACTCTTGGCTACGTAACTTTTGCAAATGTCAAGCTATGACGCTAAGATTTAGAGGGAATATCAATAACAGATGTACCAATTTAACAGAACTCAAATCGGAACAATGGGAGCGCCACACGGTGGCCATTCCGTTTTGTTTTTGATCAAGGTAGTATTTTATGGGTTTTTCTGCATAACTTTGTTTCTTCTCTTTCAAGTTTACTCCAATTCACAGGTAGCCTAGGCCCTAATAGCATAAATCTATTTTGAAAATTTTATTCAAATCGATATAAAAGATAAACTTTATAAACAGACCTATTTTCTCCTACGACTAGTTCTTTCTCCATTAACCTTAGAACAATTTTATTAAAATTTAGCACAATATTGCCTATTTATGCAGTCAACATATGGAAATAATTTCAATAAAATTGGTGTATAAACTTTCAAATTAAATTCGAAAAACTATAAAAAAAAAGCGACAAACCTTTCTGATCTCCATGGTTTTTGCTTCATAACTTTGCTCCCCTTGATCGATTCTGCTGAAACGCAATACTAAACCGAGTTGAGGAGTAAGGAACTCACATTGTAAATTTCATCAAAATCGAATAACGCATTTTTGAGTTATCTTGTATACGGACGGACGCACGGACGAACATGCATAAATCGATATAACTTTTGATTCTCTATACATCTCGACAAAGATTTTCAACACATCTCTCTTGAAGAAAATCTAAAGAAATAAATATGTTGGAACGAACAGCACGTCAAACTGGAAATAATTTAGTACGATATGCCCTTTCACATGGAGGTGTTGTAGGAGATAATCTTCCATTCTCATTGAAAAATAGATACAAGTTGACTGTACTATTTGTTGTAATCTTTGGTTTCGGTTTTGTTGCTCCTTTCCCCATTTTTAGGCATCAATTGTTTAAACTTCAATGAGGTAGTTCACGAAATGATTTGCACCTGTTGCCTGTTGTGAAGGTTTTCTTTTCAGGTTTATCGTAAACATAATTAAAAAAACTAGCCCCGATTATTTGTATGTGTTACAAACTTATGGGTTGTTTACGCAGTGCTAGTAGCTGTCCTTGCGAGAATAATCGACTTTTTATACGAGCACTGAAAATGACAGTTGATATCATTACACCGAGAGAAGAACAGAAAATGGTGCGTTTCAACATCATTTTCATCTTCGAACCAATGAAATATTATAGTACGGACAGTGACAAAATCTTTGACTACAGTATTATATGCTGAAATGGAGAAAGATAATGTTAAATTCACACCGATTTGAACACTCTGGCCTAGCAGTCACTGCTTGTAGTTTACACAGTACAGTTGCGAGCGAGCTACTGTCGTGTGGTGTGGTGGGAGAAGGCGAGTCGACAATGAAAACAAAAAATGTTGTAGTAGCTCTTCGCACGTCAACTGCTGTCCTACTCGCATTGAAAGTATGATACCTAGCTGTCCTACAGCTACTGTCTTTGCCAACTCGCACTGTGTGAACCACCTGTTAGTGGCAAAACTAATATACTCTCTGGCAGTACCATAGTGCCGGATTACACGCGGTAGAAATCTACCAAACCGATTAGAAGAGGAATGTTTATACCAGAGTCTTTTATACAAGCTACACAAGGATTGATTGTTTGTGTGTGTGAGTACAGCATCACTCGGACTTAAACTGTCAGGATCTACTATTTACCATGTACTTTTAGATTATGATTACCTGTTGACGGTCAGTAAGCGAATGGCGCGCTTGAATTTTCAATTTTTTTCGAAACCAACACAAACAGTGACTCTTGTTTGTGTGCGTAAAAAACTATGTTGCGCCAACATTTCGAGAGGTAGATCTTCTGCCTCACCTCCAACCCATCGATACCTATGTCTGCGGTAGAATTCTACCCAAAAAAACACCGCGTGTAATCCGGCACATAGGACCAAAGGGCATAAAAAGGATACTGAAGAAATAAAATAAAAACCAATAATATTCGTTCTATTTTTTTATTAATTAATTTTCCATTAAATCAAGAAAATACTTTTCCGTTGGCATTTTAATACCGGAATGTTGTCCTTTCATGTGTTTTTTTAGACCATTATACCAACCATAAGTCATTGGACATTCTAAACATTTGTACGGTTTTAATCCGGTATGTGTTACCATATGTTTTCGTAGAGACTCTCTTGAGAAGAATGATCTTTCACAATTCTCACATTTATGTGATTTCAGTTTATCATGAACATTTCGTATATGTTTTTGTCGATTACTTGCTGTACTAAATTTCATTGAACATTTTCCACATGAATACGGTTGTACTCTTGTATGTGTACGATTATGTATTTGAAGATTAGCTTTTGTACTAGCACGATAATCACAAAATGAACATTTAAATAATTTCAATTCTGAATGTATTGCACGATGATTACTTACTGCACTCCAAGTTTTAAATGCTTTACCACACGATTCACAAACGTACGGTCTTTCACCGGTATGCGAACGCATATGAATTTTTAAAGAGATTTTCGTTTTAAAATCTTTTTTACATATTGTACAATGATGTGGTCTCTGTATTGAATGTCTTTGATTGTGTTTCTTTAATGATACTTTCGTACAACATATTATACCACATATTTCACATTGATGAATTTCTTTATGCTCCTGTTTTTCAGTTTCTTCTTGGACTACTTCCGTAACAACACGTTCACGTACTACATCTTGTTCGACAGATTCATTTGGTATTTTTTGTTTTATTGTTGCTGTTATTGTTGATGATGGAATTTCTTCAATTAAATGTTGTTCTTCTTGTAATTCCTCGTCTTCGTCTTCTGCTTCTTCACCTTCGGGAATACGTGTTTCAATAATATATTCAACATATTCTTCTTGTTCCACCACCACCACCTCTTCGCTGTTATTTTGTTTTAAATGCGTTTTAATAGTTCTTAAATTCTCATCCGATTTTTCACATAGACTTTTAAATTCATACGCAATCTTTAGTAATTTTAAACATGATTGACATATATTTTCTGGTAAACCATCATTTTTTTGTGGTTCTTCAATATTCGAACATTCTATAATTTTCTGGGCAAATGTTATATTCGTTTCTGGACAAATTTCATATAAATTTTGTAAGATTTCATAGTTTTTTATTAAACACACTCGACATACGTACTCATCTGTTGTTTGTTGTAGAAATTCTAATAAACGTTTTTCTAATGCTGTTAAAAATGATATCTTATCTATTTCAAGAATATTTAATTTATCTAATATAGATTTTTTTCTTTTCACTTTTGTACACCATTTTTCAAAACAGATTTTCAAATACTCCTCATCATGCAGTATACCGTCATGATGTAAAATATTCTCCAATGATATTCTTAACCATATTTTCGGATCCGTATATCCAACTTCCATATGATCTAGAATTCGTGATAATTCTAAATCTGTTAATTCTATTTCGTCCGATTCGATTTCCATGTTTATAAATATTTTTGTTTTAAACAGAAATGTCAAAATGACGTTTTCTAATTGTTGCCAACAGTGTTTCTTAAACTTTAATTCATTTTGAAATTGTTGGGGAAAAACAATATGGCGGATATTTACGGGCGGTTTTTTTTGAATTCAAATTTAAAAAATCTTAACATAATTAAATATGTTATGAAATTTCTTTGCTCTTTGAATGATGTAGTAAATTTTATATTTATTAAATCAACTTCATATTACTAAAAAAAAAAAAAATATAATAAAGTTTTTTTTTTCATCATTTTTAATTTAATTTTAATTTTAATTTATTCATATTAATATCAATTACATATATCAATTTTACAAATTCTCTACTATTCAACATTAAAGATCAATTTAATGAAAATAAATATGAAAAATCTAATTTATCTAGAAGAAAAAACAATAATCATTCATTAAATAATTACTTAATTAGGCCTAAGTTATACGACGATCATTGTAATGACGGAAATAATTTTAGAAGGGAAAATTAACGTATTACAAAGGTTATTTCTTTAAAAAAAAATAATGCAAAACATGGGAAAAAGTTTAGTAAATAGATTTTAAATAAAAAATCTTAGGATTATCACGTAATTTGTTTTTTATAATGATTTTTATAATTTGAATGACGGTAACATGTTTTAATCGATCAGCTGTTTTGTGGATTGCGTTTCTATTTAATTTCATTTCACTGGAGAACTGCCTTCATTAGGAATTTTTCGTCGACATTCTAACCTCAAACTTTAGCGTCCCAATAAGAAAATAATAATATATAAAAAAATATGGAGAAAATTTGTGTCTCATCGGTAAAAAAGGAAAGGGAAGTAATAATCTAATTGGATTTGATGAAAAAAACCATTATACGACTTAGCTATGAACGAAAATCTGACTGTAAGTTTCTCTGACATTCGTAAAAGAGGTATAACCACCTTTCACTGAAAATCTAATTAGATTTTTTCTTCCCTTTCCTTTTTTTACCGATGAGTCACAAATTTTCTTCATTTTTTTATATATTATTATTTTCTTATTGGTACGATGAAGTTGGAGGTTAGAATATCGACGAAAAATTCCTAATGAAGGATTCAACTCGGCAGTTCTCCAGTGGAATCAAATGAAATTGAAACGCAATCCACAAAACAGCTGATCTATTAAAGCATGTTTCGTCATTCAAATTATAAAAATAATTATAAAAACCAAATTACATAGGATTATCCTAAGATTTTTTATTTAAAATCTATTTACTAAACTATTTCCCATGTTTCGCATTATTTGTTTTTAAAGAAATAACCTTTGTAATAGGTTAATTTTCCATTCTAAAATTATTTCCTTCATTTCAATGATCGTCGTATAACTTAGGCCTTACTAAAGCAATTTGATTCAATTCAATTTGAGTCCGTTCCGTTTTTTGGCATTTGTATTTATCGTAACGCGATTGTGGTCCTTTTTTTCATATTGTGAACCAAATTTCTACGTTAAACAACTCGAACGAGGTAGCGTAATGTTGTCTTTATTTGTTGTATTGATGTGACTAGTTTTATAAAACGCTTTCATATTCATATTAGAATAGGATACGCCAATTTTTATTTTATGTATTAATTTAGGTTTCTCCAAAAATATCCATTCATTGAGTTTTAACTGCTCGGTTAGGGCAAAGACATCTACACTAGAGGTATCCCACGGCAGTTTGTAGAGAATTTTTAGACTCTTCTTAATTAGAACTTCAATATTTTTTATATATATACACCGGACCCATAAGAAGCAGAAATAAAATACCTAATGTGACTTAGTACATGTGCATTATATAACATTGATAGTCAGTTTTTCAGTGAACGTTTAAACTATAAGGGACGTTTAATTTTGGGATAACAAATTTTGGGTTTTACAGTTCGAGTTTTATCGGGGTATTTGGGTTAAGTAATCTTCAATTTAAACGTTCCCGGAAAAACTGGCCATGCATGTTATCAATTCATAATTCAAAATGGCAGAAAACAAGTGGACAAGCGGAGCACGCCGGCGTGGATTAAAAAAAAACGAATTTTTTACTAATTTATGAATTAACATAATTTCTATTTGATTACCAATAAGTAAATAAACACCATAAAAACTTTTTTTTATACGGCAAGAACGAAAATTAGCACATTTTAATAAAAAATAAGTCAAACTTAGTTGTGAAACAAAATTCCACGAATTTTTGGATGTTGTTTGTTATTCCACCCAGAAATGAAACACTTTATATAGGAAATTTATTAACTTTGATTATTTAATTCAAAAGAATTTGATTTGGAATCCGAAACGCACTAAAAATTACAAATTAAAAAACACAATTTTTTTCCCCTCCAAATTTGACAGTTCGGCGTGAAAATCGATGCTTCAGACACAGATATCGTAAAAACGAGTTAATGCCTACGCTTGATATGACCTAATATTGTAGTTTTTTTTTAATTCTCTTGATTTTTTCAACTGTTAATAATTACAATCGTCGTACAGCACATATTTATTAAATCGCATCTTTTTGTTTCTCGCTCAACGACGTGTTTATAAATGATATGTTATAAGATAATATGTCCAGCATGTTTTGGCTAACATATTGACACTATACATTCACTTTTTTCTCATTCCTCTGCTTCGGATCAAAGCAGCAAGTGAGAAAACCACAAGGAACAAGAGCAATAAAAAACTTAAATGTTGATAGTATTGATTTGCAACCACATGGAAACTAAACGTCACCAAATTCATGTTTTCGTTTTAAATATGCATTTAAAAATTCCTGCGTCTATGCTATTCTTCAAAGTCTTTTCGTACTAGATTAGATCTATATATTCAATATTGGAAAAAAAAAACTGGAGTAGGAAGTTTGGTCCAAGTAAAAGCTTGTGTAGGAATTGTTGTTGCATTCAATGTAAAATTTTGTTCTGCTCTGAAGCAACTTGTGAGAAAAATGCACCTTCTTTTACCCTGGAGGCAATCTCGACATATGTGACAGACGTGTTGGTGGGTCCAATTCTCAAATATAAATGAATTCCATATGAACAAATGGAAACTATTAAGCTTGACGTAGACACAACGATTTGAACGTTGTGAATTTGATTCAATTCCAATTTTTATCGCTCAAAGGCATTTATGAAAGCAAATAATTTTGTGTAAACATTATTTTTAAGTCTTTTTTGTTTGTGTTTAATTCAGATTATTATTTGTTTTTTACTAAATATAAAATGGATAATGAAAAATTAATCGACGAGTTGGTGGAACAAAAACGGGTAGATAAATGAAAATTTAAAATTTGGATTTGCAAAAGAAAATGGTGTCATTTTTTGTTAGTTTTTTAATCAAATATATTCACTATTTTTAAATTCATCATGCATCCTTCATGAACTCGAGATTGCCTCCAGCATTCTTAAGAAGAAAATAAAAACAATCGAAAATAATTCTTAATTTATTTTTTTTTGTAGCACTTAAATGCCAAAAGAAATGGAAATGTTTGAGGGATGAATACCGGCGTCAATTAAAAAGGAGATCTGGTTTATATGGTCCGCCACCTTCGGGTTTATGGACGTACTATTTTCAAATGTCTTTTTTAAAATCACAAATTCTAACAGGAGATTTAAGTCATTTAAATTTCGATTTTGATAATCTTGATCAATTTAAATATAATTCAATCGAATTATCGTCGACAAATCAAAAATCTGATACAAATAATGATCGAAAAAGATTAAAATTAGATGAAAATGAAATTGATGATGAAATCAAATCAAATGTATCCGAACAAGAATCATATGAATTAGAAAATGAAGAAACAATTGAAGAATATGAATTATCAAATGAACAAATCCTAGAAACTGATAAACCTTTTATAAGAATCGAATCAATTGAAAGAATGGATGAAAGCGAAATTCAAGAAATTCAAATAGAAAAAGTCCAATATGATGATGATGCAGTGTTTTTTAAAAGTTTATTGAGTTTTATGAAGAGATTGACACCAACACAGAATTTGAAAGTACGTAATCGAATACAGAATATTATTCTTAAGGAATTGAGTAGGAAAAAGGAGAAAAGATCATTTTCACATCTACAAAATTCAGAATCGCCTTAATGGAAAAATCTCTAATGCCCGGTTTTACAGTGAAAGTTTAAACTATAACGGACGTTTAACTTCGCGATTAAGAAATTTTGGGTTTTACAGTTCGAGATTAACTCGTGTAGGCGGGTTAAAATTCACTTTAACTTAATCGACCGATTTACACAGTTTAAACGAATTGTGAAAAAGGAGAAAAGATCACGAAGTTAATGTCAACTCATTTTTAAGTAATTATAGTTTTAAGTTAAAAATAAATTATAATATTTTAGAATCTAAACAAACGTCTTTTCTTTTCGAAATAAGTCCATAACATAACATTTAGGTTCCTACTGGCCAAAATCGCCTTACAGGACTTTTTATCTGTTGTTGCAAAACGTTAGTAACTTGTTGCTCTACATAATCACTCCTATTCTGAGATACGGCGAGTAAACGTAACGCATTCGATTCGATTCGCAACACTATCAGTGTTCTCAAAAACGGTAAATTGGCTGCGTTCGCCCGTTAAAGAAACGACAAGCATCGCATGTCAAAAATCTGCTGGTTATGTTTGTTTCTTTATTAGCAATTTTGTTGTAAGCTATATTGGATCAATAAAATGGATTTAATCCTTTCAATTTACTTGCTAATAAGACAAGAGGAGACAAATTCGCTATATGAGCAAAGAACTCTTTTTGAGAGATTCTTCCATTGGTATTCGTGTGTCAGGATAGTCTTTCATTGGGTCTCGATTAGTATGTGTTGAATTGGGTAGTATTTGTAGAATTTTTATTTCCACTTGAAAGAATACACTTCGTTATTTTATATTTTACCAACATTTTCAAGCATCAGGCTTTATGACACTTGTACCAAGCGCAACGAATCTAAAATATGAGTAGTTTAACCTCAAAACTTACATTCCGACGAATCGCAGAACATTGAATATCGAATACGTTGACACACGTTGTTCCCGGTTGAACTCAAATGAAATGTTGAGTATTCAAGAACAGTGAAAATGGAGTATCGAGTACCGATCGAGTAAATATCGGATAAACTAACGTAACGCCGTATCTGAGAACAGAGGTGATTATATCATTTGTAAACATGTCGTTGAGCGAGAAACAAAAATAAGCGATTGATTAAATATGTGCCGTACGAGAATTATAATTATTACAAGTTGAAGAAATAAAGAGAATTTGAAGAAAACTACAAAATTTGGTTATCCTTCTTTATTCAAATTCGATAAATATCATTTTGCTAACATCGTCCCAGTTGTTTTCCGCCATTTTGAATTATGAATTCGTTTTTCTTTCTCTCTCTTTTTATCAAGACCAATCCAACGATCGACTATTGATTTTCTTCTCTCAGTAATCGCGTGCTGGGAAGAATTATTTTAAACAATTTCCACCGCAGGTTGGAACATCAGTTCTTGTGGCTTGACTATTTTGAGTCTACGCCATTGTGTACATCCAGTAAAGATGCTATTTCAACGTTAGCATGTGACTGCAATCCGTGATTATGTTTCGTAGCGAATTATTTCACTTCGTCAGCCACAAGATTTTGTTGCAAGTCACCGTGAAGGTCGTGATTGCGTTTGAACCAAGGAACATTTACTATCTCAATGCTTTCTTTTGTAATGTTTGTATCATTTCAGCGTTTGTTTTGTTTGTACAGCATCACAGCTATATGGCATACGTCCAAATGTGCCTCAAAATCTGATTATAAATTAGTAATTTGTTATTTATGGATAACTGAGAACTATGTCCCAACAACCAATAGAGTTTTCTGTACTTTAGGTTTAATTCCTCGTTTTTCTTTTTAATGTGTTCTTTCCATTTGAGCTTTGCGTCTTAGTTCATACGAAGGTACTTGGCATTTGTTGGCGTGTGGAATGACTGGCTGGTCGATAATGAATATATTTTTGTAAATGTAATTTACTTGTATTGACTTTGTTTCGTTAAGTTTTATGCGCTATCTATGAGTGCAGTTTATAACTGTATTGACTGCATTCAGTAGCTTTACTGTTGAATTCTTTATATTATTATCAACAGTTATGTAACAGTTATGTTAAATTATCTAACCTAATATTATAAAGAGGAAAGATTTGTATTTTTGTATGTTTGTAACGAATAAACTCAAAAACTACTGGACCGATTTAAAAATTCTTTCACCATTAGAATGCTACATTACCCTGAGTAACATAGGCTATATTTATTACTAGAAAAAATTAGGGATCCCTACTAAAACTTGAATAATGTAATTCCGCATACATCTGTATCCAATAATCCTCACATTCATGTCTGTTGCGTCTAATATTCTCTGTAGTCTAACTTCATACACAAAGACCCTAATTGAGATTTTACGACTATTGCTTTCAATCACCCGATATTCAGTGTCATTAGTGACGGCTGGGGTCCCGCTGATCCATTGTAGGGCCTCTGTAGTCTCCAGACTGGCGCCAGCGGACTCGCCGGTGGGACTCCAGACTTCCCCCTCTCTCTATCTCCGTAAATTTCCACAAAATTCTACAAAATTAAATTACTTAAGCCATAAAATAAAAATGTACAAAAATGTAAATAAAGTCATGCAAAAAGATACATTTACTCTACATTTATTCCAAAATGTTTAAAAAATTAAATGTCCACCCGTGCGAAGCCCGGACGGGCCGCTAGTGTTAAATATTTCTGTTAGAATTTGTTTTTTGATATCACAGAGATAAAAAAAAACAAAGAGTTTTATAAATTTTCGGCACTATTGCAGCGCTGCAAAGCATGCCTCCATGTAATAGTATTTGTAAAAAATTTGTAAATGCATGTATTTTTGTATCAAGCAGAGTTTTTTAAAATAAATATGTACTATTAATGAGGTGACATGTTTTGCAGATTACAAATGTGACCAAATCAGAATCCAAGTTGAGAATTATATTTATTGTATGCTTTTTGATTATATGTAGTCTACACAGGACATTTTCCTAACCGAACAGAAGTGGAATCATGTAATTCGATTGAGATTAAATCATTTCGAGAATGCATTACGATTGCTATGTTGTTTCGATACGATTTAGTTCAATTCGAGTTACACGATTCCGCTCCAGTTTCAGTAACAGAAAATAAGTCGTGTATGAAATATTCTAATATAATTCCTATTATATTTTTTTGTAGTACCAAAATGCAAACATAGATGGAGAGGTTTAAGGAATGAATATCGATGTCAATTGAAAAGACGTGCTGGTTTATGTGGTAAAAAACCTTTAAGTTTATGGCAATTTTATTATCAATTGGCTTTTCTAAAACCGATAATGTTAACAAAAGAATTAAATCATGAAAACGTTGATGATCTTGAACAATTCACAAATAATTCAATGGAATCAACAGTATTGAATAATACCGATCCAGATGAGGCAAGTGATTCAAAAAAATTAAAATTATATGAAACTGTAATTGATGGAATCGAATCGAATGAATCTGAATCAAATGAATTCGAATCAGAATCAGGTGAATTAGAAAATGAACAAACAATTGAAGAATATGAATTATCAAATGAACGAATCCAAGAAACTGATAAACCTTTTATAAGAATCGAATCAATTGAAAGAGTTGAGGAAAGCGAAATTCAAGAAATTCAAATAGAAAAAGTCCAATATGATGATGATGAAATGTTTTTTAGAAGTTTACTAAGTTTTATGAAGGAATTGACACCATCACAGAATTTGAAAGTACGTAACCGAATACAGAATATTATTCTTAAGGAATTGAGTAGGAAAAAGGAGAAAACAGCATTTTCACATCTACAAAATTCACAATCTCCTTAATGAGAATCAGCTCTAAAGGTACGGTTTCGCTGGGCCGTCGAAACAGTTTGAATATATATTACAAATTGTAAAAGAAGCTTTAATGAAAAGCATTTCAAATGTTGTACAAAACCCGATAAAAATCTATTCACTTCTAGAAAAATTCAAACGAACACCTTCGATAGCGCCGCTAGACTGGTTCAAAAGCAGTCGAATCGCAACAGCTAGCTGTTGACAGCCCCCGATGAACTATCGAACAGCGTGAACGAAACCGTTTACACGGTTCTGCCATAAGAAGAGTCATTTTCAACGGCGGCTGTCGACAGCTCCCAGCGAAACCGTACCTTAAGACATCACGAAATTAATGTCAACTCATTTTTAAGTAATCATAGTTTTAAATTAAAAATAAATTATACAAAAAAATTGTAATGTTTTAGAACCAAAACAAACGTTTTTTTCTTTTCGAAATAAGTCCATAACATAACATTTAGGTTCCTGCTGGCCAAAATTACATTATAATCGATTAGGACAGATGCGTGGCAAAAACGGGCCGACAGGCCGAATACGGCAAACTGTACAATTAAAAGAGCAACTTATTCGTTGAGTTGGTCCAGCAAATTTTATTGCAACGCAGTATAAAGATATGCGAAACTCGAGTGCTGCATAGTGTGAATAGCATTGCAACTCAAAAAGTTGTGATTCTTTTTTGCTGCATGACTAGATTCTTATATTGCGGGCAACCTAAAAAGTTTCAACGTGTGAATAGCAAAAAACAAAAAATATTAAAATGGTTGAAACTTTTGCTGCATATTGCATGCAAGTTTTTCGACAGTTCAGTGCGAAATTCTCAGGAAAATATCCTTTTTTTTTATTACACATAAAACTGAATGTGATGGTGAAAACTTTAGTAGGAACTGGAAAAACAATCGATAACATTTATTTTTTAAAGATTATTTCATTCAAATGTTGCCCGTAGCTATGCTTTAGGTGCTTCATTTTATAGGTCAAATTTTGAACCACTTGTTTGAGCATTCCAAGTGAAATCTGGCCAATAGTGAAAGTAATGTTTGCTTCCAAGGCATCGATCGTAGCTTACTTATCTGGCTAGACTTTAAACTTCACGTAATCCCAAAGAAAAAATCCAGAAGTATGATATCACACGATCTAGTGGGCCAATTCATCAGTCCAAAACATGAAAATAGTTGCTCACCGAAAAGATTTCTCAACATGTTCATTGTTTCACGCGCTGTATGGCCGTTTTATTGAAACTAGATATCACCGATATTACGCGCTTGAATTTCACGTAGCAAATACTTCGTTATCATGCCGCTATTGATGGTTATGGTATGACCATTCTCAGTTTTCAACAAATATGGAGCCATGAATCCGTCAGCCCATAAACCATGCCAAACCGTGCAATTCTCTCGGTAGCTCTTGATACTCTTCGGGTTGTTCATCAGCTCAAATACGGTAATTTTGCTTAGGCCTAAGTTATACGACGATCATTGTAATGAAGGAAATTGTTGAACTAGTGGAAACCGAGCGTTTTTCTTTGATTTTCAATGAAAGTTGGTTATACCTCTTTTACGAATGTCAGAGAAACTTTCAGTCAGATTTTCGTTCATAGCTAAGTCGTATAATGGTTTTTTTCATCAAATCCAATTAGATTATTTCTTCCCTTCCCTTTTTTACCAATGAGACAAATTTTCTCCATTTTTATGCCCTATGGTAGGTACTACCAGAGGGTATATTAGTTTTGTCACTAAGTGTGTAACACATAGAAATAATAATCGGAGAAAAATTTCAAGGGTATGGTTGTGTAGGTAATCGAAAGTTATATTGATTTATGCATGTCCGTCCGTCCGTCTGTCCGTAGACAAGATAACTCAAAAACGCGTTATCCGATTTTGATGAAATTTATAATTTGAGTTGCTTATTCCTTAACTTGGTTTGGTATTGCATTTGAGCCAAATCGATCCACGGGAGGCAAAGTTATAAAGGAAAAACCAGGGTGACCAGAAAGTTTTGTCGTTTTTTTGGTTATGGTTTTTCGGATGTAATTGGAAAATTTGTGACCCGATTTTGTTCAAATTAATTGCATAAATAGACGATATCGAATTAATTTTCAGTCAAATCGGTCCAAGGATAGTGGAGAAAGAAATAGTTGTAGCCTAAAATAAGCCTGTTCATAAAGTTTTTCCAATGTATTTTAAAAAGTTATATACGGATTTGAATCAAATTTACGAAACGTGTTTATACTATTAGACGCCACCCTACCTGTGAATTTGGGCCAATTTGAGAATGAAGAAACGAAGTTATAGAGAGAAAAACCTTAAAATATTCAGTTAAGCAGAAAGTTCGTGGCGTTTTTTTTCCAATAGTTGGCTTTAGAATCGTATAACTTTAGTAGTTCTAATCCTATCAAGTTATATTATAGCGCGCTGAAAAGGTGACATCTTGTAGAATACTTTGAAAAAAAAAATTGTGAAATTCTGGCAGAAAAAATTGGGGTAATTGGGTTTTGAAAATGAGCCAAAATTCTGAAAAAAAATTCCCTATATTAATGCTCCATGTTTGGTACTACCGTCCGTCTGTTGACAAAATAACTCAAAAACGCGTTATCCAATTTTGATGAAATTTAGAATGCTACTTGGTTATTTATATAGTGGTTTTGGTATTGCATTTCAGCAAAATCGAGTGAGGGGCAGCGAAGTTATTAAGGAAAAACAGGGGCGACCATAAAGTTTTGTCGTTTCTTTTTATATAGTTTTTCGGGTTTAATTGGAAAATTGGTATAGCAATTTTGTTTAAATTAATTATATTGGTTGACTACATTAATAGACCATACCATTGTAAATTTCAGTGATATCGGTCTAAGGATAGTGGAGAAAGAAGTAGTCGTAGGAAGAAATAACCCTGTTCAGAAAGTTTTTTTGATGTATTTTCAGAACTAATGCACCGATTTGAATGAAATTTGCAAATTAGACTTATGCTACCAGGGTCTGAGTTACTTACAAATTAGAGAAAATTTTGACAAGGGCAAACAAAGTTATGAAGGAAAACCTTGATATATTGTTAGTTTTCACAATTTTTTTCTCCCATTTCTACCATAGGGCATCAAAAAATCGGCTATAGGCCGATTTTAAATTACTTTATGTTTTTATATATTATTATTTTCTTATTGGGACACTAAAGTTTGAGGTTAGAATGTCGACGAAAAATTCCTAATGAAGGCAGTTCTCCAGTGAAATGAAATTAAATAGAAACGCAATCCACAAAACAGCTGATCGATTAAAACATGTTACCGTCATTCAAATTATAAAAATCATTATAAAAACAAATTACGTGATAATCCTAAGATTTTTTATTTAAAATCTATTTACTAAACTTTTTCCCATGTTTTGCATTATTTTTTTTTAAAGAAATAACCTTTGTAATACGTTAATTTTCCATTCTAAAATTATTTCCGTCATTACAATGATCGTCGTATAACTTAGGCCTTACTGACGTACCCATTTAGCCAGAAATGGACTTTATCGCTAAACAAAATTCTACGATAAAACAGCGGATCACGATTAAGCTGTTCAACAGCCTATTTCACTGAAAACACGATACCAATTTATATCTTCCGATGAAATGGTATTCACTACTGAGTCAAACTGCAATGGCAGCTTCACACTATTCACACGTGATGTGTAAAAAAATCTGGATTGAGAAAAGTACCTTGCGATGAACCAACCTATATATAGAACTAAATTACTAGAAGCAATAAATTCCTTTAAAAACCAAATGACAAATTTTCAATCCTCTTACGCACCTCCAGGATAAAAGGACTGCCAGAATAGAAGAAAAACCAAGTAAAAAGTTCCGAAATATCAAAGTTTCAAGTTAAATTTGAAGCTAAATTTAATTTCCTTTAATAGTTTGCCAGAAAAACTTTCTAAAATCTTGTAATTCTTTAAATTTTATCAAAAAAAAAATTTTTAATTGATTAATAAAAATTAGTCCATATGGAAAGAAAATTTTGGCAAAAAAATGTGGAACGCTTCACGATTTTGCGTGTCATCCTTGCGCAGGGGCCATGCTAATCTTCTCTGTATCGTTCCAATTTTAGTATATGTTCTGCCGAAGCAAGAACATTTGTTAGACCTTGTTTCTTTTATATGTATTACAATTTGATTAGTTTTATTCCTGCGAATTATATAGAATTAAAATATTGCGCCATCTACTAATAAATATTTTAATTTCAAAACAAAGGTTTGAGTCTTTACTATAATAGAATTCTACCCTATTCGCTAAATTTATTAAAGTTCATTTTGGAGGGAAATTTGAATGTAAATTTGATGTAATTTAAAAACTAATTTACCAATTTGAATAATAAATTACAGCACAGATTTACGCTATTAAAATCTAGATTATCTCAAATTACATTAATTTTGGAATAAAGGGAACTAAATTGTGCACTAAGAATATTGAAATACAGTTGCGTCAGTTTCTGTTGTTCCCCTCTTTTTAGTTAATTCCTTACAATTAAATTCCTACTCCACGCGGCAGTGTTTCTCAAACTTTTGACGTCCGTAATTCATCATGATTTTGTAGACCAATTTTTAACGAACAGTTTCTCAGCTCAAATATGTCATTAAGAAAAACTAGAAGTTCATCTCGAAGTGAAAGTAATCAGTTTAGAACTTTGGGCTCAAATATAATGTGCTCTGCCTGGCATAGGAAAAGACAAAAAAACTGAACGAATGCAACCTTATGCCAGCTTATGCATGTCAAATCCGTAGAACTGATTATAATGTGCATAAGCAAGAATAAACATTTGACTCAAAAAATTTTGTTCTTTTAATTGTTTTTTGTAATGTAAGTGATTTTAAAAAATTGAAAATCGTTTAGAAAACAATTTTTCAAAGAAAAACCAAATCGTCCAGTCACGTTTCATCAGAAAAATATTTCCAATTGAACTGTCAAAATTTCCGTACGGAATGTACTAACTGATTTGTATTGCTTAAACATAACGAAACGGAAATCGAACTTAACGAATGCACGCGTATGCATAATATAATCTTGGAATAGGATTCATGTATGTTAGTACATTCTGTCAGTTTTGCTATGCCAGGCAGAGCACATTCAAATTCAAATTCAAAAATTTATTATACGACTTTATACAAGTAGTACATACATTTTTATAAAGTTGTCTTATGACTAGCTTAACACTAACAATTTGTAAATTTCAGACTAAGAGCTTTGTCTAAATATCTACTAGTTTGAGATTTTAAATTCATTAATTCTACGTCAGTTATATTATATTAAATTAAATTCTTAACTAGATAATTTACCACAATTAATTGCGTTACGTTAATTAGACAATTTCTTTGCCTTATTGGCATTCAAGAATAAAAAAAAAACTAAAATTAAAATTAAAACTAAAATTAAAATTAAAATAAAACTTAATCTAAGGGTGCGTTACACCTCACCAACCACATACACAGTATGGGCAGAGCACATTATATTTGAGCCTTTTGCCTCAATATAGTCAACGAACATCGATATGAAAATGAAGCTGAGTATGACTACTTTCCATTCAAAGAACGGTTAATGATTTTCACGCTTTCATTTAGAACTTTCTGTAGATCAGCGGGGATCTTAGGTGTTGCCAAAGCCACTCTGTGTGTGCAAAAATGTGTGGAAATGACATTTGGGGCAAAATTCTGAATACTTGGAACGAGTCCTTTATTAATTCCGACCATACTTTTTGCTCCATCTGTGCTAATTCCAATCGATTTTGCTCTCTTGCATAAATTTATTCATAACATTAAAGATGTCTTCTCCTGTTGTATGACTTGATAAACTTGTTACATTTTCATTATTACCGGTTCAGGATAAATACAATGCAATACTCTGGTTGAATACATTTATTATTAATTATTACAACTGACGAACTTAACTGCTTGGAGACCTAATCCTAAAAGAGACCGATGCTATTGAAAGTTATGCATCGTTTCTATCATACGGTAATTTATATTTGTACCGGGTGTTTCAATAACTATAACAACTCTCCCTTCGTCATAGACCAAATTTTAAAAGGATTAAAAAATGTTTTTGGGTATCTTGATGATGTAATTATTGGAGGTTGTGATTCGGTAGACTGCGAAAACTAATTAAACCAGGTCCTTCTTAGACTCGAGTCGCATAAAGTTCACGTAAATTTAAATAAATGCGTTTTCTTTGCCAAAGAAGTAAAGTATCTAGGTCACATAATATCTTATAATCAAATTGACTCAAGTAAAATTTGAAGCTGTGTTAAAAGCTCCAACACCTACTAATTTGACACAATTACAGTCCTACTTGGGATTACTAAATTATTATAGTAGGTTTATCTCAAATTTATCAGCCGAATTAAAAAACCTATACAGCTTATTGCAAAAGGGGAAAAATTTGGATTGGCACGAAAAATGCGAACGCACATTTGAGAAGAGTAAAAAATTGTTAGTTAAAAATTCTGTGTTAGAATTACATGACCCAGATAAAATGATAATTCTATCAGCTGATGCCTCGCCCTATGGACTAGGAGCTGTCACGTCACATTTAGTGAACGGTGTGGAAAAACTTGTCCTTTTCGCTTCTTGCACACTTTCACCCGCTGAAAAAAATTATTCACAGCTGCACAGAGAAGCGTTTACGCCAATCTCCACACAGCCGACATTCTACTTCTGATGCAAGTATGGGATAACACTATACAATGATTGGTTAAACAGAAAGGGAGAAAACAATCATCCTACAAATTTTGTCGGCTTCTGCATTTCTCATTTCCCCAACTGATTTTCCTTCTGCAGATGATTCCCCTCTAAAACAGATGAACCTGTTTATCGTGGCACTTCATCTGCGTTTGCATACTCTCACAATAATCACACACGATAACGTCGCACACTACCAATTTTTCTAAATTGTGTGGGCAGATTCTAATGTTGTTATTCGATCAATCCTAGACAAAAATGCAAGAGTCCATCTCTTCCTAGTTTTCTGATTTTCCTCGTCAGAATGTCGGCAAAATCTTGTAGTCCCATCCTTTTTCCGTACTAGGACTACCGGAGATGCCCATGGGCTGTTTGATGGTTCAATTACTCCCTCCTGATGCATTTCCTCGATCATGTCAGCAATCTCTGTTTGTTTGGCTAATGGTAGTCTCCTTTGCGGTTGACGAATAGGATCTGCATTGCCGGTATTAATTCTATGTTTCACTTGGTCCGTTCGTCCAAAGTCCCCTTTACTGCATACAAAGACATCTTCAAACTCCTTCAATAAACCTGTAGCCTTAACTGCTTCCGACTCTGATACTCTTTTAGTGATATCAGAGACAATTGGTTTTAAAGCTTCCGGAAGAACCCGTTCCTCCCGTTGAGTTTCTTTGTCTCTGCAGCCCTCATTTGTTATTGATGAAACCCCCTCAGCACTGCCGACAATGGTTCCCTTTTTCAATTTCTTGTCAATTTTTGAAAAGTTCGCCACTCTGACTGGAATTGTCCCTTTTTCGTTCACTTTCACTGTTGTTCGTGCTATCATTAGTCCGTCCTTTAAGTTTTGTCTGTCAGGTTCAATAATTTGTATTGCTGGCCTCCCAGTACCATTGACCAGTCTCGCCTCTACAACAGCTTCAGTGTTTGCCGCAATTGTTTGGTCTTGTAGAATTTCTACTTTGGCACTGGAACCTGCTTCCTCCAACGTTAGCGAGAAATCAATATTTCCACATCGCAGAACTTCCTCTTCAACATTCACACTCACTCCATTCTTTTTCATGAAGTCCAGGCCCATGGTACAATCGTCCATTATATCAGCCACCAAAAATGTATGTCGGAACACATACCCATCTAGCTCCAATGCTAGATCGACTTCCCCAAGAATCGGAGATGATTCACCCGTAACGGTTTGAAGCACCCTGTTACTGCTTTCACTGATGTGTTTATGATTGATTAGTCTCTTGTTAATGATGAATTTACTTGCGCCTGTATCTATGATAATTCTGCACTGATGACCAGCAATTACACCCTGTACCGTTAGACTGTTGTTGTTGTGTTGCATAAGCGAGACAGATACAACGATGCTGGGGGCATTATTCTTTTGAGCTAACTTGTCCCCCTTTAAGTTAGCTCCGTTTCGTTTCCCGAACCTTTTTGTCTTGTTGTTTGGTTCGGGCACTTATGTTGTACATGCCCCTCTTTTCCGCAGCCCCAGCATGTGATTTTCCTGCGCGTGTTTCTGTCTCCTTCTTTCTGGATTGACAGCAGTACTTCCTTTATCTGCTGCCTGAGGTCTTTGATGTCCAGTTGCGGCGACCCTTCAGCAACTGTAGCAGTCCTGATCCGTGGGACTGATCTTGTAGCTTTCTTCGCACCTTCTAATGTCAAAGCGAACGCCAATACTTCTTGTAGCGTTCGCTTTCCGCTAACCCGGACGCTATTTTGTATGCCCGTATCCCGTATGGCGCTAACAAACCTTTCTCCCGCCATCTCGCACCGCATCTCCACAGGGTAATCAGGATAGGACATGTACACTAAACGTTCAATCTCCGCTGCTAACTCCTGAAACGTTTCCTCGGATTTCTGCATTCGGTTGATAAGCTCGATCCGGTATACATCCTTCATGTGGTTGTCCCCAAACCGATTATCCAATTGCATTACAATGTAATTGTAATTTTTCTCATTTTCCGGTGAGATTGTCCGCAATAAATCGGCTGAGTTACCCCGTAGAGCCAGAATTAATGCTGTGGCTTTTTCTTTATCGGACCAGTTGTTCGCACCAGCAGCCGCTTCAAACTGTCGTTTGTATACTGGCCATGAAGTTTTGCCGTCAAATATTGGTGGCTTCATCCTTTTACCTGATGACTCAATATTTGGTTTATTTTCTTTGATGTCAGCCATTTTTGCTTCTATTTCTGCTAGTTTTTGTTCCAATTTTTGTTCCACGTTGCTGACTTCTGTAGTTATTTTGCCTTCCAATTTTTGCTCAACTTTGTTTACTTCCGTACGAACTGCAGAGACTTCCGTACTAATTTTAGTTTCAAGGTTCGCAACACTGGATTCCACCTGAGTTTTTAATTCACCCATGCTGGATTCCATCTTATTCTGCATGTCAGATACACTTGCAATCTTACTTTCTAGACTTGCAGAAGTCGAATCTATTTTACTTTGTAAACTTGAAGCAGTTGATTTTAATTCGCCTTGTAAATTAGAAGCATTTGATTTTATTTCGCCTTGCAGATTAGAAGCAGTTGAGTCCATTTTAGTCTGAAGACTAGAAGCAGTTGAGTCCATTTTAGTCTGAAGACTAGAAGCATTTGTTTTCATTTCTTCTTGCAGACTAGTCTGAAGACCGATCATCATGTTCATAAGCGTCTTTAAGTTATCTTGAACACTTGCTGTTGTTTTAGTCGCGTCTTCGCTGATAATTTCTTCTTGGTTTCCCTCTTCGTTGTTGATTTCTTCTTGTTTTTCCTCTTTCAGAATTTCACTAAAGTCGAATGTGCTAATGTCTAGTTCTCTTATTGCACATTCAGCGATTACTCTTTTCTTCTTTTCTGTTTTAGTTCCCGTGGAAACTGACTTCCACACACGCAGAACTGTGGATAGTTCTGATGTACTCAAGCTGTCTAATAGTTTACTTTCCATTGTTCAAATATTTTTTTAGTTGTTCACGAAATTCTTATGTTCTATAGAAACTTCTCGCATAGTATCTAAATACCACGAAATTTCCCAGTATACTCTTAATTTCTACGAAATTTCTCGTACAATCGAAATTTTCACACGATACCCGACGTATAACCTCAAATTTCGCACAATCGAAATTTTTATACAACTCATACAAAATTTCTTGTACGCCCCTGAAATTTCTCACACAGTCGAAATTACTATACACTCAAATTTCTTAATAACGAATTTCTTCGAAATTTTCCCCACAGAAGTTTCTAGTTTAATTTCGAATTTTCTTGCAGAAATTTTTAGCACAATTGTCTTTTCCGCACTGATTCACAATAAAGCTCGGCTTTCTGATTTGAATTGATTCTAGCCTCGACTTTACGGCTGCTTATATACAAAATTGGTGTGTTTCGGAATATTCTCGAAAATACTTCTCGAAAATTCTTATTCAATACACAAAAAAAATACTTCGCGAAAATTCTTATTCAATACACAAAAAAATACTTCTGGAAAGTTCTTCTATTGTGAATCATTGCATTGGTTCGTGACAATGATTTATTATTTATTTCGGAGCTTTCTGGAACAGATCTTTTGTATGTGCTTTTTTTATGACATGAGTCATTGCTATTCTTCACATTATTGAGAAGTGTATTGTATTGTCTCGGTCGTGTGAACAATTTAATTTTGGAGTTTTCTGGAAATATTTTTGATTTATTTATTAAATCAAAATATTTCCAGCAATTTCTAGTGATGTGTAGTGCAATATGAAAAAAAAGGAAGAGAATCGGGTTACGATAAATACAAATGCCAAAAAAAGAAACGGACTCAAATTGAATTGAATCAAATTTTACGAATGTTCCGTCTACATAACAGCAGCCATACAATTTCATGTACATATTTGTTTTTGTCGTTCCGTCGCCGACCCGGGTCCGTTTCGTTAACATAACTAAGGCATAAATCGAAAAAGTGCCATAATTTAAAAAGGTATGAGTGTACTTGTTTTTTTCGTTCCGTCGCCGTCTCCGTCTCCGTTTCGTCAACATATAATTAACGCTTCACCGATTAAAGTATTTCAAAATATTTTCTTTTATAAAACAAAAACCACCATATTTAATAGGATTTCTATTTTCATAACATAATTTCATAAAAAGGACTACTCCACTAATAAACATTGACATTTTATGATTCTATTATAAAATGTATTTAAAAAAAGAAAAACAAAACATAATAATTGAATTGTTATTTTGTGGTGAAATTTCAAAATATTCTAAATTGATCTAATAGACAACCTAGCTGCGACGTCGCCGCCATTCCGATATTCATATTTTCCAAAACCATTTTAATTTTCTTTATTTTTATTTACCGGCAATTTTTCTCTCTTTTATTTTAAAATGGATATACAGACCATATATATTTTCCTTGTGGTTTCCTAAGGTTTAAACAGTTACCACAACCATAGGAGGAAAATTGTTAGAAGGTGTAAGAAATGCCTACCTTAAACTGAATTATGATACCTCTTCCTGTTTCCATTACAAAACATTTAAATTACATTTTATATTTATTTTTAAGCAAAAGGTTGTGGCATCAATGGAGAAAAACACTTGAAAAAAAATATACAACCTAGAAGATTTTCGAGATTTTTATAATAACCACGAGTTTTACTTGTTAAGCTCTGAGATAATTGCTATTAAAAGCAATTCTTGGCGTTTTCTTTTTCTAGCCAAATGCACTACAAAGAAAGGTACTACTACGGAAAAAAAGTAATGAGACTGTATTTTTAAAAATACGTGTGAAATGAATATCAATGTGTATATTATTTGATAGATTGGTATGACTATTGAAAACATCTAATAGAAATCTTATAATGTTTACTTTGTTAGTTAAAAAATTTCAGCGTCTTTTGTAATTGTGAAAAAAAGCGGAAAGCGAATTCTTTTGGATGACTTCTACTGACTCAAAACGATGTCCGCGAAGTGATAATTACATTCGCGGAAACAGAAAAAAAATTACATGAAGCCATATCTGGCGAATACGGTGCTTGCGGAACAAAATCCACTTGATTTTTGATGAAAAATTGACGTTGTTTTTCAAATAAATTCAATGATTTTGGGGCAAGACGACAAGACACATGAGACAAGCACAAATCGTCCTTTAAAACTGTTTGTATTGATACTTTTGGCATACCAACAATGTCTAAAAGGTCTCTTTGAGTTAATCGACGATTGAAAGGTACAAGCTCCTTGATTTTGTTGATGTTTTTATCAGTAGTTGAGGTTGTGGGCCTTTCTGAAAGAGGTTTGTCTTTGACTTCTTCACGACCCTCACCAAATGTTTCGTACCACTTAAAAACTTGTGATCTTGATAAACACTGCACTGATCGCTGTAACATTTTTCTACAAGAAATTTCGTTTTTAACACAAAATTCAATGTTAATTCTTTGTTTCATAGATTTATCCATATTAAAAAATAGCTGCAACAACTTTTTCACAATTACAAAAGATGCTGAAATTTTTAAACTAACAAAGCAAATATTATGAGATTTCTATTAGCTGTTCACAGCAGCCATACCAATCTATCAAATGAATATACACATTGATATTCATTGCGCACGTATTTTTTTTTTTTAATTCAATCTCTTTACTTTTTGTCCAAAGTAGTACATTATCAACGCAAACATTTTCGGAAAACTTAAAGATAAAACCATTTTCGTAAGACGAATTAGTTTAGATTTAGACTGTTCGACTTGAAAGAATCAGAGTTCAAAACCTGTTAAAACTGATTTTTTTTTTAAATCCTTTTTAAATATAGAATTAATTATTAAAAAAAGAATATTTCCGAATTCATTAAGATTATATTAGCTGTGTTTTTAAGCACGATTATCATACATCTTATACGGGCTTATTTAAGGAATGTTATTATGCGGGTCTGCTTTGAATTTTGAATCTTACCAGATTTTGGTCATTTTTTCTTTTAATATTTTAATTGCTTTTTGTTTTATTTGATTAAAACAATACTTCCATCTCGCAAGATATTTGTTTTAATTTGACTATTTCTCTCTAAAGAAAAGAGTTTTTTAATTTTTTTTTTAACTTCAAAAGATATGACTGAAGTTGGCTGCTTCTTCCAGCAAATAATTTCAGTGATACCAAAATCCGAAATTAAAAGTTATAAGAACATAGATTATAAAAATCGTTTTTTTGAGAAAGTGGCCGATGAAAATCTCCAAACACCGCAATTATGTCTGTGAATGAGTTTTTTTATTTTTTGTACCCATTAAACATTTATTTAACAACTATATAATATTTTGTTTTTATTCAAAGTATGAGCCATCAGAAGCCACAATCTTCGCCAGTCCTTCAGGTAATTTACGGATTTCCTATCTGAAGAAATCTGGGCGGAGACGATCCAACCAAATTTTGATATTTTCATAAGAGGTGAAGCGGTCTCCAGTAAGGGCTGACTGCATCGACTGGAATAAGTGGTAATCTGAAGAAGCTTTGTCACGTGAATACGGCGGGTGGTGTAACACTTCCCAGTCTTGCTCTTCTAAGTAGTTTTCAAATTGGTTGAACAACATTTGGTTTGGCATTATCATGTTGAAAAATTAATTTTCTGTGTTTATTCACCCATTCTGGCCGTTTCCCTTCTACAGCCTGCTTGAAACGCATTAGTTGTCGTCGATAGACAACGCCAGTAATAGTTTCACCACTCAGGGAAGGCAATAGATTTCTGATCCCACCGAATGGATGAATGTTTCGTTTTAACGTCGACAGGACTGTTTGACCAGGCTTTACTTTTGCTTTTCTGCGTTTAGGATTTACGAAGTAGATCAATTTTCATTTCCTGTAACAATGTGATGCGAAAATAACCCTTTCTTTGTTGTCTTTGAAGCAGCATTTCACAAATGAATATTCGACGTTCGATGTCTCTTTTCTTTAATTCGTATATGATCCTATTCCATTGTTGTTGAATCATTCCTATGGCTTGGAGAGATTTTGCAACGTTGATCAGTCAATATTGAATGATGCTGCCAATTCTGCTTGAGTCTTACATGGATCTCCATCGAGTAATGCTTCTTCCAATTCTTTATCTTCAAACTTTTTCGGTTCATGTTCGCGTGGTGCGTCTTCAACATCCAAAATACCTTCTCTAAATTGGTTAAGCCACTTTTCACAACTTCTTTGGCTTGCAGCATGTTTACCGTAAGTTTCTACTAGCAAACGATAACTTTCGGTAGTTTTTTTGCAGTTTATTAAAATAGAAAAGTAAAGTTTCCCGCAAATGCTGTTTCACACGTACCCTTCCATATTCAATCGAATAAAAAGCAATCTTGTTTACACTTTAACCAAATATCATATACTAGCAGCCTGTCCCGGCTTCGCACGGGTGGACATTTATTTTTTAAACATTTTGGGATAAACGTTGAGTAAATGTATCTTTTTGCAGGACTTTATTTACATGTTTGTACATTTTTATTTTATGGCTTAACTAATTAAATTTTGTACAATTTTGTGGAAATTTAAGGAGATAGAAAGAGGAGGCAGTCTGGGGTCCCACCGGTGAGACCGCTGAGGGTCCGAGCGCCTGGCGCCAGTCTTGAGACTATAGAGGCCCTACAATGGATCAGTGGGACCCCAGCCGTCGCTAATGACACTAAATATCGGGTGATTGAAAGCAATAGTCGTAAAATCTCAATTAGGGTCTTTGTGCATGAAGTTAGACTACAGAGAATATTAGACGCGACAGACATGAATGTGAGGATTATTGGATATAGATCTATGCGGAATTACATTATTTAAGTTTTAGTAGGGATCCCTAATTTTTTCTAGTAATAAATATAGCCTATGTTACTCAGGGATAATGTAGCATTCTAATGGTGAAAGAATTTTTGAAATCGGTCCAGTAGTTTTTGAGTTTATTCGTTACAAACACAAATACAAATCTTTCCTCTTTATAATATTAGTATGATGTACGTTTTGAACCTTGTCATAGGACTTTTCAAATACATGTAATGCCGGTTCATATGTATTACCCATGTATAGTATGACTTACGCCATCTAATGGAGAAACTCATTCACAGGTCTAACAAAAAAATTCGTAATCAAGCCCCCGGCTAGGGCTGAAAGGGTGTTATCCTAAAGCAGAAGCTTTTGTAGCCGATTTTAACGCTGTCATATTTAAATATAAATAGAATTATTCTCCATTGAATATAATATATGGACTTTTAAAAGATGGACTTCTCATAGATCCGCAATTGAATTAATTTCCGAAAGCTCCCATAAGCAATTATTTTTAGTATCAAATCATATTTAATTTGATTTCATCAGTGAAAAAAAATGATGTTCTTAAAGTTGTTTTTTCTTGTTCATTTTTCTAGTAAAATTGTGTTAAATGAATTCAATCAAAAATTGTTTTGTAATTAAATTTCTTATATGATGTTGGGATACCATCTTTACCAAAGTGTGTAATAACAAAAAAGAAATGGTATTATACCAGGGATGAAGCGTCTGTTCCACGCACATGTAACATACTCTAAAAAAGAATCAACAATCGAATTGATTTAGTGTTATCTAATTTCAATTCAGCATAATTAGCAAATATTTTATGAAGTGTCCGTCTAATTCAAATCGCTGTCAAATGTAAACCGCACATCTTGCAATACTCAAATTTGACATGAATGTTGCTTGACATATTGTCTGTCAGTAGTAAAAATTATTTGTTGGTGAAAAGACGCGTTCTAATTTTTTGTACAATGGACCTTAAACGAAATTCAATTGTTGAAAAGTCAAACATCGAAATTCACCGTATTCACTAGATCTGAATCCATTGGATTATTCCTTTTGGGGAATTTTATAAGAATCGGCTTGCAAAAAAAAACACACACAACTTTGGCCGATTTAGAAAAAGATTTGACTCGTGAATGGAACCGTTTAAGTGAAGACGTCGTGCGAGAATCGTGTGCATCGTTTAAAAAGATGCCGCAAAAGGCGGTTACATAACTTTAGAATAATTGTACAATAACCTGTGTATTATAAACTATCATTTCCATAAATTTTAATAAAAACACCCAATAAACAAAAAAATTACAGCGTTTTTACACTTTGACACTTCAATTGACGGAACCAGTATTATCAAATATTCAATTTTATAGAACTGTGAACTACTTAATTTGTTAAATAATTCTTATAGGCCTTACAATTCGGATACCTACTTTTTATATCTAAATTTTTACTTAGTCAACATTTTACCTTTAGATTTAAGTATTAAATTTTGTATAAACACTGTAACTATTTTGAATAAAACTTCAGTGTAAACTCAACATTGGTCCGTCGAGCAACAATCGATTAGAACGAAAAAGTCAATAATTCATCGACATTTCCTGTCGTGGGAATGAAACAAGAAATAAACTTTTCAAAAATTTGTAATATGAATGAACTTTGTTCAGAAGTACTGGACTTATTGGTAAACATATTGTTTCGAGAACCACTGGGCGCACATGCATCTGTAATGCAACAACAAGCAATTGGTTTTAGAGGCATGATGATTTCATGCACAGACACATCAATAGGATACAGCAAGCAACTGGTTATAGAAGCATGATGATATCATGCTTCACGCATCTATAATAAACAAAAGGCGACGTGATGGTCTCATATACTCATGCTTTTTCAGTTTACTGTGGACCGTGATCGAGGGAACATCACTCATCATTTCAGTTTACCATGGACTGTGACCGAAGAAACATCATTCATCATTTTACTGTTTAGTGTGGACCGTGGCTGAGGAAACATCGCTCATCACTTTACAGTCGACTGTGGACCGTGGCCGAGGAAACACTATTCATCTTTTTATAATTTATTAATAAATACCACCTTCTTTTATTTCATTTCAAAATAAATTGTTTTACCCGAAACAAACTTTATTCAAATTGCAGTGATATCAAAGGTTTGATCGAGTTCGTATTGAAAATTTAATTGACTCTACTCGTTCATTATTTCTTGGAAATTATAATGAAAATGTCAACCAAAATCGGAATTTATATATTTTTCGGTGTGAAGTTCTGGCGTTTAAGTTTTTTTCCTCAAAAATGTTTTGAGCACCTCGTTTCAATACGGATTCTTTGCATCTTGTTCGAATTATATGACTACTTACATTTCTTCCGGGAAGCACATTTGAATTGTTCCACTCATGTAGAGTAATAGCGGAGTTTTTCGTTTGGTTAAAATAGATAAGATGTTCTATCTCTGTTGCGACTCTATTCCTGCCAATTTCTTTGCTGTTTTCAAACGTTCGTAATTGGTTCCTTTTCTTTATAAGTGCATAAATAATCTGCCACGAAATTTCTTTTCTTTATTACAGTGGTCGAATCTTGTTTTTAAAATTTTCCTCTGAAAGATCAGCAGATTTTCGATTGTTCCGCTTCGTGCCTGTATTATATAGGTAAGAGGCGACAATTTTTCCCAAGAATCAAACAACACATAGATCCCACTTTATATTTGTTCAGTAAACCAACAATCAACCAAACTCCGATGCTGTTTACAGTATCCTACTCCTCTTCTTTTCGGATGATACCATAGCATTCAATGACACCAAAAGAAAGGATACCAGCTATAAAAGGAAGAAACATTTAGTTCTAGTCAAACAGTTCCTTTCAAGAGTTTCAACAATTCAAAGCTTCTTCATCTTCGTCTTGATACTTGAAGTATTTAAATTTTAAAGTGTTTCTTTTTTTTGTGAGATTTAATAATAAGAAAAACTAATATAAAAAAAAATGGTTTCAAATCGTGGATTATTCGTTATTTTAATTGCATTTGTTATTTTAATGACAATGACTGTAACAACTGAAGCAACATACCGGAAACCTCCATTTAATGGAAGTATTTTCGGTAAACGTAATAACATTGGTGGTGAGTTCAGAAAAAAAAAGGATATTTTTATCTTTTTCATTAAAATATTTTTCCTTTTTTTTATTCCGAAGATTACGATTCAAATGGTAAAGCTATAACAGCAATGTGTGAGATTGCTTTAGAAGCTTGCCAATCATGGTTTCCACAAGATAAGAAATAAAATATTCAAAAGAAAATTAAACGTTTCTAAATATAAATATAATGGTTCAATCTTGGATGATATATGACTTGATTTTTTGAATAATAAAATGTAATAAAAATTATATAAATTATATATTAAAAATAAGTATTCTCTTTTTTTTTGTGAATTAATTAAAAAAATATGAACTAATAAAAATGAATTTATACTATTTTAATGCCTAAAAATTAGTATTTTTTTTAAAATTAATTTTATATTCTGTCATAGGTGGCTTTAGAGTCGTATAACTAAGTGTACGGCCACATAGGTTCTGCGCTTTTTACACGGAGAGAGAAAATTATTAACGCTGTGAGAGGAACGAAAACGGTGAGCGAAAAGTGTCCACATCGGATATCAGTCTTGTCATGGAACACATTTACATTTTCTCTAGTTTGTCAGCTAATTCACAAATACAAATACAAATCTTGTTCACCATTGAAAACAAAAATCATGGCGTTCTTGTTCGAAAGAGCCGAAGAATTGAATTTCAATTCTTCTCTTTTCTCTATCGTATCTTGCTTTCAACAAACTCGGCTATATGGCCACTTCCATTTAATTACAAGGCGTATATTTATCGTTGCTCTCATCTTCGAAAGCGCGCGTAGAAATCGCAGAGCCTATGAGGCCGTGCACTAACCCTACCAAACTGTATTATAGCGCGCTGCTTGAAAGGTGATATTTCATACAATATTTAGAAAAATGAGCAAAAATAGCAAGTGCATTTACATTTTCTCTATATCGGCCGGACCGCTATGGAACTTTTCCGATAATGTTATCAAATATTCATTTCAGTTCTCCTATTCTTAATGTACATTCCAAGTTTCATGAAAATGTGACTAGTATTGGCCGAATTATTAAGGTTTTTTATTTTGCATTCCCGTAACCCCCACAGAGGGGAGTCGCATTCTATCTTTTCAGTTGGCCTATCCAAAATGTATACACTAAGTTTTAAGAAAATTCGCTCATTATTGAGTGAATTCTTGAAGTTTTTCTATTTCAGCCCCCCACAATCCCTCACCGAATTATCTTCTCAATTGGCCCATCCCAAATGTACATTCCAAGTTTCATTAAAATCCGGCTATTATTGGCCGAATTATTAAGGTTTTTCTATATCACCCTTCCGCAACCCCCACCGAGGGGAGACGTATTCTATCTTTTAACTTGCCCTATCCAGAATGTACACACCAAGTTTAAAGAAAATCTGCCTATTATTGCGTGAATTATTGAAGTTTTTCTTTTTTGGCCCTTGACAACTTCCCACCGCGGGGAAACATATTTTATTTTATCAGTTGGTCCATCCCAAACGTACGTTCGAAATTTCATTAAAAGCCGACTATTATTAACTGAATTAGGGAAGTTTCTATATTTCCACCACAACATTTTTTTAAAAAAAGTTTTGTACCCTGGGAAATGGGTAACAATGTGTATTGTATTAGCACTGAATTTGGTAAAGCTTTTGATAAATTATCCCACTTTGTGATCCTACTTAAGAAGGTAAGATCTTCGACTACCAGCCTAGTTGAACTTGTTTCTAGTGCAATTAATGCCACGGAAATGGGAAATAGTGTGAACTTTGTCACCACTGACTTTAGTAAAACCTTTGATACATTTTCTCACCGACTGATACTATTCAAGCTGTCCTTGGTTTTCATGACCTTTTTAATAATTGGATTTGATCCTATCTTTATGGAAGAAGTTATCCAGTTTTAAACAAAATCTCGCTCATATGTATTTACTTCCGGGGTCCCTCAAGGTAGGTATCGGTTAATGATGTCGCATCAGTAGTTAAATGAAATCAGGAGGATTTAAACAATTTTGCTATGTGATAAATGTGAGGTTATCACTTTTTCAAGAAAACATCTATCACTAATGTGCCCCTAAGTCAGTGCTCCGCAACCTTTATTCACATATGGCACACTAATTATTTTCTGAAAATCTGAAACACACCACAATAGAAAATATAAAAAAAAATCTATATAAAAAATTTATAATTTTCTTACGTAAATATTATAAAATGGTTACATAACTAATACTAAATAACTAATGTGATACCTGGGCTTGTTTCAGTGAACATAAATATTTTATATTTGGCTCTATACTTGACAGTGCGACCCGAAGTTCGTGGTCAAGGCCCCTTAAACATGATCGCTTATCATTTTTTATTAGAACTAGAGTTGAAAAACTTAATTAACATGGAAATGTTGTAGAAAATGGAAGAAGAACTGCAATAGCCTGGTCAGAAATCTTCGGATATTCCTCCTTAGCTGAAATCCAGAAAACATCTAATGGAACTTCTTTAAATTTCAGTTTTAGAATCCCGTCAGTTCTCAATTCCATAAATTCCTCTCGAATTTGTAGCGGGAGTGCTTCAACAGAATTTTCGGCATCACTTGTAAAAGGATTTCGAATCCAATCATATTGCTCCGTATTTATTGTATGAAAGTAGTGTCCAAATTTTTGTCGAAGCAATGTTAAATGCTTTTCAGCCAAACCCAAAATAATTTGTTTGTTCTCGATCTTGATCTGGTTGGTCCTTTGAAACATTTCGATTGATCCTCCTTGTAAAACCGTCTGCCATAGTTCGAGTTTTTTTTTAACCCGTTTAATTTATCTGAGCAAGTCAATAAATGTTCACTCTTGCCTTGCATTTTTCTATTGAGTTCGTTCAGATGCTCGAAAATATCTGCCATATAAGCAAGTTTGACCATCCAATCATTATTTGCGAGGCGCTTGTGTAGTTCGGGCATATTTTGATTTAATAGAAACTGACTAACTTCGCATCGTAGCTCAAATAATCTGGCCAAGACTTTTCCTCGTGATAGCCAGCATACTTCGGTGTAATATAATAAAGATTGATATTCTGATCCCATTTCTGTGCAGAGTATTTCAAAAATTCGCGAATTCAATGCTCGGCTTTGATGATGTTGACGATTTTGACACATTCGTTCATCGTTAGTATGAGTTCTTCTGGTAGGTTTCGGGCCATTAACGCTTCTCTATGCATACAGCAGTGCGTAATTTCAATGGACGGATTCTGTCGCCCATCATAGCTGCAGCGCCATCCGTGCAAACACTAGTACAGTTACTCCATTGAATGACATGAGTTCGGAAAAATTTCTTCGCCTGTAGTTCTCTCTGGAATTTCTTTGCAAAATAAGTAGTGCCCTCTTATGGAATCTTCATCAACGAAACGTACAATAGTTATCAATTGTTCTTTGTTTTTAATATCTGTTGATTCATCGATTTGAAGAGAAAATTTCCCGGTTTTTTTCAATTTTGTAATAAGTGCCTCCAGAATATCACACGACATATCGTCAATACGTCTTTTACCAGTTTCAGCGGATAATGAAACTTTATTCACCCGCGTAACTTCATCAGGTCCAAGCATAATTCGAACAATTTCCATACATGCTGGTTTAACAAGTGTTTCGCCGATAGTATGCGGTTTTTTCTGACGTGCAATTAACTTTGCAACATGATAACTAGCTTCTAATGCTTTGTCAGAAACTGTGACAGAAGATTTCATTAATTGCTTTTGTTTTATTTTTGATTTAAAAGCCGTTGAAAATAGTTTTTATCTTTTTTTACAAAACTAGAATGTTTTGAATTTAAATGGCGAATCAATTTACTCGATACCATTGCATCGTTTGAAAGCTGTTCTCTACAAATTACACGTTCTGGTTTCGGAGTTGTTTCTTCACCACACCACGTAAATCCATATTGTATGTACTCTTCGTTGTACCGCCTAATCAAAATCTTCAGTTTTTTTATAACACTGCTTGTGCCGAGTTCATCATAATTTGTCGATGATGTCAAACGTTCTCTTCGCAAAAATTTGTCCATATTTGAAATGATTTACAAAAATAACACAACTTCTTTTAACATCAAATAATAAATTTTTTTATCGCAAAAACCACAAAATTTTATAAGCAATATTCATCTGATATAATTGTTTTGCTTGGAGTTATTCTGACTAAATGTAAACAAGCATCGTATGTTTGGTAAAAAACCATTCTTTTGGCTGGAATTTTGTTAAGCACTGCGTACCTATTGTTTTCATGTTTTATCTCTATCGTGTGTATTTATAGACAGTGTATATGTCGCAGGGAAATGATGAAAACAGAGATTTGATCAAATCCCTAAGGGATTTGATCAAATCACGGAAGATGTTAAAATAACAACTGCGTGAGATCATTTCCCTAAAGAAAGTAAGTGATTTGATCAAATCCCTAAACTGTTTTAGTGAAATGATGAAATAATATTGTTTAGATATTAAAAGTATTTATTTATTATAATAAACCATGCATTATTAAATATAGAGTAGTTAATACAACAATAGTCATTGAAACACAAATTATTTATTCGAAACTGATTAACAAAAAAAAAAAAAAATAGGTACATAAGCTGATATTTTTAAAAAGAAAAACGATATTTTTTGTGAAATGTTAAACATTTTTAGTAAATTTAATTAATAAGTAATAATATTCATTTATTTTTATTAAAACACGTTGTTGATTTGTGGCATCTCGAGTTACAAAGTACATTACTTTTTTTACAGGCACATCGTTTTGTTTTACATTGTATTTTGGATTGTTCACAGGAACACTTCTTAAATCCTTGACCTCCAAATAAGGATAATTTTCCTGCAATCTGACGCAGACTTATGTTAGTCCGTGAAACTGTTTCGGTAAATTTTGTAGTAGCTATTTGAAGAGCGTTTCTAGGAAGCCAATCTTTTATAATTCCAACTGAGGTACCAATTTGGTATAAATTATTTTTTATATCTAATACGATCCCAACAATGTTATTTCCGTCTAATGGGCCTCTATCTACCTTAGGAACATCAACCAAAACTGTGGAATCCACTAACACGTCTTTAAATTTCTTCAAAGAAACTTCTTTCATTTTTTCAGCTGATTTTTTCAGGTGTTTTGCAGCATTTTCCCTTTCATCTTGAATGCTCTCTTCTTTTCGGCATAAATGGCATAGAATTTTCGAACCATATCTTTCTTCTCCTACTATATTCCCACATATTGCGTGCACCGGATTTTTACACATGTCACATGAATGGGTTCCAGTAGATTCCATTCCACAAACAACACAACATGTTTTACTGTCGCTGACAGCTGCTTCCTCTTCTGATGCTAGTAACACTACAGATGTTTTAACTGTTGAAGCAAGAGTTGAAGTAGAGTTGTTAACTGGTTCGAGTTGTCTTGTTGTCGATAAAGAAATTGATTCAATTGCTGGTAGATCCTCTAAATGTAAAGCCTTTTTGGTGACTATATCAGCTGCCGGTAGAACGTGTAACACTGAAGTGTTATTGTTCGTTGATCTAACTATTGATAGATCATTTGAAGTTGAAGCATTGTAATCAATTAATTCAGATGCTGGTAGATCTTTTGAAGTTGAAGCGTCGTTGTTGCGCACTGCGGAACCTATTGGTAAGTCTTCTGGTGTTAAACTAATGTCATGTTCCTGCTGATTAAGAAGTAGATCCAAGTCCTCTTCAGTAACAATTTTTTCAAGCAACTCTTTTGAAATATGACTAGATTGGAGTCCTGTTTTTGGTTCTGTTCCAAATAAAGCTTTGTAAGGCGATCGTTTAATAGTTCGATGAAAAGAGGAATTCTTTTGGAATTGAACAAAGTAACAACCTATAGCCCAATTTGTTGTGTCATTGTCAATTAGCCAAGCACGCAACATAGCTTCAACATCTTGATTTGATCGCTCAACAGATCCTTGACTAGCTGGATGTCTAGGCCTACCATTTACAATTTTGCATGTTGGCCACAGGCTTATTAATTCCTGTATGACAGCAGCCGTAAACTCACGGCCGTTGTCGCTTTGCAGTATATGAGGACAACCTACTTCCAAAAATATTTTCAATAGCTCCATTGCTACTTCAGCAGCTCTTTTTGAAGTCAATGGTCGAAGAAAGCTGAATTTCGTCGCGTGGTCCTGGTAGTGTAATAGCCATTTGTAATTTCTATCTGGGGTCGACTGCAGGTCAACTAAATCGACTTGGCCACGATGATTGAAATCGCTAGATATAATTGGGCAAACAACGATTCCTTTTCTTGGAAATTTTTTTTTAGACTGACATACCATGCACAGTTTTAAAAACTCCAGTACAATTGAAGTAGGTATTAGGTATTTCGATTTCAAACTATACAGCATTTTATCTCTTCCTCCGTTGCTAGTCGACTGATGGGTTTCCCGTAGTATGTGGTAAAAATTTTCCGTTGGCACTATTTTCACAACTGGATCGGAGTCAGAATTTCTTTTCACAATCAAAGATTTTTTAGTACCTACTTCCATAACATCGTATTTTTTCGCATAATAGTATTGTTTATGTGTCCGTTGCAGTTTAATTAGTGGTGCTAATTTAAATTGTTCAATGACTGTGATAGCTTCTTCTATCCTTTCACGAGTCCATAAAGGTTTTTCTTTATCATGCCGCTTGTTCAAAAACGTCTTGATAGTTTCATTAAACTGTTCTTCAGATACAAATTCGGTTAGAGTTTGATTTTTTTCTATATCTAAACCCATTTTTCTACGGTAGCTACTTGATAAAACTCGAAATATAGAAAACAATAATAAAAATGCGCGCAACGTTCCTGGCGTAATGTTTCTGCGATACTGCGTGTGTAACGTCATGGCTAGATTAGATTGAAGCAGCAAAAGCAAAATTAGAATTAGAAATGAAGTTGCTTTTGCTGTTGGAGTAAATAAACACGTTTTCACTTTTTATATAGAGGTCGCACCCGACTACAATGTTTAGCAAAGTTATGGAGGATTCCAAGGGAAATATTTCTTTCTCGGACCATATAGTTCTATCTCTCACCGTTTCTGCGCTGGAGTCAATAAACACTTTTCAACTTTTTATATAGAGGTCAGCTCGCGTGCGACTTTTTGTTTTTAAAAATATCAGCTTAAGGTACCTACTTCTTTTGTTAATTAGTTCCGAATAAATAATTTGTGTTTCAATGGCTGTATCCAGCACTCCTAAGCGCCTTTTCAAAATTCTTAATCTAAGCAATTAGAATTTTTTGTACTCCTTGATGCGTTTGCTTAAATCAAGTGAATCAAGTTATCTATGCTAAACGTCAAATTAGTTTTATTTGAATAGCTTTTAAAAATATATTTTTTAAACGAAATAAACATTGAGAGTAAATAAAAATTGAATGGAAAAGTTTTATCAAACTCATTTTTTAAAAATTCCATTTAAAATTGAATAATCCAGAAGTAATTTTCAATAACTCCTCTCGATCCAATTCCACAAATCATTTCTTAGCATGAGCAACAACCTTAAATACGCTGTTTGAATTAGCAATAAATTGTTATGCTAGAATTTCACTAAGAGCTTAAAGTTAGAATTAGATCCAGTCGTCTTGCTAGATTTAAGCTCTCTAAAGCGCTTTAATCGCTTAGAGTTGCTGTGCGCCCATGACTATTGTTGTATTACCTACTCTATATTTAATAATGCATGGTTTATTATAATAAATAAATACTTTTAATATCTAACCAATATTATTTCATCATTTCACTAAAACAGTTTAGGGATTTGATCAAATCACTTACTTTCTTTAGGGAAATGATCTCACGCAGTTGTTATTTTAACATCTTCCGTGATTTGATCAAATCTCTGTTTTCATCATTTCCCTGCGACATATATATAAATACACACGACAGAGAGTGTATATTATACACTGTTCTATTAGACACAGCGAATATATGAACTAATGTTAGTAAAATATTCTTTTTTCTTTTGTTTGCATTTTCATTCATATTTTTTGGCAATGCTGACATGGAAGCTGGGATATTTTTCTACTTCTTCCAGTTCTTCTAGGGTTTTATCAACTGCGGCACACCTAATATCGTCCCACGGCACACCGGTTGCGGAGCACTGCCCTAAGTAATATAACTCATTTGTCCAGAGAGCGAATTCGACGTCGGTTTTAATAAAGGTTGACCAATCAATTTTCGGACGCTTACAATACTAAGGCCATTTTTACTATGCCGGTTAGACCGATACTTAAATATGCCAGTCAGATATGGTCTACCTACTATAAAGTAAAAATTAATACATTGGAGTCTGTTGAACGCATATTTGTACGATTTTCCTTAAGAAAACTTTTTTGGAATGACCATTTTTTATTTTATCCATACCAACGGAGATTAAAATTGATAGGTTAAATTCTCTATAAAAGCGGCGCCTAGTGGGTGACATGGTTTCCATTAACCAAATTAGCAGGATAAAATGCACCTTAACATTAATACACTTCCTCTGGGAATTGTGGAAATATTCAAATGTATGCATCATAAATCTAAGCACGGTAGAAATGAACCGGTTTCCCGAATGCTGGAGTAAATTAATGATAATGCCAACTTCTTTGATTTTTGCTCGAGCAACACATTTAACTTCACCTTTCTCTATTTCGGCCTGACCGCCAATGTCCTCAAATGCCTTACTGCGTTCGAGTTTCAAAACCTCAAAGTGTAACTAATAATAAAGTCCGGAAACTTCCTATCCTTATCGTACCGCCGTTTTTCAAATTTTGCCTGTTCTTTTTCAAACAATTTTCTATCCACTGCTGACATAGATAGAGCTACATATTGTACGTATGGGTGAAAGAGAAATATAATCTAAGGAAAGAAGCACGTGTTGAAATTTATATGCAATGTACAAATACTAGAAGAAATATAGGGTTTTTAAGAGTTTCCATGTGCTTTTTTAAGAACATTTCATTCTCTCTCTTCCTGATGGATTTTGCCTATGAAAACTAAATGTACTCTTGCGTATTCTTTCGCACTTATTGCCACGTGCTTTTTCTGGCTACTTCGCTAGCTTTTCACATTTTATTATTAGTTACACTTTGCCTTAGCTTAGGCATTAAAATAAAAACAACAAAATACACGCAATTGCTACAATTACGAATGTTCGAAAACCACTAAGATTGGAGAAGCAAATCCTGTACATGTCTCTTATATGCCTGAACTGAATCTAAAATTGGAATGTTGCATATTATTCTACTCTTTTTTCGTCTCTTTGTTTACAAAATGAATGAAAAGTTTATACCTCCCTTAAATTACCAACATTTTTACAGCTGTAAGCAAATTTGGCTAATTTAAACGCTGGTAATGGCCGGAAAATAACTGTAACCGGTACGACTATTTTCTACAGTCGTGAGCTGATGTACCCTGATTGTTTTTTGAAAGATACGTTTAAAATAATTTTTTTTAGGTTAAAATATTAGTTGTCTTCTTTGTTCTTTTTTCTGATGTCTTCAAAAAACATTTTTTATGTTCAAATAAAACAGAACAAAAATAAATTAACTCTAAATTCTTCATTCGTCATTGTCAAATTACGATCGCATTTACTGTCTTAAAAATTCTTTTGTGTGAATGCTGGTAATGGCGGCTATTGATTTAGGCCTGTAATTGTTGCTAACGGTGGTGGTAATTTAAACAAGTATAATAAATAATTGGGCTTGTCACGAGGCTTGATTATTTTTGCGAAGATTTTTCGCAAATTTGACAGATCATTCTGATTGGCCAGGGAAAACTTAAAATAATCTGCACCCGTGACAACGTTTCGCAGAAATGACATTAGGCGGTCAGTTATTTTGAATATAAAATGCATTTCGAATTAAACATTTTACTAATTGCCTTTCTTCTGACATTTTATGCAGTTTAGTAGTGTTTGAAATTCACTTCGAAAAGAAAAACCGTTAAAATAAATTCAAAATTGCATTTGTCAAAAAAGAAAAATCAGCTCCAGGGCATGTTTATTTTTGACATAAGCTTCGCAAATCTGCGAAGTCTTTTAATCATTTCGATTGGTTCAATGAATTGTCAAAAATAATCAAATAATTTCTCAAGTTTGCGAACTAACGCGTGACGAGCCCTAATGAATTTATTAATCTGTATAAAAAAAAAACAAACTGAATTCTTATAGACAGTGTATACTGTCTGAATTTAGTTCCTAAAATGTAAATGAAATGAATGAAATTGTATTAGTTATAGGAATTAATAAATTATGATTAAAAAAAAATAAAACTACGTTTTTCTGAGTTACTCTGCGTAACGCCTCTTTGTAATGTGAATCCAGCATTAGTAAAAAATCATGCACACTTATCTACTTTTTGACGACTGATACTTTTTAGCCCACAATTTTTGCGGTTGAGGCTGTATATGTCAAAGGTGCGTGTAATTCAGGAGTTGTTCTATGATGGATAAATTTCAAAAGATAGGTTAAGATTTGAAAGATCACATAATGTTAATATTGAACAGAATAAAAAAAGTTCTATTCTTGCAAAGAAGGAATTTCTACAAAACCGAGAATAGAGCTGGCTACATAGTGTTGTAAGAAAAGAAATTCCAATTTAAATTCAGGTTCATTATATTAGCATTAATTTTTTGTTTGTTTGTTTACAGAGTTCCAGAAATTGGTGAAAATCAAGAAATCCCAAACAATTTACTTACCGCAAATGGTTTACCAGATTTTAATAGTATTACGGTTGAAAATTGTTTAGCATCGATTGGACAACAAGCATCATGTGTTGAGAAATTAATAAAATCTCTTGAAAATGATATACCAAAAATAGAAAATCTACGAATCTTTGAAGATATAATAAATCGTATTGATCAATCAATATATCCATTAGAAACAACATGGGGTATAGCAAAAACATTATATTTAGGTAATAGTACATTAATGCCGACAAAAAGTTACTTAAATATTCATGAGCGGGCGAGTCAAACAAGAGCTTTGAAATTTAATAATAAAATTATATATGATGCGATTTCTAATGAAAATGCATTAGCAAATCCCGAAAGAACACCAGAAGAATGTCGCCTGTTACAAAAGTATTTAATTGAAGGTAAACTAAATGGTGTTACGCTATCTGAAAAACAAAGACTCCAATTAAATAATGTTCTATGTGAATTGACAAAAGAAAGAAATAGTTTCAAGAATAAAGTTGAAACTGCTCGACAACAATTTTCACATACAATCACGAAATACTCATTAGTACGTGATTTTCCACCAGATCTATTACAAGTGATTTCATCGAATTCAAATCAACCAACAAAAGGTCCATGGCGTATAACATTACGTTCGGATATTGTTAAAGGTTTCCTAGAACATTGTCCAGATCGTTCGGAACGTTGGAATATATGGCAAGCAGATGTACGTAAAGCAGCTGGTCTGACAAATAGTAATTTAAAAAATAGTGTTCATTTAGAGAAAATCCGTGCACTAAGAAGAAATCAAGCTCAGATTTTAGGTTTTGAAACGTTCGCTGCAATGTCAATGGAAACAAAAATGATTGGTAGTGTTGAGAAAACTTTAAATATGTTTAATAGTTTACGAGAATATTCTTATCCGGCACAACTAGATGAAATCCAAAGTTTAAAAGAGTTTAGTCGAAAATCTGGATGTGAACATGAATTGGAATTATGTGATATACCTTATTGGAAAAGGAAACAATTAAAAGCTGAAATTGGTTATGATGAAGAATATTGTAAAGAATATTTTCCAATTTCAAAAGTTTTTACTGGATTATTTTATTTAGCTGAACAACTTTTTAAAATAAAATTCATTGAAAAAGAAAATGTACAAGTTTGGCATCCGTATGTTAAATATTTTGATATTTATGATGAACAGAATACCAAAACACCAATTGCCGGTTTCTATTTAGATTGTTATTCAAAAGAGAATTCATTTAAAGAACGTTCCGGTTGGATGGTGAACATTCGTAATCGTAGTACAGTGCCATTATCGAAACCATCATCAGCATTAATCTTTAATTTTGATACACCATTATATGGTAAACCATGTTTATTATCAATTAATGATATACAAAGTGTATTCAAGAATTTCGGTACACAGTTACAACATTCTTTAACAAAAGCTAATTATTCTGATTTAGCGGGGCTATCGAATATCGAATGGGATGCTGCTGAAATATGTGGTTACGTTTTAATGATGTTCTTAAATGATACGAAAGTTTTGAAAAATCTTTCCGGACATTATAAAACTGGTGAACTTATATCAGATGATAATTGTGAAAGTATAAAATCATATTTAAAACATATGTCGGGCTATGAACTTTCGACAAATCTTTACAATTCACATTTAGACTTAGAATTACATACATCAACTGATTTTTGGAGTGATATTGTTAAACGGATTTGGCCTTTATATATAACATTTCAATATGATAAAAAAGATTCACATCCATGTTCGATGACTGATATATTCTCTGGGAATTGGGGTGCTGCACATTTTAGTCATATCTATTCGAAATTATTGGCAGCTGATATTTATAATGCATTTATTGAAGAGAAAAATGATAACAATTCAACTGGTATCCGTTTTCGTGATACATTTCTATCATGTGGCGGTACTATTGGTACTTCAGAAGTTTTTCGAAGATTTCGTGGAAGAGATCCATCACCACATGCTTTATTAAAACTATTAGGTTTATATAATCAATCAAATTAATTTGAATTTGTAAAGAATATTTTTTGTTTGTGTTATATTGATTGGCAAATAAAGTTTGTTATTGACGAAATGAATATTGTCGAATAAGCCGTAGTAAATACTAGCAGAATACCCGACTCTGTTCGGGCTGAAAATGAATTTTAAGCATCAGTAAAAAAGAGTAACCATATGAACTCAGTTAGCATATCGAAAATTATAGCGTCTCATTGTGGACGTTAAAATTGGTAGTGTAAAATTTGACATATCCTATAACCAGCGCGCCGGAACAAAGAATCGTTTAAGACATGTTTCATCAAAATCAGTCAAGCTGTTTAGGTCCTAACTCGGTACATACAGACAAAAGTTCACAAATATAATAAAGATATCCTCGTATATAGATGAGTCCATATGATGAGGCACAATATACGTTGATCTAGTCAAAATTGGGTTGACCGGATTTGTCTACGTTTTTCACTGACTTGGTCGAGTCGTAATAATGGCACAAATACGCGGGTTTGAAAGGTAATGCCATTTTTTTTTTATCTCTCCATTCATTGGTAAAACATTTAAATTCTTTGTGTCTTCGACTACATTGGGACTCGGCTTCAACTTGATCTTTTTTATACGCGAGTCGTCGAAATTTAGACTCGATCTCTAAACACTTAATCTGGTCTGTTTTATTTGCTATACCCTTCCCTGGAGCAGGGTAAGTGGCAAATAAGACGAGCAGGAGTAGGAGAAAACTTTCATTCAAATGTTTGTAGCGTTGCTTAGCAATCATATTGTAATGAAATGAGAAACGTTTAGCTAATACACTTTTTATGGTAGAAAACTGAACTAATTTCGGGTGTAATAGTTGCACCTGCTCTGAAAGTAGTGTAGGATTTGTTCTCTTGTCTTCAATGTAAAAATTTGCTCTACCCTAGAGCAAGTGGCAAATGAAACAGACGTAATATGCACATAGTACATAACAGCAAGCTATATGTAATAATATTAGAACAAAGTGTTATATGAAACCTACGAGTTCCGGAAGGATCTTGAATTTTCAATCGAATCATCTTATATTTCAAAAAATCAACACTGTCAAGAACTTAGTAGATAAAATGAGTGATTTTTTTTAGAAGTTTGGCTTCGAATTGGCTAGACTTTTTCCAGCGGTGTTCAATTAACAGCTGATAGATAATTTATGCTCAGTTTGGTTTGCCATTTCACTATGAATAAACTCACGGTTGAGGAACAATCAAAAGGATTATCCAAATTTGCTTTGGAAATCGGTCTCGTTATTTTATCGCTAAATTATGTTCAGTGCCAAGGTTTTTTTTTTTGGCTCAATGGGTTTATTAATACGCAAAATTGTCATTTCTGGAGTAAGACCAACCAAGAAAACTTTGAAATATTTTGTTAGTTTTGACTGTTTTTCTGTACCATTTCTGCATCTAATTTCAACAAAATTGGATAACACGTTTTTGAGTTATCTTGTCTACGGATGTACGGACGGACATGCATAAATCGATATAACTTTTGATTCCCTACACAACCATACCCTTGAAACCTTTCGGCGATGATTATTTTGATGTGTTACACACTTAAGGTCTGTTTTATTTGCCACTTGTTCTGGGGTAAAGCAAATTTTTACATTGAAAACAAAAACAACAAAAGAGCAAAACAATACAATACTTTCAGAGCAGGTGTAACTATTACACTCGAATTAGTTCAGTTTTCTACCATAAAAAGTATAATAGCTAAAAGCTTCTCATTTCATTACAATATGGTTGCTAAGTAGCGCTACAAACATTTGAGTTAAAGTTTTCTCCTACTCCTGCTGCCACTTACCCTGCTCCAGGGTAGGGTTATAGCAAATAAAACAGACCTATAGTGACAAAACTAATATGCCCTTTGTTAGTACCTACCTTATACTAGAGGCACACATAGGGTATTCATACCATAGTTTAAGGATACCATGTGGTATGCCATATGTGTGTCGTCGAATACTAGCTGAATACCATTTCAACTACGTAGCATAAATCTGGTATTTAAATTCGAAAAAGTACGTGGTATTCCCTTTTTACTTAATTTTTTCGGCCACTGTAATCTATTCTTTAGTGATTGTCGCGCTTTTTTATTGAAGCGGAAAATAGCGAATGGAATTTTGTAGGTGAGCTGAGCAATTGACTCATGTTTACACTTTCTTTCTAGAAAATTTTATTTTAATAAAATGAAAAAAGTAAAGAAAAAACGCAAAATTTTATCGGTGGATAAAACCTCAAAATTTATAGATATTTGTAGGAATCATATAGAGGATTTAAGAGGAGCGAAAAGAAATTCCCATATTCTCGCTGAAATGGCAGAATTTCAAATGTCAAACAAATACTATGTTTGTTGTGTGCCAACCCCTTTTTATACCATGGTACAAGGCTATACTGTAGTATCGATACTAAGGTATGAATACCCTATGTCTGCCTCTACTATTAGGGTATAAAAACGCGTCCGTTTAAATCGAAACTGTTTTGTTTCGAATGCAATTTTCAAGTTTCAATTTAGAAATTAGTAATACTCTAATAAATAATATATAACGGACCGAAACTATACTTTTTATTTCAAAATTAATCAAAATCGAAACGAATTTCTAAATCAAGTCCTAAGATTTCATTTCGAAGCATAAATTCTCGATTTAAACGGCTACGTTTTATTACCAAAGCTAAATTTGGAGAACTGAAATTAAAATTGTGTCGTTTTTGTGGCAGATTTTAGAAAATTTAGTAGAAATCAGTTAAAATTGAGTTTATTAAGAAAATGCGTTGTTATTTATTTGGAATTGTCTTTCTGGGCATCTGTGCTTTGGCTTTGGCCTATCCAAGTCAAACATCAGAAAGTATGCCTGTTCGTAAGTATTTTTAATTATTTTAAATATTTTATTAATTACTATTTTTTATTACGAAAAGTGACACGAGGTCGTACCATCTATGGACCCTGTATAGGAGAACAACCTGATTCTTCAGCGTATTGTATGCGTAAATGTCTAAAAGTCGGTTATATTTATGGATATTGTGATGGCTTATATCAATGTGCATGTTTTTATATTGATCCTTAATCTCTAAGAATTATTTTCAATAAATAAATTAATTATATAAATTTCTTTCTAATTAATAGGATTGAGGTTTATAAAGGTCAATCTCCATATAGCCGACATCCTATTCTGACGGGAAAAATCAGAAAACTTTTGCAATTTTCGCTAAGATTGATCGAATAAAAACATCTGAGTCTCCCCATCCCAATTTATAATATTGGTAGTGTGCGACGGTATCGTGTGTGATTATTGTGAGAGTATGCAAACGCAGATGAAGAGTCATATAAATCAGATAAACATGTTCATCTGTTTTTGAGGGGAATCATCTGCAGATCAAGTATCAGATGGGGAAATGAGAAATTCAGGAGCCGACAAAATTAGTAGGATGATTGTTTTCTCCCTTTCTGTTTTACCAAACTTTGCATAAGTATATCCCATACTTTCATCAGAATAGGATGTCGGCTGTGTGGCCTTTAGTGAATGTTGTCCAAATTAAGATCCAATCGGTTGATGGAAACTGTTGTTGCTCTTTGTTGCTGAATTTTATTTAAAAAAATTTGGTATGTCTTTCCAGAAGAACAGGGTAGGGTCCGTTGTATTTCGGTTGTAGAAGCTTTTTTTTACTGCATCACATTTTACCCAAACATGAGAACAGAATTTTTTAGTTCTTTATGTACGAAAATTGTTTGATTTGAATGATTGGATACCTGCGTAGATCGTAATTCATCTAGTGAAGATTTTAGCTCACTCTCAGGAAATCTGAAGGATCTAAACGAAGATCACTTTTGTAGAAGAAATCTCTATTTACTATAAATCTTCTTTAAGTGATGTTCGAATAACAAATAAGACTATTGGAAGCATTTTAGTTCATTGTTGATTGTTATGCGACATTAAAAAGCTGCTTTGATGGTTCGGTGGAAACGTTCAACCATTCCATTCGCTTGAGGATGGTAGGAAGTAGTTTGTTGCGATCGAGAACCAAGAACTTTTGCTAAGTCTTGAAAGTATGACTTAAAAATATTAAATAAAAACTAAGTGATTTAAGAGAAAAAGAAATCTTGATGTATAAAGTAAATTTCAGTAATGTAGTGAATTTAAGTAATGACTACAAGCCTTTAAAAAGTTGTAATAAAATTTTAAATAACTAGAGTTGAACGTATTTCAGATCTTTCAATACTATTTTTGCATATTGAATTCTCTCGCACTCAGCCCTATGAGCCTTATTCAAAAGATTTTTCCTTAAGTTTATCTCTGTGAGGCTTTAGTCTTTGCAGCGTTTTTATTAACCAACTGAATTTTTTTTATATTACCCTTTTCTACTGGAGAAATTTCATCCACCTTTTTTGAAACGTTAGTTGCTTGAATTATATTTTCTGATTTTTGTGATTTACTAATTACTTATTTTTTATTAAATTGAATATCTGCTCGAATTGTGTTAGACCATATTGAGGCCCGCCGCACACTTGAGCTAAGCCATGCGGGCGAGGCTAGCTGTAGTTACATAGCTTAGCTGGCTTGGCTCTCCACGTTGCACACTTGAACTAAGCTACACGGTGATATTTTTGGTAAATTCATGCCATCAGTTCTATTTGAGTCATCAGAGAGATATAATGTGCAATGAATTATTACTAGACCTAGATACTCGGAATCAGGTTTGTCTGAAGAGGAATTTGAACAAGACATTTTATTGCGTTTTGTTGACACATTTACGTCGACAAGATACTACCATAAAATAAAGAATAATAAAGATACTACACTTTTGCAACCATCGATTCCACACTGTATAATGCCGAAAGTACGTATAAATCAGTGTCCGCTATGCCAATGAAACTCCTTTTACGTAGTTGAGTCCTGAACTACGTGAACGAGCTTAGTTCTTTTCGCTCATGACCAGGCGACGTAGTCTCAAACCCTCGCTGAAGTGTGCGACGACCAATCCAAATGCTGAATTTTTCACTTTCAACGAGAAATTTAGCTTACATAGTTTAGCTCACTTAGCTTAAGTGTACGGCGGGTGTTATGCTCTATTGATAAAGTATCACTTCGTTTACCCATTTAGGTAATGGAAACGCCCGATAGAGTGGAGATTAAACTTTGGCTTGGCAAGTATCAGCGAATATTTCGAATCTACATAAGTTCATCTCGCCTCTAACGCGTATATTAAAAATGTAGTCTTATTGAAATATGGAAATGTTTTTTAGTCTCTATACAAGGAACTATCTCATTCATAACTTTGAAAAGCTGTTTTTAACTACAATAATTCTCGATATTTCAATTGTTTAAAGGCCAATCTCCACACAGCCGACATCCTATTCTGATAAAAGTATGGGATGCACTTATGCAAAATTTGATTAAACAGAAAGGGAGAAACAATCATCCTACTAATTTTGTCGTCTTCTGCATTTATCATTTCCCCATCTGATTCTTCATCTGCCAGATGATTCCCCTCAAACGCAGAAGAACATGTTCATCTGATTTAATGGAACTTCATCTGCGTTTGTATACTCTCACAATAACCATACACGATACCGTCGCACACTACCAATATTATAAATTACGATGGGGAGACTCTGATGTTTTTATTCAATCAATCCTAGCGAAAATTGCAAAAGTCCATCCCTTTCTAGTTTTCTGATTTTTCCCCTCAAATTAGGATGTCGGCTGTGTGGAGATTGGCCTTAAATCGTCTTTAAGTGTTTTAATGGCATTTTGCTAATTTTTCAGAAGTTAAAAATGCAATAAGAACTTTACTATCTATTTCCAGAGTCATCAATTAATATTTCCATGTTCAGAAGCCAATAATCTTGTTGTTTTTTAAGATTTAACATAGTTTTCTTTTCAAAGATAAATCTGATTTTTCTATGAAATCTTGAACACTTGTTTCATTGCGACAAGCAGAGAGACACGTCAAGAATTCATCAAAGATTATACAAGAAATTCTTTGCCTTTTTTATATTTTCTTAAAGGACCACACAAATTTTTGCGAAGATCTCTTTCTTTAGAAATTTGACTGTCAATCTTGAATACAGTGTAGTACAGATACTGTGTCTATGGAAGGCGTTTATTATTCGAAATTTTTTTTTTAACCTTTTCTTATGTACTTAAACGGATTTACGAAATCTAATTAACACTTTCAATCTCAGTTCTTGCAAAAGTCACTTGGGGGTAAAAGTTATATATGTATATACATTTTTTTTTTCGTCATCCATCAATCAAAGGTCCTCTTCCTTCTTCAATGTCGTTACTTCTAACAATAAACACATAAAAGATTTTCGCATGCGACTTAAGATTTTCAAAGAAAGCAGGCAACAAATTTTTTGCACACAAAAATCAACAATGACAATTCAAAATGCGTCTTTTTGTGTATGATGATGGTCCTGGACCCAAAAATCCGAAGTGATCTAGAATAAAGAACAATTCTGAAGAGTTTTGACAAATCTTTTTAGTCACACTTTAAATTAAATGATTGTCTTTTTTTTGCTTTCTTAATTGCAAACAAGCATGTTTTTATTATTGCCGATAATTCGGCATAAAAGGTCTTTGATTTTCAAGTGTTTGTATAGAATTTGGATCATTAGAAAGGCGCCCCATATAATGAAACTCTTAAGGAATGTATAAATTTTGACAGGTGAGATTTTGACAGGTGAGCCTAATAAGTATAATAATTTTTTGTGTTATTTTTCCCGCAAAGATTTTAAGAATTGCTTATTTCATACGTTCGTAGATTATGTTTCGATCATTATTCTATTTGTAAGTGTGTTGAGGGAAGGAGGGGGGGGGGGACACCAGTCTCTCATGATGACATATCATGTCAACTTAATCAAATGATTAACAGAACGAGGATTTATTACCAAGTCTTAGATGTGATAAGTCTGTTTTAATCGAGCAATAATCGTTTTGGACAATTTGTAAGCTTAAAAAGAGTCTACCAATTGTTAGTGATATACCATACAATAGTCGATCATTTAAAAAAAGGAATATATATTTTGGGTATAATTTTCAGGGCTGCGAAGTCGCCAGTCGAAGTTCTGAACTCTAACTCTGTCCTCAGGTCATGTATTTATAATATACTAGCAGAATACCCGACGTTGTCCGAGCTTTCTTCAAGACTTTGTTGAGCATGCGTTGCAGTTGAGTAATTCAACATTTTCTGATCACTTTGCAAACGTTGCTCCGTCTTTAAATTTGCATAAGCTTCCCCGACAATTCGTACATTTCGATGTTTCCTTCTTTCAAACGTCTCGGCATTTTTTTTATTCACAAAAATGAGGAAAATTGAAATTTCTTGACCGCAGCGACACCTATCGGAATAAAACTTAAAACGAACCTAGCTCGACCCGGAACCAACATATGGTCCGAATATGGTGTCAATACGTTTAGCTGTTCCTGAGTTTGACCGCAGCGCCACTTAGCGGGATAAAACTTAATATAAACTTAGCTCGGCCCGGAACGAACATATGGTCCAAATATGGTGTCAATAGGTCAAGCTGTTCTTGAGTTTGACTGCAGCGTCCCCTACCGGGATAAGACTTAATAAAAACCTAGCTCAGTCCAGAAACAACATATGGTCCAAATCCTTCAACCCCGCATCCAGTGGAGACATACCCAATTTTATCAGTTGGCTTATTCGGAATGTACATTCAAAGTTTGAAGAAAAATCGACTACTATTGTTGAAGTTTTTATATTTTCCCCTCTTGCAACCTCCGCATCAGAAATCAAAGTAGCCTATAACCAGCGCTCTGTAACTAAGAATAGTTTGAGACATATTTCATCAAAATCGGTCCAGCCGTTTAAGAGCCTACTCGGTACATACATACAGACAACATTCCACAAATATTATATAAATTGCTAACAAACTCATATGTACAGAGTTCAATACACTCCGTTTTTGAAAAAGTTTGCAGACTTGAAATCGGAATATTTTTTGCGACTTCGAATCTGACTCTGATTCCAACGATCTTTTAAATTTATAGATCGAGACAAACAAAATTTTTTGTTTTGCTTTGTCTTTTTTGAATACAATTATCTTTATTTTCTTTCAACCGAATTTGTTTAATTGCCGCAGAACAAAACACAACGATATTTATTAGGAGGCAATATAAGACTTAAACCATTTCTAGGAGATGGCGCTATTTATAAATCATGACATTTTTGTAAATGACAGCTATTGTGTTCCAGAGAGTTTCTGGGAAGTTAGAATGACCAGCAAATCATTTGAAATTCAAGTGAAAACAAGCAACATTTTAGATAAAGAGTATGGAAAACCTTCAAAGAAGTTTAAAGACGAAGAATTGCAAGAATTATTGGCCGAAGATTCAAGTCAAACGCAAGAACAACTCGCGATAGCATTATGCGTTAGTCTCATAACGATTTCCACAGGTTTGACTGCCATTGAGAAGATTCAAAAGGAAGAAAAGTGAGTACCCTATGAACTGGAAGATCGAGACATTGGAAGGCGTTTGGCTATGTTGCTCGAAAGGTTTAAAAGAAAATCATCGAATTGTTACTGGTGATTAGAAATGAATTCTTTATGACAATACCAAATGCAAAAATCTTTGTGCAATCCTGGCCATCCATCAGCATTGACTGCAAAGCCGAATATCCTCGGAAAAAACATGTTTCTCTGCATTGGTGGGACCAGAAGGGTGTGGTCTACCATGAATTTTTGGAAACGAATGAAACAGTCACTGCTGATCGTTACAAATAACAAATGATCAAACTCAATCGCGCTTTGAAGAAAAAGCGACCAGAATGGGCTCGTAGACACGGTAAAGTGATTTGGTAGCATGATAACGTTGGATCATATGTTGCTAAATCGGTTCAGGAAACGTTGGAAATACTTGGCTGGGAAATAATACCCCACCCGCTGTGAAGATGTTTTTAGCAAAGTGCGTTCTCCCAATTAAACGGACACCATTAATAGTGATCCAATGAAAGATTATCATTCAGCAAACAAAAGATGTCAGAGTTTGTTGATTTTTTCAGTCTCTAAAGGGTTATATCTTGTACTTGAATTATCCAATCGCTTAAGTAAATGTATGCTCCAAAAACGATTTACTCCCATAGCTGTACGGTATATAGCATTCGATTCCGTTTTGCACAGATTTATGGAATATTCATTAAATGTGCATTAGATTAGATTATACATCAGTTACCCACGGGTAACTCATGATTACAAATGTACGTAAAACAATTCTTGTATAGACATAAAGGTGGATCATCATTGGATTACAAGCTGTATTTGCGGTCTTGAATGACAGGGTATTTGTGATATGATTCGACAGCAGGTCTCACTGACTTGACTCTGAGAAAAATCAATCAGTACTATTATATAGTTTTAGTGTTTTTTCTATATAACTACGCTTATTCTCCTTCGAATTCGTTATGATTTACAGGTAGCCTAAGCCCTAATAGAGTTAAATCTCTTTTGCAAATTTTATTCGTATCAATATCGGCAGATTTTGCTACAATTAGAAAAAAAAAATCAATTTAAGGAAGGGTGTATTGTAAGTTTTATTAAAAACGAACAACACGTTTTTGAGCCTAACTTGCGTATACAGACGGACGAACGGACATCAATAAATCAGTACAACCTTTGCTTCTCTACACATTTTTATCCCTTGGAAGTGTAGTGAGAAAATTCGGGTAGTATCTATCATAAAGGGTATTGTATTATATTGGAGGGGCCCGCAAAATTGTGGACCTTAGCACGTAGGCCTTACTGGCTCATTGTACCTCCTCCTACCTATAAAGGGTTTATGGTATAAAAATTAAGATTTTATAGGTGGAAGCGTAACAACAAGAAGAAGAGTAAAGCTAAGATCACACACAGCAACTTTTGCATCAGGGTTTTTTTGGTTGCAGCTGCAAAAGTTGCGAGTCTTGTTCACACATGTAAGCAAAAGTGGCGCGCAATCTGAAGTTTTTATGCTGCTGCAACAAAAAATGCTGCAACCATAAAAAAAAGTTGCAGAAGTGTTCACACATAGCATGCAGCTTTTATTGCTTGCAACTTCCTTGGAGTTTTTTCGTTTATGTATGTGTTAAAAATTTGGCGTCTTGCTTTGATTTTAGCATTTAATTTATTGCAATAAAATATGTTTTATGATGAAGAAGAACAAGCTGTTGCCTGTTTAGCACTTATTTTGTTGAGAAAAGAAAGACGACGGCGTCAAAAAAGAAAGAAAATGCTGGGTAAAAATATGGATAAAAGAACGTGAACAGTACGGATTTGTTCATAATTTATTACGCGAATTACGTGTTATTTTTTAAACATTTTTTGTAAATATCAGCATCTGATTTTGATTATCTTTTGGAAAAACTGAAACCCATAATAAAAAAAAGGATATTCTCATGTGAATTTCATTACATTTTAAAAACTTATCAAAAACAATAACATTGAACTGTCAAAAAACTTGCATGCAGCAAAAGTTTCAACCATTTTAATATTTTTTGTTGCATATGCAACTTTGTTTTTTGCTATTCACACGTCGAAACTTTCCAGGTTGCGCGCAATAAAAAAATCTAGTCATGCAGCAAAAAAGAATCGCAACTTTTTGTGTTGCAATACTGTTCACACTATGCAGCACTCTAGTTTCGCATCTTTTTATGCTGCATTGCAACAAAAGTTGCTGTGTGTGATCTTAGCTTAAGACATCTTAAAAATACCATAGAAGAAGCGTTCAAAGCGTTCTTTAGAAATTGATGGATTGCGTATGCTCTCACAATTGTGAATTTAATTTAAAATTCATGAAAATTCAATCAAAAGTATTCGTAAAAAAGTTAAATACATAATAATTGGCAAAAAATTTATTCAAATTGCATATCAAAATTTCAATTAATTATAATTTACAAATTACAAATATGATGGAATCTCTTAAATCCCGACGGTTTGTAGCCCACAAAATCATAGAAAACATTTCTAAAATAAAGATGTTTTAGATCCGAATTAAGTATATTACAACAAAACCACACGTTCCCAGCGAACCGTAAACTTATAGATCGTTCGCGTATATCGAGGAAAATGACTTAACAAAATCTGAAGTGATCATTTTCTTTTTTATTTCTATTACAATAAAAGAGTTCGTCTAGGTTCAGCCCATTTTGTATTTTTTTTTTTGGTGGTGGCGGTTGGTTGGATTGGGAAGTACTACTTTTTTGTATAAGACCTAATCTTTTAAGTAAATATATAAAATCACCACCACCACGTGAGAGAGTCTGGGCAAGATCAATTCTCGATCATCTGATCAGTTTTTTTTCGAAAATACAATATAAAAGGATGAAGATGCCATTCAGATGGGTTTCGATAGTTTGATTTGTTCAAAAACGAAGGAGTGATTGGTTTCCTTGAGAAAAGAAAAGTGCTTTTAACTTTTCTTATTGAATACATATCCCGGAGTCTTCTTCGTTTTTTTTGTTATAAAAGATGAATCAAAATATGGTTTGTTAATGAATGAATGTTTTTGGTTCGATACGATCGCGATCGTCGTGAAGATTTTGAAGATAGGTATGTAGTTTTTTCTCATCTCTGGGAAACTTTTCTTTTTTTTTTTTTCTTCTTTTATAAAAGGCAGACATTTTTCTTTTAGATAGATATGGCGACACAGAGAAAATATACAGACGTCTTTCTTTAAATAATAATAATGATAATAAAAGATCTCTAAACAAAAATCTAAGACATGAAGAATCAAAGAGAAAAAAAAGACTTCAATATATAATTAAATTGTATGACAACGATATTTATTTTGAAGAGGAAACGCTTTTAAAACTGTTTAATAAAGGTGAGAATTCAATTTTTGAATTTTCGTATTAAGAAAATGCCGAATTTTTCATTCATATTTCGTTTCGAACATCTCCAAAAAAAAAAAAATTCAATTTTAATGAATGTTATTAATTATATATTATTTCTTAATGTTTTCTTTGGCTGTATGTCTTTTTAATATGTTTCCATAATGTCCAACCGGACATACAAAGATTTTATAAAGATGAATCATTTTTTTTGAAAATGATTAACTCGCTTTTTTGCTGGGTGTAGACTAATTCTGGAATACGCTGTTTTTTTCCCTGTGTTTTTTTTTAAATGACAGAATTAATATTGTTTTTGTTGATAATTTAATAATTGTCTCTAAATAATACTTGTTTAAATGGGTAATAGACCAATCTAATGATATTTAAAAAAAACATAGTACATATATTAGCTGAATTCCCCAGCATTGCTCGGGGTCCCCGGATTCTAGATGCCCCCTGTTAATGATTAAAAATTTAGATTTAATGTAAAAATAGAATTCCGTATATTAGGTCTGTTTTATTTGCCATACTCTACCCTGGAGCAGGATAAGTGGCAAATAAAACGAGCAGGAGTAGGAAAAAGCTTAAATTCAAATGTTTGTAGCGCTGCTTAGCAACCATATTGCAATGAAATGAGAAATGTTTAGCTAATACACTTTTTATGGTAGAAAACTGAACTGATTCGCGTGTAATAGTAACACCAGCTCTGAAAGTTGTATAGGATTTGCTCTTTTGTTGTTTTTATTTTCAATGTAAAAATTTGCTCTAGCCCAGAGCAAGTGGCAAATAAAGCAGACCTATTATGAATGATTTTTATTAATTTTATTCAGTATAGAAAATATTTCAAAATTTTAAATGCAAAGCCATCGGTTAAACAACATTTTTTGTTTTGTTTTGTTTTGTTTATTTAACTGAATTTATTTAATTGCATCAACTTTTTTATATTATCAGCTAAGATCAAACACTGCAACTTTTCTTGCAATGCAGCATAAAAAGATGCGAAACTAGAGTGCTGCATAGTGTGAACAGCATTGCAACACAAAAAGTTGCGATTTTTTATTGCGTGCAACCTGGAAAGTTTCAACGTGTGAATAGCAAAAAACAAAGTTGCATATGCAACAAAAAATATTAAAATGGTTGAAACTTTTGCTGCATGCTGCATGCAAGTTTTTTGACAGTTCAGTGTTATTGTTTTTGATAAGTTTTTAAAATGTGATGAAATTCATATAAGAATATCCTGTGTTTTATTATGGGTCTCAGTTTTTCAATAAATAATCAAAATCGTATGCTGATAATTACAAAATTTGTTTACAAAATAACATGTAATTCGTGTAATAAATTATGAACAAATCCGTACTGTTCACGTTGTTTTATCCATTTTTACATACACGAAAAAACTGCGAGGAAGTTGCAGGCAATAAAAGCTGTATGCTATGTGTGAACACCCCTGTAACTTTTTGTTTTAAGATGCAGCATTTTAGGTTGCAGCAGCATAAAAGCTTCAGATTGCGCGCCACTTTTACCTACATGTGTGAACAAGACTCGCAACTTTAGCAGCTGCAACCAAAAAAATCCTGATACAAAAGTTGCTGCTATTCGCAAAACATAAATTCGCTCTGTAACGACAAAGATTCGATCAGTGCTGAAATTGTTATTCTGAAAGTATATGTATATGAAACTGTTCTATAAGTTACTGTCAAATCACCTGAATCTTTACGAGAGGTTTTGAAATATCGGAGCTCTTTAAAAAGTGATATGAAATTCCAAATTATGTGTTAATAAAAGGAAAATTTGAAGTGGAAATTATTTAAAATATGTTGAAGCAGATAAAAATTAAAGTAACTCCGTTTTCTTTAAAGAGAACTTTTTAAAATCTTTCGACGTAATACATTCTTGTAAAGAAAAAAGAATAGTTTTATTACAGATTTAGAATAGCAATTTGGGCATTTATGTAAATATGCTTAAAGAATTCTTTGTATGGAAAGTTGCAGCGTTGTTACTGGCAGAAAATAATTTAGCAATATGGGTGGCTTGCGCTGGGCATTCACTCAATCTTGTAGTGCAGGTTGCTGCCGTGTGCTGCCTGAGTGCTGTAAGCTTTTTTGACTTCTTGGAAGAGATTTATGTACAGTTTACAGCATCAACAAACAGATTGCTTGAAAAAAGCAAAAACTGACAAACCCATTCTCGTACCTAAAAGGACAACATCTCCATGTTAGAAGACAGGTACAACGTTTTGGCTTTGCTCAGCATTAAAAGTTATATTTTAATACTGACTTATGAAGACATTATAACTAGTTTCATGAATATGAAGTGTAGGCGTAAACCACTTAGCCACTAAGATTATTTGACATTAATTTCAAGTCTGCTCGTTTGGAAAAGTATTGTATGTATTTGAATTACTAATATCGTAAATAAAATTTGCTTGTTTGTTAAATTCCTTTTTTATTTTATAGAGATTTGTACTCAAAAAAAATCCACTCCGGTAGGACCCGCACCACATGTTCAGCCTTGTGGTTCACAGGTCCTAAAATCGGCCCTGAATACTTATATGCCAAATGCTTGCTAGCCGGTGGAATTTATCGTTTATCGTCGATCACGCCTTATTATATAGTATTGCTTCTGATTCTTGACATGTACACATCAAGTCGCCATCTATGAGACAAAAATTTACATGTCAAAAATAATTTTGAATGATTTCTTTATAAAGCGTGATTCATTCTTTACTTTTTTTTAAAAAATAAAAATAAAACACTTAGAATTGAATGCAATACGGAATGAAATACGAACCGATGATGCCCCCGGCCCATAAATCACATCAAACTGTTGTTTTCAATGGATGTAATGGTAGCTCTTGAAACTCTTGTGGATCCTCATCATCCCAAATACGGCAATTTTGCTTATTAACCATTAGCCATTAAGTCAGAAATGATCCTCATCACTGAACAAAATTTGGCTTGAAAATTCCAGATTTTCTTCGATGCGTTCAAGCGCCCATTTGTAAACGTTGCTCAGATGTAAGTCTTGACATGATGAATTGCCATACAATACTGAACAAAAATGACAAATCAGAATGACACTAGTCATGCGTGATCTGTCAAAAAAACCCTATTGGAAAAATAGTAAGGTTTGAATCACCCTTTATAAAAACTGCTAAGAATTTTTAATAACATATTTTCTTTTTTCATTTTTCCAATTAATTGAAATTAAAATGACATAAAATGTAGAAAATGATTAAATCTTGTTTTTTTTTTCAAAAAGAACATATTTCATTTTTATTTAATTTTCACATAAATTTCGGAAGGAAAATTTCTTATTTTTAATGAAAACATTTTTTTTTTTAAATATTCAAGAATTTTTCATTCTTTACGAAAATTTGAATGAAAATTAAAACAAATTATCATTATTTTTTTTTTTTTTCTTCATTATTTTTTTGTGACAATCTTAATCACAATAATTTTCTTGTCACATTTCGGTAGTCCAACTAATCAGTTTCTTTTTTTTTTTCTAACGCAATTTGGATACAAAAAATTCTCACAAAAATAATAATTTCCTTCGTAAATTAAGTTTTCCGTTAGTTTTCTTCGTTTTTTTTTACATATAAGAAAAGAAAAGAAAAGCTAAACCAATTTTCTTATACATTAAAGATGTGTGTTTTTTTTTTCTATATTTCGGTTGTAAATCCGTTACCAAAAGTGGTAACCTGTTAAATAACATTAACATAAGATTTTCATATTGTACGACATACGTACTACTGTGTTCAAAAAGTAAGGTGAATTTTTAATTTAAACTTCCCGCGTTAACCGAATCAGACAAATGAATTTTTTTTTCCAAGTTGGTAGGACTGTTAGTGACATCTGTGACAAATTACATGTCAATATCATATCATTAGTTTTTAGTTTACGCTTGGTTTTGTGAACAAAGAAAAGTGAATTTGGCGATTTTTACGATGTCGAATTTTGTTGAGCAAAGAAATGCCGCCGCTGAAACGTATCGAATGTTACAAAACGCGACGAGACTATATCACAGAAAAATGTTTACAAGTGGTACAAAGACTTCAAAGAAAGCAGAGAACATGTTGATGACTTTTGGAATGCTCTGGACGATCATCGACGTCAATTGATGAGCAACACATCATGCAAATCAAAGAATTGGTGCTCGAAAATCGTCGATTAATAATTCGAGACCTTGCCGACATGCTTGCAATATCAATTGGATTAGTGCAAGCAATTTAGAAGGATCATTTGTGCCTCAGAAGAGTCAAATCGCGTTTGGTGCCAAAATTTCTCAATTTTGCACTGGTTCTTCATGAGTTTTTCGCCAAAAACTCCACTCATGTCGCTCCACAACCACCGTATTCGCCTGATTTACCACCGTGTGACTTCTGGCTGTTCCCAAATCTCAAGAGACCACTCTGGGGAAATCGTTTTGAGTCGATTGAAGAGATTAAACGTGAATCGTGACGCGCATTGAAGGCTATACCCGAGGACGACTTTTTAGCATGCTTCAATGATTGGAAAAAACGTTGGCATAAGTGTATTGTAGCTGTGGGGGGATTATTTTGAGGGGAACGAAATCGATTTGGAAGAAAAAATTTAATTTTAAAACAAAATTCACCTTACTTTTTGAACACAGTGGTATAAGTTTTTTTCGAAAACATCACCGCGGGAATGAAAGTTGAAACATAAATTCGTGAGAATTATATTAAATATTTTGTGGAAAATTATGACTTATAATATTTTCCATAATTAACCATTATTACAATTTTGTAATGTAAACATGATTTCCACCAAAAAGAAAATTAAGACTTTACACTTTACAGTATATGTTATTATTCTAGGCTGTATTCGAATTATGAAGAATTTTAGATTTTGTGGGACAGAAAATATAAGGAGAGAATTTTTTTGTAAACATTCTATCAAAAAATATCCAGAATTTATCAATAAAACACAATAGGTCTGTTTCATTTGCCACTTGTTCTGGGGTAGAGCAAATTTTTACATTGAAAACAAAAACAACAAAAGAGCAAATCCTACACTACTTTCAGACCAGGTGTAAACTATTGCACCCGAATTAGTTCAGTTTTCTACCATAAAAAGTGTATTAGCTAAAAGTTTCTTATTTAATTACAATATGGTTGCTAAGCAGCGCTATAAACATTTGAATCAAAGCTTTCTCCTACTCCTGCTCGTTTTATTTGCACTTACCCTGCTCCATGGTAGGATATGATAAATAAAACAGACATAATAATATGTTCAATTAATTATCTTTTTTGTCTCCTTGAAAATAGTCCCAATTGATCCGATACACACATGCCAACTAATAATCCAATCGTCGAAACACTTCTTATGCGAATTTTCCGGTATAGTCTCCAGCACTTTCTGCGAATTTTGTTTTCAATGGCTTCAATAGACTCAAAACGTATTCCACGAAATGATCATTTTAACCAGGGGAACAGGAAAAACTCACAGAGAGCCATATCTGACGAAACGCTGCTTGATCGATGATATTTGTTGAGTTATGGGTCAAAAATTTGCATACAACTATTGATGTGTGGGACGCCGTATTATCAGTATAAAATCCAAGAATTTTCGTTCCACGAATCTGGAATTTTCCGGTGACAATTCTCTCTCAAAGGTTTCATAACGTTCATTCACGTCTATGTGAAAATTTGATAGACCTTCGCCATTTTTAAAGCAGAAATTACACTCTCAAACTTTGTCGTAACGGCTGATTATTCTTCCATTTTGATTTCACAATTTTTAAACTTTTTCTATATTTACAAAGATCAGCGGACTACGATTTTCTGTAATTATTTTAACTTTTCCACCACTAAACAATACCAAACTGACCAAAACGGATGGGTTGCGATATCTATATTAAGTGGACAAATTATCGTGCATTTGTATTATATAAAACCAAAATTTGGATCCGAGAACCACTCAATTCGAATAGGGCCTTTAATAAAAAAAAAAATATTCAAATTTAGTCAAGTACTGAAAGAAAGATCATTAATGTACCTTACTATGCTCTTCACGTCTTCTCATTCAGGGCTGCCACAAACGAAGAAAAAAACATTTGAAATTATTATAATGTGAACCTGTAAATATAATTATTACCAGTAATTCGAGAATTTAAGGGCCAGAACAAATAATTAACAAATTGATTATAATACTGAGTTTAATGATACTACAACACTTAAATGCAATTTATAGCCCATCCGAATATTGGGTCCATTTGGAGTTCCTCACGGACTGTTCAAAAATTCTTATACTCTGCAGTTAGCATTTCTGGAACTGCATGAAATTTGGTGATGATAAGTAAGCGACTAAAGGCCAATCTCCACACAGCCGACTTCCTACTTCTGATGGAATTATGAAATAACACTATACAAAGATTGATTAAACAGAAAGAGAGAAAACAATCATCCTACAAATTTTGTCAGCTTCTGCATTTCTCATTTCCCTAACTGAATTTCGATCTGCAGATGATTCCCCTCAAAAACAGATGAATATATTTATCTGATTTATATGACACTTCATCTGCGGGTGCATAATCTCACAATAATCACACACGATACCGTCGCACACTACCAATATTATAAATTGCGATAGGGAGACTCTGATGTTTTTATTTGATTAATCCTAGCGAAAATTGGAAAAGTCCATCTCTTTCTAGTTTTCTGATTTTTCCCTTCAGAATACGAAGTTGGTTGTGTGGAGATTGGCCTTAAATGTATGATTTTATTAAACGTCGTAATAAACTTAAATTGTATGTATATATGGCCAAAAAGAAAGTGAACATATACTTCGTTTACATGATCTACTTGAAGTCGACTTCAATCCGAAAATCGTGCATGTATACTCAGATCGATTTTAAATCGACTTGAAAATTTAAAATGTAGTATAAACGGAGGCGAAACATAACCTTAAAGAGAAAGATTTGTTTGGCAGCGTCTATGAAATTGACGTTGATTTGAAGTCTATTTCAAGCTAAAAAAAAGCGGATTAAGTTTCAAGTCGATTTCAAGTCAATTTTGAAGTCGCCATGTAAACGATGTAATAGTTCTCAACTTAGATTCTGTTTTAGCACAAATTTTCGGTCTGTAAACAATTTATCTCGTTATTAGTATTTGTGCAAAAAGAAGATTCTGTGTGATATATGATTACATGTATCTTTTTTAGAAACACTAATGATGAGTTAAATTTACTTGCAGACCGAGAATGTCCCCATAACCGAATAGAAGTTTGACTTTCCTTTGATGCTTTATGGCAAGATGAAGATTAATAAAAGGGCCACAGAAAAGTGGCAGTGCAGAAAGCTTACAGCGCTGAAAAGTTGTGGATGCATTCATTTGTTAAAAGTTCACTTTTCTGATACTCATTTTACCAAAATTTGATACACCAATAAGTAAGCAGTGTATCTATAAAATATTAGTGGAATTTTGTCTGTATGTATGTACCGAGTAGGCCCCTAAACGGCTGGACCGATTTTGATGAAATATATCTCAAACGATTCTTAGTTATAGGGCGCTGGTTATAGGTTACTTTGATTTTTGATGCGGAGGTTGCAAGAGGGGAAAAATATAAAAACTTCAACAATAATAGTCGAATTTTCTTCAAACTTTTAATGTACATTCAGAATAAGCCAAAATGGGGTATGTCTCCACTGGGTGTGGGATTGGACCATATGTTGGTTCCTGTCCGAGCTAGGTTTATATTAAGTTTTCTCTCGGTAGGGGACGCTGCGGTCAAACTCAAGAACAGCTTGACCTATTGACACCATATTTGGACCATATGTTGGTTCAGGGCCGAGCTAGGTTTGTTTTAAGTTTTATTCCGATAGTTGCCGCTGCGGTCAAGAAATTTCAATTTTCCTCATTTTTGTTAATAAAAAAAATGCCGAGACGTTTGAAAGGAGGAAACATCGATAGAAATAGTCGAAATGTACGAATTGTCGGGAAGGCTTATGCAAATTTAAAGACGGAGCAAAGTTTGCAAAGTAATCAGAAAATGTTGAATTACTCAACTGCAACGCAAGCTCAACAAAGTCTTGAAGAAAGCTCGAACAACGTCGGGTATTCTGCTAGTTAAAATATATATGTCAACTCACTCATGTAAGTAGCTTTCCATTTGAACCCTTCAATTACGTGTAAGTACTTGAATATTAGATATTCATGTGCACATATACTTATTTGAAGTGTAACTCTTATTAGGGACTTTCCATTTCTAGGGTACTTGACTATTAAGTATTTAAGAAATTATATGTTCTAAGTAGAGGAGTGCATCCCTGGAAAGCGGTTATAGTTCCTATGGTTTCACGGCACTCAAAGATATTATGTGTTTTTATGATAAATTGGAAAGTGTGAATTTTACATGTTAAAAATTCATTGAAAAAAATAACTAAAAAGGCGACTCATCTATCAAAACCCGGACCTCATATATGTATGAAGAAAATCAATCATTATTTTTTGGTCATAGATTTTAGTTGTTGTTGTGGTTTTTGTCTAAATAAATCAATTAAGGTAAACATGATGCCGTATTTTCTTCCCACACTCAATTCGATCTGAGAACACACTCTTAAGTGATTAACAAATTCATATAACTTAATCTGCGCAAAACGTTTTTGTGTTATTCTTACGAGCGCCGTGGCAATGATGAGCAGCACACTTCATTTGGCGGGCTGCTTGTTGTTTTCATCTGTGTGTCTTTTCTTAAAAGGATGACAAATGATTTCTTCATGACTTGCAGATTGACAACGAATTATAATCAAAATCAGTTTTTTTTGGTATTCTCTTTTTTTTTTTCTTAAAGAAGCCTGAACACTAAACCTGAAGCCATAAACAAGATGATGATCATTCAGAAATTTATCATCAAGAAGGAACCCGATATACATATTTAGTATTGTAAATGATGATCTCTATTTCTAAAGGGTGATACAATTTCAGTTGTAGAATTCTAAAACATCGATCGTTTCGAGGTAATTTTTGATGACTTTTTCATAAATTTCGGGCGGTATTTCGGCAAACACTTGACGGATGTTGTTTTTCAGGTGCTCTAACGTTTTGATTTTGTTGGCGTTGATGCGACTATTAACGTAACCCCACAAAAAGAAATCCAACGGGTTAAGTTGCCGGTTGACGCCATTAAAGCGTGAAATCATGTGACCTGAGAACTTTTCACTCAAAACATCCAACATTGCATCCGCTGTGTGACAAGTTTGGCCGTCTTGTTGGAACCACATGTCTTCCACATCAATATCTTCGATTTCGTGCCAGAATGAATCGGTTATCATGCGCCTATATCGCTCACCGTTGACTGTTACAGTCTAACCCTGATCGTTTTCAAAAAAGTAAAGCCCAATGAAGCCACCTGACCACAATGCGCACCATACAGCCACTTTTCGGACTTGTAATTGTGTCTCGTGAATTTCAGGAGGATTGTCATCTCTCCATATGCGGCAATTTTGTTTATTAATACAACCAGAGGATTTTCTTTGAAAAATCAACATCAACTTTTACAACAATTTTAACGTGTCGAGTGGTAGTTAAGCGATCCATTTCGTAAATGTGTTGTTACAAACTGACATTTGACATTTTGAAAACAATCAACAGCTGCTTGATTAACAGTGCTGCCACATAGGAAACTCAAATTGAATCACCCTATATAAATGATGATCTCTATTTCTACGTGCGCGATCTTCTTCGGTATTAATACTTAATCCCTTTAAGCGTGAATTAATTTTGTTTATGTTTAACTAACATATTTATGTTAATTAAATTTTAAGCTGAATTTATATTCAGGTTAATAAAGCTAATAAAAACATGGAGGTTTTTTTTTTTGTTTTTGTTTGGTTATGTTTAATAATTCGTGACAGGTAATGAGAGACCGCCCATTAAGATTTCTTCTATTTGAATATGGATCTGTTTTTTTTTTTGGTTTGGGAATAATTAATTGATCGATAAATAATTAGGAAATTGTGTTATGTTATTACAGGTGATTATAGTAATGGATATAAATAGTGTGGCGATGATTTTAGACTTGCGAAAAAAGTGATAGGCCCGCCGCACACTTGAGCTAAGCTATGCCGGCGGGCTTGGCTGTAGTGACATAGCTTACCTGGACTCGCTCACTTGAACTGTTTTTGGTAAATTCTTTTCATCAGTTCTATTTGGGCCGTCAGGGAGATATCTATAATGTGAGAGTACAGTATCGATGAATTATTACTAGACGTAGATCCCGAATCAGGTTTGTCTGAAGAGGAATTTGAACAAGACATTTTATTGAGTTTTGTTGAAAGGAAAAGGAAAAGAAGCGTTTGCTATTCAGCATTTGTAATGAATCGTATGAAATATGGCAAATTTGATACTCTTTTACCGATTTAACCTAACCGATCCCGAGTTCTTTAAATACTTCCAGTTAAGTAGAAAGCAATTTGAGGAACTTCATGACTTAATAAAAAAAGATATAGAAAGTCGAAACACATTTTTCCGACGTACATTTTTGCAAGCATCGATTCTAGACTGTATCATGCCGAAAGTACGTATATGTTATTGTCAGCGATGCCAGCGAAGACCGTTCACGTAAGTTGAGGACTGAACTACGTGTGAGCGAGCTTAGTTTGTGCCGCTCATGACTAGGCGAAAAAGTTTTATAGCTTCGTTGAAGTGCGCGACGACCAATGCAAATGCTGAACTTTTACTTTTACCGAGAAACTTAGCTCACGTAGTTTAGCTCGCTTAGCTCAAGTGCGCGGCGGGACATATGGTCGAGGGATTACATTTCCAATCCTGTTGCAGGTGGCAAACAAAGTATTTTGTTTAAAAATTTAAAATATAGGCGCATTAGTGCCTAGTAATATAGGTATTTATTAGGTGTATAAGAAAGTTCAGGGTTCAGAGATTCGTAGGTTTGAAAAACGTATTTAAAACATTTAGTTTTTGATTCCCTATGGTAAAAATGGGACAGAAAAATTGTCAAAACTAACAATATTTCAAGATTTTTTCTACATAACTTTGCGCTTTCTTTTCCAAATTTTATCTAATTCTCAGGTAACCTGGAACCTGTTAGCACAAATCGAGTACGAGTGATCGTACCATAAATTATTTTCGATTACGGTACGATCACGGGGGTAAATAGTCTTCTATTGACCCAATTTGTCGACACGTCATCCGTCACAAAGTTTCGTTGCCCATTTCGATATCCGGACTCGGTTTCTTCGATCGGTAATAGTAATTCTCTCTGTCTGTCCTTATTATCCTGAATACAGTGGATTTTGTATTCGACCGTCCGTTATTTAGTTTTCTTTTGGTACTTCAGCAGGAATTTGAGCAGTTGTTAGTTGCGACAACTTTTAAGTACTCTTAACGAGTTTTTTTTTCGTACAACGACTTTGCACGTAAGAATTTTGTAATATTGTTCGTTGCACTAAACCAGATGAAAAATGGCTAACCACTCCACCGGCGGGCTAGAATGTTCCAGCCAACTCGACGTGCAAGCTCCAGTCATTTACCTTATAGTGTAAATTTTTGAACTACGTAAATTATGGAAAAACAACTAATATTACAGGGATTATGGAGGTGTTATGTCTCGAAAGCAAAACGATAGGGGAAGAACCACAAAGTTTGCTGTACGAATTTGTGACGGACAATTCAAAGGAGATATTGTACGTCAATGCTTAATGGAAAAAATTATCCGTTGTAAGGTCATGATCAGAAAATACTACTTTCTGTTTGATGGGATATGGAAGGAAGCGTCTACCATAGTACATACTTCCAAAATTTGTTGAAACTGTTACGTCAAAACCATATCCAAGTCAACTGTTCTGAATAAGAGATGAGTTGGAACACGAAAGGCCTTCGCTTGTGCAAGGGAAACGACGCGACAATTGCTGTTGCAACTTATTCTCTAGATATGCTCTCTTCAGTTTATCATTTGTTTCTAACAATGCAGGCCCAATTAGCGAGGGAGGGATTTTCACAAGTTTAATGCTTCCATAAATTGCTCGATCGATCGATATAAAATCCATAGGATACCTGATAAATGACAGAGAAGAACATTGATACAAAACTATGTTTGAATTCCATTTGGCACTTTATTACTCAACATTATCATTGGCTCCATAATCCCCTTCGAATGCTGACCTTCGTAGCTCATACTACCCACTATAATTTTAAATAGAATTCTTCAAGACAATATATGATCATTGATGAGACTACAATTCTGGACTTTTAAATCTTTCAAATTTAAGACTTCAAATTCAATAACTCTTCAGTATATAGTTAGAGATCCTTCAATATTTTTATTGTCATAATAACTTCATCAAAAGATTATGAATAACAAAAAAGAAAAAAATGAAATGAAGTGTTGAAAAGCTCATCTTCCAAGAAAATCAATACATCTCTCTCGTATCTGATGTGGTACCGCCGCGGTACATCTTATTTCTGTATGCCAAAAAATTAAAGTGCTTCACAATATATATTTGCAATGATTTGCAAGAAACGAAAAAAAAATATATATATATTCTCAGGATGGAGTTTTTTTTCTTCTTCCATTCAAATCAATTATGACAGCATTTGACTTTTCGTGTGGCCTACAAAAAAAAAGAACTGTGGGAAAAGATCCTATCACTTCTTCTTACAAATCAATATCTTTTATGTGCAGTGATTTTTTTTTCTTCGGTTAAGATGCAAAGTGATTAAATCAGGTCGTCACGGTAAATTTTTGTTGGTGAGTTTTTTTTTTGTTTCTTAAAGATCGTGGTTTTTTCTTCTGATCCAAGAAATTTCTGTACTTCCGTTTTGTTGTGTTTGAAGATTTGTTTCAAATTGAATTGATTTTTTCCTCCCGGTATCGATCGATACCATGAAATTCATCATGTTTTTCGAAATTACAAATTTTGAAAATTAAATATGTGAACCGATTTGAATGTATGAAATGTTGATACTTGATGTATCAAAAAGTTCATGGTGGATAGTAATTCGGGTATCATAATTGTCTTAGTTTTACGATAGTAACTCATGATGTATGCAGGACCGTATTTACGGATAGGCTAACTAGGCTGCTACCCAGGAGCCTGCATCACAAAGAGGCCCACACCACAAAATAAATATAAATTAAATAATACTATGCGGGGTGAAAAGTAACCTCCTTGGGAATGAAAAAAATTTTTTTTTAAAATGTTTTTTTATTTTATTCAATATAGTCCCCTTTTAGCTCGATACACTTATTCCAGTGATTTTCCAACTTCTTGTTCCCGTCCGAAAAGTAATTTTCCGGAAGGTCTGCAAAATACTCCTCCGCGGCGTCGATGATTTCCTCGCGTGAGCTGAATTTTTTTATTGATGAGCCATCTTTTGAGGTTTGGGAAGAGATAATAGTCCGAGGGAGCCAAATCGGGCGAATACGGTGGATGCGACAGCAATTGGAGCCGTAAGTCATTGATTTTAGCTGTTTTAGTTCTTGTGCGCCGGCGCATTGTCTTGCAAAAACAAAATTTTTTTTCGTTTCATGTGAGGCCGTTTTGCAGTGATTTCGGCCTTCAATCGCTCCAATAATGCACAGTAATACTCGCTGTTGATGGTCAGCCAACAACATTTCATGTATTTTTTTGACATTGTCCTCTGTAACCCCATCGGAGGGCCTGCCGCTACGGAGTTGATCGGTAGTGGAGTTGCGGCCACCACGAAACTTTCGAAACCAATATTTGACGGTGTTTTCTGACGGAGCATTAGCCCCATAATATTTGTCGAACTTTTCTTTTGTTTCCTTCGCCGTTTTGTCTCTCAAAAAATAATGTTTTATGAGAGAACGAAAATCGTTTTTGTCCATACTCAACATGATGCCAAACACGTCAACAACAATCGGCTGTCAAAAGAAAACTAAAGTCAGTATCGCACTGAAATTTGGCATGTCTGCCTAAATATGAACGGACTTCAAGGCACCATAACCTTTTTTGCAGTAGCAGCGCATTCTGGCGGTCAAGGAGGTTCTTTTTCACCCCACCTAGTATAACAATGAATGACGGACATGACATTTTCAAGTATTTATCGATAACATTTTGCATGTGAAACATATTCTATTATAATTGTTGACAAATTAGTCCAAAATTGACCAGCATATTCGGCAGATACCAGAAAGCATAGCATTCGTTTCCTTACGGTATGTCTTGCACCACAGGTTTAGCTTAGGGGTCTATAGATCCTAAATATAGGCCTGGATGTGTGAGCCGATAAATTATCTTTGGGGAACAAATTTTTTTTCTTTGACAAATGAATTGGTTTCTTTATTCAAATCATCTAATATTGATGTATAGTTGGATCCAGTTAATATTTTGTTACCAGCTGAATACAAGCGAAAGTCCAGAAAGTAAAAAAAATAAGTATGTATTAAACTTACATATAAAACCGTGTTTTAAATTTACTTTTGCATTGGCAGAAGTCGAAATCCTTGTCGTTATCATTAGCAGCAGGTAACTTTTGGGAAATCCGTTCATTTCTACCATAGTCAGTCTGCTTAACTTTAAAAAGTTCAACGGACCTCATAGAACGAGTATTAATATTTAAATGTGTCTTGTCCAAAAGGAAAGGTGCGTCTATATTGTTGTTGATAATTTTGTGAACAAAAACAATATCAGCCACCTAACGCCTCCTTTCCAGAGAGTGTAACTGAAGCAATTTTCGTCTGTTATTATAACGAGCCAAAAAAGGGGTCATTCCTAGGCAGGTCTCTTAACGCATAACGTACAAATCTTAGTTGGACAAACTCAACTTTGTTAATTTGAGACTTGCAGTAAGGGAACACTTGACTGTCATATTCCAATATAGGTCTTACTAAAGTAATAAAAAGGGATTTAGTGGTAAGAGGATCCAAAAATTCTTTTGACCAGCGTTTAGTAGAGGCTAAAGTCAAATTGGCCTTATTGATCAATGAGTCAATATGTAATTTGAAATCAAGTTTGCTGTCCCAAATCAAATGAAAATTAGTTATTTTGAATTTTCTTTGCCATTAAACCATCGAAAATAAAAAATCGAATCACTGCACGATATCTGACTTTTTTCCTAGTAAAAAAATACGTCAACTTGAAACTAATTTTAAATATACGAATGAATTGACAGATCAAAATCGAATTTTACACGTGCTCATATGATAGTAGTACCATATAAAATGTAAAATAAAATGGCAACACTAGCAGTTTTGATACACCTAGTATAACTATACAAATATTTATGATGAAAATCACTTTCTATGAATGAGCAATTTTAACGCCATATAAATTCAATTCAATTAATTTTAATGTTAACAAGAATTGTACGACAGATCAGAACAGGTCAATAGTGAGTAAGTGTACGGCCACATAGGCTCTGCGCTTTCTACGTGAAATGAGGAAAATATTAACGCTGTGAGAGGAACGAAAACGGTCAGCGGAAGGTGTCCACATCGGATATCACTCTTGTTGTTGAACACATTTACATTTTCTCTAGTTTGTCAGATAATTCACAAATACAAATACAAATCTTGTTCACAATTGAAAACAAAAATCATGGCGTTCTTGTTCGAAAGAGGCAAAGAATTAAATTTCAATTCTTCTCTTTTCTCTATCGTATCTTGCTTTCAACGAACTCGGCTATATGGCCACTTCCATTTAATTACAGGCGTATATTTATCGTTGCTCTTATCTTCGAAAGCGTGCGTAGAAAGCGCAGGGCCTATGTGGCCGTATACTAAGGGATTACTTAATGATCAAGCTATTATTTTCTATTATATATCGATTTTATAGTAACGTTTTCCAAGTCAAATCATAGTACAAGATCCATATCTCACTTAATACGCTGAGGTAAAATCGAAGAAGCCATAAGGACTTTTGTCTCGTTTACCTCTGGTGAGTTAAAAATCAATCTGAGATTTTAGCTCAACCAGATTGGCATAAAATCGACTTCAAAACAGCTTCATTTTGACAAATTTTCTTGTCGCCGGTTATATTTCGTTTTGGTTTATACTCCATTTAAAATTTTTAAGTTAATCCACGTTTACATGCAAAAATTTTAAGTCAATTACAAGAATTTTTATGACCCGAGATCGATCCACGTTTTCATGCACGATTTTTGGATTGAACACTACTACTTCAAGTAGATCATGTCAAAAAGGTAATTGTCTGAAATTAAATTCAAGAGGAATGTGAGGTTTTGAAAGACATGAATTCGTCAGTTATATTCTAGGAATAACGCGAGCAAAACTGCGCGCGTACCAGCTAGTAGTAAAATGTACCTTTCGACCTTGCTCTACTAGTTGATAATATTATATAGGGTGATTCATCCTGAGGTTGCGGAAAATATTTTGAAATAAAGCACATAAAACTGAATCTGATGGTGAAAACTTTATAAGGAACTGAAAAAAACAATCGATATTGTAAGGCAAAGAAAAGTAGAGAAAAAGCGAAGAACTGAGACCAAGCTTCGAACCCGGGTCTCGTCAATCTCATGAGGCGAGGTGTTAACCGACTAGACCATTCTACACTATATCTACCAGCCTGTTCATTTGGCTTTTCCTCTACTACTAATATTATCAAATCATTACAATTGTTTTTGTCAAACCTCTCAATTGTTTTACCAAATTCAGTTGTATCCTATTTTTAACTCTTACAATATCATTCATTTTTTGAAAATTATTTCATTCAAATGTTGGCCGCAGTCACGCTTTAGGTGATCCATTCTAGAGGTTCAATTTTAAACCACACTCGAGCATAACGACTGGAATCTGGCCAATAGCACTTGTAATTTTTTCTTCCAAGGCATCAATCGTAGGTGACTTATCTGCCTCAACTTTAGACTTCATATAATCCCAAAGAAATAAATACAGATGTGTGATATCACACGATCTAGGGGGCCAATTCACCGGTACAAAACGTGAAATCAGCAGCTCACCGAAATGATTTCTTAACATGTTCATTATTTCATGCGCTGTATAGTAACGCCATCTTGTTGAAACCAGATTACACCGACATTACCGGCTTGAATTTTAAGTAGCAAATACTTCGTTATCATGGCGCCATTGACAGTTACCTTAAAACCGTTCTCATTTTTGAGCAAATATGGATCGATGATTCCGCCAGTCCATAAACCACGCTAAACCGTGTATTTCTCTAGATATAGCGATAGCTCGGGTTGTTTATCAGCCCAAATATCGCAATTTTGCTTATTGATATACCCATTTCCCCAGCTTTATCGCTAAACAAAATTCACATAACACGTTTTGTCTGAAAATTAGAATAATTCAATCAAACTTCATCTAAATTGCGCAAATTTTAAAATGATCCTCAATTGATCCTCGATTAGATGTAATCCTTGAAAATATATGATAAAAACTATAGATCTTTAAAAATGTCCAAAATACGTGCATGATTTGCGACATAAATTCATATTCAAGTATGCCTGTGTGGCAGTTTCTTATATTACGCTATTAAATCTATTCAATTTTAGAGACGCTGTCAAATCAAGAGTTTCTTATAGATTTTTTTTTTCTGATCTTATAGAACTCCTATAAAGTTCGTTATTTATTAGAATTTCTAATTTGAAAAAGGTTTCCCAAATAATAAAAAGGTATGAAATTTTTGAAAAGCGTATAAAAAGAAGAAAATAATAGAAAGAAGGGTGGACAGTTTTATGATTAGAGAACCTTCTTTTTTTGTGGTTTTAAAGTGATTGGTTTCTATTTTTAAATGACTTTTATGAGGTACTAAAAAAAGTGAACCAAAACATATTTATTACATTCAATATTTGCGTAATTATTACTTTTTTTGGTGTTAATTTTATGGAGTTTTAAAAAGAAAGTTATTTTCTTTATAATTTACTAGCGGGCCCGTCCCGGCTTCGCACGGGTGGACATTTATTTTTTAAACATTTTGGGATAAACGTAGGATAAATGTATCTTTTTGCAGGACTTTATTTACATTTTTCTACATTTTTATTTTATGGCTTAAGTAATTTAATTTTGTAGAATTTTGTGGAAATTTACGGAGATAGAGAGAGGGGGTAGTCTGGGCTCCCACCGGCGAGTCCGCTGAGGGTCCGAGCACCTGGCGCCAGTCTGGAGACTATAGAGGCCCTACAATGGATCAATGGAACCCCAGCCGTCACTAATGACACTGAATATCGGGTGATTGAAAGCAATAGTCGTAAAATCTCAATTAGGGTCTTTGTGCATGAAGTTAGACTACAGAGAATATTAGACGCGACAGACATGAATGTGAGGATTATTGGATACAGATGTATGCGGAATTACATTATATAAGTTTTAGTAGGGATCCCTAGTAATAAATATAGCCTCAGGGATAATGTAGCATTCTAATGGTGAAAGAATTTTTGAAATTGGTCCAGTAGTTTTTGAGTTTATTCGTTACAAACATACAAAAATACAAATCTTTCCTCTTTATAATATTAGGTTAGATGAGATGACAGCCGAGTTTCATTACAAATGGTATTAATAAATTTTAACTATGGTCTCAAGGCACTAAATGTGCCGGAAATCAAAATTTATCTGCAGTTTCAATCAACCTTGTGTGAACACGATAGTCGGATTTGAATGAAATTTGCCATGCACTCGATTTGATATTGTATTTTAGCATAATTTGAATGGTGGAAACGAAATGGCTAAACAGTTTTACCTTGTTATGCTGAGAATTCACGCAAAAAGTTCCACGAAACAGAAATGATTGAACAAGTGGAGTTGTTGGCTCACTGATTAGAGTCTCATACTAGTATCGAGTGATCTTAACTCCTAATCGGAGCAATTTCATGTTTGTTTCTTTGTATGAATTTTAGTACAATTGATATCGAACAACGAAAATAGAGTTAGTCGATTTGTACTAATATACATCAGTAATGGAAGCCGAGAAATAAGTTGCTTGTTAACTTACCAATTATATTGGTTGAATTAACTAAGTGCAATTAGTTAAATATTTAACAAAATAATTTGTCGAATTTTCTTAAGATTTGGTTGTCAAAGCACAACTCGCAGATTCTGCGACGAGGACGAAGAGACCCGAATACACATTCTATTTGACTGCGAAGCAGTTCTCAGCAGGAACAGGAAACACCTAGGGGCATACTGCTCTCTTCAACTACGATAAAAGTTCTTTGCCCAATCCGCATACTATAGTTCCTAAGAGAAAGTGGCCTGAAGGAGGTGCTCTAGAATGAGGATTTAAAAATAAATGAACTAATGATTAGTTGGTTTTTCCAATAGTCTTTGAGTGAAGGATAGTGCTGAAAGGGATAGTAGTAAAATACGCCTGGCCATAAAGTGTTTAGTTTTTCAGATGTAATTTGAAGATTTACTAATCGATTAGAATAAAAACTCAAGAATAGATTAATAGAGTATGAAATTCATCTAAATTAGAGCAAAATTTAAGAAGGCGTAACAAAATTATGCAGAAATTAAAATGTGACCGAAAATATTTTGCATCAGAACAAAATTTTAAGTGTTTTCTGAATGATTTCGTTGATAAATATGGAAAAATTTCCATCATTTTTTGAAACTCACAAATAATTATTTTATACCTATTCAAACATTTTCGAGAGTATTTCTCAAATAGCCCTGCAAACTCGCTTCAATTATAACAGTTTAAACTGTTATAAATTCATATTTTGGACATTATTAGGACTTGTCTGCCAGAATACGAAGTTTCGCAGCAGTCATAATTTTAATCATAATATTTATAGTTGCAAATTTATTATTTGTTATTGCCACAATGCCGAAATAGGTCTGTTAATTTAGAAATTAGTAGTACTCTAATAAATAATATTATATAAAACGGACAGAAACTATACTTTTTACTTATTTAATATTGTGTGAATGTATTGAAAGGTTCGTATTTGTAGTCAACTTCATAGCTATTACATGAACAACATTTTTGACAGTGACAGCTCTTGTATGTTGAAGAGGATCAAAAAATCTATCGTATTTCATCTGTCATACTGAACATTAGTAAAATACACAAGTTTTTTATCGCATTGACAATGTCGAATGACGTGCCAAGAAAACAGCATTTGGGGAAAACTTTGCTTTTGTACTTTATACAAAAAGAAAATGCAACTGAATGTCATCGTTTGCTCTTAGAGACTTGTACTGAGTATGCTCCAATGATTAGAGTGTGTCAACAATGGTTTACACGGTTTAGAAACGGTGATTTTGATGTTGAAGATAAAGAGTGTCAGGTGAAAAAATGTGAAAATGAAGAATTGGAGGCATTACTCCATCAAACATAAGGATAACTTGCAAAATCAAGAAGGTTACGAAGGCAAAATTTTGAAATATTGTTAGTTTTTACAGCTTTTCTCTCCCATTTTTGCTATAGAGCATCAAAAAATCGGCTATCGGCCGATTTTAAGTTACTATGTTTTGTTTTTTTGTGAAAAATATGAAGCTTTCAATACAAGTGTATTTAATAGAAAGTGTGAAATTCATTTCAAAATTAATCAAAATCGAAACGAATTTCTAAATCAAGTTCTAAAAAGCATAAATTCGCGATTTAAACGGCCTCATTTTTATTACCCAAAACTAAATTGAAGAATTTAAATTAAAATTATGTCGTTTTTTTGCCAGTTTGTAGAAAATTTACTAGAATTAAGTTAAAATTGAGTTTATTAAGAAAATGCGTTCTTGTTTATTATTTGGAATTTTCTTTTTTGGGTTCTGTGCTATGGCTTTAGCCTATCTAGACGACCCACCAGATCAGCCTGATAGTAAGTAGTATTTTTACGTTTTCCTTTTTTTAAAAATATTTTATTAATAACTATTTTATTTATTTTTGAAAAGTACCAAACGTTTTGTCTTCATATGGTGTCTGTATAGGAAGTGAACCTGCTGCTTCAGGAAATTGTAGGGGCGACTGTCAATATGACCATGGTCAATGTTATATTTTTGCATATTGTGATGCCGCAGATCAATGTAGATGTTTTTTTTTGGAGGATGAATATCCAACTATTTTGAATAAATAAATTAATTATAAAAAATGTTGTATCAAAATTTCTTTGTAATATTGGAATGTATGGGATTCCTGCTAAATCTATATAGTTGTAAATACGAAGACTGGATTGAGGTTTATAAGTGAGTGTTGTCCAAATTATTGCGCATAGGAATTATGTTCAAAATAAGCATTTACTATTCAGAAATAGTTATAAATTGATTATTCGAAATATTGTCCATCGCTAGCCACTACTTTTTCCCATCTTTCTGGCAATTTTCGGATACCAGCTCGGAAAAACGGCTTGTCTTTTGAGGCTATCCACGAATCGACCAATTTTTTGCATTGGTCATACGAAGTGAACTTCTGTTCGGGCAGGCCATGAGTGATGGATCGGAAAAAGTAGTAATCGAAAGGAGCAATGTCTGGAGAATACGGTGGATGCGGTAGGGCTTCCCATTTCAGCGTTTCCAAGTACAATAGGTTTTGACCGGTTTTGCAACATGTGGACGAGCATTGTCGTGCTGCAATATCACTTTGTCGTGTCTATCGTAGTATTGCGTCCATTTTACCATCAATGCTCGGGTCAACACATCAATTGTAGTTGGTACCGATCACCAGTAATGGTTTCACCAGGATTTAACAGCTCATAGTACACCACACCCAGTTGATCCCATCATATACGGAGCATGAGCTTTGATCCATGGATATTTGGCTTTGCCGTTGATGTTGAGGCATGTCCGGGGTAACCATATGATTTTTTACGTTTAGTGTTATCGTAGTTGATCCATTTTTTATCACTAGTCACGATACGATGCAGAAAATCCTTTCTTTTATGCCGTTGGAGCAGTTGTTCGCACGTGAAAAATCGTCTTTCCACATCTCTTGGTTTCAATTCGTATCGCACCCAATTTTCTTCCTTTTGAATGAATCCCATTGCCTTCAGACGTTTGGAAATAGTTGTTTAACCAATCCCAAAGATTTTGCAAGTTCTTCTTGCATTTCGCATGGGTCTTCATCGAGTAATGACTCCAATTCTTCATCTTCAAACTTTTTCGGCTGGCCAGGACGTTCTTTGTCTTCGATGTCAAAATCACCACTTTTAAACCGCGCAAACCACCACCGACAAGTTTTTTCTGTTGGAACATATTCAGGATAAGTTTCTTGCAGCAACCGGAAACTTTCTGCAGCATTTTTCTTTTGATTAAAGTACAAAAGCAATGCTTCCCGCAAATGTTGTTTTGTCGGAAGGTATTTTGACATTTTTAAGGCAATGAAAAACGTGTGTGTACAAACTTGTGTTCACTTTGACTGATGGAGTTTAATAGTTTTTTGACGCTCTTTAAGATGCAATAGCTGTCACTGTCAAAAAAATGGCGGGTTTGATAGATATGAAGTTAGTAACAATTCGCATATTACTAATTCATACTCCCAATAATATTGGAATGTATGGGATTCCTGCTAAATCTATATAGTTGTAAATACGAAGACTGGATTGAGGTTTATAAGTGAGTGTTGTCCAAATTATTGCGCATAGGAATTATGTTCAAAATAAGCATTTACTATTCAGAAATAGTTACAAATTGATTATTCGAAATATTGTCCATCGCTAGCCACTACTTTTTCCCATCTTTCTGGCAATTTTCGGATACCAGCTCGGAAAAACGGCTTGTCTTTTGAGGCTATCCACGAATCGACCAATTTTTTGCATTGGTCATACGAAGTGAACTTCTGTTCGGGCAGGCCATGAGTGATGGATCGGAAAAAGTAGTAATCGAAAGGAGCAATGTCTGGAGAATACGGTGGATGCGGTAGGGCTTCCCATTTCAGCGTTTCCAAATACAATAGGTTTTGACCGGTTTTGCAACATGTGGACGAGCATTGTCGTGCTGCAATATCACTTTGTCGTGTCTATCGTAGTATTGCGTCCATTTTACCATCAATGCTCGGGTCAACACATCAATTGTAGTTGGTACCGATCACCAGTAATGGTTTCACCAGGATTTAACAGCTCATAGTACACCACACCCAGTTGATCCCATCATATACGGAGCATGAGCTTTGATCCATGGATATTTGGCTTTGCCGTTGATGTTGAGGCATGTCCGGGGTAACCATATGATTTTTTACGTTTAGTGTTATCGTAGTTGATCCATTTTTTATCACTAGTCACGATACGATGCAGAAAATCCTTTCTTTTATGCCGTTGGAGCAGTTGTTCGCACGTGAAAAATCGTCTTTCCACATCTCTTGGTTTCAATTCGTATCGCACCCAATTTTCTTCCTTTTGAATGAATCCCATTGCCTTCAGACGTTTGGAAATAGTTGTTTAACCAATCCCAAAGATTTTGCAAGTTCTTCTTGCATTTCGCATGGGTCTTCATCGAGTAATGACTCCAATTCTTCATCTTCAAACTTTTTCGGCTGGCCAGGACGTTCTTTGTCTTCGATGTCAAAATCACCACTTTTAAACCGCGCAAACCACCACCGACAAGTTTTTTCTGTTGGAACATATTCAGGATAAGTTTCTTGCAGCAACCGGAAACTTTCTGCAGCATTTTTCTTTTGATTAAAGTACAAAAGCAATGCTTCCCGCAAATGTTGTTTTGTCGGAAGGTATTTTGACATTTTTAAGGCAATGAAAAACGTGTGTGTACAAACTTGTGTTCACTTTGACTGATGGAGTTTAATAGTTTTTTGACGCTCTTTAAGATGCAATAGCTGTCACTGTCAAAAAAATGGCGGGTTTGATAGATATGAAGTTAGTAACAATTCGCATATTACTAATTCATACTCCCAATAATATTGGAATGTATGGGATTCCTGGTAAATTTATATAGTTGGAAATACAAACACCGGATTGAGGTTTATAAGTGAATGTTGTCCAAATTATACTCATATTCATACTACCGGGTCCGGCAATTTTAAATCGCTGTTGTTCAGTTTTATTAACATTTATGGAAACGATAGTTTATAATACATAGTTCATTTTACAATTACTCGAATGGTATGTAATCGCCTTTTGCCTTAACAACCATCTCCAATCAATTTTTAAACGATTCACACACGATGCACGCCCGATGTCTTATCTTAAGTGATTTCATTCCCAAGTCAAATCTTTTTTACCTTGTTTTACCTTACTCTCAAATGCTTAGAGTTATCATCGAAACGTCTCTTTAACCGAGGTTGGCTAAGAAGTTTTGATGCATCCAACGTATAGTCCGGATTTTGGTCCGTCCAACTACCATTTGTTTCGGTCTCTGTAGAATTCCTTTAATGGTATAAAGCTGACTTCAAAAGAGGCCTGTGAAAATCACTTGGTTCAGTTTTTCGTCCAGGAATCCCAGAAATTCTACAATGATGGCATAATGGTTTTACTTGAAAAATGGCAAAAGACTATCGATCAAAACGGCACATATTTGGTTTAATAAAATTGATTTAAAATGTAATAAAAATGTGTTTGAATGTTATCGAAAAAACGCTACGAACTTTCTCTTTGACCAAATGGGATTCAGATCGGATATACAAAAAAAGGATATAATATGAAAATCCTGATTTATTTTTATCTAAAATTGTAATCAAAAATTTGCTAAAATTTGCCGACATAAGTAGGTAGAAATTATTGAACCTTAAAATTTAGTTAATGATACTAAAAACTTCTAAAACAGAACAAAACTTCACAGTAGGTATATCGAAGATGTCAATCTTCTTTTAATCTTTATAAACCGAAACAATTTTGCCGAAGGTGACTTTGTTTCATATATTAAGCGAAAGACTTAAGATGGATGCATTTAATAGTATTAGCCGTCAGGAAAGGATCAAAATAATCAAGAATTAACAAATCTTTAAGAAGTAAACTATACCTACCTGTTGTGCTCCTTATTTTATGATGATTTATATACCTCTGTTCATTGATTTGGTAATGATATACTTGTTATAGTTACAATAGCAGGCAAAAAAAAGGATTTGCAAATTCACAAACACAAAAAAACTAGAGCAAAAAGGCGGCAAAAATTTGAAAGGAACTTTGATTGATCCAGGATAATGTGTTTTCAAATAATAAAAAGCGTATACCGTGTCCGACAATTAAAGTGTTCACCTAATTCAATACGCTGTCAAATGTAAACTGCACATCTTGCAATACTAAAATTTGACATGAATATTGCTTGATATATTGACTGTCAGTAGTAAAAATTATTTGTTTGCGAAAAGACCAGTTCTTATTTTTTGTACAATGGATCTTAAACGAAATTAAATTGTTGCGCTGGAAAGTCAAATATCGAAATTCAGAGAGAGTTAAATCACATGAATTTATATGAAAAGTTTGAGTATCGTACCATTAAACGATTCGACGCGACTGGGAGCATAAAAAAACGCTATGGTGGAGGCTGACGATGCACTGTAACTGCTCGAGAAAATGTAAACAAAGTGCGTAATCGGTTGTATCGTAAGTCGGAGCGGAGTTTAGCAACAATAGCAAATGAATTGAACATAAGCGATAGAAGTGTTCGGCGAATCATGAAAAATAAGCTAAAGATATAACCTTTGAAAAAACAAAAGTGTCAGGAATTAACTGATGCTCAAAAAAAGTTCGATTCGAAAGATTAAAAGAATTATCGTACTTTGTACGCTTGCTCGTGTCGATTACCAAAGTTGATATTTTCGGATGAGAAAACATTCTGCATTTAACAATTTCTCAACAAACAAAATCATCGTGCTTGGTTAAAGAGATGATAATTCTAAGCATTTGAGAGTCACAAGAAAACATGGTGAAAAAGATTTGACTCGTGAATGGAATCGTTTAAAGTCAAGACAAATTAACTATTGTAAGGCAAAGAAAAGTAGAGAAAAAGTGAAGAACCGATACCTGGATTTGAACCACGGTCTCATCAGTATCATGAGGCGAGGTCGAGGTCTTAACCAATTAGAGCATTCTACACTATATCGTCTACTAGTCTGTTCATTTGCGTTTTTCCTCTACTAATACTATCAAATCGATACAACTGTTTTTGTGTTAAACCTCTCAATTGTTTACCAAATTCAGTTGTATCCTATTTTTAACTCTTACACTATTATTTCCATACATTTTAATAAAACCGGCGAATAAATCAAAAACTTACAGCGTTTTTAAATCCTGTTCAATTGCCGGACTTATTCTAATTTTTTCTCTTAAATTGTGTGGAATAAATTGGACAAAAATCTTTAGGTTCTGCAAATCCATAGTATAGTATGAACAGTACTGTACCATATTTCTATCTTTCGTAGAAGACATACTATACTTTTACAAGCATCGGATTCTACAATGTCTACAATGCCGAAACTACGTGTATGTTAGTGTCAGAGATGCCAGCGAAGCTTGTTAGCGTAGTTGAGGCTTGAACTACGTGAGCGTGCTTAGTTCATGTCGCTCATAACTAGGTGGCGTAGTTTCATTGCTTCGCCGAAAATGTGCGGCGACCAATCCAAATGCTGAATTTTTCACTTTCAGCGAGAAACTTAGTTCACGTAGTTTAGCTCGTTGAGTTCAAGTGTGCGGCGGGTCTTAGTGTCACATCCAACCTCTCTTAACCTATTTTAATAGTAGTCCAACAGAATCATTTCAACTTCAGTACGGCGCTGTATATTCGAGTTTTCTTTTCTATAAATGATAACAAAACGTTTCACTCTCTAGTTTAAGAAAAACATTTAAAATTGGCGCCTTTTTGTTCGGTTCTCAGACTTTTTTAAAAAAAAAAGAATGATCGATCAAAATGATGAAAATTGTTTGAAAATTGTATAAAAGCATCTCACGCTAATGTTTTCTTTACCGAAAAAAAAAACCAAGAACCAAAAACCACTCCCAGAAAATTCATTCATAAATGTTTCTTTTTCTTTCGTATACCTCCAGCAGAAAAAACTCTAGAAATCGTTGTCAAAAAAGTCTTCAAGAAAGATCACAAAATGTCCAAGTTCAAGCAAAGCGCCCTGTGATTAAAAGATTTTCGGGTCCCTCGCATGCAATGAAAGTACACTAAGACGAGTTTTGTCTAACTTATAATTTCTAAATCAGATAAAAGAAAGAAAGATAAAATTTACTTCCTGTCATTAATTAAATTAGAAATGAAGAAAATATAGGCTTTGACAATAGCGATTCGAAGATGATGAAAAGGTTTTTCGAAAAACATGATTATTAAATATTAAAATTCCCACCAAATTTGTTTATCGATCGACGACGACGATCGATACGGTTTCTCAATCGATCCCGCATCAGTGGGGACAAGATCAACAAACCTTTGAGATCGTAAATAAAATATTATTCATGAAGAAACCACCTCCTTTTAGTATAATGTGAGTCCAGCTGGGAATTCGAATCCCATATAAAATCATGTAAATCAAATCATTTCGGAGGTTTTCTATACCACCAAAAAGAAAAAACCCTTAAATAAATCATAATTTCCTTAAAAATTTCATTAAAAATTTAGAGAAATTAACTCAACGAGTTTTAATTTATTTCGCAATAGAAAAACAACCTTTTTTTCACTTTCTCTATATGTAGGTAGAAGATATATAGCGTGATTCATTCTTTACTTTTTTTTAAAAATAAATATAAAACACTTAGAATTGAATGCAAGTATCAAATCTTTATTATCAACTTTAAGCACATAGTATGGCAATTAATGTTTGAAAATAATTTCCTTCAAAATGTTGGCCGGTACTACGTTTCAGCTCGGCCAGTCTGGCGGTCCAAATTTCGACCGGAATCTTATGAATGACACGTGTAATGTTCGCTTCCAATACTTCAATTGTCACTGGTTTATCGGCAAAGACTTTTGACTTTACATAGCCCCAAAGAAAAAAGTCCAAAGGTGTGATATCGCACGATCTTGGTGGCCAATTCACTGGGCCAAAACGTGAAATTAATTGCTCACCGAAATGATTTTGCAATAAATCCATTGCAACACGGGTTGTATGGCTCGTAGCACCGTCTTGTTGAAACCAAATATTGTCGAGACCACGGGCTTCAATTTCAGGTACTAAAAAGTCCGTTATCGTGGCACGATAGCGCTCACCATTGACGGTAACGTGGCCGCCGGCCGCATTTTTGAAGAAATACGGACCGATGATGCCCCCGGCCCATAAACCACACCAAACTGTTGTTTTCAATGGATGTAATGGTAGCTCTTGAAATTCTTGTGGATGCTCATCATCCCAAATACGGCAATTTTGCTTATTAACGTAGCCATTAAGCCAGAAATGAGCCTCATCACTGAACAAAATTTGGCTTGAAAATCCCGGATTTTCTTCGATGCGTTCAAGCGCCCATTCAGCAAACGTTGCTCAGATGTAAATCTTGACATGATGAATTGCCATACAATACTGAACAAAAATGACAAATCAGAATGACACTAGTCACGCGTGATCTGTCAAAAAAACCCTATTGAAGAAAAAGTAAGGTTTAAATCACACGTTAGTAAACGGGAATATAAAAAAAAGTGTGTTAAAAAAATTGCATCTTAGCTTCTCAGTACTTATTAATCACGTTCAATTGAGAAGATATGAAAGAACTAATATTCTGATCTTAAACGGCTCTTATCAGGCCGAATTCGGTTGCCAATAAATCGAACCGATCATCTATTCAATCCTATTTCATTAAACATTGCTTAATGCAAGCAACAGTCATTGTATAGAAGACCTTTCAAACGTATTTTGCTCAAGTAAAAATCAAACATCTTGGCGTTATCATTAACCGACCTCAGCATTCGGGAAACCGGTTCGTTTCTACCGTACTCAGTTTTATGATGACTAATTTTAAATATTTTTTCACGGACCTCAAGGACCGTGTATTAATGTTAAGATACATTTTGTCCAGCAAAAATTGGAAGTCAATAGCACCATTTAGGGTTTGACACACGAAAGCCACATCTGCTACTTGCTGCTGCCTTTCTAAGGACCGTAAACCTATCAATTTTAATCTTTCAAGATATGGTGACAGTAGATAGGGATCATTCTGCAGAAGGTTGCGTACGTTGAATAGACTCCAATCAGTTAATTTGGGCTTTTTGGTAGGGAGATCATACCTGACTGGCATATTCTAACTATTGGTCTAACCAGGGAAATAAAAAACGAAATCATATACAACTGAAATCACATCGAAGATCGTCCGATAAACGTATGATGTGGTGATTGCATTTTGGCTGCCTTATATAATCTCCTCTAAGTACCAAAAAAATGACGTCAGTCGTTCTTGCTTTCGTTGGATATAGACAATCCCTATGTTCCCATTATTAAATTGTTCTTTCATTTCTGGGTGTAGTGCGATGAATCCATGTCTAATATGCTGCGATAGTCGTCCACTGCACGGGTCATGTTCTCTTCAACACTTTCTGTGCTATGTTTGAAAAGAGAGCTCTGCATTTTTTAACCATGCTGTACCAATGTGTAGATTTACCTAAACTATTATATAATATCGTTAAAGATTGATTGGCCCTTTCTTATGCACGTATTTTTTTAACAGCTCAATATTTTCTATTTTTCATAAATCAGTCCATATGATCACTTTGATAATTTATAAATTAAAAATTATTTGACAGATTGAACTCAAAATGTGCTATACAAAAGTCCAAACCATAGTATGACAAAAATTGACATCATTTGCAGTGCCCTCTCTATGTCAGACAACGAATCTTTCAAACCACTTACGTTTTTGAGATGTATTAAAATCATCTATAATGAGCTAAATCTGACAGCGATTTTAATTGTATTGTTGATTGTTATACGAGCTGACAATCGGAGTTTAATCGTGTAAGAGTAAAATACAAATAGCAAAGAAGAATCTGAGAATTATTTTAACAAGTGGAATCAATGGCTTAATGAGATAGAAAGGCAGTTATTTAGTAAACCAAGGATGCTGGGTTCGAACCCAAGCGGTGGAGATTTCACATTTTCAGTTTCTTTGCCTTCTACAATATCCGATGTGGGGTATTTTATTCACAAAGGCTTCCTAACATTGAATAAGTGCGTGCGTGAAGTTTAACCGGTGAGTGTGGTTAACTTTAATGAGTACAACTAAGCTATATGAGTGTTACGTCAACACGGCTGTATATCAGATTGGCCGAATCGTAATAGTGGAAACAGAATGTCGTATCTACAACGGATTCTACAGTTTTGGTTTTCAGATTATTTTAAAAATAGTCCGTCGTGGATCCGTCGCGATCTGTGTGGTCTAATTGAAAACGTATATATTTAAATTTTATATGCGTCGTGAATCCGTCGTGGATCCGTCATTCTGTTTTCACCTTGAGAGTAAAACACAAATGGTGAAGAAGAATCTGAATTCCTTGAAAAAAGGTAGAATCAGTGGCTCTGTGAGAAAGCAAGTTATTTAGTAAACCAAGGGGGTTAGGGTTCGAACCCAAGCACAATTTTCAGATTTGTTTCTTACAATCGGTTCTTTGATACATCTTCTAAGGATATTTTCGAGAATTCCACAGATTTGAATGAAATTATCTGTGGTCACTGATCTTTGTCCTTCTTATAATATTTTCATAACTTTAATATAGAGAAAGATTTCCTACAATAGTTAATATCACGTTTTATTTTAATATCATTTCGAAATAATATAATATTCTTCCTTTTATTGGGTGTGTGTGTGTTTTTTAATTCCAACATGTCCAGCCTGAAAGAAAGGATCTAAAGGACTTAAAGAAAAGGTTTTTTCACACAACAAAAGCCTAAAAACCTTTAAAGAAAGCCAAATTTCTAAGACAAAAATATTAGAAACGGTCAAATCTTAAAAACCACAAAAAACACGATAGATTTGAGAGGAGGAAAGATCTCCAAAAAAAAAAAAGAATATATTCACGAAATCACATTTTGTTTATATGATATTGAATGTGCGCAATGAACTTAAAAGAAGCCGCGCCGCTGGCGCCAAAAGGATAAATCATATACACGCACGGTTCTCGGTCTACCTTTTTGTTTGGCTATAATACCTTGCATAGTTTTGTGTACCTTGTTGATAGTTTTGTAGATCTTTTGGTTGAAAAATTTTATATGAGCCCAGCACCTCCCATTCGGACAATAAATGCCTTTAAGAAAGAGTTTTTTTTTTTTCTGAAAAAAAAAGAAAAGATTAATAATAAATGGAAAAGCATATAAAAACTATGACCTCTCTTCGGATATATGGAATTATAATATTCGAATTATGGATTCTTGTAATTTGACTGTTTTATTGATATTTATATATAAAAATCTTTGAACAGATAATTTTATACTATTAATTGTATAACACATAATCAATTTGTAATCAATGTCAACACAAAAAGGCTGTCGATTTTTCGTTACAGTAGTAAAGAATTTATTATGAAAGAAATAATTAAATTTTTAATAGGGTCAAAATGATCACATATGATATTTGATGAAGAAAAAGTGCACAGTTCTTCGAGGATGCCTGATGATCTTTTTTTAGTTTCAATTCATCAAGATCTTTAGGATTGAAATTGAACTTTTTTCAAGATCACCAATGATCTTTCTTTGAGATCAATTTATAGATGATTACGATCCAAATTGAACTTTTTTGAAGATCACCAATGATCTCTATTTGAGATCAATTTATAAAGATCATATGTAGATCATTAGTATCTAAATTGAACGTTTTTGAAGATCGCCAATGATCGTTCTTTACGATCAATTTATCAAGCCCATTTCTAGCTGATTACGATCCAAATTGAACTTTTTTGAAGATCACCAATGATCTTTCTTTGAGATCAATTTATAAATGATTACGAACCAAATTGAACTTTTTTGAAGATCACCAATGATCTTTCTTTATGATCAGTTTATAAAGTTCATATGTAGATCATTAGTATCCAAATTGAACTTTTTTGAAGATCACCAATGATCTTTCTTCAAGATAAATTTATAAAGCCTATTTCTAGCTGATTACGATCCAAATTGAGCTTTTTTGAAGATCACCAATGATCTTTCTTCGAGATTAATTTATAAAGTCCATTTCTAGCTGATTACGATCCAAATTGAACTTTTTTGAAGATCACCAATGATCTTTCTTCAAGATCAATTTATAAAGCCCATTTCTAGCTGATTACGATCCAAATTGACTTTTTTGAAGATCACCAATGATCTTTCTTCGAGATCAATTTATAAAGATCATTTCTAGCTGATTACGATCCAAATTGAACTTTTTTGAAGATCACCAATGATCTTTCTTTGAGATCAATTTATAAAGACTATTTCTAGCTGATTACGATCCAAATTGAACTTTTTTGAAGATCACCAATGATCTTTCTTTGCGATCAATTTATAAAGACTATTTCTAGCTGATTACGATCCAAATTGAACTTTTTTGAAGATCACCAATGATCTTTCTTTGCGATCAATTTATAAACATCATATGTAGATCATTAGTATCCAAATTGAACTTTTGTGAAGATCAGCAATGATCTTTCTTCGAGATTAATTTATAAAGCCCATTTCTAGATGATTACGATCCAAATTGAATTTTTTTGAATATCACCAATGATCTTTCAGTGCGATAAACTTATGATCTCTACTATTCATATAGTGGAGTAGTCAAAAAGTTCTAAATAAGTATGAAACACATGATCATAGCATTGACTATAATCTTTAATGATGAAAAATTTAACACTTCTACGAGGATCTCTGATGATCTTTTTATAGTAGATTATTGTATATCGTTAGGATCCAAATTAAACGTTTTTCAAAAGCACTAATGAGCTTTTTCGGGATCAATTATTGAACTTCTTCTTTGGGATCGATTTATAAAGATCATTTGTAGAGTCAAGTAGGTTAATCGTAGCATTGAATAAATTATTTGATGATCAAAACAGTAGCACTTTTTTGAGGATCACTAATGACATTTCTTTGGACACAATTCGAAAATATAATAATAGATCGCTAGTAACCAAATTGAAGATCTTTCGTCGATGGTTTAGGATACAAATTGAAATGATCGTGATTGATCAACTCAAGTATTGAAGTATTGAATTCTTGATACACCAATTTCAATGATCTCTTTCTAACTGATCGTATCTTGAATTGGTATTGATCGATGTCTTAATGTCTTAATATAAAATCACAACATCTTACGAAAGTTTATACCGTTTTTAAACTCAAAAAAATATGCATATAATAATTCTTTTGATTTCAACATAAGAAAATGAAATTCTTGATGAAAGAATAAAGACTTTAATAGTGTTATACGTACAAATTTAATTACTCTGTCAAGAATTATGACATTTTAAAATGAATTCAAATTGCAATTAATTTTCATCGTTATTTTAATATACCTATGCCCCTTTTTTTAAAATATCTTGAAATTTCCTTTCCGTTATCTTAAAGAATTACATATCTTTTCATGACTTCAATGAGGAAAAATATTTTGACGGCTACTCATGTATAAGATGAGAAAACCGCAACGATACTGCACGTACTTTTATATTAAGTTGGTGTAAAAATATTATCTTAATTCATTGTTAAATGAGTTAGATGAGTATTTTGTCAGAGAGTTTTGAAGCTTGGATTTATGTTAAGACAGAATTCCTAATGAAAGAAAAAAAGATGGCTGAACATTTCAATAGTTGACAAGCATAACATAAGCCAACACTAGAGTTCTAGGCGTGTTTTATTCAAACAAAATAAAATTGTATAATCAATATAGAAACACAACTTGTTAAGCTAAGATCACACACAGCAACTTTTATTGCAACACAGCATAAAAAGGTGCGAAAGTGCTGCATAGTGTGAATAGCAATGCAACCCAAAAAGTTGCTTGATATATTATGAACAAATCAATACTGTTCACGTTTTTTTATTCATTTTGTTATCAAGCCATAAAATAAGTGCTAAACCGGCAACAGCTTGTTCTTCTTCCACATAAAATATATTTTATTGCAATAATTAAATGTTAAAATCAAAACAAGACGTCAAATTTCAACACCTACACGAAAAAACTGCGAGGAAGTTGCAAGAAATAAAAACTGGATGCTAGGTGTGAACACATCGGCAACTTTTTTTAAGGATGCAGTATTTTAAGTTGCAGCATCATAAAAACTTCAGATAGCGCGTCACTTTTACTTACATGTGTGAACAAGACTTGCAACTTTTGCAGTTACGACCAAAAAAACTCTGATGCAAAAGTTGTTGTGTGTGTAACCTTACCTTAAGTATACTTTTCAATTGGTGTGCAAGATTTTGTTCTATTTTTACATAAAGGGTGTCCTAAAATTCACGCAACAAGTAAATTTAAAATTAAATTTTTTATTAATTCATAAAGTATACAGTATAAAGTTATGTATGGAATATCATATAAGGTAAATGGCTACACGGGTTTGCTGGCACATAACACATTATTTTGTTAAAATTTTGCATGACCGTTTTGCATAAATGTGGCTCGATTTCCTTGATACACAGTTCAATTTCCTCTTTCAAGGCGTTGATGGTCGTGGGCTTGTTGTTATAAACCTAAGAATTCAAAAAAACTCCAAAGAAAAAAGTCCAACGGCGTTAAATCGCATGATTTAGACGTTTTGATGAAACATATTTCAAACGATTCTTTGTTCCAGGGCGCTTATTATAGGCTACATTGATTTTTGATGAGCAGGTTGCAAGAGGGGAAAAATATAAGAACTTCCCCAATAGTAGTTGAATTTTCTTAAAATTTTGAATGTACATTCGAAATAGGCCAACTGACAAAATGTGGTAAGTCTCCACTGGGTGTGAGGTTGCGGGGGCCAATATGGAAAACTGCCCTTATCGGATTTTCGTGAAACTTCGCACATATGTACATTCGGAAGTTAACATTTACTATGTTTACATCAGTTACCTAAAACCTACCTAAGCGATGACATTTACCTAAAACATCGATGTAAACGACACCCTAACTAAAACCTACCTAAATATTTAGCGCCATTTTGAATTTTCCTAAATCAAAATATTCTGTCAAACATATGGTTACAAGTTTTTTAAAGCAAACGTCAAATTTAGGTAACACGATGTAAATTGTTACGATTTTTTACCTAAACTTTATCTACCTAAATACTGCTAGTTAGGTAGGTTTTAGGTAACCGATGTAAACATAGTAATTTATAGTTATATAAAAATGTAGAGTACGGTGTATCTGATCCTAAAACTCAAGAACGGGTAGACGTATTGACATCATATTTGGACCATATGTTGGTTCCGAGCCGAGCTAGGTTTGCTTTAAGTTTTTTTCCGGTAGGTGGCGCTGCAGTCAAGAAATTTTAATTTTCCTAATTTTTGTTAATAGAAAAAATGCTGTGACGTTTGAGAGGAGGAACATCGGTAGAAATACTCGAAATGTCCGAATTGTCAGAGAGGTTTATGCAAATTTAACAACGGAGCAATGTTTGCAAACTAATCAGGAAATGTTGAATTACGCAACTGTAACGTATGCTCAACAAACTCCTGAAGAATGGGCATGATTCATTTTCAGTCCGAACAACGTCAGTTATTCTGCTAGTATTAAATAATATGGAAATAGGTTTTCAATATTTCCCAACGTTGATCAAGCGTATATCGATTTATTTGACATTAGAGCTATGAGCGGCAAAATAATCGCTAGTTCAGAAACGAACCAACAAATGCCGAACGGACCAAAAGGTGCCGGAACCTTTACCTCGATAATACTTACTTCCACAATTATTGGCCTGTTTTACAATGGTCTTATTTCCGCCCAAATGACTCAGGCATATCCATGCTGAGATGTCTACACTGGTCTTCCATGCGCCTTTCTTCACTGCGAATTTATATAAGTCACATCAATGTGTGTGTATCACGTGAGGGGAATTTTTCTAGTTGATTTGAGCAGAGAACCAGTGGGAAGTGTTTAGGTGTGCGTTTCTTCAATTTTGCACTCAAGCTAGAGCTGGCGGTTTTCCTCGGTATTCGCCGAACCTTTCTGGCGTATTCATTTTGAAGACCAAAGTAAAACCGGCTATTGGCTACGTTTACACCGAGACTTAAAAAGAGACTTAAGTGCTTAGGTCAACCTAAATATGACGGTGTAAACACGCCCAAAGTAACTTAGGTTAGGTCACTTAAATTGCAGACTTACCTTAAATTTAAATCGACTTAAGAAATTTTGACAGATAACAGCTGATTTCTTGATATCCAAGTTCTATAAATGTTCACATATGACGTTGTTTTAGACTTAGGTCTAGTACGGTGTAAATACGTCTGACCCAAACCTAACTTTTAGTTGGGTGACCTAAAAAATTGTCGGTGTAAACGTAGCCATTGGAAACACAAGTATTACATATACAAAAAAGGCTACCAAACCAATTTCATGCTCTATTTAGGGGGCTCTGTTAGAGACTTTCGCAGATCGAAAAAGATGATCTTTTCATATAGTTTCGGGAATATGACTTATTCCTATTACTTATGTTGGTCAGCGTTTTTCTTTTAGTATTTTTAGGTTAATCATTACTAAAATAACAGATTTGGAATTTTTCAACAAATAAGACGACAATTAATTAAAATTAATGAATTTTCAAATTTTCTTTAATTAAAGCTATTATTTTAATAGAAAAAAAATGTTCTGTCTGTTTGTTTGTTTTTAAATAATTGTACAAAACCGAAAAGTCTTGAATAAAAACCAATTATAAAATATTGTAAACATCAAAGTAAATCGCATATTATAAGATATTATATACCTTTTTTTGCACCTTTATGACCTTGCAAAAGAATCCACATATCTTAACCAAAAGATACAAAGCCAAAAGCTCACAAAAATTGAATATAATTTCATGTGTGGAATAAAAATTTAAGAAGAAGTAGAAAAAAAAAACACATATCATGCAACGCTATTACTACTAATTTTTTCGTTTTTTGTTTAGAGACTTTTCAGGTCCATCGTCAACCAATCAAAAGAGCATTAATCAAAAACACATTATTGTGGACGCCTTGTAATCATATACTTACTACATTTTTCAGAAGAATACTAAAAAAAAAACCTAACCTAAAGGCTTTCTTATGTCTCCATATTCAATACGTCTTAAAACCGCGCGATTGTGTCCCGTAACTCTTTATAGTTTTTATACGTTTCCAAAGTCATGCCTGTTAATGACATCTCTCCAGACATTGAATGGAAAACTTGGGGAATTACAGAAAAAAAAAAAACTGTATATAGCCATCAGCAATCTGAATGAATGATTCTTAAGATCTGTTGGACAGCAGCATCCCATTTATATGATCGTTTGTGTATTTCCAATGTAAAGTTTTATACTACCAGAAATTTTTTAATACCCTTTTGTATAAATATTATACTAGGTAAAAGCTGTGTGAATAGGTGTTTTAGGTGCCATTTTTTTCTTTCATATATTGTACTCTGACAGAGTGTTCCAATGAAATTATGGCACCGAATAGTATGGGCCTTTTCAGTAATGCAGAAATTGTAGTTTTACCGACTTTGCATATTCTGCAATTATGCGGCAGTTCGACCGGAGAGCATGAAAAATTGCAATATATTCATTCTGGATTTCTGAATAGATTCATCCAATTCATGTCAAATTTTCGCATTACCTCAAGAATTCATCTAAATCCATTTTAAATCTCATAAATTCACCAACAACAGTTTTCGAAAACTAAATAAAATGCCACAAAGTTTCTGTCTACTTCTTCTTCTTCTTATGTATATTTTTTTTTGGTGCCCCGTACTTAGGCCTTGCAGCCCATTGCACCCTCGGAAAAATCTGGACATATGTCCTGCGATCGCACAGGTTTTCCAAGAAAACCTATGGGAAAAAGACTAATTACCTGTATCCTGTATACAGATTTGCAGGTTGTCCCAACTCTGGAAATAATTCCTTATGTATCACATGTCACATGTCCAAATTTTATACTGCAACATATGCCGTGTTTCTGCATGATTTCTGCAATTTGAACACATTTTAGAACAGACGACGATTCTGCAGAGTTTTCAGTGAATACATGATATGTGCATATTGCGCAAATTTTGTGTTACTGGATAGGCCCTATTTGCTTCTCCGAATCTTAAGAAATCAGAATAGGACATGTGAAGCTGTACAGAGTAAGAATGAATAAAGAAAAAGATAGATATAAAGTGAAAGACAAGCGAAGACAAAATGCCAATGAGTTTAAAAAAAAAAGTAATAAAATTGTCATAGGAAGACGTGAACTGGCAAATAATCACATACCAAATTTTGCAGCAAACATGAGGTTCGTTTTCCTCACATTGCTCTGATTCGGATCAAAGCAAAATGTGAAAATTTGAGATAAGGAGCACGAAAAACAAAAGACTTGAATTTTGGTAATTAAACGTCCAACGCAAACATTCAAGTATCAAAAAATACAAAACAGTGCGATCTATTTACAAAAGAAATGAAGTTGGAATTTTTTGGTCCAAGTAAAAGATGGTGTATGTTGTTGTTGTATTCAATGTAAAATTTTGCTCCGCTCTGGAGATGGTTGTGTAAAAAAACGAACCTATGCTTTTCATGCATGCGCAGATAATGTGTCACTAGAAATTTTTACGATCGACCTATAACAATCGCATGTAGTTTGTTGTTTTTATTATCCCATGCCCATTTTTATGGATCCGATCCGAATTGTTTTGTTTTCCTTACAAATGAGAAAAGAACAGAAAAAATTCAAATCTCATTTTTCAATTATGTCTTTTTTCTCTTTCGTTCATCAGTTGTTTTTGTTTTTATCTCGATTTAACATTTTAGGTTATGATTTTACGATCTATTGTGGAATCATGTAACTCTCGATTTGAATGAAATCGTATCCGTAACCGAAACCGTATATACAAAACTACAATAACTTCATTCGAACACCCTGTATTTGTTGATATATAGTAGTATAATGTTTTTTTAAAGACAAAAGATATCGTTTCTTTGGAAAGGCGGAGATCATAACAAAAGGTGATTTTATTCCAGCTAAGATCTATCATATATTTATTCGCGATGTTTTACAGCAGCTCTAAATCACTTTTTTTATAACTCATTGACCTGCAAACCTTATAAGTACTTGCGAACAAATTGATATGTTAAACAAGAGTATAGAGGTCAGAAAATAATGAATTCAAAATTCATTAACAATATTTTTACCCAAAAATGGGATTAGAAATTCATTTAAATGAATAGTACAAGTTAAGGGGTTAGGGGTAGTCAGAGGCACGAAAAAATGAGAATTTTCAGTACTATTTTTTTGCTATTAAATCGTGTTATTTTACAAAAGTAGTAATATGGCATTATTATACAATGTTTTGACTTGAAGTCACGAAAAATTCAAAAAAAAAAAAAAATTTATTTCCAAAGTTATAGCTGTCTGTGTTGACCCAGTTTCAAAAAAAGGTCTTTGCGGTGACAATCATAAGTCCTTGGAGATTCATCTAAAATCAATCGGATAAAAGAAATTAGTTTTATAAATAGATAATCCTGGGCCTGATCGAAGGATTTTTGTTTTTTTCAAAAGTTAACAAAATGGCGGCCTCAGGAAATTTTTGTCTAAATTTTTAGGAAAAAATCAACAGTAAATTGGTCTAAAAAAATCGAAATTTAAAAAAAAAAAAAAAACCTTCGATCAGGCCCGAGTTTATTATGTATTCTAAAAGCTGTATAAATTTCATTAAAATCTACTGAGCGGTTTTCGAGTTACAGTTGTCACCAGTTTAAAAAACATAGTTTTGAGAAAAACGCGTTTAAAGTTTCACACTGCCGCTAGCTACCTGCTACCGAGCGCTTTGAAGTGCCAGAGCTCTCTTTGTTATTTGTCGAATAACTCAAAAACTAATGATCGGATCAACTTGAAATTTTCAGAGAATAATTTTAAGATATTATACTTAACGAAAATGCAAAAAACCAAAAATTGATTTTTTGAAAATTCTGACTACCCCTAACCCCTTAAGGCTCTCCTGTAAATGATCAAATTTGTTAAACAATTTTGTTAGTCAAACTTCACATTTTCATCAAACAATAAGTCTGTTTTATTTGCCATACCCTACCCGGAGCAGGGTAAGTGACAAATAAAACGTAAGTCTCTAGAAAACTTGTTCTGTTCAGGAGCAGAATATGTAGTGATTAAAACAAGCGGACGCAGGAACAAGTTCATCAATTGAAATACATACTTTTGAATCGTATACAAACAGAGTGGATACAGCTGATTTTGCTAGCTAATAATGAATGTATGTATTCAAAAAAATATATACAAAAAATATATACAAAATTTTAGCTCAATCGGACAACTGCAGGGCGACCCTCATCGAGCTTGAAAATTTAAGGAGTTTTCGAATTAACTTTTGGGAAATTTATTTCAGAATGTTTTTTAATAGTTCCCGGGGTCGCCTGAATGTTCCCACATGAATTTCTTTAAAAAGAGATAGGGATATAGGGAAGCATCGTTGGGAATACTATGTTCCAACTTCAAGGCGAATGAGGGTCGCCTTAAACTTGTCCGATTGAGCAGAAATTTTGCATAGCCTGTTTTTTTGGTCATTGACGCAGGATTAGGGGGTTGGGAGCTTAACTTCCAAAAAATTTCATACAGCTAAATGCCACCCTTATGTATTTACAGTCCTTTTTTACAAATACCATTAAAAAGGCCATGCCATGTTACCCAAAATTTATATATAAAGAATTCTCCTTCTCCTTCTTTTCTCTGCAGTATTACCTATTTAATAGCAGCTACAAACACGTGGAATGCAAAGCATTTGGCAATAAAACATATAGTAACTGAAAATTGACCTACAGCCGATTTTTTAATGCGCTAGGGCAGAAATAGGGCAGAAAAACTGTCAAAACTAAAACTATTTCAAAGTTTTTTCCTCATAACTTTGTTTCCTCTTTTCAAAATTTCCTCTAATGTGCAGGTAACCTAGATCCTAACAGCATAAATCTAATCTGCAAATTTTATTCAAATCGGTGTATTAGTTTTTAAAGTACATAAAAAAAAACCTTATGAACAGGCTTATTTTCTCGTAGGATTATTTGTTTCTCCACTATCCTTGGACCGATTTTACTGCAATTTAACCTTCTAACGTTTATTTATGTAGTTAATAAATATAATTAATTTAAACAAAATTGCTTCACAAATTTTCTAATTCAATACAGGCCACCCTGGTTTTTGCTTAATAACTTCGCTCGCCTTGTCCGCCTTTGCTAAAATGGAATACCAAATCAAGTTAAGGAAGAATTAACTCATATTGTAAATTTCAACAAAATTGGAAAACGCATTTTTGAGTTATCTTGTCCACGGACGGACGAACGGACCGGTGGGCAAGCATAAATTGATATAACTTTTGATTCCCTACACAAACGGACCCCTGAAACCTTTCTATGATGATTATTTCGATGTTATAAATGGAGTGACAAAACTAATATACTCTCTGGTAATACCTCATCATAGGGGACAAACACAACGTACATACGAGCAAAAGCAAATATAAATTTGAAATAAATTTAATACCAGCTCTGAAAGTTGTGGTAGATCGTGTACCCTGGTGTGGTTCTAGTCTAAAACAAGGTCTAAATAAAACTATCAATCTGAAGAGTTTATGCTGCAGCAATAGCAAATGTTGCGTTTTGGAGAAGAACAATTGTGCGTTGTGAACAATTCCATTAAGATCGAGAGATGCAGAACAAATGCGTGTGGTGGCATCAGTATCCTTCGCTCCCCTTTGGCCGATTTGGTTGAAGTGCTATTAGTTAAGGAATAACCAACCCATATTGTAAATTGAATTAAAATCTGACAGTACGTTTTTGAGTTATCGGACGGACAAACATGCCTAAATCGATATAACTTTCGATTCTCTTGAAACCATTTCTATATGTCACAAGTGCCGCTGGCAGTACCTATCGTAGGACATAATGAAATATTTTTAGAAGCAGATTAAATCAATTAGTTTTGGTAAATTGCAAATGTTTTAATAATATGAAATTATGCAGCAATAAAAAATATAAATGAAAAAAATGTAGACTTTACCGAATTGATTTCCAGTAAAATTAATTCGGTTTAACTTCTTTGTAATCAATTTTCATAGTAATTAAGGTAAGTGTGATAAGAATTACTGGATGTGTCTGAAAGTTCTCCGCCTAAAAATTAATGACTATAAGTTTACATTTAAAATATACTTTATTTTTTAGTAATTATAATCTTCGGAAAGCTCGATACACTTAAAAACCGCATTTCCAGCGTATTTGTCCCTTCCAGATAATGCGATCTGTTTAACCCCTCTAAATAGACATTTATACCACTGATGACTTCCGAATTCGATACTTATCTCCTACTCAAGAACCATTTCTTCAACTTAGGAAACAGAAGATTAATCTGGAGAATACGGAGAATGATTGGCGTACGATTTGTCATTGTTTTAAAGATGTCTTACAATTACGATTAAACGTGGCACTCATTTTGCATTTATAAATGTTCATTTAAGATTTGCAACAGTATCAGCTATCTAACAAACCTTCACTTTTCGATCTGCTAATACAGCATCATGGACTATTCGACAATTTCTTCACTGGTCACCGCAAATAGCCGACTTGGACGTTCTTCATCATAAATTCATGTTTTATTTAATATATCAATATTTGATGGTGCCGTTGAATTAGTTTAGGATCCCCATTGATTTCGTATAGCAAGTATTTTGATTGATTAGCTGACATGTTTCGCAACCCAAAAACAGGAATCTAACTACTGATCGATATTAAAGTGTTTCCATATTTTTGATAGAAAGCTAAAATTGTTCACTTTAAATGGCTTGCAAAACTAAACTAATTGACAGATTGACATGGAATCTTACACATTTTCGTATGATAGTAGTACCATATTTAACAATCAAATGGAGAACTTTTTGATACACCTAGTAATATTTTCTATATAAATACGAGTTCTTAGAACGTAACTTGCAGTCACCATAACCCTGGAGGCAATCTCGACGGACAGGAGGGACGCAACGAACGTGACGGACGCGTAAAGTGTCAAATAAAAGTTAATTTCATACGAATTGTGTGGGAGGTGTTAATCTCGACATAGATGCGACGGACGCGACGGTTCAGACGTTGTAAAGTTGATTCGTATTCAACTTTTTACGTGACGGCGGCGTTCAAATGTTGAGTTTGCCTGCACAAAAATATTTATACCGTCACTAACGTTTTTGACAATTCATGCGTTCGTTGCGTCCGTCCAGATTGCCTCCAGGGTAAAGCGAGTCTGACAATTTTGATCGAAATACTTTTGTTGTATAGTATAATGTGAACGAAAAAAAGCATGTATGTCGAAAAATCTGTTTAAAATGGCGGCGAATATTGCATCAATTATGATATGCAATTTATTGTGTAAAATAAATGCCGGTATGAACTCATTTTTAGTTGTTCACGGTAATATTATATAGATCCTTTTCACTAATACGGAAATTGCAGTTTTCCCGACTTTGCATATTCTGCAATTATGCGGCAGTTCGACCGGAGAGCATGAAAAATTGCATAATATTGTATATTCATTCTGCATTTTTGAACAGATTCATCCAATTCTTGTCAAATTTTCGCCTTACCTCAAGAATTCACCTAAATCCATTTTAAATCTCATAAATTTACCAACAACAATTTTCGAAAATTAAATAAAATGACACAAAATTTGTGTCTTCTAAGGTTTGCAATCCCGTGTTATATACCCAATCCCGGGATTTCGGGATTACATGAACTCAATCCCGGGATCCCGGGATTAGGGTTAGACTGAAAAACGTCTAGCGTCTAGCCTTTCAAGCAAGTCCATTATTAATTTACGGCATTTAGTTGAAGAAGGAACTATGACAAAATCTATTTCTGATTGGACGTTGCTTATACGATTATGTAAGTATGGCAGTAGCCCACTTAGATCTGTGCGGTGAAGAATGAGAGCTGTATATATATTACTTATAGCACTGTTTCCATCTTTGAGCTTCTTTAGCATAAAATTTATGGCTATATCTGCTGTAAACAGATTGCTATCTCTACGGCAGAGTGCTTCAACAATTGTTTTTACTGGTATAAGAGCAGTAATTGTATCATATAGAATTTAGGTATCATCATGAGATAAATCTAATGATTTATCTGTATTTTTTATATTTATTAATGCTTTTTGTGTGCAATTTTTCAATAAATAGAAAGGTTCAAGCACTAACAAAAGACTGCTCCACCTCGTCTAACAGTCTCTTAATAAGATAATATCCTTTCCTAATTCCGCCCGGATATATTGTTGTAATAAATCGTAATAAATTCGGGATCTCGGAATCCCGGGGCTGCACATCCTAGTGTCTTCTTCTTCTTATTATGTATAAGCGTATAAGTCACATGTCTAAATTTTATACTGCAACATATGCCGTGTTTCTGCATGAGTTCTGCAATTTGAGAGTATTTTAGAACAGATTTTTTTTTTAGCAGATTTTTTCGGTGAGAACACTTGTTATGCGCATAGTGCCCAAATTACACATTACTGAAAAGGCCCCATATAGTTGATTTTCATTAAAACCAGAAGCAACACCATCATTCGTCAATCAAAATTGTCAGTTCTAAAAAAAAATGTCTGCTATTATATAGGGTGTTCAAATTTGAGGTATCTTTTTAAATTTTAAATAAAAGACATAAATTGTGTGAATTCTTTATTTATTTTTAGTGGAAATGAAAGTACATTGGTTCCGGTTAATAATGAAAAAGAATGTCGATCGAGTGACCTCCTCTGCTAGCTCAGCAGGCTGTCAATATTTTACCAAAATTTTGAATAATTTTTTTTTGAGGTTTAAGGTTTAATTGCTGTGAACGACGACGAATTGATTGCCTTGGCTCTTCAGCAATACTTGTGCTAACACCTACAATATTTTCACTTGAACGACCACTACGATGACAAATTCTGATTCTCTGATCTTGAACTGAACCTGGTTTCTTCAAATTTATCAATAAGAAGTTTAATACGTACGATTTGTCGAAGTATTTTCTTCCAACTTTCACAATAACAGGTGGGCTTAAAAGTTCGTATCGTTTCTGAGAGGGCGCCACTAGAGTTAAATCCATATCATTTTTCGTTAGTACCAACCTTCAAAAGATACGTGTATAAATTTGACAGCTGTCGGACTATTAGTTTGTGAGAAATAGCATTTTGTGTGAAACAACTTTTGTTATTTTGAAGAAAATGGATAAAGAGGAATTTCGTGTGTTAATGAAACACTGTTTTTTGATGAACAAAAATGCTGCTGATACCAAAAAGTGGCTTGATGAGTGTCATCCGGACTCTGCGCCAGGCGACGCAACCATTCGTAAGTGGTTTGTTAAGTTCCGTAGAGGCCATATGAGCACCGAAGACGATGAACGCAGTTAACGTCCAAAAGAGCCTGTTACGGACGAAAACATCAAAAAAATACAAAAAATAATTTTGGATGACCGTAAAGTGAAGTTGGTCGAGATAGCTGACACTCTGAAGATATCAAAGGAACGTGTTGGACATTTCGTTCATGAATGTTTGGGTATGCGAAAGCTCTGTGCAAAGTGGGTGCCGCACGAGCTCACAATCGACCAAAAACAACAACGAATTGATGATTCTGAGCAATGTTTGGAGCTCTTCAATCGTAATAAACCCGATTTCTTGCATCGATATGTGACAATGGATGAAACATGGCTCAATCATTTCACTCCTAAGACCTCCTGAGAGTTAATCGGCTCAACTGAGGCCTATTTTCAAGCAAAAGACAAATCGTACTACAAAAATGGTATCGAAAAGTTGGAAGATCGCTATAATCGGTGTATCGCTCTCGATGGCAACTATGTTGAATAATAAAATCGAGTTTTGTTAAAAAAATGTGTTTTCTTTAAAACGATACGAACTTTTCAGCCCAGTTGTTATTTAAAATAACTTTTAATAATGAAAATTCGTTGTTCACTCATGTAGCGATCCATATTAACTAACCGGAATTATTTACTTCATACATGAAAAAACATCGGTGTAATCTAGTACCTGTAAAAAAAATGGCGGCAAATTTAAAAAGACACCTCAAATTTGAACACCCTATATATTTAGGAACTTGTTAAAAAAAAAGCACAAACTTTAGAATACTTTAAAGTCCCTCTCAAATTTTATTCTGTACTAAGAAACTTATATAATGTCTTTTAATAGGGACATAACAATTTGGTATCTTTATATGAACGCACCCTTAAACATTAATAATGACCTGTCAATGTCCAAACGTAGATTAAAGTCAACATTTTCATCATGGTAAAGTTCACGAACGAGCAACGCTTAGAAATTATTAAAAATTACTACCGAAATTCCGAGTCAGTCGCCGCAACTTTAAGAGCGAAAAGTCATCCTCAGCGATGGGCTCATTTTTGGCTAAACAGAATTGTCAACAAGCAAAATAGCGTTATTGGACAGCAACAAACCCACGTGTGCTTCAGGAGACACCATTGCATCCACAAAAAATCACTGTATGGTGCGGTTTACATCCCGGAGGCGTGATTGGGTCGTATTTTTTCGTTGATGCGAACGATCGCCATGTTACCGTCAATGGAGAGCGCTACCGTGCCATGTTGAAGGATTATTTTTGGCCAGAATTAGATGAAATTAATATCGGCGATATGTGGTTTCAACAAGACGGCGCTACAAGCCACACAGCACACGTTACAATCGTTATTTTATGTCCTTAATGAAAGACCCTTTAGAAATTTCACCAAAATAAATCATAAAATATTTATGATATTGTTTCCTTTCGACATCATAATATGGCGTTAACCACCGTCACCCGTAAAATACCAGTCAACTGGATAGCCGAAAAATGAAGATCTTCCTCAGAAATTCATTAAAAATGATAATAATAATAAAAATATATCTAAAGCAATCATATAAGCGCCATATTATGAATGAGTTCTGAAAATTAGTCGATGAGATCCCCATTAAAGCAAGAACTATATAAAAAAAAGCAAGGATACTAAACTCATATATGAGTTAATGGCACTGATTTATTTCCAAAATATATGAGAAACAAAAGTATTAAAATACGCGGTCTTCATTGATGATGTTTGTTTATTTGGCAGGTGAAATTAATGAACAAAGAGTTAATAAGATTCCGCCATTTAATTATTAAATACCTTTAAAAAAAACTGAATATCTCATTAAGAAATTAGTTAGAAATGAATATTCAACATAAGTGTAGGCAAAGAAAAATAAATACAGGAAGAATCGAGCCTAGAATTGAACCAGGGTCTCATCAGCTTCTAGAAACGAGGTCTCAACCAACATGACCATTCCACACTGTACAAATCTGTTCAATTTGCCTTTTTCTAATTACTATTCAAACAATACAACTGTTATTCGACATATAACAATTATTCTATAACCTTTCAATTGCTATGCCAATTATTTAGTATTAACAACTCCTACATAAGTCCTATGAAACCAGACCTCGACCTGCATAATCAGTGTTAGTGACTACACATATGGCAGATGAATTGCAATCAAAGCTTTCCAATATAAAGTTTGGTCAACTCTAGCATCATTATATAGGATGATCAAATTTGAGGACTGTAAGTCAAGTAGCTGTCGATAAGCAGTTGTTTTGAAAGTGTCAAATGTCAGTTTGCAACAATAAAACCATCTTCTCGGATGAGGAACATTTTAGCCTCTCTGGGTGTATTAATAAGCAAAATTGTCGCATATGGGGAGATGAAAATCTTCATGAGATTTAGGAGACACCATTACACGGCCAAAAATTGATTGAGTGGTGCACATTGTGGTCAGGGGGCGTCATTAGATCTTACTTTTTGGAAAACGATCAAAGTCAGACTGTAATAGTCAATGCTGAGCGATATAGGTGCATGATAATCGATTATTTCTGCCACGAAATCGAAGATATTGATGTGGAAGATATGAGGTTTCAACAAGACGGCGCAACTTGTCACATATTGAGTGCAACGTTGGATGTTCCTAGGTCACATTATTTCAAGTTTTCGTGGCGTCAACTGACCGCCAAGATCATGCGACTTAACGCTGTTGGTTTTATTTTTGTAAGGTTACGGTAAAAGACATATCTACGCCAACCAATTCGAAACGTTGCAGCACCTACAAAACAACATCGCCAAGTTATTGTCGGGACATCACCCAAAATTTATGTAAAAGCCATCGAAAATTACCTTCAAAGGATGAGCTGCTGCAAAAGGTCCAGCGGTGGCCATTTCGTTGATACTATTTTTCGTAATTAATGAAATACATAACATTTGTGATTACGGAAATAAAATAAGTATATTACTTTAAGTTTGTGTATTTTATTTTGCCTTAAAGTACGGAAACTTAAGTTGGATCATCCTGTACTTAAGTTGAACGTGTTTTTAAAAAAAAAGTGCACGTAGCTTGTACTCGTGGGATTGCTTAAGTTTTATATTTTTAACTCGTACGACCAGTTCCGCGACTATTCTTACATTTCCCTTGAGACTCTCACACGGGTTTCGGGCCATTGGAGATACCTTTTAGAACAAGGCTTTCCAACGCGCGGCCCGCGGGCTGCATGCGGCCCAACGCGAGTATCAATGCGGCCCGAAAATATTCAAAGTTACTGAAGCATGTCCATTTTTCTAAGGAATGATTTGTGTGTTTGCTGCCAAGTGACAAACAACAGAAACAGGACCAGAACAGAAAGCTCTTTCGTTATGTAGTAAATTCCCTTTCTGTTTGCGTTGCTCGCTCAGCTATACTGTTCTGTTGTTTGTCACCTGGTGGCTTAAGTGAAGAATGAAACATACTAAGTGTAAAATTAGAACCAACATGTTGGATGAACACCTTGAGAACTGCCTGGGAATTGCAACCACGTCGATCGAGCCAGATATTGACGGTTTAGTTTCTCAACTTCAATGCCAAGTATCACATTCATTTTATGATATGGATTTATACATAGTAATATACTTGTGGCTCAAAACACCATGTCTTCTTCCAATGCGGCCCAGGGAAACAAAAAGGTTGGACAGCCTTGCTTTAGAATATACATTCCTAAGTTTTATAAAAATATGTAGACTATTCACCGAATTGGAGATGTTTTTATGCTTTTTCCCGTTCGCGACACGTGAGTGGAGATAGGTTCTATTTTGACGTTGGTCTATTTAGAACATACATTCCAAGTTTCATGAAAACTCACTCATTCTTGACCGAATTAATGACATTTTTATTATTTTGGACCCAATTTCTAGTCTCGAAAAGGATTGGAATTGAATTCCCATAATTTTATAGCCCTTTTTAGATACATTTAGGTATATCTAGGTAGAAGTTTCAATAGTGGTTTCGCACTATGTCCTTTTTTTGTAATGAAAAGGAAGTTTTTTTTATGGAAATAACTCTCGCAAAAGAATTACTCTTTTATTTTTCCATTTTTGTCTTAACAATTTCAACGGAAAAGGGGACGCCGTACCTTTTTGGTTTAATTCAAATGATGCCGCCTCCTCCAAAAAAACCCTTTAATTAAAATTGAATTCCTACTAACTCCTCGATTTCTGCATAAATTATAATTCAAATAATTTTCTATGAAAACCTAGAAATGATCCTCGATTGTGTGAAGATCGGTTTTTGTCTTTTACGGTGTCCACAACTTTTTTCTTTCGACAAAATAATGAGGATCATTTCAGGTTCAGGTAAAAATCTAATAAAACAAACGAAACATAATATGATCTCATATACATTAATTAGAAACACGTGCTAATGATCTGAATTTGATATGAATTTGTTGAACAAAACCGAAGACCCCAAAAAAAAAACCCTAATTGCCTTAAGGAAAAGGTGCGTATAGTTTTAAACATCCATTTCTACATACGAATATCTTTGACCAAGGGGAATTTCAATTCCGGACATAAAATTAAAGGTCAAGAAAGAACACATATATTATGCCTTCAGGATGAACGGTGCCTGTCAGTCAAAATCTTCAGTCAAATGGAAGAAGATGGACGAAAATCCACGTTCTTAAGTCTAACCAAAAACAACAAGAAATGAAAAGGTAAAAGGATTTTCTTCGTTTTTCTTTTTGTTGGTGTTTTCTTTTGGATTTTAACCAGGTGAGATCAATCTTATTTAGTTTATTTTGAAGTAGTTATTGTATGGAATGGAATACAACAGAGAGTATGTACCTGAATATTGGCGCCAGGCTTTAAGTATTATTGAATTGAATCAGTTAGAATACAATAGAATCAGGTGTATGGTTTGGAAAAACCGAAGTACACTCGAGAGGGTTTACGTATAGCACAAAATTTAAGGATTCTTCGGAATTTTTTTGGATTAGAAAAACAAGAAAGTATTTATTTTTCCATGAGGATTTAAAAAGGATAAAATCAATACAAAATTGACCGAAAATTCTTAATTCGCTAATTTATTAACTACCGACAAGTTATGGTACCAGATTTTCATATGGCACCAGAAATTGCATCTTACATACAGCTCTACGTGGCTGGCATGACTCTATTTTATGCGAATCAACTTTTCAAATACCGATGAGGCTCTTCTGTTTATTTAGATCCCAATTCGCACTTTAAGTTATCAATTGGTCTTTAGTGCTTAATGAAACATTGAGGACTCTGCCGGCCTTATTTTGTACGTACGTGTTTGTCCAAATAGTACTGTAGAGCTTTTATGCTCGATTCCCAGTATTATTTTAGCCCTTCGGCTTTTAGAACTTATCAACAAGATTTTAGCTTACATACACTGATTCAAATTTGACCCACTTAAAAATATACCAGACACGAGGCGTTCAGATATTCTAAGGAAATGCGTGCTTACCTAGACAAATGCTACTAGAAAAATTAAAATTCAATCATTAGTGTAATGGAAATTTCATTCCTAATCTATTCCTGACAATTAGGAATTAAGTACAGATTTAGAATGAAACAAGAAATTCAATTTTCAAGAATTATAATGGCATTACTAGACAAGTTTCATTTTTAATCGGGAAATCGCCTCGTTTTTCCTATAGGCCGTTCTGTGATACATTATTTTGAATATATTTACAGACCTCGGGGAACATATTTCTACTTTTAGCTACATTTTTTCTAAAAAAAAAAGGGAGCGTCTGTAAAGCCATTAATAGTTTGGTGGACAAAAACCATATGAGCCACCTGACATTTTTTTTCCAGAGAACGTAAACTAATAAGTTTTAATTTATTCTCGTATAAAGGCAGCAGGAAGGGGTCTTCCCAGGGAAGGTTTTTTAAGGCAAACCGTTTGAATCTATGCTGTACAGATTCCAGTCTATTGCGCCTTATAGTAGGTAGACCACATTTAGCTAGCATATTCCAGTATAGACCTAACCAGGGTAGTAAAAAAGAGCTTTGCGTAATGTAAGGTTCATCAAATTCCTTTGACCAACGTTCTTTTGCAATGATTTCATTTGAAATGATTCTACTCGTCTGTTATCTATATTAGAAATTATAATAAAAAAGTCAATAAAAGTCTGGAGATATGTTCATGTGACTTGGCTTCTGGCATGAAATTTTTTTTGACAGGCTTTGGCTAGCTTAACAGTGAGATGTATTTTAGGTCATAGCAAATTATCATTCAAACTGTTAACGCTTTCATACGATACGACACAGTAATAGGGAATACAACTCGTAAATAAATGCATATAATATATGCACAAAATTATTCCCATTTCATCTGTGAACTGATCCCCTAGATGAAGTCTAAATTCAAGAAATTTAAGACTTCTGCTCCTGAAAATTACTAGTTTTTTACACAAGCACACATGTGTAGTTAATAATTCGGCTGATGAAAATAAGAATGATTTCTATTCCTAAGATTTTTCTTCCGTGTTGTTGTCTAAGGCCTTAGTTATGTTAACGAAACGGAGACGGGACGGCGACGGAACGAAAAAGACAAATAGATTAAATTGTATAGACGCTGTTATGTAGAAGGAACTTTCGTAAAATCTGATTCAATTCAATTTGAGTCCGCTCGGTTTTTTGGCATTTGTATTGCACTACACTTTTCTAGAAATGTTCTTAAATAAATAGAAATAATAAGATTTATAGAAAAACACGATATTCACTTTCACAAAATCACAAACAAATGATTACTTTTCGAGAAACGTCAAAAATAAACTTCTTGTCAAATGATGGAAAACACGTTTACATGCAGGAAGTTTCTCGAATTGAAAACGACGAGTATATAAGAAGAAACTTCATTGAAACACAAACAGTTGAAGTCTAAACTTCGTCCGAGATTGAATAAAAACAGTGATTTGAAACGTGATTATTTCGGAAAGCGATTACAACGATGATTTGAATCCAACAGTAAAAAATAGTGATCAATTATTGAAATAGTGATTGTATATTTTGTTAAAACTGTGATAAATTAATTGTAATAATTAATTACTGAAAGACAAATATTTTTAAGACTTATTGTTAACGCAGAATAATTATAAATAACGTTTATACACTAAATTCACATAAATAAAAAGTGTTATCATTTTCATAACATCGAACCAAAGGGGTAGCACGTCAGAGTATTTATCGTAAAGATTGTGCTCCTTCTTTTTCATATTGTGAACGAAGTTCATATGTCAAACAACTCGAAAATCGGGAATTTTGTTGTTTTATGAGTTCAACTATTAAAAGTAAAACTATGACATACAAGTAGAAGTCGTAATCCATTTTTTATTATTATTCTTATAAACTTTTATTTAAAATCAAACACAAAATTGGTTGACAATAAATTTGTCAAATGTCAAAAAGTAAAGTGACGCTTTCATCAATATAACTACATCGCATTCCGTTCCAGTCGCCGTTTCGTCTCCGTTTCGTTAACATAACTAAGGCTTTAGTTAGTTAGTTCCTTTTATTTACTCTCTCTATGTTATTCTTCTTTATGACCCATAAGACTTTTGACTTTTTGTGTGAATCCCACTTTAGTGCTTCAGAAAATCATGCCTCGTGCCTGCTTCTGTTTTCAAATCTTGCTACAGAAAAGCCATCTATTCACAATGGGGAGAGATCTTAAGTAGTTTTTCAAAATCTTTTTCTGATTAAACTCCATTCTAGATAAAAACACAATATTAAATTAATTTCAATTTATATGAAATTTTCGATTTGAAAAATTTTATAGGAAAAATTTAGTGGTTTTTAGAGGTTTCTTGTTTGAACGTTTTTTTCTTGGTGTTTTTATATAATTTTACTTAACTCAGAAAAAATTAGAATTGTACTACTGTGTTCAAAAAGTAAGGTGAATTTTTAATTTCAACTTCCCGCGTTAACCGAATCGGACAAATGAATTTTTTTTCAAGTTGGTAGGACTGTTAGTGACATCTGTGACAAATTACATGTCAATATCATCATTAGTTTTTAGTTTACGCTTGGTTTTGTGAACAAAGAAAAGTGAATTTGGTGATTTTTACGATGTCGAATTTTGTTAAGCAAAGAAACGCTGACGCTGAAACGTATCGAATATTACAAAAGGCCTTCGGTGATAAGACTATGTCACAGAAAAATGTTTACCAGTGGTACAAAGACTTCAAAGAAGGCAGAGAACGTGTTGATGACTTGGAACGCTCTGGACGAGCATCGACGTCAATTGATGAGCAACCCATCAAGAAAATCAAAGAATTGGTGCTCGAAAATCGTCGATTAACAATTCGAGACCTTGCCGACATGCTTGCAATATCAATTGGATCAGTGCAAGCAATTTAGAAGGATCATTTGTGCCTCAGAAGAGTCAAATCGCGTTTGGTGCCAAAATTTCTCAATTTTGTATTGGTTCTTCGTGAGTTTTTCGCAAAAACTCTACTCATGTCGCTCCACAACCACCGTATTCGCCTGATTTAGCACCGTGTGACTTCTGGCTGTTCCCAAAGCTCAAAAGACCACTCCGGGGAAATCGTTTTGAGTCGATTGAAGAGATCAAACGTGAATCGCTACGCGCATTGAAGGCTATACCTGAGGACGACTTTTTAGCATGCTTCAAAGATTGAAAAAAATGTTGGCATAAGTGTATTGTAGCTGGGGGGGATTATTTTGAGGGGGACGAAATCGATTTGGAAGAATAAATAAAAATGGTTAATTTTAAAACAAAATTCACCTTAGTTTTTGAACACAGTGATATACAAAAAAAAGAAAACAATTCTGAGCTTGGTTCAATTTAAAAATATGCCATCAGCCGCAAGGTAAAACGCTGTTCTTGTGTACGTTAGTTTACCCAGCTAGACGGACCTCCATGCAACACGCGATCAGTTTTTCTGGAAGTTGAAATAACACTTTTTTTTTCTGTTCTGAAAATAGTTTCGTGTAAAACTGAAAAAAACAAAAGACCAACCAAAGAAAAAACCCAAGCTCTTTTAGTTTTTATTGATGACTTCTAAGCTTCACCTTTTGTATAAACCACAAAAAATCCCAAAGAAAAAAAACATAATCCGATATGTAAACCCCACAACAGTTGGAGAAACATTTCTTTTCAACCCTTCTTAATGATATTACGAGATCGGCTTCCATTCTTCCATAATAAAAGGAACATCTTTTAACTCAAGGGTGCCCAACCTTTTTGTTTCCCTGGGCCGCATTGGAAGAAGACATGGTGTTTTGGGCCACAAGTATATTACTATGAATAAATCCATATCATAAAATGAATGTGATACTTGGCATTGAAAGTGAGAAACTAAACCGTCAATATCTGGTTCGATTGATGTGGTTGCAATTCTCAGACAGTTCTCAAGGTGTTCATCCAACATGTTGGTTCTAATTTTACACTTAGTAGGTTTTATTCTTCACTTAAGCCACCAGGTGACAAACAACAGAACAGGGTAGCTGAGCGAGCAACGCAAACAGAAAGAGAATTTACTACATAACGAAAGAGTTTTCTGTTCTGGTCCTGGTTCTGTTGTTTATTACTTGGCAGCCTTAGAACGAGAGCGCAAACACACAAATCATTCTCCAGAAAAATGGACATGCTTAAGTAACTTTGAATATTTTCGGGCCGCATTGATACTTGCTTTGAGCCGCATGCGGCTCGCGGGCCGCGGGTTGGACAGCCTTGTTTTAACTGGTGCAGATTTTTTTCATTCAGAGGTTATGGTCGGTTTTCTTTTTTCCATCGAAATGTGTTTAAGTTCTGGTTCACTTCTGATCTGGCGTAATGGAAATAAATGTTCCTTCTAATATTCAAAGTACAGGATGTCTCATAATTTTATCTTTATGCAATTGATTTGTACTTAATTTTCGAGAGTACACCTTCTACTTAAGAATGGTTTACTATTTAATTGGAATGACTGCTTCGGCTGGATTTGTAGTAGCCCATTCTGTCTACCCGATTTTTCAGTACATTTTCAATTGTTTGAGCCACTATTTCACCAATAGCCACCCTAATTACGTCTTTCTAAATCTCAATCGTTTCTGGTTGATTAGCATAACATCTGCCCTTGACAGTTCCCCACAAATAATAATCCAATGGAGTCAAATCTTAGCTCCTAGGCGGCCAGTTGACATTGCCATTTCGGCTGATAATGCAATTTTCGAAGATAGGGCGCAAAACGTCGATTTTAGCATTGACTGTGTGGGCTGTGGTGCCATCCTATTGAAACCAAATATCAGCCAAGTCTTTCTCTTCAATTGTAGGCAAGAAAAAGTCAGTTAACATGGCTCGATAATGATCGTCATTAACTGTTAATGCGGCTCGTTGCTCATTTTCAAAGAAAAATGGTCCTATGATGACTTTAGACCATATTCCACACCATAAAGTTACTCGTTTTCCAAAAACTAACTGTAAACAACCTATTTCCGGTTTGCCAGTTCCGCTGGAAATTTAACGAATTAAGACTGAAACAATTATCATCCGCCTTGAGACTGCCTTATTATTGTTATCTAAGGATAGAACGATAAAAAATGCTTCTGGAACGGTTGGAAAAGTTATAAGATTCCTTCAATTGTCAGCTTTAGGATTATTTAATGAATTTCTGGAACATTATAAATGTTATATTCGCGGTATCGTTTGACTATCGTAGATTTACCTACTAATTTTACCATGTGCTGATGAAGAATATCCTAACTGGAGGTTGAAATTTAAGTTCTGAATAAAACATATGAATTATTTCAGTTCTGCTAGTACACACATTTTTTCTAAATATAGTAGCTCCAAAGAGAAAAGTCCATGTGTTGTACGCTGTTCGTATTGCCCGCTTTATTATATCTGAAAATGGTTGACATATGTCAAATATCAGCTGCATAACTTTGACAGAAGAAAGTTTTATCAGGTGCTCCTATACTTTGCTATACGGCCGCTCTTTATACGACATTTTGCTTAATTATGTACATACTGTTAGCGACCTTCTCTATAGTTTCAGCTGCTCCCTTTAGATGGCACCGCTACATTTTGCCTTACGAAAATATGAGAAACGTTTGGCACAACATTGTCAACATTTTACGTTTACGTTATACGGGTTTTTGCTTTACGTCCAACTTTTCCGGAATGTATCTAATCCATAAAGCGATGGGTGTATAAATTCTCAGCTCTAGTTGGGATAGAAATGTCAGAGATTTGGATGATAAATCGTGAAAACTTTTAATAACTTTCGAAACACCTGGTTCCCATATATTTTTATTAACAAAAAAAGGGTTGGAACTTGTACAATTCGAAATCCAAAAAAAACGAATATAATTTGGTGGCTCCTAAGTCGTTACATTAAACTCAATTCCACCAAAAAAAAAAAACGAAAACTTCAGGCATGGACACCTCTTTTTGGTGTACATTTCTTATAAACAATATTGTGGAAGTTTTTTTTGTTATTTTTCTCGCTTGGGGCCTGACAATGTCAGATCTTATGAATTTTTTTTGAATTTGAATAAAAAGATTGAAACGTAGCCAGTGGCGCTTGTACCGCTTGTACCGCTTTTACGTTTATCTGTTTTTCTGTTATATTTTATTAGTTCTTTATTATTTTTTTCTTTTTTTTCTTCACATAAATATTTTAAAATAAAACATGTTTCAAAGTAGAAGAACCGCGAAGTTATGGCGACCGCAAAATACTTGATTTTTTTTTTCCACCGAATTCTACGAAAGAACTAATTTTTATATATGGAAGAGAAGGTGGTAGAATATATAATTTCATGGTTAAAAAATATACTTATATGTGCTTTTTTATACCTTTTCTGAGGCTTTCACATTCAAGAAATATGATTTTTTAATTTATACTTTTAGAGAGTTCTTTTTTTTTGTAGTAGCTTTATTTAAGTTCTCTCCTAAATACTGGCTACTTGAAAAAATAAAAACAAAAATTAAAAATTAATTCCTAACATAATAATTATAATTTAATAGTTTCGATAAAAGTATTTTGATATTAAATACGTTTATAAAACATATAGTAACTTAAAATCGTCCTATAGCCGATTTTTTAATACCCTATAGTAGAAATGGGGCAGAAAAACTGCCAAAACTAACATTATTTCAATGTTTTTTCTTTATAACTTTGTTCCTTCTTATCAAAATTTCTTCCAATTTGCAGATAACCTAGAACCCTGCTAGCATAAGTTCAATCTGTAAATGTTCAAATCGGTGCATTAATTTTTAAATTAGATAAAAAAAACGCTCTTTTATCGTTGGACCGATTTGATTGAAATTTAACATGGTATCATCTATTTATGTAGTTAACCTATGTAATTAATTTAAACAAAATTGATGTACAAATTTTCCAATTAAACCTGAAAAATCATAAACAAAAAAACGACAAAACTTTCTGGTCACTCTAGTTTTTCCTTTATAACTTTGCTCCCCCTGGATCGATGTTGCTCAAATTCAATACCAAACCAAGTTAAGGAACAAGCAACTCACATTGTAAATTTCATCAAAATCCGATAACGCGTTTTTATGTTATCTTGTATACGGACGGACGGACGGACGGACGGATATGCATAAATCGATATAACTTTTGATTCCTGACACAACCATACCATTAAAACCTTTCTATGACGATTATCTCGATGTGTTACAAATGGAGTGACAAAACTAATATAAGCTCTGGTACTACCTACCATAGGGCATAAAAAGTTGTAGTAGCATTATTTTTAAAATAAGCGAAGATTCAAATCATTTATTATATGATTTCTGTAGTCTTTGATGTTAGAAAAATAAGGATGTTAAGGCCCGCCGCATATCTGAGCTGAGCTATTCGGGCGAGTCTCGATGTAGTTACATAGCTTAGCTTGGGTCCACTCATCCCGTTGCATACTTGAACCAAGCTACGCGGCGATATTTTTCGTAAATTTATTTCATCAGTTCTATTTGAGCCAGCAAAGCTCGTTCGCGTAGTTGAGGCCTGAAATACGTGAGCGCGCTTAGTTCGTGTTGCTCATGACCAGGCGACGTAGTTTCATAGCTTCGCTGAAGTGTGCGACGACCAATGCAAATGCTGAAACTTAGTTGATTTAGTTTAGCTCACTTAGTTCAAGTGTGCGGTGGGCCTAAATATCGCTTAGTTGCAATCAGCAAATATAGTACAGATTGATCCAATCTCAGTTTCAGAACTTTAAAAAAAAATAAAACACACAAATTTAACAAAATATACTTATTTTATTTTCCTAATCACAAATGTAAATGTATTTCATTAATTCTGAAAAAAAAAAAATATCAATTAAATGGCCACCTCTGGACCTTGTGGAGCAGCTGATCCTTTCTAGGTAATTTTCGATAACTGTTTCGTAAATGTCGAACGGTAACTTGGCGGATGTTGTTTTTTAGGTGCTGCAAAGTTTCAGGTTTGTTGGCGAGGACACGACTTTAAACATAATGCCATAAAAAGAAATCCAACGGTGTTAAGTCTCGTGATCTTGGTGGACAGTTGACACCATCAAAACATGAAATAATGTGACCTGGGAACTTTTCACTCAAAACATCCAACGTTGCACCCGCTGTGTGGCAAGTTGCACCGTCTTGTCGGAACCACATGTCTTTCACATCAATATCTTCGATTTCGTGCCAGAAATAATCGGTTATCATGCGCCTATATCACTCACCATTGACTGTTACAGTTTGGCTTTGACCGTTTTCAAAAAAGTAAGGCCCAATGACGCCGTCAGACCACAATGCGCACCAAACAATCACTTTTTCGCCATGTAACTTACGAAACCTGAAAAAAATCGGACATCAAATAAAAATCCGGCCAGGCGACCGCAGTTATTCCAAAAATTAGAACAGTTGGAAGTTTGACAACTCTAAATACAAGAGTAATAACAAAGATATAAATCAGTAGAGACATGTAAAATTCTAAAAAGCTTTCAATTAACATGAGTCAACTACATTAGTTCTAATGGAAACAGCTTTCAAGAGCTTTAAGCTCTTTCTATAAAACCTAATATAAATTACTTATGTTTAAAAAGCTTTATAGAACTTTCCACATCTTCTCTCTGTTAATATCTTTGGTAATTCTTCATTTTTGGGTATCAACAGTACAAAATAAGGTGTTAAGACAAGAGGGACACATAGGGTATTCATACCATAATTTAAGGATACCATGTGGTATACCATATGTGTGTCGTCGAATACTAGCTGAATACCATTTCAACTACATAGCATAAATCTGGTATTTAAATTCGAAAAAGTACTTGGTATTCCCATTTTTACTTAATTTTTTCGGCCACTGTAATCTATTCTTTAGTGATTGTCGCGCCTTTTTATTGAAGCGGAAAATAGCGAATGGAATTTTGTAGGTGAGCTTAGCAATTGACACATGTTTACACTTTTTTTTTTGAAAATATTATTTTAAAAAAGTGGAAAAAGTAATTAAATACGCAAAATTTTATGAGTTAAAGAAACCTCAAAATTTATAGATGTTTGTAGGAATCATATAGAGGATTTAAGAGGAGCGAAAAGAAATTCCCATATTCTCGCTGAAATGGAAGAATTTCAAATGTCAGACAGATACTATGTTTGATGTGTGCCAACTCCTTTTTATACCATGGTACAAGGCTATACTGTAGTATCGATATTAAGGTATGAACACCCTATGTCTGCCTCTACTATAAGTTGCACTTTACTTTTACTAAAGTGTATGAACAAAAGATCTGCAAATTTGGAGCTGTAGCCAATCCAGTGTTGTAATGATGCAGAAAAGTGGCTTGTATTGCATTCAAGTTGCCCGATATTTCGAGGATTCACCCTAATAAAAGCAAATATAGTTAAATTTCTTTAAGAATAAACAAAAAACTATAAATTTTAAATTCAAATTTTATGTCATAAAAATCAATCAATCAAAAAGAAAAAAAAAATGAATTATAAGAAAAATTTCGATTTCTGCAAAAAACTTTTCTGAAATAATTTGCATAAAGCGTTGGCCTCATAATAATTTCTTCACAGATATTTTTGGGGTTTCTTTTTAGTTAATCATTCGACATCTCAGAAAGCGTTAACATTTCCTTAATTTCATTCAAAGATATGAATAATTAATCCGGAAGAAAATCAAATAAAATTTTTGTTTAAACAAAAGACCGTATCGAATTCCGCTCCAAAAAAAAAAAACGAATCCCAGGTCGTAACTTAAAGAAAAAAGCCAATCAAAAATATAAATTTTGGTTAATAATAATTGTTATCAAAAAGAAAAAGAAACTTAAAATCGGCCTATAGTCCGTTTTTTGATTGCTTCCGATAGAATCGGGACTAGGAAAAACGCTCTGAAATTAATGGAATTTCTAGGTTTTCTCTTCATACTTTTGTTTCCACTGTAAACAAGCAGAACTGCAGGATATGGCCTACGGAGAATCTAAGATCAGTTCATTAACGACAATTAAACCCACTTAAATTTACTGTTTAGTGTGGTGTATCGTCTGGAAGAATCATTGACCCATATTTCTTCGAAAACGGTGTTGCAGTTTCCATCAATAGTCCTCAATATCGAATGATGTTGGAAAATTTTTTAAGACCAGCTGTGGAAAACCATCCAACCCTTTGTTTCCAACAAGATGAAGCCACAGCGCAAACTACAAGGAACTCAATGACGCTTTTAAGGAATATTTTTAACGAACGCATTATTTCGCGCAGAAGCAATTTCAATTGGCCTCCGGGTTCACTCGATTTATCCGCTCTTGACTGTTTCTTTGTGGCTATTTGAAAGAAAGAGTATACGTTAATAAGCCAGCGAAGATACCTCAACTAAAAAACAAAATTCGCAATGAAATCGAGGACACCTGAAATTTTGCGAAAGGTTGTCGAAAATGTTCCAGAAAAGGCGCGAATCTGCGAAGTAGGAAATGGCCACCACTTTTGAAAGATATCAATTTTCATAATCCTTAGATCGATTTTACTAAAATTTGGTATAGTATCGTTTATTTCGGTAAATTACGTAATTAGTTTATTATTAAATTACTCTACAAATTTGAGGCTAAATTTTTACCTACAACTATTTCTTTCTGCATTATCCTTAGATCGATTTTATTGAAATTTGTCAAAAGCTCCGCAATTTATAATAATTTAAATGAAATTAATCCACAAATTTTGGAATTAAATCTGAAAGACGAAGAAAAAACTACAAAATTGAATGGTCACCTTGCTTCTCCCTGGTCCGGTTTTCCTTAAAATCCAATACCGCTTAACAATCGGACTACTTATATTCCAAATTTCATTAAAATCAAACAATAAGTTTTCTAGTTATCGTGTAGAGGCGGACGGACTTGATTCTTTACACAAATATTTTGCCTGGAAACCGTTGTGTCCGATCATTTTTATGCGTTACAAATAAGTAGTGCCAATAAACTGGTAGTGTTTACCATAGGGCATAATTACATTCCGCTGTTTATTCCGCTCGGACATATATATAAGATATAAAACCACTTCAAAAATTTAGTTATTGGTACTCCCGTAAAATGTTTCGGGTCTCAATAAAAGATAACAAAAGATACAACAATCAAAAGAAAAGATCCTGCTGTGAGCGGCATCGTTTTTATTGTTAAATTCGATCACCTTTAAGTGTATATAGGTATATGTATAGCAAGTGTGATAGGCGCTCGCGGTTTATTGTTTTTTATTATATGATGTTGCTGCTGCTGCTGCTGGTATATGAAAGGACGATCGACCGCCCCCCGTCAAAGATCGGTTCCACAAATTTTTATTTATCTTAAGAACGACAACTTCAGAGAAGAACTCACATGAAGATGACGGTACCAAGAAATCTTAACGATCACTGATCACACATAGTACGATCATTATACCGTCGCGCGATCATGCGGTATTTTTTTTTTTTTTTCTTAAAATGATTCAAATTTCTTGTGTTGATAGTTTCGAAATTATATTTGACTAATTGAGCCTAAAACCTAAAGGTTTTGTGAAGAAATTTCTAAAATCAATTTGTTTAACTTTTCATCAATAAAAATCCGCGTGCGGTAAAACTGATTGTAAATTATTTTTTCTATGCGGTTTTTCAATGAAAATGAATGAAATCAAGGAAAAAAAAAAGAAATATTATTTCTCTTTGGCGGCTTTAAAAATAATAATTAATTATGAAGAATAATTAATTCAACCGGAAAGCTTCTAAGTTTTAATAATTTATTTTTATTAATTTTTTTTTGCTTTCGGTTGTTTTAATATTTTGAAGCTCATTCATAAAAATATTTCTTTATGAATTCCGGTAACCGGACGAATTTTTATTAATGAAAATTTTTAGGTTTGTTTCTTAAAGATTTTCAATTATTAAGTAAATCCATTCAGGTTTATTAAGAAAGATGATAAAATTTTTAAATTTGACATTTAAATATTAATTCGCCATCTATTGGGAGGGAAATTTTCTGATGACATTTGATTGATAACGAAACGGTGACGAAACGGCGACGGAACGAAAAAGAAAATATATGAAATTGTATGGCAGCTGTTATGTAGATTGAATTCATTTTGAGTCCGTTCCGTTTTTTGACATTTATATTTATCGCGGTCCCATCTCCGTTTCGTTGAGATAACTAATGATGGAAACAGAATGACGTATCCACGATGGATTCACGACGCAATAATATTTTAAATATATACGTTTTCTATTAGACTACACAGATCGCGACGGATCCACGACGGACTATTTTTAATATAATCTGAAAACCAAAAGTGTGGAATCCGTTGTAGATACGTCATTCTGTTTCCACTATAAGGCTTTACAATCTCCTTTTCTTTTTAATTCTATAAACGAAGAAAAATTGTGAAATTTCGATAAGTGTGAAGCTTAGTTTTCACAATTGAATTTTTAGTTTTCACAATTAGCCAATAACTTTGCAATTGAGCATAATATCCTGAGCTGAAAAGTTTACAAAGCTTTAGTAGATCAACATTTGACACTTGACATTTATTACTTTTAACTTTTTTAGCGAGAATAACTTGGCTTTAGTTATATAAGTAAGAATTTATTGTATTTTTTTAGTTAGATTTAGAATTGCGGTGCAGTTTAGACAAATATCTAGATTCTAGACTTTATCTTTTTATGCTGAACTTTCAGTCGACTCTTTTACGACTCGACTTTATCTAGGAAAGAACTCAAACAACGAAAACGTTCTAACTCCTAACTGACAGTAATAAAGGAACAACTGTGGCTAGGATATAGTGTGACATTTTAAGAGACGAAATTTAAGGACTGCTATTATAGAAAGATTTGTTAAACTATTAACTAAAATGGATGAAATGTTTAAAAAAAGTGTTTATTTCGGGTTTTATTGGGACTTCTTTAGTAACCAAAATTAAAGAAAACTAAACAACCGTACTTGTACCTGATCTGGTATGTATTTTGCGCAGAAAACCTTTTATTTTTACTACATTTCAGGAAACAAAAGTTTTAAAAATTATCATTCTAATAGCAAATTTAAATTGCCTTTCCTTGGTGGGAAGTTTTGAACAAAATTCTTTGTTATTTACACTTCTGTGATAATTGAAACTTCTTAAAATTGAAGTGATTCGTGCTTAAAAAAGGACTTGTCAAAGTTGTCGCATCTTAAAAGAATATAAACTGAGACTTATGCTATACAAATTTCAGCAAAACAAAAGGCTCAACATCTTCAAATAATCACAAATTTATTTTCCTGAAGATTATTATTTAGAAAATGATATAAATTTGCGATATTTTGCAGAGAAAAAAAAAAGACTTTGCAATTTTTCACTTTGCAATTTGGCACTTTGCAAATTGTATTTGATTTTCTACATCGCAACTGAATAGTTGGAGTCTGTGGATCAACTCTTATATCCATATGCGATTGATTGCATAGATTATAATATCCTGGCATGGGCCTTTAATTATACTACTTAATAGTATATATAAGAACGCCAGAAGGACGATACGTTAGCTTTGCAGGATTGAAATGAAAATTTATTTCATCCGCAAATTGTTTGTTATAACTATTTTAAATGAGTACTATTGAATATCGTAATAGTTAATCACTAATAGATGAAGTAGCGCAGGCCAATGCAGGAAAGTTGAAAGGTCCTTTAGTTATCCGCAATCTGCATTTTTTTTTTGAAGTACTTGAAGTAGTCAACTCAAAAAAGTGAATCAACTTTCAACTTTTAACTAAAGCAAAAGAATTTAACTGATTCGACAATTGTTTTGATATTCCGACCGATCGCTAAGTTTGATTGTCACTTGACGCGTTTATTGTCGTCGATTACCGAAATAAAAACTGCATTGTGTTGCGCTGCTCTCTTTGAATTGTTGTGGATTCAGTGTAAGGTGTTAAGCAGTGACAAGGTGACAAGCGATGATCACTTCGTGTATACATCGTGTAAGACAATTTATCACTTGTGAAAGTGATATATTCGAAATAATGACAGTTTCAGAGTAATCGTGTTTTTGTTTAAGCTATTGCTTTCGAAATTAAGCCAATGTCGCCCGATATATGTTGCCAGTGCGGCCAGTATGTAGAAAAACTTTATTTTAAAACACTTTTTTCTTATTATTTTGTCGAACGTTTGTGACTTTTTTAATAGAATTTGAGTAACACAAAAAAGCATTTTCTGTGAGTTTTCTTTTTCACTTCTATAAAAGGGAAATATTTTCTTAAGAATAGTAATAACGATTTATTAATCACATTTCTTTCAATTTCTTTTTTTTATTAACAAAAACACTTTATTAAAAATGGAACTCCTTTTGAAATCCAACAAAAACAAATATTAGGCACAAATTCTGCAAAATAAATTCCTTTTCTAATGCCTTAAAGAAATGTCTATTTTTTAAGTCACAATAAAAATAAATTTTGATGAAATTAGGTAGAAAATTATTCTCGAAAAAAAGAAAAAAAAAAAAAGAAGTACACTAAAACTCGTTGTTGGAAAATTTTCTTTAGAGCTGGATGAGATAAGATTTTTTTCTTCAAGACAACAAAATAGCTATTCAATAAAAACCGAGTTTTCCTTCGTTTTGGTTTTTTGGAGGTGGATGTCTTTTGCGGATAAAATTTCTAATCAACCTGCACAGCAAATGATTATTGTTGGTGTAAACGAGAGCAGCGGGTGATAATCCTGTTTTGGTATTATACTCCAATTTGGTTGGACGACACTTGTTTATTTAGATTTTCTTTGAAGTATATAACAAGTGCGCATTGATAATTGTCAGAAAGGTGGCACTGTATTTTATTGACGCCCATCAAAAAACAATGGCAGGACATAATTTAAATTTTAGGGAATTTAAGAATGGATATTTAAATATTGTGACTACACATATGTTCGCATCAAGTTGAGTCTAGTTTAAGGTTTTTGGAAACAGAAATTGAGTTTAATAGGAATAGAAAATATTAAGAAGACCTTCGGATGAAGGAAAGGACTACAATCCCACAACTTCATATCAAGACATTTTTTCAGTCTGACTGCAAATATGTCAAATTTTTAGGGTCTCCACAAGATTTTTTTCCAGTCTGACTGGAGTCGTATGGTAAGGGAGTGAGTAAAATATTATTTATGGTATAACAATTTACCAAATTCGAGAGAACTTTGGGAATTATAAAAAGTGGATTTTCTGAACGGCTAAGAAACGATCTAATAAAATTTGAATACCTAAGAAATGTTCGGAAAATGTCGTACAATCGATTACTGAGGCTCAATATAAAGTTGATATATACCCATACCTCGCTTTACAGTCTATATAAGTTCCGGAAAAGTTGGCCGTAAAGCAAAAAGCCGTATAACGTAAACGTTAAATGATGACAATGTTGTTCCAAACGTTCCTCATATTTGTTGGAGGCAAAACGTAGCAGTGCCACCTAAAGGAAGAACCTGAAAGTAAATAGGAGGTCGCTAACGGTGTCTACAGAATTTTTTTGGTGGCCGTATAACGAATCATTGTGGTCCGTAAATTGAAAAAGTGCAATAATTAAAGAGCGGCCATTATAGCGAAATGCCTTATAAAGAGCGGCCGTATAGTGAGGTATAGATATATTCTGATTTAAGTCTGAACAGCGAGTTGAGTTGAGATCATAAAGGAGAAAATCCGGATGATCAATGAAAAATCATGGATAATTTCGAAAATCAGAGGAAAACGTGAGAGGAAAAAATCGTGATAATTCCTGTTAATCTTAATGATTTTAGTTAATCCCAATAAGTCTGACAAAACCGGACACACCAACAACGTGCACAGATAGTGCAAGCTACAGTAATTCAAAAGGCGTCAGATATTTATATCATCGTCAATAGTTTTTAATGATAGTACCTTATAAAAATCATCGAAATGTACCGCCACTGAATGTCGAAACAAGTTTCAAAAAACACACAAAATTTAGTTTTATCAATCCCACCACCCCAAATGGTAAACAAAAACAGTGAATCCAATCATTATTAAGATACCAATTTTCAATAGAGACGGGAAAACTAGATTTTAACCAATTGGCAATCAGTTAAAGTTAAGTCCAACCCTATTCATTTTCTATGTATGCCAGTAATCAGAATGGGGGTAGGATATATATGTGCATTGATGAAACTGGTTTTTGCTTTTTTCCTATAAAATTATTTGAAAATATCATATTTCTATTGGTATGAGAACTAATATGTAGAGCGGGGGTAGAAAAACCCACTGCATCATCATCGCCGTCATCCGCAACAGCAGGCGCTGGCTGGAAGTAGTAGTGAGCGCGCAAAACAGAATTGTGCTACAAAAATGCAAGCACAATATAAAAGTTGTTTTGTTTTGTTGTTTTCCATTTGCTGGTTTCGGGTTTTTTTTTTTTCTTCTATATGTAGTTTGTTTTTTGATGTTTGTTAAAGAACAAGAAAACGATCAACATAATCACCACCTAGTCCCTAGTCGTTCACGCACTTTGTTCGTGGTTGGTCGCGCAGTGAAACGTAAAATTTTTTTTTCCGAAAAAAAAGAAAAAAAAAAATTTAATTTTCTTTTTTTTTTTCTTGAAATATATTTAATTTTTTAATTATTGTCCGATTTTGTTTTTCTTCTTTCGGAGTTTTTCGTCCGTTTTTTCATCCGTTTTTTCATCCGTTTTTTTTGTTTCCTGAGATTTTTTCTAATTATTATTAATTTTTCGGATTAGAAAAAGTTGTATTTTGTTTTTCTTAATCCTAAAAAATCATGGATTCAATTTAAAAATATTATTATTCATATTTGGAATACGCTTTTGGACTCTACTCTATACACAATCGTCGGCGATTGGGAATAATTCTGTGTGAATCTCGGTGTTAAGTTTTAACAAGTTTAAAAAAAAAAGAAGAGAAACTTGGTATTATCGGTTTGTGTATATGCTAAATGAAAATTAAGATTAACCAAACGATTAAATATGATCGTTTAAAGTTTAACAACTCGAAAAAGAAAAGGATAATATTTACGGAGACCACTTTTTAAAAATAAAGTGTTACCACTAGACACAAATATATCACACCGTTTTTATCCTATAATCGGGTTTAAGTGGATGCAATTATTTGTTTAAAAACAGAAGAATTACACTGAAACGAAAAGAAATATAGTAATTGTGTGACAATTAGTGTAAATTGCGCCTTTTTTTCGTGTGTTTGTAGTTAAATAATAAATTAATTATTATTATTATTATTATTATTATTACGATTAAAAAGTGTTGCCAGTGTTTTTATTTTTTTTTAATTAGATTATTTATGATAACAAATATAAATCTGTTGGATGTGTGATATAATGATCGCTAATAATTAATGTGTGTGTGTTTAAATCCCCGAAAAGTATTACCATAATGGATTAATTATTATTAATTAAATATTATTTTACTTTAATTTGTTTATTTATTGTTTTTTTTTTTCGCGCCACCATTTTTTTTCTTCTTTGTTTTTGTTTTTAAATAAATAAAATAATTAATAAATATTTAAATAAAAATATTAAACCGTCGGGATTTGTTAATACGCGCCATTTTTTTTAAAATTCAAAAAAAAAATTTCGAATTTTATTTTAAGTTTATGCAAAAGTGAAGAAAACTGTATTAAAAAAAAAAAAAATTTTCATAGCCAATTTTAATGAAATTTGAATTAAAAAAGTGTTCGGGTTTTTTCGTCTTTTTCTTTTTTTTTATTTAAAATCGAATATTTTAGTCTAATTTCAAAATAATAATTTATCAAAAAAAAGAAAGAAGTAAAAGAAAAATAAAAAAAGTTGATAAAATAAAAGAAACAAATCAAAAAAAAGAGAAAGAAAAAAAAATAAAATAAAATAAAAAAAAAATAAAATAAAATAAAATAAAAATAAAAAAATAAAATAAAATAAAAAATAAAATAAAATAATAAAAAAAAAAATAAAAAAGAAATAAAAAAATAAATAAGGTACAAGAAACGAAAACAAAATTTTACTTGAAAAAGTGGCCTCAATAGGCGCAAACACGCTGAATTTTACGGATTTGGGGAGCCCTTACGAGGGCCCCCCTAGTACACCACAATCTGGTATGGATGCACCAGATGCACCGCATACACCAAAATATTTAGATGGTGGCACAACAACAACATCGGGACCAGGAAAATCAGCATTTGTTGAATTACAACAGCATGGGTGAGTTTTTGGAATACATGGAAAAATGAAATCCTTAAAGTGTTGAAAATTTTCGGAAAAGTGTGAAGAAAAGTGTTTAATAATGAATGTGACTAATAAAGTTTGACCTTAAACCGTGTTTAAGTGAGGCTAAATTCTTAAACTCTTTCTACTTAAGTTTTTATTGAAGAAAATTAAATGTTTGTGATTACTTCTTAACTTTTAGAATTAATAGAAATCTTAAAATAAATGAAAATGATGTTATACAACATTTTGTCATTCAAATTGTCTGAAGTAAAACTTATATGTGGTCATCATGGGATGAATTAAGTTTAACTTAAGTCTATAATTTAAATTTTACAGTTGTTTAAGCTCTCAATTAAGTTACACTTAAGTTCTTACACTGTTGGCCTTTAAATGGAAAGTATGTATAGGTTTTTAAATATATCAAAAGTTACGGGAATCAATTGCGGTTACGGCGGCCAAAATCTCTATCAGCTCTCGACTAAAGCTATATCAATTCGAAAATGAATTTCTAAGAAATTAAGTTCTTGTTTCTAGTTTCCAAGGGAAAATTCATAAGGCTGATATGCTGTATTAGAACAATATCATATAATCAAGATTCTTAGAAATACCCATCAGAAGAATGAAGCTTTGGAACTCAATTAGAATCAAATTATATTTTTGAATGGCGATTCAATTAATTCTTCAGAAATCTAACTAAAAGTTAAACCATATTTTAAATGATAAAAAACGTTATTAGTTAATTCTATCTCATATTAAATACGTCTTCTGAGGTTTAATTCGTTTGAGTATAGTTTAATTAAGCTTTAGTTAAAATGGAAAATTTACTAAAGGGTACAGCATCTTTTGGTTCGTTGTTGAACTAGCGGTTATTTCGCCGCTCATTACTCTAATGTCATCTGTCAAGTGAAAGGATCGATTTGAGCTGTTATTATTAATATCGTTTATAAATGAGTTCTTCTTTAAATTTTGGTACCCTTTTTTTGTCAAATCTAGAAATCGTTTTGGAATTTTATTAGTTATTGGTCTCGAAATTATAAGAATTTTTTTTAAAATAAAATGCATTAAAGTGTTAAGCCTTAGCTATATTAGCGAAACGATGACGGGACGGCAACGAACCGAAACCGAATGCGATGCAGTTATATTGCCGAAAGCATCGCTTCACTTTTTGACATTTGACATTCTCAATCAATTTTGTGTTTGATTGTAAATAAAAGTGTATAAGAAAAATAATAAAAAATGGATTACGAGTTCTATGTCAACGTTTTAGTTTTAATTATTGAATTAAAGAAAAAATACAAACGTTCCGCCATCCATTTTTATAAAATTTTCGAGTTGTTTGACGTACACAAAGTTCGTTCACAATATAGAAAAAAAGGAGCACAATAGCGTTATGATAAATACAAATGCCAAAAAACGGAACGGAATCGAATTGAATTTAATCAAATTTTATGAACGTTCCGTCTACATAGCAGTGTCCATGCAATTTCATGAATGTATTTGGTTCTTTCGTTCCGTCTCCGTTTTGTCAGCATAACTAAGACTTTAGACAGATCGAAAAACTGTAGAACGGAAAAAAGTCCATGGTTCGAACTCAGAACATTTGATTACTATAAAAACCGCATCAATTCCTTTTATTTTCTAATAATTCAGATTACTCTTGTGAAAAGCCAGAACATTCTTGATTTTAACTAAATTCTTTTAATTTTTCATATTACTAAGTTTCATCTTTTTATATTATTTATTATTAAACAGTTTTCATATTTTCCAAAATGTCTAAGACAACTTTTACCTAAACAAAACATAGTCGAAGTCTTAGCAATGTTATAAATACCAAATTTCACAATCACAGAGCTTAAGTCAAACTTACAATAAATTAAGATATAGATCTTTTAGACTTAAGCTTCAGTTTATAGTTTTTGTTGCTTAAATAATTTTTTCCGTTTATTATTTTCTGTTCGTAAATTGACAATTGTGAATGATTTGTTGAAGCGAAAACTAAACAATTTTCTTAATTATTTCTTAAATTAAATTAATTAATATTATATATCCCATTTTGCTGAAATTTAGAATGTGAGTTGGTTATACCTTAACTCGGTTTCGTGTTGCATTTCAGCAAAATCGACCGAGTGGGAGCGAAGTTATTAAGCAAAAACCAGGGTGACTGGAAAGTGTTGTCATTTTTTAAATATAATTTTTCGTATTTAATTAGAAAATTTGTAAAGCAATTTTGTTTAAATTAATTATATTGGTTAACTACATAAATAGACGATAGCATGTTAAATTTCAGTAAAATCAGTCCAAGGAGAAATTGGAGAAAGAAATAATCCTCAGATAAAATAAGCCTGTTCTTAAAGTTTTTTTTAAGTATTTTAAAAACCAATAGACTGATTTCAACAAAATTTGTGGATTAGATTTATACTATTAGGATCTAGGCTACTTGCAAATTGGAGGAAAGAAAGTTATGACGCAAAAACCTTAAAATATTCTTAGTTTTGACAGTTTTTTTGTTCTATTTCTGTCATAGGACATCAAAATATCAACTATAGGCCCGATTTTCAGTTACACAAAGTGATTTTAATTTCTTTCAGTGTATTCAGTGTTTAATAAATCGTGTTTAAATTTAAGTTCTCTTTCGGTAATGTGCTTAAAAAACTGTGAAATTGTGTAATTTTAATTTTTTGTTGGAATTTAAAACCCTTAAAATGCCAAAACATTATAAATTGCCAGCGATTTATTCTTGGCAACGCTAGAACGGTCATTTTAGTGTTTCTGCAAACTCAGGTTTTTAGGACTCGAAGTACAGAAGCTGCCACTTATCGAAAATGTTCTTTAATTAGAAGTTGAAGTTGGTTTTGTGAAGGAAAGTGCACGTTGTACAGGTCATCAAGATTACTTGATCGTTTTCCAGTATTTTTGAAATGCAAAAATTCTTGTTTGCTATAAATTTCGTACTTGGACTCGTCAAGTATTATAGTCTAGTGTCCCGAATCCAAGTAACTACGCAAATACTCGACGAGTCCTAGTCAAGTCTAATCGAGTACAGAAATCCTAGTTAATTTTCTTATCTCTTCTGAAATAAGAGAATTCTGATCTCTCAACACTTCTATTAAGTTGAAGCAATGAAATTTTCAATTACGAACTCTTTTTTCTGACATTCGACATTTGAAACAACGAAAAATGTTCAAGCATTTCATTTCAATAGTTTCCGAATTCTTAAGGCTTGGAAAATAAATATTTGAAGCTAAAGTTCTGACCACTAAAAACTCCATAAATATTTATATTTTCCTTTTTATTTTATTTAAACAAATAATTCTCATTTATTTTCCGATTTAAAAGACGAGAAACAAATTTTATGTTTCACTTGCGTATAAAGCCCGCGCGCTTTGTGCGCTCTAACATTCTTATGCGTTTTTCATCTTCCTAAAATTACAATCACAATAACAATAAAATGGGATTTAGGGTCCTCGGGAGCTAAAAAATCTATTGAGTCGGTACTGATAATGCTTTTGTAAGACACAAATAAATAAATATGCTAATTTAAGCGTGCCAGACAAAGATTGCTAGCGTTTTATAGAGTTTTCGATACAAAACAAGCTACATATACATATCGATAAAATTATTTCATACAACAATTTATGATTTATTTTGTTCAAAAATTTCGAAGCTTTGTCCGAGCACCCCAAAGTTATGCTCCAAATTCGGTACCAAAAAATCCGAATTTTGTTCGGTAGCTACCCGAAGTTGTAACGGGATTCAATTGATTTTTGGACACAATTTCATTGAAAAAGTGTCTTATGCCAAATTTCATTGAAATCGGTCCATAAATAACGTTGCAATACTCGGTAATGTAAAAACACAAAAAAACGAACTTTTGTTCGGCGGCTACCCGAAGTTTTAGTCCGATCAAACCCAACACTTCTGATAGAATGGTTCTCATGAGGAAAAAACCAAACTCTTACCAATTTTCATGGAAATTACTTCCAAAATACGGCCGCAATCTTGTACACGACAGACAGACAGACAGACAGACATTGGATAAAAATGATTGCAAATGATTTAGAATCTTATAAAACGTGGAGATTTGAATCGATCATGATTCCAGTAACTTATATACTTTGTATAGAAGTTGAAAATTTGAATATTTTAGAAAAATTCAATTTAAAAATAAGTAATTTGTTTTTTCTTAAACGATTTTTAAGTAAATATTTAAATATATTTGCACGCAAAATGTTTTTTATTAAATATTTTTAAAAATTAAAAATTCCCTACAAAAAGTTTTTAATGTGGAAAATTCGCAGGAAAATGCACGCAATTTGTTTTTCTTGGATCTTTTCTTTTTCTAACAAAACTTATGCTTAAAAACTCACGCATTTAATTTGCAATTCTTTTGATTAGGAATTTATTTATTTAATTTAATCTTAAAAAAAGATTTAATAAACTTAACACAAAACTAAGAAAATATTTTCGTAAAGAAATGAAAATGGAGAAAATGGGAATTTAGTTTAAATGGACTCGGAATTTAATTGTGCAGAAAAGTCTTAGAAGGTGTGAAAATCATAATTTAATTTATTTAATTGTAATTTATATACAATTTATTGATACTAATTGCAAATTGCAGATTCCCAAGGAAAATTACAGAAGCTCTTTGATGTATTTCTAAATGAAATTCTTTACGAAACATGAATCCTAAGTGTTCCAAGAAGAGCTGTACGTTTTAGAAATAACTAACGTGTTTGTATAGTACGAGACTAGTCGAGATAATCGTTTGATTAAATTTTACATTTATAAAGAAATAATTTGTCGATCCACGATCAATATTATTAGAGAACTAAATTTTATAAACGGTCTTCCTAGGTTAGGTTAGGTTAGGTAGAGTAGGGGTACTGGGTACAACACCAGGCACCTTATTGGCCCATTGTGATCCCTACGAGACCAAGAGTTACCCAGTCTTCCTAAGTTTCATCAAAATTTAGATCTAAATCCCAAGTTTCATCTTTTTGGCCAGTAACAGGAGTACTCTGGCGTTGTGACAAATATTTAGTCATAACAAATTTGCAACTAAAAATATTATGACAGCTGAGAAAATTCGTATTCTAGCGGACGGGTCATAATTATGTCGAAAATATGAATTTATAACAGTTTAAACTGTTATAATTCGAGCGAGTTGCCATTGTTTTTTTGAGAAATACTTTTGAAAATGTTTGTATAGGTCTAAAAGTTTTATGTAGGTGTAAAATTAATTGTGTGTTCAATTAAATCACTCAGAAAACGGCTAAAATTTCGTTCTGATGTAAAAAATTTTCGGTCATAACTTGTGATAATTTTTTATGACCATAGTTTGTTATGAGTGTGTCAGAATACGAATTAGTCTTTAAAAAAAGTTATGACCGTTGTGACTGGGCTAAAAATAAGCAACTAACATCTAAATCAATACTGTCCAAATCATGTGCAAAAATGACAAATTTGGATCGAATTTGTTTATTTAATGACGTGTTTTTTGTGAGTGAATGGAATTAAAATAAATTAATTACCAACACGTCGATAAAACGTATTAAAACTGAAGATTGTATATCCAGAAAAAGAAAAGATCTGCTCAATCCTCGAAAGAACGTATTTTTGTGACCGGATTTACTCAAGTCTACTTGAAGTCGATCTGGGTATTACATGTACGATTTTTGGATTGAAGTCGACTTCAATTAGATCATATAAACGAAAAAATTGAAATTTGTTAACTCAAAGTATAGATTTTCATTGACACACAAATCTTTGCTGCAATTTGCAAACTACAAGTTATTATAGGTTCTTTTAGTAGACTTGTCCAGACTATCGCATCGAGTTCTCATTAAATTATGCTCGTTTTTTGGAAAAAAAAGTATAATTGAGTCGGAAGTGGCTTCTAAGACGACATTCAGGACGTGATATTACTCAACTAGTGATAAAGGATCTTTAATTTGAGGAGACGATTTCCAGCTCGCGGATATACGTACACAGAGCCTTATCGTATGATTTTAAAGTATCTGTCCCAATAATATCCGAAATTTTTCCTGAAACATTAAAGACATGGTCCTCAAAGATGAATAATTTAAAGTTACGTTTAATAATAACTTTGTTGAAAATACCAAATAGTAAAGAAGAATGGGAAAATATAGCACAACATTTCTTCATTATTTCAATGCCTTCTTCCTTCCTTTAGAACTGAAATACTTGTAGTAGAACTGAAGGAAACAATTTGATTTCTCAGATGAAATTAGAAACATTTCTAATGTCAAAAAACGCATATGTGTTGACATATGCTGTTGTCATACGAGAATTCCCTGTGAGTTCATACCATCTGAGTGAGCATTTTTGACAAAACTTATGTCAAAACATTTGACGAAACAGATAGTCTGAAGGTTCCTTTGGTGTTAGTTTGCTAAATCTAATGAAGAAATTGATTAATATATATGTATGGTATCTAATGCGACCCTCGGATAAATCTTTTTTCTTTATTACTCAAGATTGGATGATCCTAATCTAAATTATTGCAACTTTTTGGAATTTATAATCTTACCACACGAGTCCACATGTCTTATTTCAAGACTTATTTTCTGTCGGACGGAAAAAAGTCTCTAAAAATTGGACTTTTTTTTCAATCCGACTAAAAATAAGTCTTGAAATATGTAAGTCCAATGATGTCGTGGATTTTTAGGTGGTTAGAACCTAATTCCATTCAAAGATCTTCTAATCGAATTGTTTTAATTCAAATAATTTAATCCTAATATTATGTACTAAAATAAATTGTTTAAACTTAGTCAGTACAAATCGCTGGCCTAGTTCAGTACCAAGATATAGTGAGATTTCGCGAGTTGGCTTTAAGTATATAGTTTTGTTTTAACGGACTTCTGTAAACTTAAGAGGCAAATAAACAAAATATTACAAGTTTAGTTTTAAATTCGAATTTTTAAAATGAAATTTTGGCATTTTCCGTGTTGAAAGAAAGATGAAATAGCTTTTATCCTACTCGAAAACCATACATTTAAACCTACTCGTTAGAAATCTTCAAACCCACTTTTTCTCAATTTTTTTCAAGATATCTCCGTATTGAACCGGACCACCGATATATTTAACTTACAGATTTATTGGATTAAGTTATTAGATTATTTAATTGAGACTTTTAAAAATTTTCTCGCTCATTAAAGGCACAGAATGAGCCTCTGGAGTCGTCTCAGAGCGTTATATGGTTCGTGATTTCGGGAATAAGAATAAGAATGATTAAATTTAAAAAAGAAATATATCGGGCACGGCATCTTTTGGTTCGTTTTTGAACCAGCGGTGTCTTCGCCGCTTATAGCTCTAATGTCATCTGTCAAGTGACAGAAATTCAGTATTATTTACTTTTCTTTTGATTAAAGTACAAAAGCAATGCTTCCCGCAAATGTTGTTTTGTCGAAACGTATTTTGACATTTTGAAGGCAATGAAAAACGTATGTGTACAAACTTGTGTTGGTGGAGTTTAATAGTTTTTTTGACACTCTTTAAGATACAATAGCTGTCACTGTCAAAAAAATGGCGAGTTTGATAGATATGAAGTTAGTAACAATTCGTATATTATTAATTCCTACCCCCAATATATTCCCGGTGAACGAAATGAGTCGATATATGCTTGATCAACGTTAAGAAATATTGAAAACTTAATTCCATTTTGCATTTTTAAAGAGAAGTAAAAGTTGCCGCAACCTATATATAATGTGCAATAGGATTTCGATGCAGAAAGCTTATTCTAATATCGAGTTTTTAATGGTGTTATTAGAAATACATCAGTCCTGGGGATACTTGGCTACTCTAATTCGTCTATCAATCCTCATATGTCTTCTGTATACTTTTAAAAAGTGCAAGACTGCTAAGGGCTTTCTGTACCATAGATCGCGAAAATAAGTTTTAATTATAGTATATCTCAAATGAATTTTTAAGTTGTATGTTTCTAGCAAAACTAAACTTAAGTATCAGCAAACTATTTGATTATCATGCTTAGTTACATTATTTTTCTTATTGTTTCCTTAATATTTATACATATTTTACTAGAATTTATACACACAGAAAAATTGCAAAAGTTTCGACAACTGAAGTTTAATTGTGAGAACTGAATTTTGAATCCTTACAAGTAAAATTAAGTTGTCATAACTAAACCAATAACTTCACAATTTTGCTGTGTGTAGAATATTTTCGGACGGAGGAAGTATTGTCCTTAAACAGAAACTAATTTTTTTTGAAGTGAAATACTTCTATGGTCGCGATTATTACTAAAAATCTCATTATATGGACGTCCTAATCGATTATGATGTTCGGCAATATTGTGGAGGTTATAATGAGGGTTATTTCCGTCGAAGACCAAATAGTTCTATCTGTCACCGTATTAGCGCTGTAGTCGATACAAATTTTTGAAATTTTTTTGAACTTTTTATATAGAGATCGTACACGATTGAAATGTTCGGCAAAGTTGTGGAAGTTTTTATGGGGATTATTCCCGTCGAAGGTCCAATAGTTCTATCTCCCACAACTTCGGCGTTGTATTCACAAAAAAGGTTCTGTTTCAAAAACACACTTCCGTTTTTTTTTTTTAAATTTAAATTTAACCATAAAATAAAAACATTGGAAATTTTATGTAAGAAAAAAAATAAATCTTAAAAAAATGCATCTTTTTTTTTGAAAGATTTTGTATTTAATTAAAAGGCTGAGTTGTAACGTGTAGCTTTTATTTGAATATTTTATTATCATATTTTTTTTTTCTTAATTAAATATTATTCTTAACGAATAATGCAATTCAATTAAAACAACAAAAAAACAGAAGAAAAATCTAAGTTTTAAATAAATTAATTTACATATATCTGAATTGAATTGAAAATTATATCATTTTCTTGAAATTTATACAATTTTCTTCAATTTTTTTCTTATATTTTTTTTTAATTTAATATTTGAATATTAAATTTATTTCTTTTTTTTTCTTTCTTTCTAAAACGCACGCAAAATATTTATTTATATTTTTTTTTTTTATTATTTTTCATTGTATTTATATATTTTTTGTTTTTAATTAAATATTTAATATTTAATTTAAATAAACATGTTCAAACTGAGAAAAAATTGCAATCATTAAAAAGTTCATTGTAAGTCAATGAAAATTTGCGTTCAATGCTAGTTTTTATTCATGTCCTATAAACAAGATTATCTAAACTATCTTGTATCTCCATCTATCTTATTCTTATCTAACCTATCTAACCTTCTAACCTAATATTATAAAGAGGAAAGATTTGTAATTTTGTATGTCTGTAACGAATAAACGCGCTCGGACCCTCAGCGGACTCACCGGTGGGACCCCAGACTACCCCCTCTCTATATCTCTGTAAATTTCCACAAAATTCTACAAAATTAAATTACTTAAGCCATAAAATAAAAATGTACAAACATGTAAATAAAGTCCTGCAAAAAGATACATTTACTTTACGTTTATCCCAAAATGTTTAAAAAAAAAATATCCACCCGTGCGAAGCCGGGACAGGCCGCTAGTATAGCTATAAAACTGAATTTCTGTTTGTTTGTTTACACATATCGGTTCACATCGTACGCTTTCACCGATGATCGTATCATTTGATTAAAAGCATGCACTTGTGACAACACATATACAAAATGTTTTCGGATGCTCAATTTTCATATGAATAGGAATATGCATTTCTTGCACTATGTTCAATATTGTACCGGGTCCGGCAATTGAAGTGTCCATCTAATTCAAATCGCAATCAAATATAAACCGCAAATCTTGCAATATTAAAATTTGACGTGAATGTTGCTTGACATATTGTCTGTCAGTAGTAAAAATTATTTGTTGGTGAAAAGATGTGTTCTTATTTTTTGTACAATAGACCTTAAATAAAATTCAATTATTGCGCTTCATTTGATTGAAAAGTCAAACACCGAATTTCCCCTCCAGATCTAAATCCATTGGTTTGTTCCATTTGGGGAATTTTACAAGCAGCTGCTTGCCAGAAAAATAAACACACAACTTTGGCCAGTTTAGTAAAAGTGTTGACTCATGAATGGAACCGTTTAAGCCAAGAAATCATGGGAGCGTCTTGTGTGCATCGTTTTAAAAAAGAGATTGAAGCTGGTGGTTAGGGCAAAAGGCGGTTATATACCATTCGAATAATTGCAGAATTAACTATGTACTATAAACTATCATTTCCATAAGTTCTAATAAAACCGACCAGCAAAATAATTACATCGTTTTTAAATCCGAACACTTAAGATACCTGACCTGGTATTAGAAATTTCCAAACCTATCAAAGTATACTTAACAATCAGCAACTGAAAAAAGGCTAAACTATCTTGGCTAAATGGAAAAATATCCTAGCCACACCTAATATATCATTGAAGCCAAAAACTTCGTAGTAAACGACGGTAACCAGCTACTTTAATGTGTTCACAAAACAACCGATGGAAAAATCCAGGGCTCGCATCAATTGAAATTTATTTATACAAATAAAATTATTAACTTAAAAGTCCGAAGAAAATTTTGTAATTCATTTTTAGACGAAGGAAGTTTCATATATAAAACTTTTAGCATAGAACAGATTCAATTTGAAAGCAGTTTTGCCTATCAAAATTTTGAAAAAGCACTCCTTTTTTATACTGAAAGTTGACTAATAGAAGTAGGTTCTTGTATCTAAAATCAATGAATTCTAGGAATCTGATTTAAAATTTTAGACAACTATAAATCTTATCGAAGCTTCTCTTTCATGGTTGCAGCAACTAAATGCATGAAACTATGCTATCTTAAATATGGTCACGGTTTTCAAGTTGTAATTTTATAATTTCTTCAACCTAATTTCAGTAGTTTTTCATAGAAATTTTCCTGAGACATTTTTAATTCGACAGTTTTGAATTGAACCTGTTTTTTTTTATATACATTTCCATACGGACCTAACCAACGTGACTTTCTGCTAATCATAGTAAATAACGCTAGTTTTTCTTTTCTTTGAATTTTCTTAATATCTAAGACTTCTCATTTAAGACAAGAGAGTTTTCCTTTTGAAATTCACATAAAATTTGACGAAACTTCACTTCTATAAAGTTGTTGAAGTCATCAAATTGAAGTAATTCTAATAAAGACTTTCTTATCATAAGAATTTTTTTAGTCTTTTAAGGACAATAAAAATCAGAGTTTTCTATAAATTTACTAAACATTTATAGCAGTTGCTGTTGGCGATGATTTTGAAGGAAAAAAAAACGATATCAAAACTTTAATTAAAAACTTAAAAAAGGATATATAAATTTTTTTAGAACTAAAATTATAACATTTTTATTATCAAAATGAAAAAAATAAATAAAAATATGAAACATAATATCGCGTAATAAAAAGGAAAATGCCATAAAAATCATAAAAATGAAAATTAATTTCAATTTAATTACGAAAATTTAGAAATAATAATAAAAGTTTTTATGTTTTTATGTTAAAAACTGCAAATTTGAAGTACACGTTTTTTAAAATAATTGATTTCTAATGTTTATTAGGTGTATAAGAAAGTTCTGGTCAATAGAAGCTTGAAAATCATATTTAAAAACAATTTCCAGAAGCTAAGCAATTGATAAATTCAACTCCAGGCGTTAACTTATTGTATTGTATTTGGAGAGGCCAGCATAGTTGCGGACTTTAGCACGTAGGCCTTACTGGCCAATAGTACATCCTTCTAAAAGTTTGGTTAAAACGCTAGGTCTCTTCCCCGAACTGGTTAGCAGTGTAGTTAGTCCAAGTTATACAACCCCTTCTGACTTAGTGTAGAAAGTCTTGTTCTAGAAAAGGCAGAGAATTCATACCAAAAATGTTCTACTGACTCATTTTCTTCCGTACAGGTTCCGCATATTGGACTCGCGGCCATACCTATTATTCACATGTGTTCGTTTAAGGAACAACATCCTGTCACAATACCCACAATGGTTCTAAGGGTTTTACGCTCGAGTCCCATCAATATTCTGGTCCTTTGGCCATCTGGGGCCCAATCAGTACCATTTTAGCTTTCCTACACTGATTTAGGCTTTAACCTTTTAAATCGTTCAACATGTTAAAAATGGTTAGCTTTCGTAGTTAAGATTTTAATTTAGAAGACTATTTACGTTCCGTATGTAATCGAAAAGTGTTAGAGGAATGACTTCAAAGTTTGTTTTGAATGGAAACTTTGCACAAACTCAAGGATGGTTTTGCTAAAAAGTTAGGAGTAACTTGACAAGCAGTTCTAGTTCGGGAAAGGAAAATGAATTTCTTAATTACTGACTGAAAAGAATGAAATCAGTCGATGTGATACCGACTTATATTTGTTAAGTTTTAAAGAAAGAAAGAATTTTCTGACCAAATTGGTGATGGGTGGTTGAAAAGTAAATATTGCGAGACAATCTTAAACGAAAAAGAAGTAGAGTTTGATCCTTGAACAATACATGAAACATACGCTGCAAAGCCGAAACCTGTATTCATGTTGATAATGTACTGCTCTGTGTTTGGTGGGATATGGAATGAAATGTCTATTTCAAACTTCAAAAACTTGATGAAACGATTAGGATTGTAAGTCAAGTTGTCAAAGTATTGGACGAGTTGGAACGTTAGACACCCCGACATGCTGATTTGAATAAAAACTGGTGATGATAAACTTTGGCGGCTTAAGGCCAATCACCACACAGCCGACATCCTATTCTGACGAGAAAAATCAGAAAAGTAGAAAGAGATGGACTTTTGCAATTTTCGCTAGGATTGACCGAATAAAAACGTCAGGGTTTCTCCCCACACAATTTATAATATTATGGGAAAATTAAGAACATTCCCTTCCATTTTATAGGAAAATGTAGTACCAAATTGTGTTTTCAGACTTTATCATAAGGCTTAAATTCCTATCACATCTAAAAACAAGCTATAGTGCAAAACGACGAGACTTCTATACGTATGTTCAAATCACGTTACCTTCCGAAAGCCTTTCTAAAAGAAAGCTATATGAATATGGAAATTCAGAGTGAACGTAGTCCTTAGTTAATCACAACATTTGTTGTGATATACAGACAGACAGACATTGGATAAAAATGATTGCAAACCATTTAGAATCTTATAAAACGTGAAGATTTGCAAAACAATTTTTTTTATTTTTTATATACTTCGTATAGAAGTTAAAAATTTAACTTGCGTAAACCATAAAAATCAATTCGTCATAGAAAAACTTCCTATAAGAAAATTTGGTAGTGTGCAACGATATCGTGTATTATTATTGTGAGAGTATGCAAATGCAGATGAAAACCCATAAATCAGATGAACAAGTTCTTCTGCATTTGAGGGGAATCATCTGGCAGATGAAGAATCAGATGGGGAAATTTGAACTGCAGAAGACGACAAAATTCGTAGGATGATTTTTTCTCCCTTTCTGTTTAACTAAATTTTGCATAAGTGCATCCCATACTCTTATCACAATAGGATGTCGGCTGTGTGGAGATTGGCCTTTATTCTCCAAATACAATCCCTTCAGATTATCATGGATAAGAATAGCGTTTCTTTCGAAAATTAGAGTTTAATTTCATAAAACAAAAGCTCAGAATTTTCTTATATATCTAATATAATAAAAAAGTAATATATTAAAAGAAAAAGCTTTTTTTTTTTTTTGGTTTAAAGATATTTTAGATTTTCTTTTTTAATATATTTTCGAAATAGATATTTCGACTGTGATATCTAAATTTCTCATGAAATTTTTATCACTACAATCAATTTTGAAAGAAAAAAGAAAAGAAAATACCAAAAAAAACTTTCACCTCCAACCTTAATTTTGAACCGCAAAAAAAAGACTAAAGAAAAAATTCAAGAAAAACGGAAAAACTTCTGACATTTTCATGTTTCTTCGGAGAGAAAAAAAGTAAAGAAAACCCAAAAAAAAAAGCTAGAAACTTTTTATTTGAAGAAAGAATAAAAAGTTTAGAAAAGGAAGTTAATACTTCTTTGAGTCGAAAAAAAGGATAATGGATAAAGGACTTTTCTTTCTTTTTTTTTTGTTTTTCAAGAAAGAAAATTGAGATATAACAAAACAGTTCTCGAGTTACGATGTAATTGATTTCTATAAAGGTGTCCCAAAATTCACGCAAGAAGTAATTTTGATACAAAACACAGATTTATAATTAAAAATTGTAAATTTTTTACAGATTCATAAAGTACAGAGTATAAGGTTATGTATGAAATAGCATATCGGGTAAATGGCTCCACGGCTTTGATGGCACATACGCAACCTTCTGTTGACATTTTCCATAATTGTTTTGCATAAATGTGGCTGAATTTCGTTGATACAGAGTTCAATTTCCTTAATTTCCTCGTTCAAGGCGTGGATGGTCATGGGTATGTTGGCATAAACCATAGAGTTCAAAAAACCTGAAAGAAAAAAGCCCCAACGGTGTTAAATTGCATCATCTGGCCGGCCAATTCTGATCGCCAAAATGGGAAATTACCCAACTAGGAAATGTCTCTTATGCTGTAATTGAATTGTTTCTATATGGCATATGGCGACGTCTTGCTGAAACCACATGTCATCTACATCCATGTCTTGCAATACAGCCACAATCAACTGGGTTATCAAGTGTCGCGATACCGAGCATCATTAACTGCTAACTGACCAGTCGCATTTTCGAAGAAGTATAGTGGCTCCAGGCCAAAATCTGCAACAAACAGTGACACGTTGGGGATGCATTTGTTTCTCAACAATCACTTGCAGATTTTCTGAACTCCAAATGTGACAATTTTGTCGATTAACCAAGCAATCAAGATGAAAATGAGCTTCAGCGCTGAAGATGATTTTGTTCGAATAATCAGCATTATTTTTGAAATGTTGCTAAACAATGAAAACTCGTTGTTCTTTGGTGTAACCCTGAGCTGTCAGCTGTCATGCTGTCTTTTTTTTTTTTCGTTGGCAACACTTTACCGCAAAATTCAAATCTTGTGTAAATTTTGGGACACCCTTTATTATATTTAGTAGAACCAAATTTTTGTAAGTCTCGAAAGTATGTACTTCAAGTTAACAAACATCGTAAAACGAAACACGGTCCGTATTTGAAGACTCATTGTATAAATAAAAGAACTATTTAGTATTATATAATTCCAGTAAGACCGCAATCTAATCGAATATGTGTGGGGGAGTCATACACAGTTCATGTTATATCTTTGCATTCTGTCCACTCTATAATTCAACGTCAAATAGATTTCTTTTTTTATATTGTTATAAGAACAGAGATTGGCAACACTGAGTCAACGGGTTGCTTTGATGATGTTTAAAATGTTTCATTTCTAATGCCAGGCCGTGCGGTTTTATCTTTAGTTTTGAAAAGCTGTTTATCTTTGGATCTCGCGGTTCGAACTGACATAGTCATCTCTCTAGAAGAACTTTAATTTCATCTGAAAATTTAACAGCGTTGATATCTAATTCTGTCTCATCGTCAGACGAAAGTGCCAGGGTATACATTTGGTCCTGTATATTTTCTATTGGAGTGTTTTTGAATGCATGTAAATAAATATTGTCAAGATTCACGCAGTTGACGGAATTTCCTCATTGAAATAGTCAGGAAAAGGCCTTAGCTACTTACTAAAAGAAGTAATAGTTTAAAACGGCATGACCTAACTAGGCTACTTGGTTACGGCTTTCATTTTTATCTAAACATTATACAAGCTAATTATTTAAATAATTATAAACGGTCACAGCTCTTATAAAACATAATGCCATTGGCTACGTTTACACCGACAAATTTTTAGGTAACCTAACTAAAAGTTAGGTTTGGGTCAGACGTGTTTACACCATACTAGACCTAAGTCTAAAGCAACGTCATATGTGAACATTTATAGAACTTGGATATCAAGAAATCAGCTGTTATCTGTCAAAAGTTTTTAAGTCGATTTAAATTTAAGGTAAGTCTTCAATTTAAGTGACCTAACCTAAGTTACTTTGGGCGTGTTTACACCGTCATATTTAGGTTGACCTAAGCACTTAAGTCTCTTTTTAAGTCTCGGTGTAAACGTAGCCATTGATGGTTTCTCTAATATTAGATAAAATGCATCTCAACTTAAATATTTATTTGAGATCCATCGTGTTGTTTAAAATCAATTTTCACTAATGGGAACAATGCAACGATTTCTAGAATTTTACTCGAGGTAAAGTCGAATCTACAAAATTTGGGCTTTTTCCTCAGCAAGTAGAAATTAAAAATTCTCTCTAACTATTAGCTTCCTTCACAAAGATCAGGCAGTTATTCAGTACAATGTTTTCAGTCCTAGACAACACAGAATGATATGTAATTTTCGATTTTGATTTAAACTGAATTTTTTGACTTATGTTAAATTTCCTTCGAGTTAAGCCAGTTTGTCCACGTGATTTCATATATTATAGTAGTTGGACACTTCTCTTAGCCGCAATAATGAAAAATGTATTGGAAAATCCCACCAAATTAGTTTCAATAAATATTAATATAAATATGAGAGCTGCATTAAAAAGCATTTTAAGCTTACGCTAGGTTTACGCATCCAGCAGTCCTAAGCGCTTAAAGCGCTTTCCATCGCTTAAATTTAGCAATATGATTGGATGTAATTCTAACTTTAAGCAGTTAGTGAAAAAGTTATTCAAATAAAACTAATTTGACATTTAGCACAGATAACTACCATTCCCTTCATTCCAGCAAAATGCAATCAGGAGCTCAAAAAATTCTAACTGCTTCGATTAAGAATTTTAGCTAAGCGCTTAGGACTACTGGATGCAGCCAATGTCGTCAAACCCAATGCAATTTCTTCGATCTGACTTAAACGTGTTTCCCTTTTTTAACCCATAACTTCCATTACTATTTCTCTACAATTTTTGTCATTAAAGACGTCACTATCTTTTATATGTTGGCCCGACGAGATATCAAGAAGGCATTGATATAAGTAATATTGTAGTAGACGTTTGGTAAGATTAAGATTTAATTTAGGGTCTTTCTGTACTGCGACTTTTAAGATCTATTGTACCCCCTTTTCTTTAGTACAGTAGTTAGGTTAACTTCCGATTATAGAGCATCGCCTCCAGGCCTATTTCTCTCATGAATTTTAGTATCCGGAGTGGGTCAAAAGATTTTATCTAAATTGGAGAAAAGCAGTATTCCCCCAAGCGTTTCGTCCACTTGCGGAGTAATGCCTCAAAGTCGGAGAGAATATCCACTAGGGTCTCTTCGCCCCTCGCGCAGAGTCTGCAGGTGCTATCTAGTTCAAGTCCTAGATTTTTAAGGTGTGCTTTGAATGTAGAATTCCTGTCAGTAATTTTATATCCTTCTTGTTAGTTCTGATAAAGGCTTTGAATCTCTTGGTGTTGTAATTCCCAAGTCGTGTCTTAGTCCTGGCTGTATTTCTCAGTATTTGGTTCTTTTTGCCGCCTCTTCTTTCCTTAACATTTCTCGGATTATGTTTGGTTCGATTCCACAGAAGGGCTTTGCACTTATGAAGGCGGTGTTCCTGTGCCTTGTCTGGCCAGTTTATCGGCTTCTTCGTTGCCCACAATACCCATCTGCCCTGGGATCTAGTACAGGGTAACTTTGTTATTTGTGCCTAATTTGTTTAATTCGGAGGGAAGTTTGGTATGTCAACTCTTGTTTTTAAAAAAGTTTTTTCACCACTGTTTTAGAATAAAAAATTATATTGTATGTGAAGGTAAAAAGTATTTACTATATTCTCATTGAATAAAACTAAAAATAAAAAGTTTATGTACAAAGAATGGGGCGAAGAGATGTCGTTTATCGATTTTTGATTACACCAACAATATCACAAAAGTATCAACCATCAATCCACCATATTTTTTTTTTACCACGGAATCAAATGGATATATATTGCCGACGTCGGGAAAAAAAGTTTCCCATAGCCTGTTTTTTTCTTTAACTTGATCAAACCCGAACTATTGGACTTTACTTTTACTTACAACTTTAAGTTTGGTGGATTTTTTTTCCATTTTGATGGCTTTTTTTTCTTTGATTGAAAACACGCAACATGCAACACGACAAATGAACTTGTTTTCCGTGCTTTCAAAAAAAAGTATCTAATATTAAAACTCTATAAAGCTAAGATCACACACAGCAACTTTTGTTGCAATGCAGCATAAAAAGATGCGAAACTAGAGTGCTGCATAGTGTGAACAGCATTGCAACACAAAAAGTTGCGATTCTTTTTTGCGCTGCATGACTAGATTTTTATATTGCTCGCAACCTGGAAAGTTTCAACGTGTGAATAGCAAAAAACAAAGTTGCATATGCAACAAAAAATATTAAAATGGTTGAAACTTTTGCTGCATGCTGCATGCAAGTTTTTTGACAGTTCAGTGTTATTGTTTCTGATAAGTTTTTAAAATGTAATGAAATTCACATGAGAATATCCATTTTTTTATTATGGGTTTCAGTTTTTCCAAAATATAATCAAAATCAGTTGCTGATATTTCCAAAAAAATTTTTAAAAAATAACACGTAATTCGCGTAATAAATTATGAACAAATCCGTACTGTTCTCGTTATTTTATCCATTTTTTTGTATCCAGCATTTTCTTTTACTTTTTTGACGGCGTCATCTTTCTTTTCTCAACAAAATAAGTGCTAAACAGGCAACAGCTTGTTCTTCTTCATCATAAAACATATTTTATTGCAATAAATTAAATGCTAAAATCAAAACAAGACGTCAAATTTTTAACACATATATACACGAAAAAACTCCAAGGAAGTTGCAAGCAATAAAAGCTGCATGCTATGTGTGTACACCTCTGCAACTTTTTTTTTTTATGGTTGCAGCATTTTTTGTTGCAGCAGCATAAAAACTTCAGATTGCTCGCCACTTTTGCTTACATGTGTGAACAAGACTCGCAACTTTTGCAGCTGCAACCAAAAAAACCCTGATGCAAAAGTTACTGTGTGTGATCTTAGCTTAAGATATGTAGATGAGCATACGTATATAAGTTTATTGGGTTTCACCTTTGATTTCTTGATTTTAATTGAAAAATCTTAATATATATGTTTTTTTTCTCTATTTCTAGTTATGGTGCTATACGTGGTGGATATCAACACTTTGGACCACAAGGTGGACAAGATTCTGGATTTCCAAGTCCTCGTAGTGCTTTAGGTTATCCATTTCCTCCAATGCATCAAAATTCATATTCAGGATATCATTTAGGTAGTTACGCACCGCCATGTGCCAGTCCGCCAAAAGATGGTAAGTTTTGAAATACATATATTTTTTTAAACAATAGTTTAAGTATGAAAGTTTTGAGAGTTTGTGAAGAAAAGTTTTAAATATGTTATGGAAAGGGACCTGTACATCCAATCTTAGTTACATGACCAAGAAAATTCAATCAGTTTTAGGTTTTTCTTTCGTCGTAAACACAAAGAAAAAAAAACGGAAGCAAACCGCTTTCATATGGAAATGAACAGAAACATATAGTAAGAATTATTACCGAAAAGAAACCTCATAAAAGATACCCTGGAACCGAATCGGACCGGACCGAAACCGAATCGAAACAAAACTCTCTTTCAAATTCACAACGAGTATCTAAAATCTTGATGCTCGATTTAAAACTTAAGCTCGCATATTTTTTTCTACTTCTTCTTCCTTAGTTTTTCTATGGCTTGCCCTCAAGTCCTTCGTAAATATGCAATCTAAGTTTAAATATAGTACATATACATATTAATAAAATTGCCTGAAATTATGCAATTTTTCTTACACTTACTTTAAATACTTGTAAGTTATTTTAGAGATTTTACAATACTAATTAGGAATTGTCCTAGAAAAAAGGGAAATTAATAACTCGAAGAATTAATATTCGGTAATATAAGAGACTTTTGTCACAGGCGACTATAAAAAATCTTCATATTCAAGAACAAACCTTAATCAACCTCTTAGTTCTTCGATTTAGAATACAAAATTACTATTCCGGTATGATAGATATCTATGCTTGTGTTTAAGCTTCCTCAAAATGGTGTTTACTTAAACTCAAATTGAGCGCGGTAACCTGAAAATATATGTTGTTGTAAATCTCCTAATCATATTGCTTTCCGAACAATTTAAAGCATTCTACAAAAACTGGGAATGTTTCGCATTTCTTCAGTTGATACAAATATCTTAGTTAGATCCAAATTTTCTCGTTATATAATAGGAAAATGTATGTAGGCAAAGAAGAATAAGTTATAAAGAACCGAGATCTGGATTTGAACCAAAGTCTCATCTGTTTCTAAAAACGAGATCTCAACCAACTTGATCATTCCACGCTGTACTTATTAATAAATCTCTTCAATTTGCCTTTTCTATAAATTCTAAATGTTATTCAAACAATATTACAATATTACAAGTATTCTATAACCTTTCAATTTTTAATGCCAATAATTTGTATTAACTAAACCGAAACACCTATACTCCTTACAGCTCGACCACCCTGAAAATGTAGTCTTCCATGGCTGTCCTCACGGATGCCCACAGGATCATCATGAGTCTATAGTTAGGGCATAACAAAGTTAACACACACCGGCTACAATAAAGACAACTACAAATAATTGTTCATATTCCATATATCCCACATCTGAAATTGTAAGCGAGATCTGGATTTGAACCAGAGTCTCATCAGTTTCTAGAAACGAGGTTGCAGAATAACTCTAATCTTACGAAACGAGATACCGCATCTTTTTCTTGCAAGATAATCTAAGTTATCGCGTTGCCTTCGTAGTCCTCCTGCCTTGGTGCTCAAATGATAGTACTTTCCCAGTTCCAAGCAAGTTAGAACTATGAATAAAATCAGTTCAAGAATTTTTAATTTAGTATTACAGAATTGGAACTGAATATAAATAATACACGAAAACAATACCACATAAATAATCAATTTTTCATTTCATTATTAAATATAATTTTCCGTCAGAAGAAAATCAATTTCCGTCAGTTTTTCTAACCTCAAAAAAAAGGGGAGCAAAAAAAGAGCCGAAGAAAAATTAAGTGGTAATCATTTGTATCGATTCTTATCGGATATCTATAAACACGTCCTTTTTTTTTGGAAGTTATTCATTTTACTGTCTATTTTAGGATCAGTGAATAGTTTGGAGGTTTTCTTTTTTTTTTTTAATCAATGAAAATCCTGACATTGAGTCGCATATAATAAATTACAATCCAGCCGATTGATTTGGAAAATTAAAGGTGAAATTTCTTTATTTCTCTGTGTACTGGTATGTAGTTGGAACCTTTCAGGTATTGAACAATATTTAAGGAGAACGAAATGAATCACTTAATATTAATCTTTATTGATATTTTGATGTTTATCTTCTTGACAAGTTATAAGAAATCACAGGAGTGATAGAATAAGTTTTGTCGGCTCATCAATTCTTTTAGATAAGATTGTACTACCAAGTTACAAACTTTTTATTGAGTTTTAGGATGCATCAAATGGTTCTAGCCTTGAGTAGAAGATAACAATTCTTATATACTCTTATTTTTTATGTCCCCATATATGTAGGAAAAAGGATAAAGGTAAAGTAAAGCACTTTATTTCAATGTACGAAACTTCTTTTTTATTTATTAACTTTCCCTAGCCACGATCGAATCTAGACTCATTGATTCAATATCCATCGTCTTTGTTCTTCTCTTTCTTTTTTTTACCAATATCATGCAGGCATATTATCTGCACGACTATTGTTTGCTTCAGTCCTAGTTTAAATATCTACCGTTATGTAGGCATCTTATCTACATGGGTCATATTTAACTTAGACCTTTTCTCAATCTTAAGTTAAGTCATCATCCTCTTAACATAAGACTACCATGTAGGCATCTTATCTACATGATTTATCACTAGGTAGGATTTATTTGGAATCTTATCATGCAACGATGTCTAGATCGTTTATTTAATGAATCATGTTCCTTAGCCATCCTACATAGGCACGGTCCTATAATAAAGTTCTGGGACGTCCCCAAATTCTGAACCAATCAACAAAATTCTAGCATTATCGCTGCATAATGCTGAAATAGAATCATGGAACAAAGAGCTGTTATTAAATATCACGCAAAACTTGCTATAATACAGAAACGTAAAAAATTATGCAAAAATGTATGCTTGTTAACCAAAATCGAAGACTTTTGAGTGGTATAAATGATTTTTGGAAGACACAAAGCAGCCCATGATCGAACAAATTAGAGGAAGACGCCAATATCCGCCTCAGAATGTAGAAGAAAAAGAAGTTAAGATTTTGATACGTCATCAAGTGATTGGATTAGTACAACATTTGCAGGAGATAATCAGTTCCTGGTCTTATCGTTATTAGTGATGAGTAAAACCTGAATGAGCGACATTGGTAACAATCGAACCAAAGACTACTTACTGCCTAATGCCATTACGGTATCGACATCTTTGTACAAATAATAAAGGTTGTCCCAAAATTCACGCAAATAGTAATTTTGATAGAAAACACAGGTTTATAATTAAGAATTGTACATTTTTCATTGATTCATAAAGTATACAGTATAAGGTTATGTATGGAATAGCATATCGGGTAAATGGCCTGAGCGGCTTTACTGGTTCATACGTACTCTTTTGTTGAAATTTTCCATGACCATTTTGCATGCATTTCGTTGATACAGCGCTCAATTTCCACCTTCAAGGCGTGGGTTGTCGTAGGCTTATTGGCATAAACCTACACAGTTGATAAAGTTCAATCACTATTCGGACCATATTTTGTACGAAAATTGCGAACTGTAGCTGCCAAACTTTAACAATGAAAGCGTGTTGTTTTTTCGTGTGTAGCGCTCCATTTTTTATATCTCTGAACTGTCAGCTGTCACTTTGTCTTTTTTTTCGTTGGCAACTCTTTTTCCGCACAAATGGCGCAAAATTCAAATCTTGCGTGAATTTTTTCAAAAACAATAAAAACCGATAAATCAAATACCCAATAAAGACCAAAGACATTATGTACAAAATTAAACCTCATCAAATTTAATACCTTTTATTTTCAAAAAAATTAATGAAGCCTAACACTTCTTTAACCGCCGAACAATTAAATAAGTTTTGTAACAAAAAAAGAGTTTAAGTTAATAAAACGAGCATCTTTACCAGCAAAAAAGGTAGAACCTACAAAAACTGGTCACTTTTTTTTTTCCCTTCACAATATTGACAGCTGGCTCACGGTGGTTGATTTCAAATGTCCCGCGACAAAATCGCTTAATTGGCAATAAAACGCAAATGCTCACCTATCAGTTTCGGTGACTCAAAAACTGAATGAATGAATATTTATGAGGAATTCTTTCGTATTTTTTGGGACGAGTTGCATGTTTAGAAATCATACCGCAATTGCAGGCTTTTTTTTTAGGTAATTCGAATTGTTTTTGAAGGTTATAATAGATCCTGTCGCATAAGCAACAATAATGAAAAACTACGACGATCACTAAAGTTATGCCCAATTTCCAGAAGAAATTTAAAAAAGTTAATTCGCGGTTTTGTACTGCACTTTTATAAATCATGAATTGCAAAAATTTGTTGTGTTTTACGCGGGATGACGATAGTTCCGCGAAAGAAAAAATCTTTCATATTCTACTATTTTTCAAGTCTGGAGATTTTCATTCTTCGGAACTTTAGATTTTGTTTTTTTTCTCAAGAAATGACTAATACTATAATTTGATTTAAGATCAAATTCGATCTTATATGATAATCTGCAGTGAATCATTTAATCTACCTGGTCCGGCAATTGAAGTGTGGATTCAAAAACGCTGTAATATTTTTGTTTATTAGTCGGTTTTATTAAAATTTATGAAAATGATAGTTCATAATAGATAGTTAGTTTTACAATTCGAATTCGAATGGTATCTAACCGTCTTTTGCCTTTTTAAACGATGCACACACGATATCTTAGCTTAAACGGTTCCATTCATAAGTCAAATATCTTCCTAAATCGGCCAAATTTGTGTTTTTTTTTTTTTGAAAGTCGCTACTTGAGCAAGCTAGATTGGAACTAGTTTCTAGTGAGATAAACGGAAAACACGAGTTTTAACTATATTACAACTTCCACAAGCTTGTACAGGCCTCATTCCCATAGAATTTCCATGAAAACTTCAACCTGTCAGCACTGGTTACAACATTAAAATCATGGCCGCTTTCCTAGAAATTTGGTACTACTAGTGGGTTCCACATTATTCGAGCTCTGACTACGTTTCTAGTGTCGAAAAAAAAATAATATCTCGTTATTTATACTAACCATAGGCTGGCATTAAATCACTAGAAACTTAGTCAAAAATTACTACCCAGATTTTGGCTACAATCTAATTCCTTAATTTAGCTGGTTTTTATAGAAATCTAGCTAAATTTCGTTTAGATTATTAATTTCAATTAAATAACAATATTTTCTGATCCTCACAGTTATGGCGGTAATATCGAGTTTCACAATTAATTCGGTATTATCCGACCATCGATCTTGATATTCAAATTTAAATAAAAATAATCTTATCTTACTTCTTATTTGAATCTCATGTTTGCTATCGCTACTACGTATCGGCCACTAGTGGCATTTAGCGTATCGTTTGATTAGTTGATTAATTGAGTAATAAAAATTTGATCAATATTTTGATTATTCAACCGAAAACTGATTAATTGTTTCATTTAAGAGAAACAAAGCAGAATAAATTTCTTAGAGAGAAATCCTATGAGAGTATGAAAGTAGTTGTTTTTCTCTTAAATTTTTTGTTACGTTGCTTTGTAAAATTTTTGTTTGTTGCGAATTGCATACGATTTTTAAGCGAATATTCCCGCTCTTGTTTTTATTACACTTTCTGTTTTTCTTTTATATAAAAATTGACTTCTCTTTCTAAACTGTTATTTTTATAGAAAACACTTTGACGCTTGGCTATTATAATAGAAACCAATTAATGAGTTCAAGATAAAAAAAATTAGTCACTTAATCACATATCTCAGAAACCAACTAATCTAGTGGCAATATACAAATTAGTAAAAGCTACATTGCTACTACTGGAACTAACTTCCAGAAAACGTTCATGATTCTTATCGATTGAAACACCAATCTAAAGGGAGCAAAGAAGTGCTATTAAATTTTGCTTGCGAAATGAAATTTCCGCCGCTGAAACGGCCTTCGGTGACGAGATTATGTCACAGAAAAATGTTTACAAGTGGTACAAAGACTTCAAAGAACGCAGAGAACGTGTTGATGACTTGGAACGCTCTGGACGACCATCGACGTCAATTGATGAGCAACACATCAAGAAAATCAAAGAATTAGTGCACGAAAATCGTCGATTAACAATTCGAGACTTTGCCGACATGCTTGCAATATCAATTGGATCAGTGCAATCAATTTTGAAAGATCATTTGTGCCTCAGAAGAGTCAAATCGGGTTTGGTGCCAAAATTTCTCAATTTTTTCGAATTTCTTGGTGAGTTTTTCGCCAAAAACTCCACTCATGTCGCTCCACAACGACCGTATTCGCCTGATTTAGCATCGTGTGACTTCTGGCTGTTCCCGAAGCTCAAGAGACCACTCCGGCGAAATCGTTTTGAGTCGATTGAAGAGATCAAACGTGAATCGCTACGCGCATTGAAGGCTATACCTGAGGACGACTTTTTAGCATGCTTCAAAGATTAGAAAACACGTTGGCATAAGTGTATTGTAGCTGGTGGGCTGAATATTTTGACGGGGATAAAATCAATTTGGAAGAATAAATAAAAATTGTTAATTTTATAAAAAAATTCACCTTAGTTTTTGAACACAGTGGTATGATCAAATTCTAGATTTTTTAATCGACACAAAGCTTTATTTCTCATTACCATATTTATATATGAAATGATATTCTTTCTAAAAATGAATCGAAACTCATAAATTCTATAATATTCCGAATTAGTCCCGCCAAATTAAATTAAATTATTATACATATTTTTGTTGTATAATTATATTTAATTAATGAGGTGCTAAACTTTAGTTATTGTGTTTATTTTTTAATTCGTTAAATTGTTTCGTTAAGTTAAGTGTGATGATATTTATTTTAATACAATATGAACTAATTTTAATCACCTTCACAAAACATAAAAGTTCAAATTAATTTTATTTAATTTAGTACTATTTCTCGAGAGAGAGTAGAGTAGAGTTGTATCGTCGTGTTTTTTATTGCCCAGTGACTAAATTATGGTAAGCGTTTTTTAGAGCTCCATAAAACATTTGATTAATATTCTTCACAAATGTGGTAATTAATTAACCAAAAATATATGACAAAATAAAAGCATATAAATTTTTGGATCATAAATTATGAGGTGTGAATAAAAGTTATGCTTATTTGAGGTTGAGGAAATTGTCGATGGGAAAATGACGATTTTCTTACCGATTAAAGCTTTTCTAAATTTCGATAGAAATTTTCTTGTATTTACGAAGATTTCCGGAGACTCTAAGGCCAATCTCCACACAGCCGACATCCTATTCTGATAAAAGTATGGGATGGCACTTATGCAAAATTTAGTTAAACAGAAAGGGAGAAATAATCGTCCAACGAATTTTGTTGTCTTCTGCAGTTGTAATTTCCCCATCTGATTCTTCATCTGCCAGATGATTCCCCTCAAACGCAGATAAACTTGTTCATCTGATTTATGGCTCTTCATCTTCGTTTGCATACTCTCACAATAATCATACACGATACCGTCGCACACTACCAATTTTTCTAAATTGTGTGGGGAGACACCCTGATGGTTTTATTCGGTCAATCCTAGCGAAAATTGCATTCTACTTTTCTGATTTTTCTCGTCAGAATAGGATGTCGGCTGTGTGGAGATTGGCCTTAAAGCGCCTTTTACTATACTAGGTATATTAAAAAGTTCTCAGCCTATTTCAAATATGTAAAATGAATGTTGTGGTATTCCTCAAAAGAGCCATTGAGTCCCTTCCAGTATAAGTTGTCCCTCCCTGTACTTAATTTTTCTGTATAGTCTCCGGAAAGCTTTAATCACATTGGTTGTTGACACTAACGAGTGGAACCAATCGTCTGGCCAGCTTTGAGCAGTTCATGATAAAGGATTCCCTTCCAATCCCACATGGTGTTATTCCTGGCTATGCCATCGTTTTTGTGCAGTTCCATTCTTCTTGGACCACGATCTTTTTCGTACATTATTGTCGTATATGATCCACTTTTCATTATCTGTTATCAAACTTTTCAAAAATGACACGATTTTGTTTCGTTTCAGCATCGATTTGCAGATGGAAATTCGGTCCATTAAGTTTTTCACTTAGAACCCAAATATCGAGCTTCTTTTTGTATCCAGCCTTACGCAAATGGTTTAAAACTCTGTTTCTTAATGAATCTTTAGTTCCTCAACAATATCATAAGATGAAATGTTCCGGTCTTCCTTAATTTTTTGGAGAATTTAATCGACTTTTACAATGATTGGTCTACTAGAGCTCGGCGCATCTTTTATATCGAAATTTCTAGAGTGAAAAGGACTAACCATTTGCGCTCTATTGATTTTGATAGAGCAACTTCACTATAAACTCTACGAATTTTTACACAAGCCTTGGTTGAAGTGATCTTGTATAATATGGGGAATTTTTTTCAGAATTTTGGCTTATTTTCAAAACTCAATTACCGCAATTACTTCTGACGGAACTTTACAATTTTTTTTTTAAAGAATATTCGCGCACTCTAGCTTGATAAGGTTAGAACTACTAAAGTTATGCGACTCTAAAACCATCTATTGGAATAAAGGCTAAGAACTTTTTCCTAAAGACTATACACGAAAATGGTGTCAAAAAGTTTGTGGCCGAATATGACTCAGAAAAGGTCGAGTTTCATAATAGAATGGAATAGGAAACATCTACGAACAATTATTGGAATACTTACGGGACATTGTCTGTTAAGGAAGCACGCTAAAAGACTGAGTTTGGTGCAAACCGACCTCTATCGATATTGTGGAGATATAGGAGTGACTGAAGACATCAGGCACATTTTGTGCGAATGCTCAGCTCTCTCTCGAGCTCGTAACAACTTTTTGGGAAACCATTTCTTCGGGAATTTAGGGATGCTTCAGGCGGCTGACATGAGAAGTCTAATGAATTTTTGTAGGAAAATTAAATGCTTTGAAGAAGAATAGGTCTCCCAATAGGGTAACTCTTGATCTCGTATGGATCACAATGGACCCATAAGGTGCCTGGTGTTGTACGTAGTACCCTTACTTTACCTACCTAGCTATACACGAAAATTTGAATAGAAATTTAATTACACACCCTTCTCGATATATGTATTCAAAAAAAGAACAAATAGCAACCCAACCCTTCAATTTATCAATTTGCAAAACCGCAGTTTTTACTCTGCACGAGCTACGACTAATTGGTTATATAGTATTTAAATGTCTTCATATTGTTGTTTAAATGTGATTTATTTTCTTAATTTTTCAGATAAATGTGAAGATACTGGATTACGGGTAAATGGTAAAGGGAAAAAAATGCGTAAGCCTAGAACGATTTATAGCTCATTACAACTACAACAATTAAATAGACGGTTTCAAAGGACACAATATTTAGCACTACCCGAACGAGCAGAATTAGCAGCAAGTTTAGGATTAACACAAACACAAGTAAGTTTATTTGTTACCAAAAAGTTGCATAATTTTATTATTATTACTTAATGAATACGAATTTGTTATACTGTTGGGTCCCTTTTTATGGGGTCCTGGAGTTATATGGTTGAAAACTTGGGGTCTCCCGATTCATACACATCGAGTTGTCAAAAAACGTCTAACATCTGACGCATTAAAAGGAGATTCAACAGAATATGTATTATTCTTTTACTCCAAAGAGTTCTTAGAAGTAATTTTACAAATTAATCGTCACTTCGTGAATGTGACTTTCTAGTGTATTATCACTAGTTTTGTAGTAAGATTAAGATTAAGTTGTAGGGTGCTCTTGTACTGCTACGTTTAAGATCTATTGTATCCCTTTTCTTTAGTTCAGTAGTTAAGGTTAACTTCCCATTCTAGAGCACCTCCTTCTCTTAGGAATTTTAGTAGCCGGAATGGGTCAAGAGATTGAATCAATCAATTGGAGGGAAGCAGTATGCCCTAAGTGTTTCCTCTTTCTGCGGAGTAGTGCTTCACAGCCGGAGAGAATATGCATTAGGGTCTCTTCATCTCCCTCGTAGAAACTGCAGGTGGTATCTAGTCCGAGTGGAATTTTTTTAAGGTGTGTGCTTTGAGTCTGCAGTGTTTCGTTAGTACTCCTGTCAGTACATTCATATTCTTCTTGTTAGTGTTGATAAAGGTTTTGAATCTCTTGGAGTTGTACTCCCCGAGGAGATCTTCGGTCTGCCTTAGTCCTGGTTGTATTTACCAGTGTTTGATTGTTATGTTAAAATTACTTGGATTATGATTGATCCGATTCCACAGAAGGGTTCTAGTCCTATGAAAGGTGTTCCTTCCCCTTGCTTGGCCAATTTGTCGGCGTCTTCTTTACCGTCGATACCCAAATGTCCCGGTATCCAGTACAGAGTAACTTTGTTATTTGTGCCTGACTTGTTGAATTTTAGTATTGTAGTAATGAAGCTATAACCTCTAATTTGTGTATGACATCCCAAATCTGATTCTGTTTAAATACTTTAATACATTTAAAATATCAATCAATATGTATTATGAAATGGGATTAATTAAATGGTAAGAACTTTGCAATTAATTTGTTATATGATCATGTTTCGGGGGACGGCATGACATTTTCCGGTCAAAGAAGTTTTTAGTTGATATTAAAACAAATTAAAGAAGTAATTTCTATTATGGCCAAGCTTCAAGAATGATTTTTTATATATATCATATTTTCATTAGAAAATATCTTCTCTTAACTTTCATCATTTTATAATGATGAAAAGATTTTATAGAAGAAACGATATTCTCTTAATTGGCTATGAGTCACATTACATATTAAACTTCCCTCGCTCTAAGTTCTATAGAGTTGTTCCTTACTTTTCATATACCATGAAGAAAGGAAGTGTCTATTATTTTAATGTTGCGAATGAATTTGGAAGATTAAGACGATGGAAAGAGTGATCCAACTTCAGTTTCATGTCCCTCATCAGAGAAGAGGATTTTCTTTTCGAAAAATCAACATCAACTTCAATTGAACAATTTTAACGCGTTGAGCGGTGGTTAAGCGATCCATTTCGTATATGTTTTGTTGGAAACTGACATGTGATACTTTGAAAACAAGGGCTTATCGACAGCTGCTTGGATCACTCTATGTTTTACTTTTCCTATACAAATATGTTACAGGCCGATTTTAAGTTACTATGGATACGTTTACACTGACTAATTTTTAGGTCACCTAACTAAAAGTTAGGTTTGGGTCAGACGTGTTTACACCGTACTAGAGCTAAGTCTAAAACAACGTCATATGTGAACATTTATAGAACTTAGATATCAAGAAATCAGCTGTTATCTGTCAAAAGTTCTTAAGTCGATTTAAATTTAAGGTAAGTCTGCAATTTAAGTGACCTAACCTAAGTTACTTTGGGTGTGTTTACACCGTCATATTTAAGTCGACTTAAGCACTTAAGTCTCTTTTTAAGTCTCGGTGTAAACGTAGCCTATATCTTTTGATGAAATTTCGGTTACAATTTTTAATCGCATATCCTGACAAACGAGCTATAAAGAACCCGATGCTGTAGCAAATTTCTTTTTGTATGCTAAAACTAAAGCGATGTACTTCCTGAAAACATTTTTCTCAGCGATCGTCATGATACCCCAGTCTGCGGATGATCATCATCAGGCCAACGATGGTTAAAAACCACTGTTCTAGTATAGGTATAGGAGATGAACTAAAATTTAGTGAATGCACAAACCTAATATCCTAATTCAAGAATAAATGAGATAATTGTATGCAAACATTTTGAGTACTTTTTCTTAGAATTAGAAGATGTTTGTTTTGTGTACATTGAATATGTAGGTATAGAGAAACTTTCTTTACAAAGCTTATTCCAGCAGAAAACCATAATCTTTTTATTTTTGTTATTTTAATTAAATTAACCCTTTTTTTTTGATAAAAACAAAACAACAAACAATATTATTTCGCATAGTTAGACATCGTATCAAATGGTTTTTCGCTTTTTCTTGTTTTTTTCGATGTAATTCGAAGAAGATACAAGAAACTTTCTAAAATTCATTACCACTCCTCAATTTCATACCGAAAAATCCAACCCTTTTAACAGAAATAGTGTATAAGAAGGGGGCGAATAAAAGTTCAACTCCGAAGAACGCATGTAGTTCGGTTTTTTTTTCTTTGTGGACTTTATTGGACATAATAATCGCAAAAAAAGGGTTATAACCAACTAAAAGCCAAAAAAAAGGGTTAACAAATATTATATATGTGTTCAAAGTAATTTAAATTCAGTTGCGAATATATAACACCTGCCCGCCGATGCCGCCACATACCTAGTGGAGCTAATTAAGCCATTCTTTTATATATTTATATAGCGTGTTGCATGCAGCATGTTTTTTTATGTGTTGTCTGATTAAAAAAAAGGGAATTCTGTTACGAACACATTTTTTTTCAATAGAAAAAGAAGCACCACTATATATTGCGACCAGGGATGTAAACAAACATATTCCTAAAGGGTGCCGCATCTTTTCGTCCGTTCAGCATCTTTTCGTACGTTCGGCATCTTTTGGTTCATTTTTGAACTAGCGGTTATCTCGCCGCTTATATTGAAATGAGCCTCATCACTGAACAAAATTTGGCTTGTAAATTCCGGATTTTCTTCGATGCGTTCAAGCGCCCATTCAGCAAACAAACGACGAATGTAAGTCTTGACATGATGAATTGCCATACAATACTGAACAAAAATGACAAATCAGAATGACACTAGTCACGCGTGATCTGTCAAAAAAACTCTATTGAAAAAAAAGTAAGGTTTGAATCACATGTTAGTTCTAATGTCATCTGTCAAGTGACAGAAATTCAGTATTATATTTCCGGTGATAATAATAGATAATTTTCGTTCTAAAAGAGAAAATCTTTACTACGCTACTGGTCGGTGGGACCCCCATCTTCAATGTGTGTAGTGATGACATGAACCAAAATTAAATAAAACATAATAATACCGAATTCATGCATAATTGTTTTGCGGGATCAAAAACATATGTGTTTCTCGTTTTTATTCAATTAATTAATTAATTATAGACTTTTAGTTAATTAAATTTTAATTAAATAAACACTTGTTGAACGTTGTTTTCTTTTTTTTTGTGATTATTATTTAATAAATTGGTTAAATTTCCGATTTTTTTATTAACAATAAACAATTCTATGAGAACATATTTTCTTTGGGAATTATATGGCGTCTTTAAGATTTAAATATTTGTACCAGAAGAAAGTTTAATTGTTTTTTAAGAATATGATATGGATTTTGATATTTTGATATTCAAATACACAGTTGTTTAGCCTTCTTCAGATGGAAGTTTTGTTCCAAGTTGTTTGAGTATTTTTAGGCATCTTGTAGATATATTTTATCCAAATTGCGGCCATCTAGTGTCCGAAAATGGAATAATATCTTTTACGTACATAAATAATAGTTAAGTTTGAAATCTGATGGCTTCTGCATGGAAAAGGATATAATCTCAAAACGTATTTGACTTGGTGAGAAAGTACTTGAAAGTAGTAATAAATATCTTAACGAAAATATCTTCATGTTCAGTACCGAATCTATCTGAATCCATCTGTATAAAGAAAATGAAAAGAACAAATTCAGATGTTTCTAAATACTGTATTGAAGCACCTGCTCATATCCACTACAAGATTCCAATTTATGTTACTGTAAGAATTAAAAATAGGATACAACTGAATTTGGTAAAACAATTGAGAGGTTTGACAAAAACAGCTGTAATGATTTGATAATATTAGTAGTAGAGGAAAAGGCAAATGAACAGACTGGTAGAGATAGTGTAGAATGGTCTAGTTGGTTAAGATCTGGACCTCGCTTCATGAGACTGATGAGACCCTGGTTCAAATCCCGGTCTCGGTTCTTCACTGTTTCTCTACTTTTCTTTGCCTTACATTACTGGGAAATTCAAGTCTTACTTTCTGTGAAGAATGCAAAAGCGGCTCTAAAAACTTAAATACAATACATTTTCAGAATTATCATTTAATGATACCGGGTCCGACAATTGAAGTGTCTATCTAATTCAAATCGCTTTCAAATGTAAACCGCACATCTTTGGCAATACTAAAATTTGACATGAGAGTTGCTTGACATATTATCTGTCAGTAGTAAAAATTATTTGTTGATGAGAAGACGCGTTCTTATTTTATGTACAATGGATCTTATACGAAATTCAATTGTTGCGCTTCATTTGATTGGAAAGTCAAATATCGAAATTCAACGTATTCGCCAGATCTGAATCCGTTCGATTATTCCATTTGGGGAATTTTACAAACAGCCAAAAAAACACAACTTTGGCCAGTTTAGGAAAAGGGTTGACTCTTGAATGGAACCATTTAAACCAAGACATCGTGCGAGCATCATGTGGGCTTCGTTTTAAAAAGAGTTTGGAGCTGGTGGTTAAGGCAAAAAGCGGTTACACACCATTCGAATAATTGCAAAATTTCCTTTGTATTATAAACTATCATTTCCATAAATTTTAATAAAACCGACCAATAAAGTAAATAATTACAGCGTTTTACACTTTGGCACTTCAATTGCTGGACTTGGTATATATTCTATATGTGTAGGGTTGGCCTAATTTGTATGTGCATTCCAAATTTAATGAAAATCTGCCCAAAATTAATTCACTTAGGGATGTGATGCTGAAACATTCGCCTGAAAATATGCATTTTATAATTTCTTGATGAAAATTTGCAGTATTTCTAGAATCCAGTTTATTTAAAGCGTATGTTTGAATATTAGCCTGACCCTAAATACTTTTTATTGCATATTCTTTCACGCGTGATTATACTTGAAATAATACATAAATATTTGAATATTAAGATTGTATCAAAATTTTGTAAAGGTCAAGTATCTTGAATACGATTTATCTTTCTATATACAACAATATTTTAAACTAAATTGATTATTCTAAAACGCATAAAACCGCGTATATTCGTATATAAAAAATCAACCCTATTTAAAGAATAAGAATATTTAAATACAAGATATGGCACGTGTTTTTATACAATCGAAAAGTGTAAACTCCCTTAAATGCGCGCATAAGCAAAAAGCTGCAACAACGGGGAGAGTGAGTTTGATTGTAAGAAGTTTGCTGTGCGGGAAGAACAATAAATAAAACTTGTTAAAAAATCATTCATTTCTTATACGAATTGAAATCGAATACTTCACCGCATTTGTATTAATACAAGGTGGAGTCCAAAGTAATCAGGACTTTAAAAAAAAAACAGGACAAATGGTTTTTTCGGCAAAATCAATTGATTTTATTCAAAATAGTCTCCTTCTGCTTCAATACAGTTTTTTGCACGGTCCAAAAGCATGTCGAACGAGTGTTTTAGCTCGTTGGCCTGTATGGCCGCCAGTATGCCGGTGCAAGCCTTTTGAATGGCCTCTACGTCTGCATAACGCTTCCTTTCATCGGCAAATGCATTTTTCCGAAAAGGTAGAAGTCGCACGGTGCCATATCCGGTGAATACGGGGAGTGGTTGATGGATTTTTGGTGAGATAATCGGTCACAAGCGTCGATCGATGAGACGGCGCATTATCGTGCAACAAACGCCAACTTCCATCTTCGCGATATTCGGGCCGAACACGTCGAATACGGCGCACCAAACGCTTCAAAACTCCTAGGTAGAATACCGCATTAACGTTTTGACCGGGTGGAACAAATTCTTTGTGGACAATACCCTTGGAATCATAAAAACAAATCAGCATTGTCTTCACTTTTGACTCCTCCAGGCGCGATTTTTTGGGTTTCGGCTCGTCCGGCGCCTTCCATTCAGCACTCTGGCGTTTCGTTTCGGGATCATATTAAAAACAGCACGTTTCGTCACCAGTCACAATGTTATAAAGGAAGTTTTTGTCCTTTTTGACCTCTTTAATGATGTCCTTCGAATGTTGAATTCTGAGCAATTTTTGGTCGTTCGAAGCTCATTTTCGCACCGATGACACAAACATACTGACACTGAAAACGCAATAACTTCACTTTCAATAGATGAAACGTCATGAAATTCTCACAGGAAGTCGATAAAGGATAGCAGATTCTAACGCACCAGTCGACATATAGATGGCGCCACTAGGGGCGCTAGATTCAAAAAGTCCTGATTACTTTGGACTCCACCTTGTAGTACGAAATCGTTACAAAATATTTGTAGCTATATACAAAAGACTTACTTAAAGAGTACTTATTTAAATGCATTTCTGTTCAACTCTTAAGTACTTATACTTATAGTACTATATAGTACAACATTTGCATTTGCTTTTCTTTTTCTTGAACACAGAAAACTTAAGATTGTTAACTTGTTTCTTTTTATATTATTGCATATAGAAGTATAATAATGTGTATTTATATCGCGTAGAAAGGAGGACGTTAAGTCGGGCACGGGCTTCACTAGGCATAATTCAATTAGGAAATTCACGCCCACTATCAATAAATTAAAAAAAAATAAAAAAAAAACATTGAAAGACTTAAAGTTTACAATAAGAAAACGTATGCGGGGTTTCGAATTACATGTGTTTTAAAAGACTTTTAAGTTTTAGTTTTGGTTCAGATTAAACGTTAAACAACACTTTAATTAGATGAAAATATAAGTTTATACATAGTTTGACAATAAAGTTCTGTGATTGTTGCTATAAAAATGTTGTTGCTATTAATAGTCATGGAACTTTGCAGGAAGGAACGACATTTTATTATTGACAGTTTGTCAAGTTTCGAGCGCCTACTGTAATGAAAAAGACAATTCCACAAATTTCCAATCGTGCGTTTCTTTCGGAGCATTCTTTATTTAATTAATTATTAAATTCCCTATCAAATGAGGTATAATTCATACCTGTAGGACCCAGAATACCCGACATATACGTATACCTTCATACAAGAGAATTCTTGTGTTTCATGTCCTAAAAAGGAATATTTTTGAAAACAGTGAATGGCATTTAATTCCTTATTAAATTGATCGTCGAATGAGGTATGGATCGTATCTATAGGATGCAGAATACCCGAGATATACACATACTTCAGTTACGCAAATCAAATCTTGCACTTTTATTTGGGACACCCTATATATGTACCGATCCAAGTTACAAAATGCGGTATTCTCTGAAAGAATCGGTCAAGCCGTTTTGGAGTTGGTATGGCACGCCTTTCTTGGCTACATTTTATATATTTTGCATTTATATTGAAAGGGTTCAACTGATTTCTATCAAATTTGGTATATACATACATATGTACCGATCCAGCTCAGAAAATGCGGTACTCTCTAAATGAATCAGTGTAGCCATTTTGGAGTTAATATGGCGCACTTTTCCTGGCCACACTTCATACACTTTGCAATTACATTGAAACGGTTCAACAGATTTCTATCAAATTTGGCGTATACATATGTACCGATCCAAGTTATAAAATGTGGTACTCTTGGAAAGAATCAGTCTAGCCGTTTTGGAGTTAGTATGGCGCACTTTCTTCGAAGTAATTGGCTTCTGATTTAATACACTTTTTACAATAATTTAATAGCAATTCAAATCCATGTTCAAGCTCATTTTGTAGTATGTACATTATCGTGTAACAAATACCAGTTGTCTAATTAACGTCATTCTGATCGAACTCAACAAATTCTAGCCACCAAACGTTGTCCGAATAAAAATTATCAGTAACTGACCAGTTGAGACGAATGAGTTTTAGTTTTTGATGGAACTTTCCTTGTTTTTTTCTCTTGTGATTATACCTGAAGTATGGGTAATTAAAATGTACCCAAACCTAAGGAATAAACAATTACACCAATCAGAGCGAAGTAGTAAGAAAAAACACTAAAACAAAATTCACTTTACAATAAGTGCAAAAGTGCGCGGACAATTTTCAAAAAAGGAAAATGTATCAAGAAGAGAGAGAATGAAATTGCAACATAGCATGACATCAGAAACTCATAAAACTCTTATTTTTTTCTAGTATTTGTTCATTGGTATATAAATTTCAGTACGTATTTGTTTGTTTACAATTTGAAATTGTACATAGCTATCTATGTTAGCAGTCGATAGTAAAATATTTGAAAATTTTGCTTCCTTAGAGTGTTAATCGAACTTGGTAAAAATGTCGACATGGCAGGGATAGGAAGTTGAGGTGCTATATAATGGCTCATACTTCGTTATTTCTCTAGCCTACTCCTCCCTGCCGACACTAATGATTATGATAGCATCAAAGATATATATGAGTGTAGGGATGTTTAGGGTTCAGGATGGGCTTCGTTTGGAATGGGTGGCATGAGTGAACTACATTGGATCTTGTGCAAGAAACTTTTAGTAGCTTGCCATGGGACCTAGTGCAGTTTGCTCATGCTGCTGGTGTTGGGTGGGGGCTGCTTAGAGTTTGGCATATCTTTGTGCTCATTTGATAGCATATACATTCGATTCATTGTTTATTCGATGTGTTGTTGAATGATATTTTGCATTGCTTGTATTAAGCATATCTGAAGTGCTAAATAGCGGTTCTGTGTCTTCCACAAATTGTTGGTGCTTCTGAAAAATCTTTCACTTTGATAAACAATTGTCACTATAAACTTTTAGCATCATTTTGTAAGTCTGTCTGGCTGTTGTTCTAAGTTTTGTGTTAAATTTAATTACAACTTTCTTTCTTCGGTGATTTTATTTCTGATAAACAAAACGCTATAAAGTTGAGAATTCTTAACCAATAATCAGAAATGTCAAAGTTAAAAAGGGGGGGAGGGGGTCACGTCGCTAGTTGCAAAGATATTGCAGAAGTCGTCCAAGAATTTTATTGTAAGACCGTGTATATATTTCAATTTACTTTTACTGGGCAGGGTAGGAATGTTGTGTGTGAACTATATAATATGATTTTAAAGCAACTAAATTTTGAATAGCCATGTTTCGTTTTACGATGTTTTTTTTTTTTTAGAATTCAATTCAATTCAATTCAATTAGATCAATTTATTATTTTTAGTTAATGTTTTCGTTTTTTTTTTCTAGTTTGTTCCGATTTTATGTTTATGATTAAACGTTATCAACCCACCTACTCACCTAAATGTATAAGAAACTTGCCAGGTTCACTTTTACTTATATATGGAAAAAAAAAAAAATAAAAAATTAATTAATTCATAAATTAAATTACATTCGATAAAATTGTAAATTTGTATTTCGCTGTTTTTTTTTTGTATTGATTATGATTAATTTTGATTAGAATGTCGGTTAGACTGTCTACACCAGTGTTTCCCAACCTTTTTGTGCCATGCCCCACTTTAGCCACCTTTTTTGTACCATGCCCCACCTTAGCCTCCTTTTTTGTGCCATGCCCCACCTTAGCCTTTCTAAAATTCTTATGCCCCCCTCCCCTATGTAACATAACATACATAATTTTTAATATTAAAAAATTGAATTGTTCACCGAAATCTAGCATTGCATTTAAATGGCCCGGAGCGAAAGGGTTAAATTCGTGTCATGTCCATTTTCGAATTGCCCCCTGTGGGGCGTGGGCCCCACGTTGGGAAACACGGGTCTACACCCATTCTCAGAATTTATATGAATTTATTATTTGTATATGATAGCAGAACTTGAGAACATGGACATTTCGTGGTATATCTGTATTCTTATATTTAGCCAATTTAGCCAATTTAAACACTTTTAGTTAAATTATGTTGCTTTTAAAGCACGCAATTTAGCTAAAGGATTGGTGTCGTCAGACTACACACACATCTTTAATTACTAGTCAAAAATTGAGAGAGCTTGACTGGAAAGTTTTGAGGCATCCATTGCATAGTCCGGACCTTGTTCCGATAGACTACCATTTGTTTCGGTCTCTGCAGAATTGCTTTAATGGTGTAAAGCTGATTTGGTGAAAATTACTTTGCTCAGTTTTTCGCCCAGAAATACAACAAATTCTACAGAAAAATGACAAAAGATTATCGATCAAAACGGCACATATTTGGTTTAATAAAATTCATTTAAAATGTAACAAAAATGTGTTTGTGAATGTTGGTGAAAAAAAAAACGCCACGAACTTTTTCCGAAACCAATAGGTCTGTTTTATTTGTCACTTGCTCTGGGATAGAGCAAATTTTTACATTGAAAACAAAAACAACAAAAGAGCAGCAAATCCTACACTACTTTCAGACCAGGTGTAACTATTACACACGAATTAGTTCAGTTTTCTACCATAAAAAGTGTATTAGCTAAAAGTTTCCCATTTCATTACAATATGGTTACTAAGCAACGCTACAAACATTTGAATTAAAACTTTCTCCTACTCCTGCTCGTTTTATTTGCCACTTACCCTGCTCCAGGGTAGGGTATGGCAAATAAAACAGACATAATATTTCCATTTTACAGATTGGAAAAATTTATAGTAAAAATTATGGAATCTAACACATCTAATGTGCATCTATTGTCACATATACAACTACATATAATATATGTTTTATTGTTTGGTTCAGAAACAAATACAATGTCAATTCTATATTGTATGTATTTGAGGGGTTGAAGGCTATAGTTAAAAGAGCTTTCAAGAACTGGTCACGGTTAGGATTTGGATCTATGTGTTTCATCATTTTTGTTACAGTTTTCGAAACAATTTGATCCATTTTATCTAGTTTTATATTCTCCATAACCATTTCAGTGAAAGAAACTCCTCATTGATGCTAGTAGCAAAGAATATGTACTCTGCAGGAATAAAAAGCGAATTAAATTCCGCTCAATTCGAAAACTAAAGTTAGCTGTTTTTTCAAATTTTAGTTCAAATTGATAAAGAAATGGGTTTGTGAGCTTCTCCTTTGATCCTCGTATTAGCTAATATTTTATAGTACTGTTTGTTTGTTTGCGCATATCGCTCCACATCGTACGATTTCGACGACGATCATCCAGCCATTTGATTAAAATTAAACATTTGTGAAAATACACATACAAAATGCTTTCGCATGCGCAATTTTCATGTGAATAGGAATATGCATTTCTTGCGCTGTGTAGGCTCTGTGGCAATTAAATAAATTCAGTTGAATATAAAGAAAATATTACTGAAAAAAAACAAAACCAAACAAAAAATGTTGTTTATCCGATGGCTTTACAATTCTTTGAGGAGCAAATAGAATCCGGGAATCCTGAGCAACGCCGGGCAATTCAGCTAGTTTTTTTCTTATTATTTTGTTGATAGATTTTGATTTCTACACCAACAGGGTGTGCAGCACAATTGTCTTGTTCAATTACTAGTTCTTATTGAATTTTCTGGTTTCCAACGAAATTGCATGAATTACAGATGATCTATGAGCATATATGAGTGTGTTCGCATGTATATTTATTTTTTGGCATCGTTATTTATGTCAATTTCAATGAAATTTCATATGCAGTGAAATATTTCTAAAGGATGTCCCGGAAGAAGGAAATGACCCGTGCAGTAATTGAATTGTTACTCGAGCTGTATGACATGTGGCACCGACTTGTTTAAACCAAATTTCGTCCATATTCATATCTTGTAATTTAGCCACAAAAGACTGGAATATCATGTCGCAATAGCGTGCCCATTAACTGCTATTGCATAACCAGCCTCATTTTCGAAGAACAATGGTTCGATCAAGCCTCCAGCCCAAAATTCGCACCAAACAGTAACACGTTGTGGATGGATTTGTTTCTCAACAATCCCTGGTGCGACAGTTTTGTCGATGAACCAAGCCATTAAGATGAAAGTTAGCTTCATCGTTGGGAAGATGATTTCATTCGAAAAATCAGTATTATTTGTAAAATATTGCTCAACTATAAAAAGGCGTCGGTCTTTCGTATAGCGCTCAATTTTTAATAACCTTCAACTGTCAGCTGTCACGCAGTCTCTTTTTTTGTTATTCGTTGGCAACATTTTACCACACAAATAGTGCAGAATTCAAATCTTGCGTGAATTTTTCGGACACCCTTTATATAGGTTTGTACAAGAACTTCGAATTTCGAATTGTTGCGCAACCATTCGAAATTCGAAGTTAAATTTTTAAACTAAAAACTGTGACGCTTTTGAACAGAATTTGTTGATGAAACATGTTTTTTTGGAAAACATGTTTTTAAATACAGTATGTCAAAAAAGTTTGATTTGATTTTTTTTGACATTTAGAAAAAAACACTAAATTGACCTTGCCTGTACATTTATTATAAAATTCGTATTTCGAAAAAGTCATTTCCGTTTAATGTCGGTTCGGTTTTTTATTGTTTTAAAATTTTTTATTAAATAGAAACCGATTTTTTTTTGCTTGTAAATCAAATTTCTGAACAAATTCGATATAAAAAAAAAGTTGAATTCATCAAGAAAATCTCATTCATTAATAAATCGCGTTTAAAGAAAACGTTTCGCCTTCAATATTTCTTCATTGAGAAAGAAATCTAATATTTTTTATTTTTTTTTTCAAGTTCGAAATCGCATGATCGCAAATTATTAAAATTGTTTGTAAAATTATAATGAAGAACATGTCTTTAAGTGCGGGCCCCTTGGGAGAAGAAGTAAGCGCGGGCCCCTTGGAAGTAGAAGCTGCTTGAAGAGGGGTCAGGTCAATATTAACAACTTAAAAATAAGAAGTTTCTCTCTAACCAAAATGATTGTTTTGTTAATTAGCATTAATAGGTAACAACAATTGCCCAAAAACAAAGCAACTAAAAAAATGCAACTAAAAAAAAGCAACTAAAAAAAAAGCAACTAAAAAAATAGCAACAAAACAAATTGCTCATTGATTGTGAAATCAAAAAAAGAAATCAAAATTCTATTAAACCGTGACATCATTATTGTCAGGCAGGCGCACGGTGGTATGCGTTCTTCTCTGTGAAATAAATTAAAGAATCTCCCATATTAAATGTTGTGTGTTTGCGGCTTTGACTTTGAAAAAAGCCACCTCATTTTTATTAAATTGGAGAATGGAAAATACAAAGTTGTTTTCCATTCAATTTTTAAAGTGGGCAATTCTTTGCTTTGCACATCTCTTCGATAGACAAACACATGCATCATAACATAAGATCTATCTTATGTTCTGTCATATTTATATCTAATTTACATGTTGTGTCAAATTGACAGTTTGATGATCTTCAAGTGATATTTGATTTAAATAAATTATTGACAGTTCACCTTTAAATTAATCTTTTTCGCAAATAATCAAATCATCTTAATCGAAATAAATGATCTTGCTTTGGTTTGTGTGTGTGATCCTAGTAGATCAGATCATGATCATAATAGTAGTGGCTCTGATAGTGTTTTACTTTGATCCTTTGCGATCAATTTATGTGAAACACATGATTTCTGCTGGCATAGCATAACACCATTTTTCAGGATCAAATGCTGATCAAGTGATCAAATTCCTATCAATTTTTTTTTTACTTAGCTCAAGTAACAGTGAAATAAACAATTACTATATTTTTTAAAGTTAATCTCGCTCACACTAAAATCAAAGTATTTAGCGTTAATATTAACCGTCAGAAACATACGAGTAACCGGCTCATTTCTGCAATATTATGTTCTGTGGTGCATTATTTTAAATATTTCCACCAATCTTAGAGAACGGGCACTAGTGTTTAAATGCATATTTCTCAGTAGAAAGAGGGCATCAATGACGTCATTAAACATTTAGTGAATAAAAACAACATCTGACACCTGACTTCTCAATTCCAAAGAATACAACCTGATCAATTTGAGTCCTTTCTCGTATGGAGGTAAAAAAAGGGTCATTCCCAGAGAGGTTTCTTAGGGCAAACCGTACAAATTTGCGCTGAACTGTCTCTGCACTATTAATTTGAACTTTGTTGTAGGGGGACCAAACATGGCTTGCATATTCGAGAATTGGTCTAACTAAGATGGTGAAAAGGGTTTTAGTAATCTGAGGGTCTCAGAATTCTTTGGACGAACGTTTAATAAAGCCCAAAGCTTGTTGAACTAATGTCTCAATATGTAATTTGAAATCAAGTTCACGATCACAAATTGCGCCTAGATTTTTTCTACTACTAACTCTTCGTAAAGTCACGTTACTGATAGAATAAACACAAAGAAGATTATGACGTTGCCTAGAAAAAATGATAATCTCACATTTATCACAGATTAGGTCACGATTATTATTAATACACAATGTTGCATACCTATTCAAATCCTCTTGAAGGAATCGAGTGTCATTGGGGTTAGTTATTTTTTTACAGATCATCATGTTAGAAATTTTTGAATATTTTATTACCCAAGGAATATCAGTAATGGATTAAACAAACAATATTCGTCCCAAATGGCTACCTTGTGGAAAACCCTAGGTTGCTATGTACAAGCGAAACTTGACTTATCGAAAGAGATCCTGGTAAGTTCTCCCATTAAGGTAAAACCCGATCCATTTGATAAAGAGTTCAGGATAGTCAAGGACTCTAGGCTTGGATAAGATCACACTATGTGAATGCTTGTCAAAGGTTTTGATAAAGTCTGTACCATAGTAATACAATCCACACTATTCCCCATTTCTATAGCATAAGTTGATCGATAATGCCTAATATTGTCCTGTTTTGGGTTGGCTGATTTATTCATTTAATATTTCCTTAGTGTACGATCAATATATTTGAACTACATAATTACTATCGATAGTTTATTACACTACTTCTATAGGTATATATTTTCTCATGCAGTCTTTCCTTCACAAATTCTTCTTCTCTGAAGGAAAGAATCCAGTGTGATTTAAAAGTCTAATGGATATGAAATGACTATACATATATGTATATGTATATCGAATGATCATATAAGAATTTTGCTGATCGTATCTTTGATCTGATCTGTAGAAAGATAAATTCTAATTCAAAAAAGAACTACTGTTGTTACTTGTATAGTATTATTTTATCATTAATATGACATCTTCCTTCAATACGACCGACTATCAACGGACGAAAGAAGGAAGAAAACTATAAGATTTACACACGATCAAATGATCTTCAAAGATCAGTAGTAAGTTTTTTTTTAAAATATTTTAATATTGTATTAAAGTTCAATGAAAAATGGAAATTTTCGAAAAACCGGAACCCTGCTGTTTTTAACAACATTATATATGAATTATCTTAGGCACAGCATGATCAATTGCATAGAAGAAAAGATCTTGTTTGATATTCACCTTCATTGCCTGTCAAGAGTTTTTTTTTTCGTCTTTATTTTGGTGGCGAATTGTGATGTTTCTTCACGTTGTGTATTATTCTTTAGTAGAGGAACCAAAAAAAAGCAATCTTTTATGGATCACCGATCGCGAGAAATTAGTTTGGTGAAAAACAGTAGCCCTAGTGAAGATCATTTGTCATGGTTATTAATATGATTTTTTTTGTCTTCTTTTTGATTATTTGATTGTTTTCTTTTTTGGTCGATGTATCTTTTAGAGAATGTCCGATATATGGAGAAAAAAAAAAGATCACGTCGATATATGAAAAAAAGATTTGATTTTGAAAAATTTTTATAATAAAAGAAAATTTATATGAAAAACATAAAGTAATTTAAAATCGGCCTATAGCCGATTTTTTGATGCCCTATGGTAGAAATGGGAGAGAAAAATTGTGAAAACTAACAATATATCAAGGTTTTTTCTTCATAACTTTGCTTGCCCTTTTCAAAATTTTCTCCAATTTGTAAGTAACCCAGATCCTGGTAGCATAAGTCTAATTTGCAAATTTCATTCAAATCGGTGTATTAGTTCTGAACGTACATCTAAAAAACTTTCTGAACAGGCTTATTTCCTCCTACGACTATTTCTTTCTCCACTATCCTTAGACCGATATTACTGAAATTTACAATGGTATCGTCTATTTATATAGTCAACCAATGTAATTAATTTAAACAAAATTGCTTTACCAATTTTCCAATTAAAACCGAAAAACTATATAAAAAAAACGACAAAACTTTATGGTCACCCTTGTTTTTTGCTTAATAACTTCGCTGCCCCTTAGTCGATTTTGCTGAAATGCAATACCAAATCCACTACAGTAATAACCAAGTAGGCTTTCTAAATTTTATCAAAATTGGATGACGTGTTTTTGAGTTATCTTGTCCACGAACGGACGGTAGTACCTAACATGGAGCATTAATATAGGGAATTTTTTTAAGAATTTTGGTTGATTTTCAAAACCAAATTACCCCAATTAGTTACGCCTGAATTTCACAATTTTTTTAGTAAATGTTCTATAAAATGTCATCTTTTAAGCGCGCTATAACATAACTTGATAGGATTAGAACTACTAAAGTTATACGATTCTAAAGCCATCTATTGGAAAAAAACGCCACGAACTTTCTACTTAACTCAATATTTCAAGGTTTTGTTCTGCATAACTTCGTTTCTTCATTCTCAAATTGGCTCAAATTCAGAGGTAGGCTGGAGTCTAATAGCATAAACACGTTTCGTAAATTTGATTGAAATCGGTATATAACTTTTTAAAATACATCGGAAAAACTTTATGAAGAGGCTTATTTTAGGCTACAACTATTTCTTTCTCCACTATCTTTAGACGAATTTGACTGAAATTTAACATGGTATCGTCTATTTACGTAATTAACCTATATGATTAATTTAAATAAAATTGATTCACAAATTTTCCAATTACATCCGAAAAACCATAAACAAAAAAACGACAAAACTTTCTGGTCACCCTGGTTTTTCCTTTATAACTTTGCCCCCCGTGGATCGATTTGGCTCAAATGCAATACCAAACCAAGTTAAGGAATAAGCAACTCATATTATAAGTTTCATCAAAATCGGATAACGCGTTTTTGAGTTATCTTGTCTACGGACGGACGGACGGACGGACAGACGGACGGACATGCATAAATCGATATAACTTTTGATTCCCTACACAACCATATCCTTGAAATTTTTCTACGATGATTATTTCTATGTCTTACACACTTAGTGACAAAACTAATATACCCTCTGGTAGTACCTACCATAGGGCATACAAATTCATGGAACTGATTTGGATGAATTTCCTCTGTTATTTAAAATAATAATCATAAAAAAAGTCATATAGTCATATATGAATCTTTTGTTTAGAGATCACAACGCAGTGAAACGCGATGAAACGCGGGAAAATGTTCATTGATCTTGTGGAGCGTGGAAATTTGTTTTTCATTTTTCTGAATATATTATTTTATACACTACATATATGCTTGTTGATCGTGTGATTTATTGTTTGTTCTTTTTTTTTTACTAGATCTAGAATTGACGTATGGACTACTACCTAAAAAAACGATATGATTTCAACCGCAAAGTTCCTAATATGGACACGGTTTTTGTCGATATAGTAGATCCGAAAATATTCTCAAAAGTGATTTCGATATTCATATTTCTTAGTTATCAAATTTTAAAAAAATCGGAACAGAACTAACAGAAGCACATTCTCACCGATCTCACCGATCTCACGATCGCACGATCGTAGCGTGAGTGTTTTTGCAGAGGTATTGATTGGATTCGATGGGTATCTTTATGAAAGAACTTATAGGTTACTCTTCTTAGTCTCACCGGGCTACATCGGGTGTTCCACAAGGCAGTGATTTGAAAATGATAATGCTTGTTCTACTATTAATGACGTTTCGTCAGCGATTAGATACTCAAAATAAATAACTATGCAGACTATGATGATTTACAACTCTTTCTATCGGTACATTAATTTTGATAATTTCGCTAGTTGGTGTCTTAGCAACCATCTGACAAATTTGAAATTCTTACGATCTTGAGGAATCGAAATAATGATCCATGCTTTTATAGTGTTAATAACGTGGTTTAGAGTGAGTAGCTTAACTATTCTAGGCGTGATTTGTGACATTCAACTTAACTTCATTGCTTCATTGGTTCACAGAGCCAATTCGTTATTGGGTTTTATTATAGAATTTTCGGATCTTCATATCACTACGTCCTTCTTTATTACCTTGATTCGACTTACATTGGAATATGCCAATTAAGCTTGGTCATCATATCATAAAGTTCATATCAACAGATTGGAGTTCGTTCAACATAGAATCATACGTTCGCTTTGGAATGACCACTTCTTGTTACTCCATACCAAGATAGCTTAAGGTTGTTTGATATGCATGGGTGGCTGATATTGTTTTTATTCACCAATTATTCAATGCCTCCGTCCATTTTAGGGAAGATATCTCTCAACATTAATTCATGCTCCTTGGGATATGTAAAATTATTTAAAACAACATGCCACAGAATGGACTATGGTAAAAATGAAACGGTTCCCCGAATGCTTAGGGCAATTAACGCTAATGCTGAATTCCTTGATTTTTTAACTTCAGCAAAGTTAATTTCAAGAAAAGTTTATACAAATCTGTTAGAAAAAGTGGGATAAAATAGTTAGAGAAAATGCCATGCAATTTTCAGTATAAAATATTTTTAAGATCATCCAAACAAACAATTGAAAGATCTTAAAGACTTCCAGCCTTCCAAAATCTCCACTCCGATTGCGATAGTTGGATTCAGGAGTTATTGGCTATCAAAGTGAAAAGTGTAATATTTTCATGTAACAGTTGATATCTCGGTCACTGGTGAATGTGTAGCGACACTGGAAGAGCCAAGTTGTTGAGGATAGTCCGTTCTGAACGAGTCGATCATTAAGATAAAGTTTTAGTATGTTTTTGTACTGGGACCTTTAAGGTCTATTCTACCCCCTCGTCTTCATTGCTAGCTTAACTTTCCATTCTAAATCACCTCCTTCGTGCCCATTTCTCTTGGGACGTTTAGTATCCGGAGTGCGTTAAGAGATTATATCTCAATTGGGGAAAAGCAGTATTTCCCCAGATGTTTCCTTCTTCTACGGGGTAGTGCTTCACAATCGGAGAGAATATGCATTCGAGTCTTTTCATCCCCTTCGCAGTATCTGCAGGTACTGTTTGGTTCAAGTCCTAGTTTCTTAAGGTGTCTGCAGTGGCCCCTTAGAATTCCTGTCAGTACTCTTATATTCTTCTAGCGTGTAAATCATTGAATCCGTTTTTTTTTTTAAGAAAATGTATTTGCGTCCATTAAGCGTTTTAAAGTTCGAATATTTGTGGAAATTTCTCTTTGTCAGGTAACTTTTCAACGATAAGTGGCAAATAATTTTGAACTTGGGATTTAAAAACTGAAAATTTCAAGCTTCGAAATGCCTTTTTTTCGCAGAGTTACAGGATTTTCATAATAACCAAAAATGTACTGAAGATTTCATGATCCCTTCATTTTTTTTTTGGATATTGTATAGTATAAGATCTGACATTTCATGTTAGATATCTTTGCGATCCTTTTACGATCGTATAAGTTAACTTCTTAAACGTTCTTTCGAATAAACTTTATTTTTTCTGCATATTTCTTGAAAACAAGATCACTTTGATTATTATGCTAGGACTTTATGTCATATTGTAAACAACAGAATCTTTACGATTGTATAAATACGAAATTTATGTTTTCGTAGAAATAAAGATTTTCTAAAATTACGAATAAAAACAACCAACCTCTAATACTGGAGGGATGTAATGCGAAAAACCTTCTTCTTGTCAACAATTTTTCCCATATACGGTTTCCCAGACAACGAAAATGTCACTTATACTTGTCAGTCAATATTATGTTAAGAAAAAAAACTTAACAGAATGCTAAGCGCAAAAAAAAGATGTGAAAATCTTAACAACATGACGAATTTCAAGTGAAGGAGCCTTCATAAGAAAATCAGCACGAGGCCATGGAAAAAAACAACAACGAAACATTTTCTCGATATCCATTGTCTTTCGGCAATGAAATTCCCATATCTCAGGTGTTACCTAAATTGGTTACACGGTTTTGCAACAAGTTTCTTATATATATATTGTACCTATTTGTATATTTTAAACAATTCTTCCCTTACCACCGCTCAGCAGCTCAGCTTCTTTTAACACTCATCTTTAAGAAAAAAACCAAAGGCATAAACATATATGTTTAATTTCTTTACATTTCATCAAAATCACTTGGGGCTATCATCTCGTCTCTGAATCTATAACAATGCACATTAGAGATGGTGGACATTATAGGTATAAGTATATAAAGATGACATCCCAATTGTATTCGAAATTTAATGTAAAACCATTACCAAGAATGTTGTTCGTACAAGAATATTTAAATACATTTAACACCTCAAATTTTATGATAACATTTCTTAAATAAATCTAGTCTCTGAAGATCTGAAACGATCTTTACAGACTATGAAGATCATTTCAAATATATTATTCCTGTTAAATATTCAGAAGACCAGAAGAATTTAATTTAATCAATGGTATATTTTAAAGAAATAAATCGATCTTGCAGGAACGATCAACGATCATTTTGTATTACAATTTGTTATGAGGATCGTTGAATAAGATTTTCCAAATTTTACCTACCTTTTTGTAATTAAGAACGTAGTAATTTTGAAATAGAATAATTTTTGCGATCATCTTCTAACTTATTTTTAATTAGCGATCAGTGATCTTGTAATAGGACCGGAATGTGCTTAAAATCTAATCTAGTCGTTTCATATAATATTCCTGTTAAATATTCAGAAGAGCGGAACTTAACTTAGTCAATGGTATATTTTAAAGAAAGAATTCGATCTTGCAGGAACGATCAACGATCATTTTGTATTACAATTTGTTATGAGGATCGTTGAATAAGATTTTCCAAATTTTACCTACCTTTTTGTAATTAAGAACGTAGTAATTTTGAAATAGAATAATTTTTGCGATCATCTTCTAACTTATTTTTAATTAGCGATCAGTGATCTTGTAATAGGACCGGAATGTGCTTAAAATCTAATCTAGTCGTTTCATATAATATTCCTGTTAAATATTCAGAAGAGCGGAACTTAACTTAGTCAATGGTATATTTTAAAGAAATAAATCGATCTTGCAGGAACGATCAACGATCATTTTGTATTACAATTTGTTATGAGGATCGTTGAATAAGATTTTCCAAATTTTACCTACCTTTTTGTAATTAAGAACGTAGTAATTTTGAAATAGAATAATTTTTGCGATCATCTTCTAACTTATTTTTAATTAGCGATCAGTGATCTTGTAATAGGACCGGAATGTGCTTAAAATCTAATCTAGTCGTTTCATATAATATTCCTGTTAAATATTCAGAAGAGCGGAACTTAACTTAGTCAATGGTATATTTTAAAGAAAGAATTCGATCTTGCAGGAACGATCAACGATCATTTTGTATTATGAGGATCGTTGAATAAGATTTTCCTCTTACCTTTTTTTAATAAGGAATCAGTGATTTTAAAATAAGAACATTTTCGCGATCATCTTCTAACTTATTCTTAATTAGCGATCAGTGATCTTGTAATAGGATCACAATGTGCTTTAAAATCTAATCCAAATTTTCAAATTATTTTTTATGAGGTAGTTGCGATTGCTCCTGCCAACTGGGGTAGGCATGGAAGGCAACTTGTAATACATAATATTAGTGATCATGTGAAGAAAAAAGTCAAATAGATATGAATAGTCTTTTACTATGCATCCAATATATTATATTCCGGGATTAGTTGGAAAATATCGATCTTGATCGAGAATCGGCGGTCAGTTCGATTGAAGATCTTCTTGTAGATCATACAAAGAAAATCATTAGCACTCTTAATAACTGAGGTATTACAAATAAGGGATTAGTATTTCATTAGTAATTATAATTTCTATGTAATATATGCGATCGGTTAAAATTTTCCTTCGGTAGTCTTAGTTCTCTTATTTGGACGCTTTGAAAGTTTAAGACAACTAAAATCTAACTGGAAATATCTTTTATCTGTCTTAAAGATTATTCTTCCTTTTACATTGAATACTGTCTTCTTTTTTCTAACGCCTAACTTCTACAACAACTCTGGTTCATCATCAGCTTTCTTGACATTGTTTTTTTATCTTGTATTTTCAATTGGAACATTTGAGACTCGCGATATTGATCTAAACATCCTGGTTTTTTTTTCTTAATTTTATTACATATATTAATACTGGTAATCCTTGTATAACGCGCTAGTTATTCTGATAATACTGATAATGGGGCAAAGCAGTAAATTTACATTTTTCTCTATTCCGGCCTGACCGCTATGAAATCTATCCGGCAGTGCTTTCCCACTATACCCGCTCACTTCTGCCATCCCGAATCCATCACGTCTCCATCAAAATTTCGTGCCTCAAATCCGATTGCTTCAAGTGTGTGAATTTCGCCGATTTCCGTCCAGTAGCTTGGCTTCCATGAAGCATAAATGAATTTCATTGAAAATTTAAACAGTTCTGAGTTCAGCGTTAATACACAAATTGTGAAAATTTCATCTAAATTAGACCCGGAGTTTTGGTTGTACAACAAGTCCAAAAAGGACGACTCCATAGCAACGAGATCTATTATATAGCCGAGAATTTTTTTGTTCAGTTGCTATACCACTGTGTTCAAAAAGTAAGGTGAATTTTGTTGTAAAATTAAAAATTTTTATTTATTTTTCCAAATCGATTTCGTCCCCCTCAAAATAATCCCTCCCACAGCTACAATACACTTATGCCAACGTTTTTTCCAATCTTTGAAGCATGCTAAAAAGTCGTCCTCATGTATAGCCTTCAATGCGCGTAGCGATTCACGTTTGATCTCTTCAATCGACTCAAAATGATTTCCCCGGAGTGGTCTCTTGAGCTTTGGGAAGAGCCAGAAGTCACTTGGTGCTAAATCAGACGAATACGGTGGTTGTGGAGCGACATGAGTGGAGTTTTTGGCGAAAAACTCACGCTCTTTTTCGAAAAAATTGAGAAATTTTGGCACCAAACGCGATTTGACTCTTCTGAGGCACAAATGATCCTTCAAAATTGCTTGCACTGATCCAATTGATATTGCAAGCATGTCGGCAAGTACTTGAATTGTTAATCGATGATTTTCGAGCACCAATTCTTTGATTTTCTTGATGTGTTGCTCATCAATTGACGTCGATAGTCGTCCAGAGCGTTTCAAGTCATCAACACGTTCTCTGCCTTCTTTGAAGTCTTTGTACCATTTTGTAAACATTTCTCTGTGACATAGTCTCGTCACCGAAGGCCTTTTGTAACATTCGATACGTTTCAGCGGCGTCTTTTCTTTGCTCAACAAAATCCGACATCGTAAAAATCGCTAAATTCACTTTTCTTTGTTCACAAAACCAAGCGTAAACTAAAAACTAATGATGTGATATTGACATGTAATTTGTCACAGATGTCACTAACAGTTCTACCAACTTGAAAAAAAAAAAAATTCCTGTGTCCGATTCGGTTAACGCGGGAAGTTTAAATTAAAAATTCACCTTACCTTTTGATCATAGTGGTACATCACTTGACTTCGATAACTCCTGCGTTATACGAGGGCTATCAGTACCACATTATTGTGAATAACGACGATATATGCATATTATCACTATATAAGTTGTATCGTCCGTAAATCAAAATGACAGAGATCATCGTAAGTGATCTTCAATCGCATGTAAGAAAAAAGAACCAGTGTAACTACGAATAAATATTAATCATTTTCTCAAGTATGATAGATGTTAGAATAGATTTTTATCAAAAAGAAGTTGTTATTGCGCATCTTGTCGGATGTGCACAGATAGTTTTCATTATAAAATCACGATAGATAGATAGATAGATACTATATAGTATCTTATTTTTTTTATTATCTTCCAAGATATTTCTGAAATTATACAATATACCTGTCTTAACTATATGTTGTTGAAGTTATGAGGTGCATCCGTTAAATTGAGATATTACTCACATTGCACATTGCTGTGATGCATTTGTTTAGGATGTCACTATTTTATATGAATTTTATTAAAATTATAGTATCTTAACTTTTTCACCGCACTTTTATAAGAAAAGACTGGTGTAACAAGTTGGCTGCTTATGTTTTATGAGAGACGGACTGGAAAATTGCATAACATAAAAGTTATTTATTTTTTTTTCGCGTTTTTTTTTTTTTTATTGTATTTCGCGATGTTATTTTATATTTTATATTGTTCAATGTGCGCGCTACAAATATGAAACGGCATATAAAGGGTGTCCCAAAATTCATGCAAGTAGTAATTTTGATAGAAAACAATGGTTTATAATTAAAAATTATAAATTTCTTATTGATTTATAAAGTATACAGTCTGGTAGGGCATGGCGTGATTAATTACTTTTCGACTTTTGTGAACAAGTGAGTAATTGAGGCATTAAGGTAATTAATTCCTTCCTATGTAAAAAAAAACTATTTAAGCAAAATTGACCAATTTCCAAGAGAAAAAACTTATTATATGAAAGAATAAGAAATAAAAAGAAAATAAGAAATATTCTCTTAAAAATGCATATGATTCTCTTTATTAAAAAAATGATAGATAGATTACATTATGTTAGCAAAACAGAGATAGAAATAGATTTATCTTTATTAAACAATTCTAACACTTATGTAAAAAATAAGAATCACTATTCTTACAGGAACTAACACTTAAAATATTAACAGAATTTCTCTTCTAATTATTATTTGTACACGCTCCAATGTTTGAAAGCGTGTTGGGAGAATGCAATATTTATACAAATATTAAGTTAAAAGAAATTTCTTTGTTTCATTCTTTCTTTAGTCCAAAATCCATAAGAGCATTAATGCTCCCGCTTACTACAATTATCTTATGGGAAGCACGTTGTAAAATAGAGTATATTTGATTTATAGGTTACTTCATTCTTTCTAATGAAAAATTTGTAATTTTCTTTCCTTATTTTGTGCGGAATTTTTTGTTTCTGTCATTTTCAAACAAAGCATTGTGAAGATCGCGTCTAGTTGTCCCTTTTCAACTTTATTATTCTCTTAAATGAAGGAATTAATTTTTTTGGCGTTGAATATTCAAAATTTGGATTAATATTGTTTGCGGAATTAATTACTTGTTCAAACCATGCCCTACAGTCTGGGGTTATGCATGGAATAGCATATCGGATAAATGGCCTTCCTGGCTTTGCTGAGACATACCCACTCTTTTGTTGACATTTTTCATGACTGTTTTGCATAAATGTGACTGAATTTCGTTAATACAGACTTCAATTTCCTCCTTCAAGGCGTGGCGGGTCGTGCACTTGTTGGCATAAACTAGACTTCAAAAAACCCCAAAGAAAAGAGTCTAACAGCTTTAAATAGCATAATTTGGGCGGCCAATTAGGCACAAAAAACTCGATTATTATGTCGTGATAGCGAGCTCATTAACTGTTATTCCCTGACTAACCGCATTTTCTAAGAAGAATGATCCGATGATGCCTCCAGCTCAAAATCCGCACCAAACAGTTATACGTTGTGGATACATTTGTTTCTCAACAATCACTAGTGTATTTTCTGAACCCATAATGCAATAACTTTGTAGATTAACCAAAACATCAAGATGAAAATGAGCCTCATCTCTGAAGATGATTCTGCTCGGAAAATCAGCAATCATTTGCACAACAATGAAAACGCGTTGTTCTTTCGCATGTTGCGTTCCATTTTTAATATCTCTGAACTGTCTGCTGTTAGTGCCGGATTACACGCAGTATAAATCTACCGTCAAGTTTTGGGTAGAAATTTACCAAACCGATTAGACGAGGAATGTTTATACCACAGTCTTTTATACAAGCTACACAAGGAGTGAGTGAGTGTGAGCACAGCATCACTCGAACTTAAACCGTCAAACTGTTAGGATCTACTATTTTACTATTTACTATGTACTTTTAGATTATGATTACCTACCTGTTGACAGTCAGTAAGCGAATGGCACGCTTGACTTTTCAATTTTTTTCGAAACCGACACAAACAGTGACTCTTGTTTGTGTGCGTAAAAAACTCCGTTGCGCCAATATTTCGAGAGGTAGATCTTCTGCCTCATCTCCAAACCACTGATACCTATGTTTGCGGTAGAATTCTACCCAAAAAAATACCGCGTGTAATCCGGCACTTACGCTGTCTTTTTTTTCTTTTCGTTGGTAACACTTTATGGCATAAATGGTGGAAAATTCAAATCTTGTGTGAATTTTTGGGACACCTTTTATAAGATACAATTTTTCATATAACAGTATAGCGAGGAAAAAAAAGAACAAGATATTATATAGTACTATAGAGAGGAAAATGGTTTTTGTTTTTGTTTTTCTGTTTCATATTCAAAAAGCATATACGCGACACATTTATATGCAAATTTGCTTATATTTTCTTAAAAGCCCACATAAAAAAAAAAAAATTACGAAAACTTATGAAACACGGATTTTTCGTTGTTCTAAATAAAATTTGTTTTACAAGATTTTATAAAATTAAAGTATAAAACGATCTTGGCACAGATTTTCAAATATTATTATTTGAAAATTAATTTCAGAAAAAAAACGTTATTTTTTCTTTTAAATTTTATCTAAATGTAGACAACACCCGGTATATCCGGTAGCCTGGACAAGATTTTATCAGAGCCACGTTCTCGAAAGAACTGCTAGCTCTTAGTAAAGCAAAAATTTAGCCCGTCGTAAGTGTCCTAACCCATCACTGCCAACTTAATTATCATTTAACGTGCATGACTCCATGAAAGATGACTCCTCCTGCGATTTCTGCGATGCAGAGGAACAGACAGCGGAGCACTTTCTTTGTCACTGTCCATCTTTTGAAAATCGCAAACTCAAAATTTTCGGCAACCTGTTTGTCGAATCAAGTGCCATTAATGGAATCCACATCAGTCGGATATCCAGTTCCCATTGTAGGCTCTGGGAGGTTTGCGAATCCCACAATCTAATGGCTCAATCCACAGTATGCACAATGGACCCAATCCGTGGTCTAAATGCCGGGTGTGTCATTTGGCATTACTTCCAACATGAAAATGAATCTAACCACGTCTAGATATAAAAAGTTATACAAATCTCTAAAAACACAAATTCTTGCATTTACCTGGAACTGAGAACGAGTGAAAATATCATAGAATTCGACCATCTGCTATATCACGAATACATGTAGAAAATTGGAGTGGAGGAGAGTCCGATATGAGGAGCCTGTTTGGAAGAAAATGAATAAGGAGAAGATTTTTTGTGTGAATGCCCGGCCTTTTCTAGAATGAGATTTGCTACACTGGGTGCTGACCTTCATTAGAAGGACTGACTGGTTCGAGGAAGAGACCTAACCTCTCAACCAACATTGAAGGAGCTGGTACAATGGGCCAGTAAGGCCTACATGCTCAGGCTCGCAACTGTGCGGGCCCCTCCAATACAATACAATACAATACAATATAATATAAATTATCAGCAGTAAGTGGAATGTATGTGGCAACAATACTGTATTAATGACACGGGCAATAGTAACGGCTACTTTCTGTGTTTTTTTATGGATGATTTCAATATAGCAATTGCTTGGTCGGAAGTCTATGTCAGCCTACTAATTGAAAGGATTTATTTGAAAAAATTGAATGTCCTACTAATTACCTAGAATCGAGGGGTATTCATTTAAAAAAAATGGACTATTGTATGAACTCTAATCAGCTAAAGATGAACTGCTGTCAGTCTGACATAACAGGACAGAAATAAAACGATCTTGTCAACGATTCGACATGCATAGATGTGTTGATCAGTTCATCAGTGCATTCCTTTTGCCAGTATCAAAACTCCATGGGATGGTATTCACGACTTCAGTGGCGTTACTGATAAAATTTACAACAGGGATCTATGACTGATCTTGAAATTAATTACTTTTCGATATTGTTCTCTCTGCACACACTGTAAACATTTTCGGTACCCGAAAGTTCCATATGCATTTTTAGTTTAGTTCACCTCCGGAAAGGTAATTTTTTCTTGTCTCAAATCTCCTTTTTCTTTTTGTTCGTCATTTTTTTCTTCCAAAAAAAAGATCTTCTCCAGACTTTTGAAATATTCGAAAATACGCCGCTGTATTTTATCCAGAATTTCGGCTGGGTACAACCCCCTTTTTTTGTGGAACCAGAAAAAGAACCACCAGAACCCAATATACAAATCTTCGTTTTTTTTTTTTTTGTTGAACGATTCAAAAGTTTTGATAACTTAAGAAATATTTCTTTTTAAATTTTGTTTGTAGTTCTTTTTTTTCGGCTTTTTTTTGTTTAACTGTTGAAAGATCTGTTCTCTCGAATGGCACTACATATATCTGGAAAGTAGGCGGTATTCGACCTTCTGGCAAGCTACACAAGAAAAAAATGCAATATTCTGGTCAATATCTTGTGCACGAATATCAGCCAGAAATCGATATATCCGGGACCAGATTAAGGGATCTATATGGATCTAATGCAGACTGAGAAAGTTGTGACAACCAAAAACCAGAATTTTAAGATGTAAGACGTCAGCTTTTCAATTTGCAATTATATACAGAAGAAGCCTTTGTGGCTGGGGATTTTGAATTTCTTGAAAGTGATTCAAATTACACCCTCGACAAAAATGGAACTTAATCTTAGATTCTTTAAGGTTTAGATGAGAATTCGTGGTTTGGTTCGATCCGTCGATTGATTTTTAGTACTTTTAACTTTTACGCTGCCCAAAAGGTAAGTTAATACAATCAATCGGCAGCCAAAATTCCCAATACCGAATTCTCTTACTTTGGACAACTTTATAATAACCAATGTAGACTAACTATTTTATTTCTACTGTTGTCTTCTTCAGGTCCTAACGGATTCCTTACATGTAAGATTAAGATTAAGATTAAGTTTTAGGGTGTTCCTATACTGCGACTTTTAAGATCTTTTTACCCTCTCTTCTTTAGTGTAGTAGTTAGGTTAACTTCCCATTCTAGGGCATCTCCTCCAGGCCTATTTCTCTGAGGAATTTTACTATTCGAAGTTGGTTAAGAAATTGTACCTCAATTGGAGAGAAGCAGTATGTCCCCAACTGTTTCCTCCTCCTGCGGACTAACGCTACGGAGAGATTGTGCATTGGCATCTCTTCATCCCCCTTACAGGATCTGCAAGTGCTATCTATTGTAGTTCAAGTCCTGGATTTTTAAGGTGTGCTCTGAGTCAGCAGTGTCCAGTTAGTATCCCTGTCAATACTTTTGTATTCTTCTCTTTAGTGAGTGCCGATAAAGGCTTTGAATCTTTTGGAGTTGTACTCCCCGAGGACATTTCTGGCCTGCCTTGGTCTTGGTTGTATTTCCCAGTGTTTGGTTCTTTCTGCCGCCTCTTCTTTCGTTAAAATTTTTCGGATTATGTATGGTCTGATTTCACAGAGGGGCTCTGGACCTTTGAAGAGTTTTCCTGCCTCTTGCCTGGCCAGTTTATCCTTACATTGAAAAATTCCATTTAATTTAACTGCCGCCACTGGTGGAACAGAATATTATGCTTGTATTTTCGGCGGCTAATAAAATATTAATTTTTTTTGTTTAATTTAATGAGAAAACAATGCAAATCTTGAGCTTCGTAAATGTGTATTCTTTTTCTTTTCTTAAATATTTTCTTAATTTTGCTGTTCAGTGTGGATCTTCTTCTTTTTTTTCTTGCTTCTTAGATTAAATTTGAAAAAAAAAAACAAACTGGTTTTATAGAACAGGACTTTTGACTTATCAATATGGAAAAATCTTTAAAAATTTCCCTATTAGACAAAATTTCATATAAATAAGTCATGAAGTTTCTAGATGACAAATTCTTTATTTGGTAACTAAGATCACTTGGAACAAGATCAAGATCACATTTTGATCAAATTGTTCTGTTCTGTTTTTTTTTTTTGGTAATATCGAAGCTTTTGCAAGCAATTATTATTGTTTCAGAAAATATTAATTTAGCCTAGCGGCTTACAAACTGGCTGCTAATTAAAGTAGACATTAATTATATACTCATTTTTTGTACCAATGTTGTTAAATAGCAATTATTATGCAATTATGTTCTGTTTTGCCTTACATATAAGAGAATCATAATAAATTAACAAGTAGCTAAAATGTTAGCAAGTTTAATTAAGTGAGGATTCAAACCGTTTATTATCGATAATTGATACGATGGCTTCCATTTTTAATAGACTTTAATGAAATTTTGAATTTTAGTACGTTGATTATTTTTGTTAAAGGAAATTTTTTAAGGAAATCATTGAAAAGTCTCCGGCCTACCATAGGAAAACACATTTTTTTGGCCAAATTCGTTTTTTTTATTCAACATAATTCCCTTCAAGGGTGATACACTGATTATAGCGACCCTCCAACTTTTTGTAGTACGATTTGTCCTTTGCTTCAAAATAGGCCTCAGTTTCGGCGATCACCTCTTCATTCGACGAAAATTTCTTCCCAGCAAGCATTCTTTTGAGATCTGAGAACAGGAAATAGTCGCTGGGGGCCAGATCTGGAGAATACGGTGGATGGGGAAGCAATTCGTAGCCCAATTCATCCAATTTTGCCATCGTTTTTATCGACTTGTGACACGGTGCATTGTCTTGGTGAAAAATGAGTTTTTCTTCTTTAGACCAGGTCTTTTCTCATGAATTTTTACATCCAATTGGTGCAAAAGGTTGCAATAATAATCTGAGTTTATTGTTTTACCAGTTTAGAGGTAATCCACCAACAAAATTCCTTTTGCATCCCAAAAAACTGATGCCATAACCTTCTTCACTGATCTTTGGGCCTTAACCCGCTTTGGAGCCGAATTATCGGTTTTTTGAATTTGCTTTCGACTCAGGATCATAGTGATAGACCCAAGTCTCATCCACAGTGATGAATCCGCGCACAAAAACCACTTTATCCTTTCGAAAATGCTCCAAATGTTCTTGAGAAAGTCGCATTTGCATGTGTTTTTGTTCCATTTTTCGGAAATGCGGCAGCCACTTTGCACAGAGCTTTTTGAAACCTAAATCTTCAGCTAAGATGTGATGTACTGGTCTATATGAGATGCCTAGGGTGTCAGCTACCTTATCCACAGCCACTCGTCTGTCTTCCGAAACCATATCCTGTATTTTTTGTATCTTTTCTGTTGTTGGTACACTTTTTGGATGTTCTTGACATGGATCGTCTTCAAGGCTTGTACGACCAGATTTAAAAAGGCACCCCATTTTCCAACGGTGGATTTCGAAGGCGAAGAGTCCGGATAATAATTATCAAGCCAAGTTTTCGTTTCAACGGTATTTTTTTTGGCCATTAAGCAATGTTTAATCAACACGCGAAATTCCTTTTTATCCATTTTCTTCACAATAACAAAAGTTGCTTCACTCAAAATGCTATAATTCACAAACTAATGATCCGACAGCTGTCAAATTTATACACGCGTCTTTTGAAAGTTAGGGATAACTAAAAATCATATGGATTTAATTCTAGTACCGCCATCTATGTGTCAGGCCGCGGACTTGTCAATTGGCCTGTTACTTATACTGTGTCCGACAATTGAAGTGTTCATCTAATTCAATTCGCTGTCAAATATAAACCGCACACTTTGAAATACTAAAATTTGACATGAATGTTGACTGACATATTGTTTGTCAGTAGTAAAAATTATTTGTTGGTGAAAGTATGTGTTCTTATTTTTTGTACAATGGATTGGAATGTCAAACATCAAAATTCACCGTATTCACCGGATTTGAATCCGTTGGATTATTCCATTTCGGGATTTTTACAAGTAGCGGTTTAGAAAAAGATTTGACTCGTGAGTGAAACCGTTTAAGCCAAGATACCGTGCGAGCATCGTGTGAATCGTTTAAAAAGAGATTGAAGTTGGTTAAGGCAAAAGGAGGTTACATACCATTCGGATAATTCTAAAATTAACTACATATGTATTATAAACTATCATTTCTGTAAATTTTAATATAACCGACCAATAAACAAAAAAAATCCAGCGTTTTTACACTTTGACAATTCAATTGCCGGACCCAGTAATAAAGATGATGACGTATAGTTGCAAGTTCACACATCTAATGTGCGTCTTATGTCATGTATAGAAATTAGGATTAGTTGAAAATATCAAGTGGAATGCCAAATCTACCTTGTATATAGTTGAAGGTTTGGAAGTCTGTTTCAAAAGAACTTTCAAAAAGTGGTCAGTCACTCGATATTTATTGGATTGGTATTCGATACTCCATTTTCGCCGTTCTTGAATACGCAAGTTTCATTAGAGTCAACCGGGAACAATGCGTGCCAACACATTCAATTCTATTCGATATTTGTTGTTCTGTGATTCGCCGTAATATAGTTTTTAAGGTTAACCTACTCATTTTAGTTTCGTTGCGTTTTTGGTGCAAGTGTCATAAAGTCTGTAGTTGAAAATTTTAGTATGTTATGATCACAACATATTGAAAAACTACTTTGCTCAGCCAAAAATCTTTCCTCAAAACTAAGAATAAAATTACTAATAAAATAGGTCTGTTTTATTTGCCACTTGCTCTGGGGTAGAGAAAATTTTTACATTGAAAAAAAAAACAATAAAAGTGCAAATCCTACACTACTTAGCTCTCACACTGAAATTAGTTCAGTTTTCTACCATAAAAAGTGTATTAGCTAAAAATTTCCCGTTTTATTACAATATGGTTGCTAAGCAGCGCTACAAACTTTTGAATTAAGGCTTTTCACTACTCCTGCTCGTTTTATTTGCCACTTACCCTGCTCCGGTGTAGGGTATGGCAAATAAAATAGACCTAATATGTTCCAAATTCCTACTTTTTCACATTCATAATGTTGGAAGAATCACTCAAAAGAATTCTTTGCTCACGTAGCAAATTTATCTCCTCCCGTCTCATTAATAAGTAAATTGGAAGCGTTAAATCCATTTTATTGATCAAATAACTTACAAACACAACCAGCTGATTTTTGACAGTTTGTTGGCATTCCGATACCGTACGTAGCCAATTCGCCGTTTTTGAGAACATTGATCATCGATACGTATACTCGCCTAACGCCGTATCTCAGAGCAGGGTTGGATATTAATATTAATATTTTATGCAAATTCAAAAGTGACATAAAAAGCATATCCATTTTTCTCCTACATTTATTTACAATATTTTAAATATGTTTATTTTTCTCTGATATGAAAATAAAATAAATTGAAAATTCTTCTTAAATCAATCTTCTTAATTTTTAATAACAGTGTAGAAGGAATAAATTTTCAGTTATGTATATTTTCAGTGAAGTAATATATGAAATACAGGGTGCTCTTTTATTCTTTTTATATTCCATATTCATTCAATGGCCGGTTTTACACTGGTCTTCAAACGGGCGCATTCTTCAAAAATTGATACGCCAGAAGGGTGCGCGAATGCCGGGGAAATGCGCCAGATTTAGCTTGAGTGCAAAATTGAAGAAACGCACACATAAACACTTCCCATTGGTTTTTTGCTCAAATCAACTAGAAAAATTCCCCCACGTGCCACACACACATTGATCTGACGTATACAAATTCACAGTGAAGAAAGGCGCATGGAAGACCAGTGTAGCATTATCAGCATGGATATACCCGAGTTACTTAGGCGCATGTAAGACCAGTGTAAAACCGGCCAATAAAGGGGTATAACTCCCAAAAAAGTGTCAAAGATATAAATCGGTTCTAGACGAAGTACTCTACTCCATCTAGCAAATTTAATCAGTATTACCATTCGAAATGGTTATCCCATGTTATGTATTCTGTTGATCTGCTATGAAGAAATTTTGTTTCGGTATAGCGTGCCATGTTAGATATGTCCGAGTTCTTATGTCGTGAATATTAGCTAAAAAGTATTGTATTGTACATAACTAAATTGCGTGTGTGGTTACTGGTTCAGTGGTTATAATCTTATGCTTAGTAACGCGAGTGGCCTGGAGTTCTGATCGCAACCATTTCCAGTTTTTCAAGTTATTCAGTTTTTCTGATTCTTAAGAAATTGTATAAAAATTACAATATAGTGGATATAAAAGCAATGCTTTCTAGATATTTCATTAACCAACATGTAGATGATAGTGCCGTCTTAAATTTGATCGTGGTTATAAAAGGAAATAACGTATGAACGTTCGTCGATTCTTCTTTCGTCCGTTTATCATTGTCAAGCAAGATGTCAGGTGTTACACTAAAAGAAGTTGATCAATATGCAGTTGTAAAAGCTATTGCAGTCTTCTTAAAAAACACTGGCAAATTGAGAGTGCCATAATCAAATTGATATCATGAAAACCGCTAAATTCAAGAAATTAGCACCAACTGATCCAGACTTGTTCCATATTAGATGTGCATCATCGTTATCCAGCTGGTGTTGGATCATTTACAAAAATGTATGGTGGACAAAAACGTAATGGAGTACATCCTTCTCATTTTTGTCTATCAGCTGATGGCGCTGGACGTAAAGCTTTACAGGCATTCGAAAGTTGTCATTAAATTGAAAAACATTCAGACTGTGGACGCAAATTGACTTCCATTGAACAGCGTGATTTGGATTGTATTGCAAATCAAATTGCTGGAAAAAAACGTGTGGCATGGTTTGATGGGACGTTCCTTTAAAATAGGAACTAAGGTATATTAGATTGGTAGGTAGAGTAGAGTAGAGTAGGGGCCCATTGTGATCCCTACGAGACCAGGAGTTACCCTGTTGAAAAACCTATTCCTCTTCAAAGCATTTAATTTTCCTACAAAACTTCATTAGACTTCCCATGTCAGTCGCCTGAAGCATCCCTAAATTCTCGAAGGAATGGTTACCCAAAAAGTTGTTACGAGCTCGAGAGAGAGCTGAGCATTCGCGTAAAATGTGCTTGATGTCTTCAGCCACTCCTATGTCTCCACAATATCGACAGAGGTCGGTTTGCACCAAGCCCAGTCTTTTAGCGTGCTTCCTCAACAGTGTCCCGTCAGTATCCCAATAATTGTCCGTAGATGATTCCTATTCCAGTCTATTATGAGACTCGACTTTCTCTGATTCATTTTCGGCCACAAACTTTTTGACACTTTGTGCCCACTAAGATTGCACCATCGTATGTTGGCTTCCCCGAAAATTCTATCCTTGATACGTGCTTTAAACGCCGAGAGGGAAGGCAGTACGTCAGTGATTTCGTTTTCTGAACCGTCTGCTCCTTCCTTTGCCAGCATAATCTAACATTATTCAGAACGCATAGTTTCTTCAACACCTTGCGACAGCTACTGACTATTCCCGAGTTTACAGCTACCGAACTAAGCGCGTTCAAGGCTGCCTTGCTGTCTGAGTAGATCGAGATATCCATGGAGGATATCATCTCCAGACTAGATGTTTCTGCAGCCTTTTGAATTGCCAATATTTCCGCCTGGAAGACGTTGCATTCCAGCGGAAGTTTCAAAGATTTCGCTGTACTGAGATCTAAGGCATATTAGTTCACCCTGTATTTATTTATGTTTTGCGTGTGCGAAGATGTATTTTATTTGTATCTTTTTCGCGAAGGTGTGTTTTAATGATGAGAAGGATGAAATGAATTTTTGATTTGAAGGTGGTACACGTTACACAGAAAAAAAAAAACAGAAAAAATAAAGATCCTCCACATATAAAATTCATATAACTTGAATATTAAAAAATAAAATAAAAAAAAAGATAAAAATAAGAAACATAATTTTCATGTAGGAAGATGTTTCACATGTTTTTTTTTTTTAGGTTTCACATGTTTTTTATTTTTGGAGGGAATTTTAAAAAGTTTTTGCTCTTTCTTTTCTTACGCAAGCATAAACGATTGTAATCGTATCGCACGCAAATCAAAGGTGGTAAAAATTCACAAAACTTATGACAAGACAAGTTTAAACATTTTTTTCGGCGAGAGCCTGCTCGTAAGTTTGATGTCATTTTGAAAGTATGTTGAATATGAATTATGTAAAAAAAAAACAATATATTTATATTTTAACAAGAAAAAATTATGCCACAAAAACTACAAACTTCAACTTGTCTTAAAGAAAAATGACTTCTTTTTCTTATTAATATATTCAACGTCGTAGTCATCGTCGTCGTCGTCGTCGTCGTCGTGAGTTTTCCTTGTTTGTTGCAACAAAATGAAAAAAAAAAAAGAAAAAACGAAAAAGGTCTTATGTTCCACGCCCCCTCTGGCAAAAAAAAGAAAACATATCTGTTGTATACATTTTGCAACTGAAATTCGCGTTCCAAAAGTCGTTTAAAAGACCTTCACAAGATCTTAGTTCGTTATTTTACAATGGACCAAAAAGAAAAAAAAAAAAACCAACCATTGAAATTTTTATTCAGACCCTAAAGGCTTTCTCAATGCATATATAATGCAAAGAAAAACATATTTATATATACAATATATATGGCGGTGGGTACTGATGGTAACACAACATCGATACGAGTATAACCTACTTGTTTTCACATCGACTAACTTTGATTATAGTCCATAACGTTATAATAAAATAATAATTATTACTATTATCGCGTAGCACATATCAGTTGGCGGTATTTGCGGTAACTACCCTGCTCGTGTCCTCATATATCAAAACTATGTACACATATATATGTAGCACCTTTTTTTTTAGATGGACATTTATATTTGAAGAATTATCTGATTAATACTTTTTGAGAACAAACAAGCATAAGAAGGATATTCATACAAAATTTAAACTTAAGGTATGTTCACATGTGAAGAAATTAAGTTGTATGTTTACCACTAAGTAAAGAATCCGAGTATGCTTGGTTAATATCGTTTTATGAAAATTGAGCATCTATGTAGGATGGCTAAGGAGCATCATTCATTAAATAAAGGACTATTACGAACGAAACCATGTAGACACAGCTGCATGGCAAGATTCCAAATAAGTCCTATGATGAATCATGTAGATAAGATGCCTACATGGTAGTCTTATATTAAGGAGATGATAACTTAACATAAGACTAAGAAAAGTTCTAAGTTAAATATGAGTCATGTAGATAGTCGAAGCAGGACTAGGGTAAAGAATAATCATGCAGATAAAATGCCTGCATGATAAAAGAAAGAAGAAGGAATGAATAAGAGGATGTTTTAAGCAGCAGTCAAGTAGTCAACCGTGATTCAAACAAGATTCCAAAAATAAAGAAAGTAATCAGTATCGTTTTTTCCTACATCTTTATATTTAGATAGTTGGTTAAAACAACCCAAATTGTGTGCTCAAAACTTGTTCGTTGCTAACAGACTTGAGCAGAGCAACTAAAGTTTTGTTTATACTAGTTAAATGCTAGGCTTTATTTACATAGTACTTGGTAATTTCAGGTAGAGCAATCACTTGCTGGTTCCTATTAGATTTCTATAAAACAACAAAGGTTTTACTTAATACTACCAAATACTGTAGATTTTATCAACACAGTATTGGGTCGTTACTAACAGACTTCTACAGATCAGCAGCAATATACATACCAAATACTAGGCTTTATGAATACAGTATTTGATTATTTCCATTAGAACCAGGTAAATCAGCCTGGGTTAATAATATTAAAGCTAGGTTTCATCAGCACAGTGAATAAACTGAGTTAATTTAACACAAAGGATTTTTCCGAGTATACATCTTTAGCTATTAATGTTAAATAATATAAACACTAAGGCTGCGTTTCTGTTAAAACAATGCCAATGCCTCCAGGAGTTATTTATTATTATTCTTTTAAACTCTTTGACTAAAACTGTCTAATAGTAGAACACATAAAAGCTAATATGCTTGTGATTTAGATCAACGGTGGCAACCGATTTGCAAATTTTCAGAACGGTTATAGTTGCTAAAAACCTAAAGCGTTAAATACAGTGATGATGACAGCTTCAATTTGGTAGTCTTCTTATTGTAACAATAAAGCTTTCAATGTTCAAGAAAAGTTATAAGTTTTGTTCCGTTTTTTGGAGCTAAAATAATAACTAATTTAAGTACTGCTAAAGGCCAATATCATTCTATATCATGTCTAATTTTAAAGGCTGAGAAAAATCAAGATACATCAAACTTCATCTGTGCGATTTGAGGATACACTGTGTAGATTCTTTTCCCGTGGGGTACAATTGGTCGCAATGTCAAAGTACACGTCAAAATGACAAAAAAAAGAAATACCCAAAGGTTAATCAAACTCAATCTAAACAATTTTTTACATTTGCATAAGTTAACCTAATTTCGACTCAATGTGCTGCTGTTCCCTGTTTTTTAACCGAAACTCGGTTATAACTTGACCCTAACAGTTTCTTCTTAATATACAATACTATCGTAAATATCTTTTCTTCCGTTTGATCTTTATTTTATATAAAGGCTCCTTTAAACGATCAAATTTGTTTGAAAATAGCTCAAACGATCAAACCAAAGATCAAACAAATTTGTCGAACTAGTCCAATATTTCAGTTGTCTCTTCTTGTCGTCACGTGACGTTCGTGGCTTACGACTTGTCATGCAAAGCAATTTCATTGAGTAATACAGATAAAGCATTTTTGGCTTTGACTCCTGTCAAACACGTCGTCAATCAAGATTTCCATCAAACACGTCAAACACTTATATTGTTTGACAAACGCGTCAAACGAACCTGCATACTACCAAATAATTTGACAAACACTTTGATCATTTACAGCGGCCTGAAGATATTTTTTTGTTGCATCCAAAGTTGTAATCTCATTTTGTGTACTTTTCCCCATGTGATCATACCCTTGCCATATTTATATAGGCAAATGTTAACTCGTTGAATAAAATTGAGAAAAAAAGTACGTTTTCTTATAAAATATAAAAATTTATTATTACCACCTTGTGTGAACCTCTTAGTTGATATTTAATGTGTTTAGCATTTTGCTACTACTCTTCCTAAAATGTCTGCTTGTGTGCATTTGCGCGATGTGTTCTGATAAATATACATATGTTACCCGCGGTAAACATATTGTTCATATAAGTAGTCTCTCTTTATGGATAAAACCAAACTATGAATGACGTGTAGGATGGGCGATATATCAAATGGATGACATGAACCTCGTTTTTTTTTTTCTTTCTTTATTAATATTATTATTATTTATTTATTATTATTATTTTAATATACATTATTTTCAATATTTCTTGAGATGTGATCATGTCCATAGTATCCATAGTATCAAGATGTGTTGGTTGAAGATGTTTGATGGATAGTTGTTATACACATACGGACCCCGTATAACACGAGGTTCTGCAAACATGATTTCCGTATAACACAATGTGAAAATTACGTCAGTCTTCCTATAGCCGAAGTATGAGTAATTTTAACTAGTAGCCCAACTTCTTATCTATGCTGGTGACGACGTTTTTACCGATTTGGACTGTAAATTTTTAAAACTGCTGTAAGAGTTTTAATGGCTACACCAAAGACCACTAAATTGTAAACAAACAAGTAGATGCTGAAATGTATATATCAATGCGAGCATACCAGAAAACGTTATAAGAGTGATTGAAAACTTCATAAGAGTAAGTGACGTCATGCCATGTGCTCAACACGAAGTTTTCAAAAATAAAATTTCATTCACCCTCTTCCTGATACATTTTGCATTTGAAAACTATCTGTACTCTTATGCAGTTATTGCAACGTGCATTTCGCTTCTTTTTTTTCACTACATATATTCACTTTGTTCTGATTGGTGTAATTGTTTATTCGTTAGCTTTGCTTACTTTATACTTACTCATACTTCGCTTCTTCTACCGCGGGTTCCATGCAGTATGAACAACAGTATGGACAATTCTCCTAGAACACGAATCTTTCCATCCCATTATTTCGGTTGAGAATAAGTGTGTTCTATTATAATAATGGGCCTTCTCTTTTCTTTGATTTTATCACTTCGAAGTGTATGCATCTTTGTAAATTTAAATTATGTGATGAATAATCTTAGCAGAAAGTGAAATGCAAGTAGTAATACCGACTAGGGCATGGTTGATTAATTGGTTTCCGAGGTAAGTGATTAATTGATTAATTGTTGGTTTTAAACTGATTAATTGGTTTCTATTATAATAGTCAGGCGTCAAAATTTTTCCTGGAAAAATAGCAATTAAGAAAGAGAAGTAAATTTTTATATAAAAGAAAAAGAGAAATAGTAATAAAAACAAAAGAGGAATTATTCAAAATTTATTCATACTCCTTCATAGGATTTCTCTTTCCATATTTATTTGGCTTTGTTTCTCTTAAATGAAACAATTAATCCGTTTTCGATTGAATAATCAAGATATTGAACAAATTTTGATTATTTAATTAATCAAACAGTACTATAGTACCGACTACTTTCTGTCATCTTCCATTGATCATTTTAACATAGCGATATCCTAGGCGTTCTGTAATACCGAGAGTGAATCTCGATTAGTTAACGTTTCAATATGCTTCCAATAAGTTGATAACTTCTTCTATGGAACGTAATTCACTGTGTTACAGGAGGTCTGTATATACTTGTTTCGCTTGTTGTTTTTTTGTTTTGGTAATTATTTATTACAACGAACGAAAGAAAAAAACCAGAAATCTTTATTGATTGTGTTTTATTACATTCTAATAACATTATTTTTACTTAAAAATCTTTATCCAGTTTTTAGATTATTAATATTTTTTAATTGATATATCTTTACACACAAAAAAAAAGAATGTAATTTTTATTACATATGATGTTATACAAGTGACTATAAATTTAAAACAACGTTTTTTTATAAGTTTTAGAATCATTAATATTAAAAATATTACCAATTTAACAAGTATTTGATTTCATTTTAGATATGAAAAAATTTACATACGTATCTTAAACATTTTAATATCTATTAGATAAAAATAGGCACTGAACACGCCGATATAGTATAGTAAGTTACAATATATCTGTTGTCAATCCAGAGCTTGAAAATGGAATCGAACCGAATACCGGAAATAACTGCCTTTTTGATCAAAACCTAATCGTAATCGAATCGAAATGAAAAAAGGAAATTTATCGTAACCGGAATCGGAATTGTATTCTATAGCGTCTTTAGCCATTAATAGTCATGGAACTCTGTACGAAGGTACACGATATTATTATTGACAATTTGTTTAGTTTTGGGAGCCTACTATGTCTAAAAGACAAAGCCACACAATTCAAATCATGCATTTCTTTAAATTCCCCGTCGAATGAGGTATGGAGCATACCTGTAGGACCAAGAATACCTGAGATATACACGAAATAAATTTAACACCTTATTTGACTTGTTCCTTTGCAAAAAAAACTATTCAGCAATCATGTCTGATCTCATTATAATAGATTTATATTAAATATTAAACTGATACCCACCGCATTTATATTTATGATTATATTTCTGCGTAATAAATGTAATTGTTTATCACTCACCCATCAGAGGGAGAAATTCAAACCAGGTTATAGCTCTTAAAAGTAGTTAGTCTTAAGATCTAATAGAATTTAGTCATTTGACATTTACATAATAGTGCCAGTAATCAAATTCTCGGAAAACTTCCATTTTCATTTGGTCCTTCGAGCCGGATGGATTAAAGTCAATTTCGTGCTCTTTTCTCAATTTTGGCAAGGATTTTTCTTGGATCCCTTAAGTTGTATGACTTGTAGGTTGTTTTAGATAATTTTACATATTTTTTACTTTCACGACAAAACGAATGGCATTGTCAGGAAAGAGTTTCTTAGCGGTCAAGCCGGAATAGAGTATAATATAAATTCGCTACTGTAGTTTTTTCTTTGACATAATTACTATTTCAATAATTTTATTCAATCTGTTTTTTATATTTTCGCTGTAAATTTTTGCTGTACTATTTCTTCAAACGTTCATAAATTATATACAAATGATAATTTGAACATAAAAACAAAAAAAATTGACATTATGCCGGTAATTACCATAGTCAAATGTGAAATTTAAATCATATAATATGTCTTTTCACATAAATTATGCTAAAATACACAAAATGTCATATAAAATAAATTAATTGCAACCGCGTTGTACGGAGAGAGAAAAAACAAAGTGCATAACATTGAAAGAATCTAGATTTTATAATAACTGGGGTTCACTTTACAACTCATTCTATAAAAGAAACAAAAAGAGACTAAGGTCTTCTTTTTTAAGTTACCAGTAAATACAATATATGCTAGAATTTCCTATTAGACTGGGTGTTGCAAAATATATCAATTCAATTTAATTTTTCTTGAGTCAATACAATTTTTTGCAAATTTTCATTAAAAGTTCCCACCAACCTAAGGGAACAAGATCCACTAATCATAATCAATCTATAAAAATCCACGATAGAAATAGCAGAAAGAATAGACAACTAAAGCCGTAGTTAGGTTAACAAAACGAAGACGAAACGGCGACGGGGCGGATTGCGATGCTTATATTGACGAAAGCGTCGCTTCATTTTTGACATTTGACAAATTTATTTTCAACCATTTTTGTGTTTGATTGCAAATAAAACTGTATGAGTAAAATAAAAAAAAATGGATTACGAGTTCTATGTCATGGTTTTACTTTTAATTATTGAATTAGTAACAACAAAATTCCCGCCATCCGTTTTTATAAAATGCTCGAGTTGTTTGACGTAGAAAGTTCGTTCACAATATGGAAAAAAGGAGCACAATCGCGTTACGATAATTAGAAATACCAAAAAACGGAATGGACTCAAATTGAATTGAATCAAATTTTACTAACATTCACTCATATATTTGTTCTTTCCGTTGCCGTCCCGTCTCCGTTTCGTTAATATAACTAAGGCGTTGGAAGGTAAGGTGTATTCAGTTTTTATTTCATTTCTCAGACACATTCCTAGTATCAAAAACCGTATAGAATTTATCATACCCTTCGTTTAAATGGCCACTTTAGATCGACTTGAAACTCAATCTCGGTTTTTTAGATTTACCGGATTGAAAGATTAAATTGAAATTGACTTCAAATCAATATCAATTTCCTAGACGCTTGCATATAAATTTTTACTTTTTAGGTTATGTTTCGCCACAGTTCCTACCCCATATTAAATTTTCAAGTCGATCTAGTTTTACATTCAAATTTCAAAAATAATTTTGGGATCGGATCGGCTCAAGTCGAATTCAAGTCGATCCGGATTTTATGCACAATTTTTGGATTGAAGTCAACTTTAAGTCGATTATGTAAACGAAGTAATGGACCTGCTTTCTATGAGTTCCATATTATTGATATACGAATTCGCATTTTTGACAAAAATTGATAAGATGACATTTTAAAATAGTGTAAGAAACTGTACAAGTTTAAATATTGTCGAAGCCCAAAAACAGGGTTGAATTCGAATTTTCTTAAATGTTAGCAATCTATAGTACTGGTTTCCGTTCATTAGAAAAATTTCAAAATCGTCAGGTTTAGACCCGCCGCATACTTGAGCTAAGCGAGCTAAACTACGTGAGCTAAGTTTCTCGCTGAAAGCGAAAAATTCAGCATTTACATTGGTCGTCGCACACTTCAGCGAAGCTATGAAACGACGTCGCCTGTTCATGAGCGATACAAAATATGTTCGGTCGCGTAATTGAGGAGTCAAATACGCGAACGAGCTTCGCTGGCATCGCTGACACTAACATATACGTACTTTCGGCAGTATACAGATTAGAATCAATGCTTGCAAAAGTGTAGTATGTCTTCCTTAATTTGTGTTAGTATCAAATTGAATAAAATGTCTTGTTCTAATTTCTCTTCAGACAAATCTGATTCGGAATTTAGGTTTATTAATAATTCGCAGATAGATCTGATGGCATGAATTTACCAAAAATATCGCCGCGTAGCTTAGTTCAAGTGTCCAACGGGGTGAACGAGCTCAGCTAAGCTATCTAACTACGGCTTGGCTTGCCCGCATAGCGCTTAGCTCAAGTGTACGGCGGGCCTTAGTGTCTACTTTGTCTAATTGGCGCCTAATAAAGGGTAAAGTTCTTGTTCTAAATAATGATAAATTGTAATACTTTTTTGAAACACCTAGTATTTAGTGCAGTTTCTTGCTGTCATATACATTTTTTTGTAAATACTGGACTTTTATACCCTATCGTAGGTACTACCAGAGGGTATATTAGTTTTGTCACTCCATTTGTAACACATCGAAATAATCGTCGTAGAAATGCTTTAAGGGGTATGCTTGTGTATATAAGATGACTCTAAAACGCGTAATCCGATTTTGTTGAAATTTAGAATGTGAGTTGGTTATCTCTTAACTGGATTTGGTATAGTATTTCAACAAAATCGACCGAGGGAGAGCGAAGTTATTAAGAGGAAACCAGGAGGACCAGAAAGTTTAGTCGTCTTTTTTTTTAATATGGTTTTTCGGATTTGATTGGAAAATTTGTGTATCAATTTTGTTTAAATTAATCATATTGGTTAAATACGTAAATAAACGATACCATGTTAAATTTCAGTAAAATCGGTCTAAGGATAGTGCAGAAGAAAGAAATAATCCTTAGAGAAAAAGGGGCCTGTTCATACAGTTTTTGTGATGTACTTTAAAAACTAATACACCGATTTGAATAAAATTTGCAGATTAGATTTATGCTATCAGGGTCTGGATTAGCTGCAAATTAGAGGATATTTTCGACAGAGGAAAGAAATCTATGAAGACAGTTTAGTTGACAGTTTTTCTGGCCCATTTCTACTGCAGGGCATCTAAAAATCGGCTATAGGCCGATTTTCAGTTACTATATGTTTGTACAAGTATTTCTATGTCAATAACAAACCAGGTATATTGAAAAAGTACATTGTAATAGTGCGGAAATTAACGTACGTGAAACACTGACTTCCAAAAGTATTGAGTAATAAATTTCACATATGTATTCTTATAGTAATGTGTTTCATAAATGCACTCTAAGCAGTGCTGCTATGTTAATTTCATACAAGATTTATGATCAGCGACTAGCAAAGGGCAACTTGTTAACAGAACTCAATTAAAAAATTGTTACTAAATAGTTTTTAAAGAGTTATCCTTCATATTTTATCTGTTTTTAAGTTTTCTTCAAAAAAAACTTAAAAGTTTATGTTTGTTTGTTTTTTGTTACTTTTGGACGTATTTAAAAGTGTAAAATATTACAATATTGTAAATAACAACATAGTCGTGAATATAGAAACGAATTTAATGTATATGCGGACCTTCTATAACACCGTAAAAACATTCTGTCTTATGTGAAAATCGTGTTAACACATTGTTGACTGGCCATGGAATACTAAAAGTCATCATCTTCACTGGTGCTACAATCCTGTACGAGTCTTGGTCTTCTCAAGTCTGCTTTGCCAGTAATCTTTGTTTCTCGCAGCTTTACACCATTAATCCATTGCAATTTCGGTCTGCCAGCTCGTCTTCTTCCTTCTGGGACGGTGTTTAGAACTCGTTTACAAGGATTGTTGTTATTAAACTTGATAACGTGTCCAGCCCATCTTAGCCTCGCTTATTTTATTATGGTGACGACATCACTATTCTTGAATAATTCATACATCCCACTGTTATATCTTCGTCGTCAGCTCTCACTTTCTCGTATTCTTCGATGGCGCTACAGACCATGAAGGTCCTTTGCCTCATCTCTCAGAACTATTTTTTTTTACGGGTGAGGTAGTTAGCCTTACGCCAACCCCCAAAATGGAGGGCCAGTTTCTCACTTACAATTTTAGCCTAATTTTACAAACGGTTGCTAAGCAGAATAGTTTCCGGTGACCACCACGTGGAGGTAGAGTAAGCACTTGTTCAGGAACTTGACAGTTGCGCACCTGTCTCAGCGAGCGGTCAGAGTGTTATCCTGTCAATCCCAAACCAGGTCACCCTAAAATGCATCAATATAAAACTATACATCATCTCTATTGAGATGAAACTTAGTGCATGTCTTCTACATATTTGAAAGAATGTTTAAAGTTTGTGTTCACCACAGTTCTCTAACTTTTTCTAGTAGAAAATAACAAGCTATGACTAACTAACTTAAAAGTGTTACCCAGCTGTTTTATATAATTACCTAAGTGGATGCAAACAAACGAGTTAACCTAGAAGCAATTAGATTAGATTAGATTAGATTAAGTTTCAGGATGTTCCTGTACTGCGCGACCTTTAAGATCTATTGTATCCCCTTTTCTTTGGTGCAATAGTTAGTTTGACTTCCTATTCTATAGCACCTCCTCGAGGCCTATTTCTTTTAGGCATTTTATGTTTGGCCAGTTTGTTCATTGCCCTCGATAACCATATGCCCTGGTATCCAGTACGGGGTAACTTTGTTATTTTTGCCTAATTTGTTTAATTTGGTCACACCTTCTTTTACCATCTTAGAGCAAATTGTATGCGAGCTTAGTGCTCTGATTGTTGGTTGACTATCTACCATTATCGCTATGTTCTTATTGCGATAGTTTTTTTTAAGGTTGAATTCCGTGCACCTAGTAATAACGTGCAACTCTGCTTGGAAGATACTGGTATGTACCCCCATAGGTTCGGAGTATTTGGTTTTGGGCTCATATACTCCAATCCCTGTACCTTCGTCTGTCCTGGAACCATCTGAAGCAATACAAATCAGGAGAATGACGTTTATTAAGTTGTGTTGTAATAGAAACTGCGTTATAAGAATACTGTTGTCTCAGTTTTTGCACCGTATTAGTATGGAAATCGAGTTTATAGACTGCAGTGTTATTGGAGGTCCGTGTGTACCTATTTTAGTCGAAATTACTTAATGTTTTGTTTGTTAAAAGTTTTGCCAACTTTATTTTTTTCCGAAGAAATATGATTTATTGCCGAGAATTTATTACTTTTGTTAAAGTTTTCCTTTTTTTAGTAATAAATTATTTTACGAATTGGAAATATGAAAATTATTTTTAACAGAAAATTTCCATTTTCGTGTAAATTAATATACAAAAACGAGACTTTAATTCTTTTCCCAAAAACAGTTTAGCAATACTATAAACTGTACTAGAATAATTATGAAACGGTTGGCGGCACTCGGTATGCCACACTCCCAAATAATGGGATCAAAGAAGCCGCCTCGAATTGCAATCAAGCTTAACTTTCTCTTATATCATTTCAAGGATGATTAATTTTCGATATTGTTTTTAGGGAAATATAGTAGTATAATTTCTTCAAGTGATGATTTCCGTTATTACATTAGGCGAGTAAACGTAACGCATTCGATTCGATTCGAAACGTGATCAGTGTTCTAAAAAATGGCGAATTGGCTGCGTTCGCCGTGTAACAAAACGGCAAGCATCGCATATCAAAGATCAGCTGGTTGTGTTTGTTTCTTCATTAGCAATTTTCTTGTAAGCTATTGGATCAATAAAATGGATTTAACGCTTCTAATTTACTTGCTAATCAGACAGGAGGAGATAAATTCGCTACGTTAGCGAAGAATTCTTTTGAGTGATTCTGTCATTGGTATTCGTGTGTAGCCCTTAGCCTAGTCAGGGTGCTCTTTCATTGGGTCTCGATTAGTACGTGTTGAATTAGGCAGTATTTGTAGAATTTTTATTTCCACTCTGAATTTAAAGAATACATTTCGATATTTTATATTTAAAAATACATTTACCAAACTCTTTAGCAACATTTTCAACAATCAGGCCTTTTGTAACTTTCATCAAACGGAACGAAACTAAACTGAGTAGTTTAACTTTCAAAATCTCATTCCGACGAATCACAGAATAACAAATTTCGAATAGAATCGAATGCGTTGGCACACGTTGTTCCAAGGTGATCTCAAATGAAACGTTGAGTATTCAAGAACAGCGAAAATTGAGTATCGAGTACCGATCGAGTAAATGCGGAATAAACTAACGTAACGCTGTATCTGAGAATAGGGGTTATTGTGGACTCCAGACGTTCAGTCAAAATTTCCGATACCGCCTTTCAAATTCGTAGTAATTAAGTTGCACAAGAATAATGTATAATTCCTATGAATGTCTTTTTAAAATGAGATTTTTTGGAATTGGTATGAGTCCTATTTTCCTGGGATTATGGTAATTGGAATACACTTATTGAATTGTTTCGTGAAAAAGAATAAAAGTTGGTCAGTGGAATGGAAGAATTCGCTTTGTATGTGTAGTTAAATTGAGTGGTCAAGATCTATTTAGGGCTCATGATATATAATAATAGTTGTTATATTTAAATCCAGCGGGACCGAAGCACAGATACGGACTGAAATCGAAAATTCAATCTAAAAACAGATAAAAACATTTTCTTTGCGATCTTTGGGATACGAACCTATCATCACAGACTTCGTGGTTCAATGTGTTACCTTCTAAGAGCCACGAACTTTTACTTAGTAATTTAGTTATCAGCGCGGTTCGAACTCTGGTAGCGTCGGTTTCGCATTTCTTGTTTCACCTCTTCGGTTTTTCAGCCAAGAATTAATAATAACATATAGTCAATGATATTAATAAAGAGAAGATGTGGATAGTTCAAAAAAGCTTTTATTTAACATAAGTAATTTACATTAGGCCTTATAGCAAGAGCTTTAACCTCCTAAATGCTCCTACCGTAAAAGAAAGGTTTTAAGAATTTTACATATCTATTCATTTATATTATCCTTGATATAGTGCTGCTGGCATAGATTAGTACCAAGAACTAGATAAGTAAGTCATATGACCAGTATCTAAAAATCTATAATGTGTAAGGTGATGATACTATACAAGCAATACACACTCGTTGGAAATGTTTATGCCTGGCAGTGTGACCTTTACAGAAAGGTCTGGAGTGGAAATCCTGATTTCGACTATTTCACATGTTCTTAGGGTTTCTGTACTCGATTAGACTCGACTCGGACTCGTCGAGTATTTGGGTACTTACTCAAATTCGGGACTCGATTTTAATAGTCGACGAGTCCGAGCCCGAGATTTATAGCAAACTTAAAGAAGAATTTTTGCTTTTCAGAAATACTGGAAAACGAACAAATAATCTTGATGACCTGTGCAATGCATTTTACTAATTTTTAATTGTTACAAAAACTTCAGCTATGAGAATCGTTATTGAACTCCAATATATTAAACGTTTTCGCTTATTGATTTGAGTTTAGATTTAGATATGGACTCGGCTCGGACTCGATGAGTTTTCAAAATTTAGGATTCTTACTACTCGCCGAGTCCTAAAAACCCGAGTTTCCAGAAACCCTAGTTCTTCTGTTACCTACACAAGCTGTTATTTGTTACTAGAGATTCTGCGGTAAGCTGTTGTAGTTAGGCCAGTGTTTCCCAACGTGGCGTCCACACCCCACAGGGGGGCAATTTGATTGTTAAGGGGGGCAATTCGAAAATGGAAATGACACGAGTTTAACTCTTTCGCTCCGGGCCATTTAAATGCAATGCTAGATTTCGGTGCTAAATTTAGTTTCTTAAGTGAACAATTCAATTTTTTAATATTAAAAATTACGTATGTTACATAGAGGGGGGCATAAGAATTTTAGAAAGGCTAAGGTGGGGCATGGCACAAAAAAGGTGGCTAAGGTGGACATGGCGCAAAAAAGGTTAGGAAACACTGAGTTAGACTGTCAAATGAAATACAATTATCACGTGACTTGTTAGTTCCCGATTACAAGTAGCGCGATGTTCTTTAAAGCAATTTATTGGTAAGCGATTTTCATAAAACAAATAAATTAACAAATTTTTTTATGTTGTTTAGAATATTTTCATATTTTTATGATTCAAAACAAAAGAATTTGTTAAGCATGAAAATTACAACAAAAAAAGAAAAACGCTGAAAAAAACGCTGAAAAAAAAAAACATGAAAATTAATTTGTTATGTGATTTGATTTCGAGGAAAAAAAAACGACATTGTTTTTTCACATATGAATAATAAATAGAATTCCCAAACTACAAAAAAAACAGCCAAAAAACGCGCGACAATTTTCTGATTTATGTTTTTTTTTGGCCCAATGTTCAAGCAATTACTTATTTTTTGAATTTTTCGGGAATATTATGAAATTGTCCAATTTTTTGATTATTTGACGCGCACCTAACTGTGACATGTTTTTTGAAAACCAATTTTCTTGTCATATTTTTAAGCGTTTATTTATTTATTGTTTGTTCACGTTTTTTTCCTTCGAAAAAATGAAAAACTCGAACAAAATTTTTCTAACCTCCAAAATGTATGCTTTTTTGATGGATGCCACGGAAATGGTATACAAGAGATTGATGATGAAATGAGGTGACATAGAAACGATAAACAATAATATGTCTGTCACTTGATCTGGGGTAGAGCAAAGTTTTACATTGAAAACAAAAACAAAAAAAGAGCAAATCCTACACTACTTTTAGAACAGGTGTAACTGATACCCCCGAAATTAGTTCAGTTTTCTACCATAAAAAGTGTATTAGCTAAAAGCTTCTCATTTCATTACAATATGGTTGCTAAGCAGCGCTATAAACATTTGAATTAAAACTTTCTCCTACTCCTGCTTGTTTTATTTGCCACGTACCATGCTCCAGGGAAGGGTATGGCAAATAAAACAGACCTAATAAAACTATTAATTTCAATGAAATTAGACCCTTTTTATCCAATCTTTGAAAATGAAAGAAACCAAAAACTGGACACAAAATAAGGAATGAATATTCATATCTTGAAGTAGAAGAAAAGAGAAACAAATGTTTGACAATCACGTGGTTTTCCCCATAAGATAATTGTAGCAAGCGAGAGTATAAATATTCTTATGGAATTGTTCTAGAGATGGAATAAATGGCAATGGAAATTTTAATTGTCAAAAGAAACCATATGATTTCATAGACACGAGGTTAGTTTTCAGATCTTCTTAAACAGTATTACTGATCGATATATAGTACTGTGCTAGCGTTATGAAGCTTATAATAAGATTAAGATTAAGTTTAAGTTTAAGGGTGTTCGATTGCATCCCCTATTCTTCAGTGCATTAGTTAGGTTAATTTCCTATTCTAAAGCACCTCCTCCAGGCCTACTTCTCATATGAACTTTAGTATCCGGAGTGTGTTAAGACCATACAGTGATATTAACTAGAGTAATTAATTTTCTGTCTCATGTGGGCCGACAGAGGAGAATATGAAACTTGGGTTTATTTGCATGGAAAATAAAAACAACGCGAATTTTATATGCTAATTGAGGGGAAACTAAGTTAAATTATTATATCGTATTGGTTAAGCGGCGAATCGTTATCTCCGAAACTTGGAAAACTTGGGCTTCTATCGTTTGGAGTAAGCGAGCGAGAAGATAAAATAGTGACCATTTCTCCTCCATAATTTTGTATGAAAACGAGAGAAATGAAATCTCCAGTTAATGTATCTCTATGGTTAAGAGATTGTATGTTTCTTTCTTCTCCGGAGTAGTGCTTCACAATCGTAGAGAATACACATTGAGGTCTCTTCGTCCCCATGTCTACATGTGTTATCCAGTTCAAGTCCTAGTTCTTTAAGATGTACTTTCAGTCCGCAGTCTTCCGTTAGAAGTTTATAACAAAATTTATATTTCAAATTTGTATCAAATTAGTCATCAGGCAAAGAAACACGCCCATATAAAGTTTAGTTAGTATCTTAAGACTGCTCTCTGGGCATATACAGTATATAAACAAAGGTTTTGATTTTACTTATTTTTCTTTATAAAATTTATTATTTCGTAGCTTTTTGTAGTATTGTGTTTCTTTTTTTTGAAATTTTAAAATTCCACGCTTGATGCTGCCATTGATGTGACATGGTTTCGGTCTTTTGCATTGTTCTAAACATTCAACGGAACACAAAATGCGACATTATTATTATTATTATTTTTTTTTCGTTTTTTGTATTCATTTTGTATTTTTGCGACAAAACGTGAGAACGGATGCATGACGACGCGCATTCTTCTAAACAATTTTTTTTTTTTTGAAATGCATGAAAAAAAAAGCTAATATGACTAAAAAAAAATAACATTTACCTACAATATTTTTAGTTGAAAGATATTATTAAAAGAGTAGCCCTACAAAATTTTAAATTAGGGAGAAGCGTTCATATCAAAATCGTACACCTAGCTGCTTTCCAAAAAAAACAACAAGAAATTACTCAAGGAATTACTCGGGAATGACTTCACTTTTGTTCTACTCTTAAAAAAAATCGTTAATCGTTATATCTAATTTAATCCAGGCTTCAGATAAAAAATCTCTGATAAAAAATTTCATCATGAAATTATAAATTGCATATTCTCAGGCACATATGAAAATAGAGTGGATGTTCAGGACGAAGGAAACTGATATTATTTTGACAGCAAAAATATTACTTTATCGTCTATCTCACAGCAATAAACCTTATTAATTTCTTCTGTGGTAATAATACACTGAATGAAATGGAATTGACGCTTTTTACAACAGAATCTAGCTGTGCCTTTTTCACTGGAATATTCTGCATAATTTTGGTGTTACTTTTTCAAATTTGTTCTAATTCACCGTTAGCCTAGGCCCTAATTGCATAAATCTTTTCTGGAAATTTAATTTAAATTGGTTTATTAGTTTTTAAACTACCTCCAAAAAACTTTATGAACAGCCTTTTTTTCGCCGGCAACTATTTCTTTTCGCATTATGCTTGCACTGATTTTATTGAAATTTAGTACAATATCGTCTATTTATCCAATTAATGCATTCAAATAATTTCAATAAAATTGGTCTACAAACTTTTCAATTAAAACCGAAAAACCATAAAAAAAACGACAAAACTTCCTGGTAACCCTTGTTTTTGCTTTATAACTTCGCTTCCGCTCTTCCGATTTTACTGAAATGCAAAACCAAATCTACTTAAGGAATAGCGAACTTAAATTTCATCAAAATCAGATATCGCGTTTTTGAGTTATCCCGTAGATGGATTGACGGACATTCATTAATCAATATAACTTTTGATTCTTTACACAACTATACCCTTGAAACCGTTCTCTGATAATTCATTCTCGTGATAGAGTCACATGCTTGGTATCAAGTGGTTCTTCGGAGATCAAATCTGGTCACAACAATTTAAAATTTTTTTGGTTGTTGTTCAGTTTTTTCAGTCTATAAGAGTTTCAGAAGTGGGATATTTAGACAAGTGTGTATGTTATTAATTACAGTGAAGCAGATTTGTCTATAAACTATGGCTTGACTTATTCAGCGAGAATAGCTATATGTTTAAGTTACTACCATTATAAGGATGTGATATTCACTTTGCAGCATTAGAATATTAATTGCACTGACCAAAATTATACTATTCACTGTAATTCAAGCCAGTAACTAAAAAGGTATCAGGCAATATGAAAAAACGCTGTAATTTTTTCTTCAGTGTTGTTTTTGTGATAATGCTAAAGTGCCCTTAGTTTCTTTATAGTTATAGCTTTCCTGACAATTTAAGATATTTACATAAACACAAATTAAGATATGGTAGCAATTGTTTTCGACGTAAAGTCTAATAATGCGACCTTTAATGAGTGGAATTCTGCAAAGCCATGTCCAAACCAAGCGAGCGAACAGAAGTAGAACACGCTCTCTGCGAAGACTCAGTTGGCGTGGACCCCTTCGCGACCGAGCAAAAGCATGTTCGCTATTGTTTGCTAATGATCCATGACGAGTGGAAACATCAACGAATTCGCATATTCTTGGTTTTTCCATTTGAACGAGTGTTTTTCAAGTTTAGTTCATACATATCGTCTGGTGTGGACCAAACGTGAGTATGCGTTGGCAAACATCAGCGAATACGAGCAAGTGTTCACCAAATGTGTACTCTTGTTCGCATGCTTAGTTTGGACATGCCTTAAGATGACGGGCAACAATTCATGATCTCGTTCAAGTAATTGCCATTGACATTTGAAAGGTTATAGAATAATTGTTATATTTCGAATAACAGTTGTATGGTTTGAATAATGTTTAGAAAAGGCAAACTGAATAGATTAATAACTACAGTGTAGAATGGTCTAGTCGGTTGAGACCTCAGTTTCTAGAAACTGACGAGACCCCGGTTCGAATCCGGGTCTCGGTTCTTCATGTATTTATTTTTCTTTGCCTACATGAATATGATCAAAGTGTTACTTGAGAGTATTCTACTGCTGGGGAAGATCAAAGAAGTTCTGAAGTAAATAAATTTCAACTTTCATTATTATCATTCAGCTTTGGTGAGGCCATCAGTTTTTTTTTTTTTGTAGAAGAGGTCCCGGATTCATATTGAATATTTGAATAAAATAAAAGCAAGGTTTTATTAAATTTAATGAAAAAAAAAAAACCCACCGAAAATGACACTATGATGACTTATGTCGTCCTCCACATATTTCCAAATGTTCTTTTGGACATTTTATTTTTTCCCCAAAAAGACAAAAAAGAATGAATGACAAACGATCGATCGGGGTTCGATTCAATCAACTATTAAACTTTTTTTTTTTGGTAAATTGATCGAAACAAGACATTACTACATGTGTGTACGTACGTCTGTCCAAAAAAGGGTAAGTTTTCAATTGGCTTGTAAATTAATTTAATTGAAATTATAGCAATAAATTTCTCAATTTCTGGACTTCTTAGAACTTATTCCTACACGATCCTCCGTTTTTCTTCTTTTTTTGGCCAGGGTTAAAATATTTACCATTGCACATGTCACGATCATCGTTTGATCATTATTGTTTCGTTTGATCACTTAAAAATTCATTTATTTTTGGATCAATTTAATTATAAATTAATTAATTTGTTAAATTAGAAATAAAAGAAAATAGAATATGAGAAAAATGTCTTAAATTTCGATCTAGTTTTTCTGCATGATCAATTTTTAAAGTAGCAACATCGGACAAGCGTTTTCATATTTAATATGGTTTCTTTTAAACATTTTTCTTTTAATAAACATATTAATTAGGAGACACTGAAGTATTTTGAAAGGTTTTTGCATAAGTTTTAGGTAAGGTATGAAAAACATGATCAGTAAAGCAACAGAAGGAAACGATAATTTTGGTTTAAATACTTCTAGAACAAACTTTACTTTTACTTCTTATGATTGACTCAAAGTTCCGTCACCTGTGACAATGTTGTAGATCAATTTTGACGATCCTCTATTGAATTTTTTGGAGCATTTCCTTGTAGAATTTCACATGATTCTCTTTTTTTTCGTCATCGATCAAATTTTATGGAAATCCAACAAGCGTACAATTTCTTGTATGCACATACAAGGAGCTTTCCAAAGTAAACACGACTTTTTGAATCTAGCACCCCTAGTGGCGCCGTCTATATGTCGACTGGTGCGTTAGAATCTGCTATCCTTTATCGACTTCCTGTGAGAATTTCATGACATTTCATCTATTGAAAGTGAAGTTATTGCGTTTTAAGTGTCAGTATGTTTGCGTCATCGGTGCGAAAATGAGCTTCGAACAAAGAGCCAACATTAAATTTTGTTTTAAAATTGGTAAAACTTTTACCGAAACGTTTCAATTGATGAAACAAGTTTATGGCGATGATTGCCTATCCCGTAGCAGAGTGCACGAGAGGTTTCAACGTTTTCAAAGTGGTCGTGAGGACATAAATGACGATCAACATGTGGGCCAACCAAAATCTGTGATCACCGAAAATTCCATCGAAACTGTGCGTGAATTCATCAAAAATCAGCCGAAATCATCATTGAAATTCATGGAAATGGAATTGAACATCTCCAAAACATCGATTTATCGCATTTTGACCCAACATTTGGGTTTACAAAAGGTGTGTGCACAGTTTGTTCCGCACAAATTGACTGACGACCAAAAATTGCTCAGAATTCAACATTCGAAGGACATCATTAAAGAGGTCAAAAAGGACAAAAACTTCCTTTATAACATTGTGACTGGTGACGAAACGTGGTGTTTTCAATATGATCCCGAAACGAAACGCCAGAGTGCTGAATGGAAGGCGCCGGACGAGCCGAAACCCAAAAAATCGCGCCTGGAGAAGTCAAAAGTGAAGACAATGCTGATTTGTTTTTATGATTCCAAGGGTATTGTCCACAAAGAATTTGTTCCACCCGGTCAAAACGTTAATGCGGTATTCTACCTAGGAGTTTTGAAGCGTTTGGTGCGCCGTATTCGACGTGTTCGGCCCGAATATCGCGAAGATGGAAGTTGGCGTTTGTTGCACGATAATGCGCCGTCTCATCGATCGACGCTTGTGACCGATTATCTCACCAAAAATCACATTTTAACCATCAACCACTCCCCGTATTCACCGGATATGGCACCGTGCGACTTCTACCTTTTCGGAAAAATGCATTTGCCGATGAAAGGAAAGCGTTATGCAGACGTAGAGGCCATTCAAAAGGCTTGCACCGGCATACTGGCGGCCATACAGGCCAACGAGCTAAAACACTCGTTCGACATGCTTTTGGACCGTGCAAAAAGCTGTATTGAAGCAGAAGGAGACTATTTTGAATAAAATCAATTGATTTTGCCGAAAAAACCATTTGTTCTGTTTTTTTTTTTAAAGTCCTGTTTACTTTGGAAACTTCCTTGTATATAGGATGGCTAAGGAACATTATTCATTAAATAAAGGACTATTGCGAATGCAGACATGTAGATACACCTGCATGGTAAGATTCCAAATAAGTCCTATGTAAATATGAGTAATGTAGATAATATGCCTATATTGACAAGATTTAGTTGAACTAAGAATGATCATGCAGATAAGATGCCTGCATGATAAAAGAAAGATAAGAGAGGATAAACGAAAAAGGATGATGCTTTAAGGGGCAGTCGTGAGAAAACCGCGAACAATGCAAGAAGCACAAAATAAAGAAAGTTCAATTTAATTAAATAAAGTTAATATAGGGTTTTATTTTAAACTTATTTACACTCCTAGTAGTTGGTTTTTCCTACATATATTTCTCTTATGTCGAGGTAAGAGGATGACTCTATCTCACGGTATATCATATGTCAATCCGTTGGCGATCTCTTCTTCGAAAATTATCACTGAGATTATCATGTTCACTTCAGCAGAATCCTTGAAACTAGCGATACCGACACCGTTTTTGAGTTAAGTTACACCAAATATTGTATAAATTGATCACGCGAAAATCTTCTCGATTTATATTAATTTTTTTTTTTACTTATTTTGAAGTGCTATAAAAACGAGATCAATTGATATTTCTTTATTCTGTCAAAACTTCCTAATTCTGAAAAGGTCATATTTGATGAAAATGATATTACCATGGTTATTAAGAATTTCAACCTGCCCCAGTTTCTCGTAAATGCAAACTACCCCGCATTTTCTTTCTATAGAACATAATTCAAAGACTACGCATCTCATTCATCTACTTCTTAAAGATTAGAAATATCAAAAAGCGATTAATTCAGATCATCACCAGGCCACCGGGATCGAAAACATGATCATTTGATTGTTACTGATCATTCCAGTGATCTGAATTAATTTAAAACAAAACATCGTATATCGAGAAACAAGTATATAAAGGGTGTCCAAAAATTCACGCAAGAAGTAATTTTCAGGTTTATAATTAAAAATCGGACATTTTTATTGATTCATAAAGTATACAGTATAGGGTTATTTATGGAATAGCATATATCGGGTAAATGGACTCCACGGGTTTGCTGGCACATACGCACTTTTTTCTTGAAAATTTCCATGACCGTTTTGCATAAATGTCGCTGAATTTCGTCGATACAGTGTTCAATTTCCTGAATTTCCTGCTTCAAGGCGTGTGTGGTCGTGGGCTTGTTGGTATAAACCTTAGACTTGAAAAAACCTCTAAAGAAAAAATTTCAACAGCATTAAATTGCATGATCCGGATGGTCAATTCTGATTACCAAAATGGGTAACTACACGACAACCAGGATATGACTCGAGCAGTAATTGAATTGCTTCTCGGGTTGTATGGCATGTGGTACTATCCTGTTGAAACCACTTGTCGTCCACATCCATATCTTGTAATTTAGGCACAAAAAACTGGATTATCATGTCGCAATAGCCATTGACTGTTATTGCCTGACTAACCACATTTTCGAGAAAAATGGTCGGATGATGGTTCCAGCTCAAAATCCGCGCAAAACAGCGACACGTTGCTGATGCATTTGTTTCTCAACAATCACTCGTGGATTTTCTGAATCCAAAATGTGACATATTTATCGATTAAGGCATCAAGATGAAAATGAGTTGTGTAGCGCTCCATTTTTAATATCTCTGAACTGTCAGTTGTCACGCTGTCTTTTTCTTTTGCTTCGCTGAGAATACTATACCGCAGAAATGGCGGGAAATTTAAATCATATATGAATTTTGTGGACACCCTTTATAATTGTAATATATCTAACGTAGATATCATGTTAACAGTCATTCATAGGTTCATGTAAACAAGATCATATGTACGATCACTTTTCTTCGATAATAAATAAATCCATATTCACCTGTGCTGTCTTTTAATATATAAAAAAAACCAATTAATTTGTATATTTTTGCATGCAAAAAAAATCAGGTTAATTGATGACAGATTTGTTATACAGATTGCGCTGTAGTACAGTTTGTAATTATTATATTTTATACTGAATAGGGTGAAAGGTGGTGATTTTAATTTGAGATTTCTTTGACTATAATGATCGTGTGAATTAAATCATATTCATATTCATTTTCTTTTACACACGAGAGAAGTCAACAATCATAATGAATCTTATGAATTGATCTTGTTCGATGATCGAAGTGATAGAAAGTTGTTTTTACGTTTCTGTCTGCTTTTTGTGGTACGATCATGATCATGAGTTGTTCTTTTGCGCATTGGTACAATGTAGTTTTCTAAGCATGTATGTGCGCTTCAATATATATACAAGAGGCTATATTTAAAGGTAACTTGTCAAAATCTTAAGTGTCAAATGGAAATGATCGGTTGTTTGTCAATTTTTTTTTTGTCTTTCCGCTAAATTCATGTTTAGTTTTTTTGTTTGATTTAATCATTAATTTGTTGCTAAAAAAACAAGACATGTTCAGAAACAAGTCTATTTTTAATGTTTCAGTGTTTCCAGATACTAGATTTAAATTTCATCGTTTTATTTTAGTTTTTTTTTTTACGGTATTCTAATCTTGTTAAACATTTCTTGTTAACTAATTTTTCATAAGAACTTAAACGCTTTCAATCTGGCGCCCATTTTAATTTTCCCTGTTCCAAATCTTGAAGAGCTGGATCTTGAAAAAGATATATTTCATTCATATCTAAATTGTAGTGAGATGAAAATGTGTAAAGTAATCTCCTTCTTAGAGGATTGTCACTTGCTTCAGGCTGATATTGATAAATTTACTCTTTGGTGTACAAATAATGACTTGTCACTTAATATTAACAAGTGTCAAACAATAGCATTTATACGTAAACGTAGCAAAGTCTTATTTGATTACACCTTATTGCAAAACTCTATTTCTAGAGTTGATTTTCTTAGAGATTTAGGTGTCATATGTGACACCGAGCTTAATTTTCGTTGTCATATTGATATAGTTATCTATTCAGAACTACTTTCAGTAATCCTGAACATAGTTAACAACGTCTTCAGAACCACTGGAAATACACATGGACACATACACACACATTTGGAGGGAAACGGGAGAAACAAACTCTGCATATGTAACTTGGATTCACTCTTCAACAAGCAGTCATTGGATCAACATCTCTTTTGACATATTCAAACAGAACATATTTGGGTGTACAGTTGGTGGCATTTCATAATAAATCATTCTAGAAAATTCCTTTGCGTTATCATTGTTCATAGAAATATATTGTTCTACCCCAAACATTATCAATAAAGCTTTGTCAATGCTGGCTGGAGTTCATTAAAGGATGGTCTAATGAGTTCTCTAACCCATTTATTATTAAATTTTTATAGATTACCTTTGTTAGACCGCTGCTTGAATACGCCAGCCAAGTTTGGTCTACGTACCTTAAGGTACACATTGAGAGAATTGAAGCTATTTAGCGTAGATTTGTTCGCTTTCCTGTTAGAGGTTTTGCTTGGAGCAATGCTATCAGTCTCCCTGCCTACCGTAATCGTTTAAAGCTGATTAACTTTTAGACTTTGCAGAAATGGTGCGAGATAGTGGACATAGTCTTCATTCATCAAATTCTTGTTGGTGCCACTGAGTCTTCGAGCCTTCTCGAGGGCACTCTCTAAGAAGTGTCAACTTATTCATGATCGATATGGAAGGTTCCAAGCAGTTACTAGAATGTTACAGAGTGTAAACAACAATTCTGTACACTTTGATTTCTCGCTAAGTAAGGAGACACTAAAGAGTCTGTTGGTCACTAACTCTGCTGTATTATCGGATATGTAACCTCTCCGGTTACCTTTTTTGAGTTATATTGGTTGTTGCCCACACGTATTTTTGTGATTGAGTAGGATAAGACTAAAATAATAATAGTTATATGTATTATTTTATCTTGTGTCTTTTATCGGTGTCGGAATGACTGATGGATTGAGAGTAGTGGATTGAAGGTGGCGGATCGTTAATGATATTTCGTTTCCCTTGTAATAAGTATTCTGAAGTGTTAAAACAAATAACCTTACGCTATCTGATACAAGCACACGTTACAACTCTGTTGTTGAGTAAAGTCATAAAAAATTGATCGCAACTGATCCTCATATCTTTCATTTAAGATCAAGGATTTTCAATTTTGATCACGATCATTACCGGAAGAATTTTATTTTAGTTTTTTTTTTTTTTTTCTGAAGAATCTATCTTAATTTCATGAGATTTTAAATTCAATCTAAAAGAAAATGACGGGAAATTCTGAACATTATATGTATGTATATGTTTTTGCAAGATCATTTTTATTCTTTAAATTTGACAACAAAGATACATACGTTATTCGGTTATCAGATGGCGTGCGTATCATTAGTGTGTGATAAAAGAATAATAAAAAAGAAGTACAATAACAGAAATTAAACAATAGCCCGGTAGCTTCTATATAATAAGTGTTGCCACGTATATTTTTTGATCGTGGAAAAATGAAAAAAAAAAAAAAAATAGAAAAGATTGAAATTTATGATAAATCACCCCCGCTGGAGGACATTTTATTTGTATATGAGAACAATAAAGGGAAATCACAAAAATTGTTTATCTTTGAATAGTAGCTGAATATATAAAAAAAAAATAGCGTTAAAAATGTTCAAACTTAAAATTCATGGTTGACGAGTTACGTAACTACTTGGCATAGAAATAATTTTTATATTTTGTATATTCGAGTACTTACATATTTTTACTTGTACCAACTTTTGCCGTTTTTTTTTTGTTACTGGGAAGTTATTAGAGTAATATAACAAGTATTGGGCTCTAGTGTGTTATCTAGTGTTATCATCGTTGACGTATGTTATTTGTGGGTAGTTTCAAAAACTACTACCAAAAAATTAGTTCAATATTACTCATCAATAATCCATGTCCAATTATTGGGTGCATCCAGCAGTCCTAAGCGGTTAAAGCGCTTTATAGCGCCTAAATCTAGCAATTCGGCTGGATGTAATTCGAAGTTTGTGAAAGCGGTTGTTGTTCACGCTAAAAAATGATTTGTGTAAAGGATAAATTGAGAGTTTTTTTTGAAAATTGTTTCTGGATTATCCAATTTTAATTGGAGTTTTTAAAATATGGGTTTGATAAAACTTTTCCATTTTCCGACGAAAATTTTAATTTCATTTTATTTCCAACTTTCAATTTACTCTCGACACTTAGTTCGTTTAACAAAAAGTGTATTTTTAAAAGTTATTCAAATAAACGTTTAGCACAGACAACTATCATTCGCATGATTTAAGCAAACGTATTTGGGAGTTCAAAAAATTCTAACTGCTTAGATTAAGAATTTTAACTAACCGCTTAGGACTGCTGAATACAGCCATTGATTTTGTAACCAAAATTTGGTGTTCATATAATTGGTCAGTTAAAATAAGTAACATGTATTTAGTTTTGGTTTGAAACTTGACTAAAAACGGATTCTGTCAGTGCTAACTGACATAAAACATTTAAAGCCAATCAATTTCAATATTTTAGGTTCTGAAGGAATGAATGGCGGATTAGGGTTACTTTAGTTTTCAATTATGAATTTTCTAATAAATTTTCGATGCACTGCTATGAAGTTATATACCATTTTAAAGCGTATTTATCGCTCTATCTGCTTGTAGCAATAGCTTTAAGAATATTTTTTGGCAGTAAGCAAACTCGTATGAATTTCTTATATGAGTTCATCAAAATAAGTAGTAAAGAAACTGCTCACCAGACATTTGTCCAACCGACTACCGCTTTTTCAAGCACTATAAAACCTTCAACAACCGAGATACTGTCATAAAAATGCCTTGGAAGAATTTATTGCCTCCATTTGCCTCGGATTTCTACACTACTGTGATAAATAAATTTGTTTCTCGAAAACTGGAAAATTTTTTTTGATTCTAATGGTTTTTACCATATTCCGATAATGAATCAGAGAAAGTCGAGTCTCATAATAGACTGGAATAGAAATCATTTACGGACAATTGTTGGGATACTGACGGGTCACTGTCTGTTGAGGAAGCACGCTAAAAGGCTGGGCTTGGTGCAAACCGACCTCTGTCGATATTGTGGAGACATAGGAGTGGCTGAGGACATCAAGCACATTTTGTGCGAGTTCTCAGCTCTATTTCGGGCTCGTTATAACTTTTTGGGTAACCATTTCTTCGAGAATTTAGGGATGCTTCAGGCGACTGACATGGGAAGTCTAATGAAGTTTTGTAGGAGAATTAAATGCTTTGATGAGGAATAGGTTTTCCAACAGGGTAACACCTGGTCTCGTAGGGATCACAATGGCCCATTAAGGTGCCTGGTGTTGTACGTAGTACCCCTACTCTACCTACCTACCTACCTACCATATTTCGAGCTGAGATATGTGCATTTGAAAGGTTTAAAAACGCTATTTATGTGGGCAATTGGCCAATAACACTGATTAGCCAACTATTGATATTTTACCCTATTTGTTGTTCCTAAATATGAGTTTTTCTTTTTGATGTTGTTTTTTTTTTCTTGATAGTGATTTCTATAATATTTATTCACATATGTTTATATCAGAAAAAACCATTGCTACGGTGTTGCGCATGGAAGGTTAAACATATATTTTGTTGTTGTTATCTTATAAACCAGCTACGCATAGAAAATTATGAAATAACATATAAAAACCTAAAATTGGCTTATATCCGTAGCAGCATGTCAATTTATCTCATTCACTAGGAAGAAAACCCCTATTCATTTTTACCTACAAGCTCAATGGATTCCTCATTTGTAAAGTTATACAAGTAAGGGACGTTGGAGTAATTTGTGGTCAGGACTTCTCATTCAAGAACTATTTTGAATACATAGTCGATAATTTGATCAAAAGAACTTAATGATCCCTATGTTACTAAGTCTTTATACCTTTCATTTGTTCGACCACAGCTTGAATTTGCCAGTCAGGTTTGGTCTCCATGCCTTGCTGGTCAACATTGACAGAATCGAATCAATCCAGGGGAAGTTTCTAAGATTTGTAGCTCGCGGTCTCCCATGGCGGGATAGCTTCATTCTACTACCATAAAGTGATCGCCTTAAATTAATTGATCTTCAACCTCTCTTCAAAAGAAAAGAATGGTTAGAGGTATTTTTTCCATTCATCAACTTTTGACCTCTTCTCTTCTTAGAATTTGCTCCAATTTATAGGTAGCCTTGGTCCTGATAGCTAACAAGCTAAGTCTGTAAATTTTATTCAAATCGGTATAATGAATTTTTTAAAGAAAATATGAAAGAACAATAAAAACCTTTATGGACAGGTTGATTTTTACATACAACTATTTCTTTCTGCACACTATACTTAGATCGATTTTATTGAAATTTAACATAATATCGTCTATTTCTCTTAGAAAAGTATGTAATTAATTGAATTTGAAAAATGAAAATACAGAACTACAAAACTTGCTGGACATTTTGAGTTTTGCTTTATAACTTCGATCGTCCTTGACTGATTTTATTGAAATGCAAGCGCAAGTAAATTTTATCAAAATCGATTAACGTGTTTTTGAGTAATCTTTTATATATGGATGGACGGACAGACGAACAAGCATAAGGCAATATTATTTTTTATTTTCTATGCGTTCCAAATGTGGTGGACTCAATGAATATACCTTCTGGTAGTACTTACCCATAGGATATAAAAATGTTTTCGCGTACGATCCGTTTGGACGAGAAAACAATAAAAGCATAATATCAAATCATATTTATTATCATTTTAATCATATTTAATTTGCGTGCGCATGCGTTTTTTGTGTGTGTTTGTTTTTTTTAAATAGTCGCGATCGCGATCGCGATCATCAGTTTTATGACCGCGATCATGAATGTATAGAAAAATGCAGAGAGAGAGTGAGAGAGAAAGAAAAAAAAAGCTTTTGATTAAATCTAATGATTTTTATCCAGGAAATAAACCATGATGAAAAAAAAAACTAGATCAGTACTTTTAGAGAAATGTCCATTAAAATTTGTTACACTTTCATAAATCCATGGGAAATAGAATATATTAAAATAAGCGCGAATTTTAAATCTATTTAATTTGTTTTGATTTTTGAAATGAAACTAAAAGTAAATTGTTCGCGATTTATAACGCGATTTTGATATAGCTAATTATTACATATATTAAAGGGTGCCCCAAAATTCATGCAAGAAGTAATAAGTAGTAAATGGCCTCCACGGTTTTGCTGGCATATACGCACTTTTTTGTTGAAATTTTCCGTGATACAGCGCTCAATTTCCTCCTCCGAAGCATGCGTGGTCGTGGGCTTGTTGGCATAAACCTTAGAGTTCAAAAAATCTCAAAGAAAAAAGTCCAACTACGTTAAATCGCCTGATCTGGGCGATCAATTCTGATCACTGAAACGAGGAATTACACGAACAGGTAATGACTCAAACAGTAATTAAACTGCTTCTCGGGCTGTATGACATGTGGTACTGTCTTGTTGGAACCACATGTCGTCCACATCCATACCTTGCAATTTCGGTACAAAAAAGTGGATTATCATGCCGTGATAGCGAGCCAATTAACTGTTATTGCTCGACTAGCCGCATTTTCGAGGAAGAATGGTTCGATGATGTTTCCAGCCAAAAATCCGCATCAAATAGTGACACATTGTGGATGCATTTGTTTCTCAACAATCACTCATGGATTTTCTGAATCCTAAATACGAGAATTTTGTCGATTAACCAAGCCATCAAGATGAAAATTAGCTTCATCGTAGAAGATGATTTTGTTCGAAAAATCATCATTATTTTAAAAGTATTGCTCAACAATGAAAACGCCTTGTTCTTTCATGTGGCGCTGCATGTTTAATACCCACGAACTGTTAACTGTCATGCTGTTTTTTTATCGTTGGCAACACTTTCGCGCTTAAATGGCGCTAGTATGGCTATTTTTTTTTTTAATATGGTACTACTATCACATGTTCACTTCACTTGGTCAATCCGTTTGTATATTTGCAGTTGGTTGAAGTCCACAGTAGTCACAGTATTTTTTTATTATGACAAAAATCACTGTAAATTTATTCCAAGCTGAAAGGAGTATTGTCCTTCTTTAACAACTGTACCAACAAAATAAATGGGCTGCTTTATTTAACACTAGGTCGAACAAGCCTTGAAGATGACATGACATGAAGGACCTCCAAAACACACACCAGAAACCTTTGCAAAAATACCAGAAATACTTCTTAATGGTCGACCATTGACTGTAAAGGTTTAAATTTTTAGGCTGAGAACTTTTTGATAGACCTAGTTGTAATGATCAAGTGATCTTCATTCACAAATTACAGTGTAAATCAAGTTTTTAAGCATAAATTAAATTCAATTTTATTGAATTGAGATCAATCATGCAAAATGTGAAAATGTTTAATCAATATTTTTGTAACGATCGCGTTTAAAGATTATAAGTAAAGACATGATCGTAAGTCATAAGACTATGTAGACTAGATAAAGCCCACTTGTTAATGAGTTTTATAAGACCTGTATGGATTCTCTTTTGAATAGACCCACTTTTTGTAAGTAATTCTACTTGTTTTTGTTGGATTTGATATTTACTGTATCAGAAACGATCGTTTTTGACGACATATTTGCATTTCATTTTAATTCTGATATAATATGCATTTTTTTAATACGAATTTGTTCTCACGTTTTGGATATTTATAAGTCAAATTGCAAAAAGAACAAGTTATAGTGCGAAACCACTATTGAAACTTCTATACATGTAGGAAAACCGATAGCTAGGAGTGTAATTAAGTTTAAAATAAAACCCTAAATTAACTTTATTTAATTTGTGGTTCTTGTATTGTTCGCTGTTTTCTCTCGACTGCCCCTTAAAGCATCATCCTTTTTCGTTCATCCTCTTTTCTTTGCCTTTTGCCATGCAGGCATCTTATCTGCATGGTTATTTCTAGTTCAATTATATCTATCGTCATGTAGGCATATTATCTACATGACTCATATTCAAATAGGACTTTTTTGGAATCTTAGCATGCCGCTGTGTTTGCATTCGCGAATTCAGTTCCAGTCATTTTCGTCCCTTTATATAATGTTACTGAATTTTGCACAATCAACGAACTAGCCAAATTTCATTAAAATCGGGAAACATGTTTGTCAGATAAACTTCGGAAATCGTTTCATTTCATACAAAAAATCCGAGTTTTGTTCGGCAGCTACTTGAAGTTGTAATCGGATTCAATGGATTTTCGAACACAATTCTTCTATTTAAAAGTATTCTATACCAAATTTCATTGAAATCGGTCCATAAATAATGTTACAATAGTCTAATTTAAAATTACAAAAAACCCAACTTTTGTTTGGTCCGAAATTTTAGGCCTATCGAACCCAACTTCTGATAGAGTGTTTCTCATGTGGAGAAAACGGCTCCTACAAATCGCTCAAATCGCTTCAAAACTATGGCAGCAATTTTACATACCATAAATGGACAGACGGATAGACATTGTATTAAAATGACTGCAAAGGACTTAGAATTTTCGATTCTAATAACTTATATATTATACTTGGTATAGAAGTTAAAAATACAGGCATATTAGAAAGTTACAAGGCATATCAAGGAGTAAATTTCAAATGATAATTTGAACTGTCGTTTTCTGAGATTATACGAAAAAATATCACAGCATTGGAATTCTAAAAGGCGACAATCGCTTGCGTTAAGGATGCCAATTTCGGATCAATATTTTCGATTTTTGATAATTCAATAGTTTTTCTGTCATTCTGCTCAAACCTTAGCTTTCTCCAGAAATTCTTACAGGAAAGTGACAGACAAGATTTTGGTCTGAACTTCTTTCACTGTTTGATAGACTGGAAAAACTGGATAGACTGCTGTAAATGCTTATTTTGCAGTCCTCGAAGAATCCACTTATAAAAGTGCAGAATGCAGTGGAAACTTTCTCCAGAAATCCTTATAGGAAAGTGACAGACAAGGTTTTGGTCTGAACTTCTTTCATTGTTTGATAGACTGGATAGACTGGATAGACTGCTGTAAATGCTTATTTTTCAGACCTTGACGAATCAATTTATAAAAGGGCAGAATGCAGTGGAAACTTTCTCCAGAAATCCTTATAGGAAAGTGACAGACAAGGTTTTGGTCTGAACTTCTTTCATTGTTTGATAGACTGGATAGACTGGATAGACTGCTGTAAATGCTTATTTTTCAGACCTTGACGAATCGATTTATAAAAGGGCAGAATGCAGTGGAAACTTCGCTGAATTAATAAATGCATCGCATTTCATTTTTATTCAATTAAACAATTGTTTCTATGCCAGGTCACGAACATTTCGAACTCTCATAGTTTTCTTGCTCCACTTATAAATTATAAGCGTTAATACTTAAAATAATGTTTAAAAAATTCATATAAATCAATCTCTTCAAATCGATCTTTTTATACCTATCATTTGGTGGATTAATCTTTGACGGTCAAAAAGATCGATGGTAGATCGATAGTTTTTGTGGAAATCGGCAATCTTAGACTACGTGCTTCACACTGAAGCGTACTACTTCTCTCTGGTTTGATATTATAAAATAATAACACTTTTTATTTATGTAAATTCGTGGTGTACCATATAAACTTTATTTACTATAGAAAACACTATTAGTTAGTTATTAATCTACTTATTTAATCACTATGTCCAGCAATTACTAATTATTTTACCTATTTCTATCATATCTCTTTAATATTTCACTATGTAAACCCACCACAAATAACCACTGTTTTCAATCTCTTTGATGAAATCACTTTTGAAGTTTGACTTAAACTGTTTTGTTCCAGCGGTGTTTCTACCTTATATACTCATCGTGGAAACTCTAGAATCAAAATGAATATCAGTCGTTAGTTGCGTTTTTGTGTTTATAATATTTCTTAGTTTTTGGAACCATGAAATATTCTAATTTACTCTTTTTTTTCATTAATTATGAGGTTTTGTGTGTTTTGCGTTTTCAGGGAAAGTTCCCGATTCTTCGATTATCAAGGAAAATCGTGAAATATTCCCTAGTGCAATATTATAGATTGAATATCGGCTATTGTTGTTGACTAATAATGCAAGTTTGAAGCCATCGCATTACCGGTGCGCTACTGGTATCGTATTTGTTTTTCAAGCTTAACTATTATGGAATTGCATAACGTTTTGTGTGACTAAAAACAAAACTGAATAAAACAATTTTTCCTCTTTTTTACTTAGAACTCATATTATAAAAGTTGTGTTAATTTTTTACTCATTAAATATGTATCTTTAGATTCTTTTTTTTTGTTTTATTTTTACACTTTATTAATAATGGCGGCATAATTTCTAATGAATTCTTATTTCTTTTTTTCATATACTCATTTATATATAATTTATCTGTTTTAAATTTTACACAATAGAAAAAAAATATCACCATGAAAATATATAACACTGTGGAAGCGCATGAATAAATGCATCAAGAATCCGTTTACCTTGACAATTAAAAACATTTATACGAGTATAAAATAAAGGGTGTCCTAAAATCGACGCCATTTGTGCGGTAAAGTGTTGCCAACGGAAGAAAAAAGACAACATGACAGCTGACAGTTCAGTGTTATTAAAAATGGAGAGCTACACGCGAAAGAACAATGCGTTTTCATTGTTCAACAATATTTTAAAAATATGCTAATGCATCTTCAGCGATGAGGCTCATTTTCATCTTGATGGCTTAATCGACAAACTTCTTGCATTTGGGAATTAGAAAATTCATGAGAGATTGTTGAGAAACATATGCATCTACAATGTGTCAAAATTTGATGCGGATTTTGGGCTGGAAGCATCATCGAACCATTCTTCTTCGAAAATGTGGCTGGTCGGGCAATAACAGTTAATTGGGTCGCTATCGTAACATGATAATCCAGTTTTTTGGACTTAAATTGCATGGTATGGATGTGGTCGATATGTGCTTTCGACAAGACAGTACCACATGCCATACAGCCCGAGAAGCAATTCAATTACTGCTTGAATCATTTCCCGGTCGTTTAATTTCTCGTTTCGATGATCAGAATTGATCGCCCAGATCATGCGATTTAACGTAGTCGGACTTTTTTCTTCGGGATTTTTTGAAGTCTAAGGTTTATGCCAACAAGCTTACGATTACCCACGCATTGAAGGAGGAAATTGAGTGCTGTATCAACGAAGTGCAGCCACATTTATGCAAAACGGTCATGGAAAATTTCAACAAAAAAGTGCGTATGTGCCAGCAAAACCGTGGAGGCCATTTACCCGAAATACTCTATTCCATACATAACCCTATACTGTGTAGTTTATGAATCAAGAAAAAATTTAAAATTTCTAATTATAAACCTGAGTTTTCTATTAAAATTACTTCTTGCGTGAATTTTGGGACACCTTTTATTAGTGCTACTCGCGGCTAACTCGGCTGTTTCATACAAAGTAACGTATGAAATCATGCCTTCCAGAATCGGAACTTTTACATAAAATGATTAATAAGCAAAAAAAGAAAAACAGAAATGTCAACGTGTTGTAATTTGCACATTCGTGCAATCTTTTTTGTAAATCTACAATCCTACAATCATTGCTTGCAACATTGTAAACAACATTTGTATATATTATATTGATTCGAACAATAAACATTTGCAGGAATTGACGATCTTTCATAGCAGTTGTAAATAACCTTTCGCGATCTGCAAAAATCGTTCAAGCTGATGGCATATTATCCTAGGAATCCTAGATTCTTACTATTGAAGATATATAATAAGACATTCATCTGAAATTGTCCGATTAGTAATGAGACTTTATGTACAGTGCAAAAGAAGAAGAAGGTTTTGACATTACTCTACCATAAATGATTACCAGGAATGGACTAAGATGTCAGGAAGACATATCTTTGTGAAAGTACATTTTCAATATAGAAATTGATTAAATCAAGGCACAAATCTCCATCTCAAATTTAACATATAAGCTGAGTGAACTTTTATTGACATACTGGATGACGATGTTCAAAGAGAATTCAAAAAACTAGATATGGACCTCGGCTTCCTCGATACTTCTTCTTCCGTTATTAGCAACATATTACCAATTTTTTATACCACAAGTACTCAGAAGTCTTTCTCCACATCATCTATCCATCTTTTTTTCTCGGTCACTTTACTAATCTGTTATCCTTTGCTTTGACATTGATTAGTATTTTCGGACCTCTATTAACATTCATACGTGTATTAAAGTTATGACAAATTCTGACGTCAAAATGACGTCAGACTAGATTTAAAGTCTAGTCTGTCGTGAAAAAGATTTATAAATCCTGGATTTACGACTAATTTAATTGGATTAGTGGTGAACGGATTTAGAAGTACAGCTAATATAAAACGGTTATTTTTCCAAGATCGGATGCAAAATGTCGATTGTAGCGTTGACTGTGTGGACAGCCAAGTCTTCCTCTTCAATCGTAGAGAATGAAAAGTCAGTTAACATTGGATGATAACAGTTGCCATTAACTGTTATTGCGGCTTAAAAAAATGGGCTTATGATACCATTGGACCATGTTCCACATCATACAGTCACTCGTTTTGGGTGAATTGACTTCACAATTGTCACATGTGGATTTTTTGTGCCACAGATATGGCAATTTTGATTGTTCACATAACCGCCGAGGTGAAAATGAGCTTCGCCGGAAAAGATAATTTTTTGGTAACAGTGCTCATCTTCTTCTTCTTAAGTTTTCAAACGCTGATCAAGCGTATATCGGCTCATTTCGTTCACCGGGAATATAATATTGAATTTCTGTCACTTGACAGATGACATTAGAGTTACGAGCGGCGAAATAACCGCTATATACTGATAGAGTATACTTTTCAAATATACAAAGATGGTTTTCTATTATCTAATTCTTAACACGATCAATTAACCCTTGACATTTCATGTTCATGTCATGCCAAATATGATCAGTTTCCATGTACGGTTCTATATTGGATCTTACCAATTGCATGGTTTGTGAATTTTTAATTCTTTTAAATTCAACGCGAAAACGTTTGCCGTTTATTGTTATTAACAGAACGATGAATTTTCCCGTCAATTATATGAAAAACAATAGAATTAAATAAAAGAAAAACAAAAAACTTATTTACCTGTCATTTGAAAATGACATGCATTTATGACAGATTACTTTGCAGGTTATAAGCAAAAATTTGGTATTTTTCCGTTAATCTGTCAATTTGTTTGTTTTTTCTTTTTTTTTCGACAAAATCTACCCAAGCATGCGCATAACCCAGAAAATATTTTGAGAGTTTCTTTTCAAAAAAAGAAGTTTCAAGTCAAAAAAGGGTGTGTTTGTATTTCTTGGTGTACAAAAAATAGAAAAATTCCCGAACGTTCAGTCAAACGATACGAAAAATGACATTTCCTCCTGTCACAGAATACTGAATTTCATGTATTGTGTTGTCATGTGTGCCCCTCGTCGCCTATTTAAATGGGAAAATTTGTTGTTGTTTTTTTGTTTTTTGGTTCGATCAACCCACTCTCTTAAAACTTGTCTTTTTTTCTTTATTTTATTATTTTTTAATAATTTTATTTGAATCAAATTAATGTTTTTTTTTCTTCTTGCTTTTTTTATATTAAATATGAATTTTTTTTTTTTTTCTGTCATATTTATTACTATATGATCATGCGGCCGTCAATAGCCGTAACATGCAAGAAGAATTCGGGTACATATACTACTGTGTTCAAAAAGTAAGGTGAATTTATAATTTCAACTTCCCGCGTTACCCGAATCGGACAAATGAATTTTTTTTCAAGTTGGTAGGACTGTTAGTGACATTTGTGACAAATTACATGTCACTATCACATCATTAGTTTTTAGTTTACGCTTGGTTTTGTGAACAAAGAAAAGTGAATTTGGCGATTTTTACGATGTCGAATTTTATTGAGCAAAGAAACGCCGCCGCTGAAACGTATCGAATGTTACAAAAGGCTTTCGGTGACGAGACTATGTCACAGAAAAATGTTTACAAGTCGTACAAAGACTTCAAAGAAGGCAGAGAACGTGTTGATGACTTGGAACGATCTGGACGACTATCGATGTCAATTGATGAGCTACACATCAAGAAAATCAAAGAATTGGTGCTCGAAAATCGTCGATTAATAATTCGAGACCTTGCCGACATGCATCAATTGACATCAATTGGATCAGTGCAAGCAATTTTGAAGGATCGTTTGTGCCTCAGAAGAGTCAAATCGCGTTTGGTACCAAAATTTCTCAATTTTGTCGAAAAAGAGCGTGAGTTTTTCGCCAAAAACTCCACTCATGTCGCTCCACAATCGCTGTATTCGCCTGATTTAGCACAGTCTGACTTCTGGCTGTTCCCAAAACTCAAGAGACCACTCCGGGGGAAATCGTTTTGAGTCGATTGAAGAGATCAAACGTGAATCGCTACGCGCATTGAAGGCTATACCTGAGGACGACTTTTTAGCATGCTTCAAAGATTGGAAAAAAACGTTGACATAAGTGTATTGTAGCTGGGGGGGGATTATTTGGAGGGGGACGAAATCGATTTGGAAGAATAAATAAAAATTGTTAATTTTAAAACAAAATTCACCTTAGTTTTTGAACACAGTAGTATATACTATATTGATAAGTGCACTTCAATAACATACCAACTCACGGGATTCATATATACCAACATAAAGAAAAATAACAAAAAAAAAACGAAACATTTTGAATGAATGCAAGATCGCGTATGTTACGCAAGAGCTGTCAAGCGAAAAATATGCAGTATATGTGTGTTTGTTACCATAGTATAGCGATGTTTCGGAGTTAGACATATAGTATTCAATAGTGATGAAGTCAAATGTTAGGCTTAGAAAAATGATCATCATGATCAACACGCATTAAACAAGAAGATCAAAATCTTCTATTCTTGGGGACGACGACAAATATGACAAGGTGGTTAAGACAGCGCAAACAATCGATGTATAACTGTATAAATACCGTACTAACATACTTGACTTGATGATAGATTCATACAGGAACTCCTTTGGATGCCATCATAAAATCAAACGTATAACAAAAACGAATAAATTAATAATTAAAAATAAAAGACGGCATTCTTTAAATGAAGATTTAAAGATTTAATTTAATACGCACGAATATTATACATATTTGGTCAATTTCTGTTCTTCTTGGGAATTTTTATCAACTACTATGTCATATGCTCCCCCATATGTCCCAACCCACCCCAAAAAGAGCTATTCTTATTAGTCTATACACTGATAAATTTTTATTTCGAGCATTGGTATTACTGAACACGTAGCCAATCCTTACCTTATTATGGCCTCTAAATGCAGGCGCACGACGCTCTAACTTAAGGCTGTCCAACCCGCGGCCCAAGACAAGTATCAATCCGGCCCGAAAATATTCAAAGTTTCTGAAGCATATCAATTTTTCCCAGGAATGATTTGTGTGTTGTATGCGCTCTCGTGCTAAACCTGCCAAGTGACAGACAACAGAAAGAACAGACCAGAACAGAAAGCTCTTTCGTTATTTAGCAAATTCTCTTTCTGTTTGCGTTGCTTGCTCAGCTACACTATTCTGTTTCTTGTCACCTGGTGGCTTAAGTGAAGAATGAAACATACTACGTGTAAAATTAGAACCAACATGTTGGATGAATGCCTTGCGAACTGCCTGAGAATTGCAACCACGTCAATCGAACCAGATATTGACGCTTTAGTTTCTCAACTTCTATACCAAGTATCACATTCATTTAATGATATGGAGTTATACATAGTAATATATTTGTGGCCCAAAACACCATGTCTTCTTCCAATGTGGCCCAGGGAAACAAAAAGGTTGGACACCCTTGCTCTAACTGATCGTGCTCTCCTCATATATTCTAATTTTCTTTAATGACATTTGATATTTGTTCCGTTTAATACCCCTTATAGTCTAAATATGCCTTTAGAGTATTTCTACATGAAAAGATCGAGGAAGTGATCTTCAATTTTTGATCTTAATCTTGAAATGATAAATCGGATTTTTTTGGGAGATCACTTATTTTCAAACAAATGGAAAACGCAAGGAAAAACAATCTTCATCAGATATTACAAAATAATATTTTAAAGGGTTTTTCAATAAGAACTTCTTTTAGTACTCTTAAATTAAAAACACACATTTTGGATAAAAGTTCTAAATTTCTTTATTAAAATATGTTGCAGAGACTACAAATTTTTGAATGGAAAACTATATTTTATAAACCTAATATTTTACGTAGCCCTACAAAAAAGTCCAATGGTGTTAAATCGCAAGATCTTGGTAGCTAATTGAAATCATCTATTAAATATGGTTTTCAATAAATCGATTGTTTCTTAAGTTATGTGGGACGTTGCGCCGTCTTTTTGAATATACAAGTCGTCGACATTCATATCATCAGAAAAATGCCATAACAATTGGCTATCATGTCTCCGTAGCGATTTCATTGACAGTAACAGCAACACCAGCCTCATTTTCGAAAAATACGATCCAATGATGCCGCCATAAAGCACACCAAATAGTGACATGAGATGAATGAAATGATTGTTCAACATTTTATGCTGGATTTTCAGAAGCACTAATGCTACAATTTTGCTTATTATTATAGCCATTCAAATGAAATGAGCTTTATCAGAAAAGATGCAGCACCATGTTCAATGATCCAATCATCAAATTGTTGACGTTAAAAACGATCTCGTAGCTTTAATTCTTGTACCAATTGAATCTTATAAGGTTTTAATTCTTTCGCAAAATACGCTATTTGGGTATTCTTCAATACTTTAACTCACAGGAGCAATGTTTTTAGTTGAACGAGCCTGTTTTTTTGTTGCTACGTTATGTAGTGAACCAGCAGACTCAAATTTTTCCATGAAATTGTTAATGGCAGCCTCTAATGGACGATTATAACCGCCGAAACTATCCACGATATGTTGTTATATACAGATTTCCCATTTCCATAATGGGTTTGAATTATTTTTAGACGATTTTCGAGGGAAATTGAATTCATGACAATAAAATCTAGACCTTCTACTACAATTATGTCAAAAATCTGAATGGCTTAACTGTCATCACAAGCAAACACATGTAAGAAAAAGGATAAGGATAAAGTAAAACACTTTATATCAATGAACCGAAACTTCTTTTTTATTTATATACTTTCCCTAGCCACGATCGGATCTAGACTAGTTGATTCAAGATCGTCGTCTTCATTCCTCTCTTGTTCTGTTTTTCTTATACCAATATCATACAGGCATCTTATCTGCATTACTATTGTTTACTCTAGTCCTAGTTTAAATATCTATCGTCATGTAGGGATCTTATCTACACGACTCATATTTAACTTAGACCATAGACTAATAATAAAGATTTCCAACGACTGTGCATTCAACTGATCCTTTTTGTACCGTGATATCCCGGTACAATATAGATTCTTCTCTTTCTTTCACATTAAACTTCTTTTCAGCCATTCTTCTTTAAGTTGACATACAACAACAACACTGAACATCACGCTGCTCATTTGGCTTGGAAATCTAGGTATACTAATTTATGCTTAGACCTTTTCTTGGTCTTATGTTAAGTCATCATTTCTTTAACATAAGACTACCATGTAGGGATCTTATCTACATGATTTATCTTTCTGTAGGACTTATTTGGAATTTTGCTATGCAGCTGTGTCTAGATGGTTGTATTCGCAATAGTCTTATTTAATGAATCATGTTCGTTAGTCATTCTAGATACAACCCTATTGAAAAACAATAAAAGTTCTTATTGAAAAACCCTTTATTTATCAATATTTTTATGGGAAAATTTATCAATTATTTTATAGCGTTTTTTTTTTTCTTATATATTCCGGATAAGAAAGAAAAAAAACATTGAAATTGTATGATTTGTACTTTTGACTTTGAACAAGAAAACAACTCTTTCGAATGTAAATAAAATTCGTGGAAAAAGAAGAAAAAAAAAATTACATACTCACATGTGCTTTTTTTCCAATAAAAAAGTTTTTTTTTTTTTTTTTATTGATCACATAAAAAAATTTATGATCTTAAATCAAATTGATCCAACTTTATGGAAATTGCAGCATTATACAATATAAGTCCATAAAAAAATAATTGCAAATTTTTTTCGAACGTTTTTCTAGCATTAAAATGTGATGTTTTCACGATCAGTGTCGATCCTAAAAGCTAAGCTTCTACAGCTCTATTATTTACCTGAAATTCTTTCTTCCCAATAACAAAGAATAAGTAACTAGGAACTATCCCAACTTCTTATCTCTACCGTGACGACGTTTTTCAGATTTTGACTGTAATTTATCAAAAAGTTTTCTCTCCACTGATGACATAGATAGACCTACAAAGTGCACGCCTGGGTGAAAGAGAAACTCGATGTTATATCATTTTTTAAAAAATCCCAAACGAGTTAAAGCCAATATCCCCACAGCCGACATCCTATTCTGACGAGAAAAATCAGAAAACTAGAAAGAGATGGACTTTTGCAATTTCCGCTAGGGTAGATCGAATAAAAACATCAGAATCTCCCCACACAATTTAGAAAAATTGGTAGTGTGCGACGGTATCGTGTGCAACGTTATTGTGAGAGTATGCAAATGCAGATGAAGTTCCACTAAATCAGATGAACATGTTCTTCTGCGTTTGAGGGGAATCATCTGGCAGATGAAGAATCAGATGGGGAAATTAGAAATGCAGAAGGCGACAAAATTAGTAGGATGATTGTTTCTCCCTTTCTGTTTAACCAAACTTTGCATAAGTGTCTCCCATACTTTCATCAGAATAGTATGTTGGCTGTGTGGAGATTGGCCTTAACTATTTAAATAAATCCGTACTCCGTAATAAATAAATTTAACAAAAAAGATAAGTCGAAATTCTTGCAGCATTTTGTTGGTTCGATAAATTCTAAAACAATTGTCGGCAATTTAAAAAAACCCTACTTCAACGTTTTCAGATGTTGAAAGTTTAATATTTTGTATTATGGGCAACACCAAAAATATCAAATGAGCAATTCTAAATTGTAAATAAAGAATTAGACACATACTAGAAAAATATAAGAGTCATGGGAAATTGTATAAGAATTTAGAACATTTTATAAGATTCCCATGCGTTTTTTAAAGAAGCATTTCATTCTCCCTCTTTCTGATAGATTTTGGCTTTCAAAACTGCCTGTACTCTTTCACACTCATTGCAACGTCCTTTTTTGTACTTATTCTAGTTACTTCGCTAGCTTTGAATATTTTATCAATAATCAATAATAAAATTGAGCGTATAAGAGTATAATTTAAAAGAATATTAAAAAATAAGCAAATGTGAATACGAGGCTTTTAGATTCTCGGCCTGACATAAATTATCTGGAATAAATCATATAAAAATAATTAGAAGCACTTTTTTCCACAAATTCCTCCAGAGCAGAGCAAAATTTTACTTTCAATACAACAACAATTCCTGCTCTAGCTTTTACTTTGACCAAAATTCTTACTCCATTTTTTTTTCTTCAATATAGGCGACTCTGTTTTGTGTATGTTAACTTTTTTGGTTTAACTTCAACGGAAACGCAGGTGGAGCGCGTTTATGGATGGAAAAAGCTCATGGTGAACATGTTCCATCGATTTCAACTTGTGAATTTTAATTTAGACAATTCAAAGATGGTAATTTTGATGTGAAACGTAAAGAGAACGGAAAACTGCTTTGAAGGAAAAAACGACCAGAATGAGCTGCTAGATATGGTAAAGTGATTTTGCAGCATAATAACGCTAAACCCATCCAGGAAATGTTGGAAGCGCATGGCTGGAAAGTACTACCCATCAGATAGTGCTCCCTTCGATTGCCATTTGTTTCGGTCGATGCAACATGGACTTGCTGATACACACATGCTCAATCTTGAAGAACTGCGAAAATGGGTCAATGACTGGATTACCTCGTAAGACGTACAATTCTTTCAGCGCGGGATTCGTACCCTGCCAAAAACATGGACAAAAGTCATAGCTAATGATGGATCAAAATTTGATTGAAATAAACATGTTGTTTTTTAGGAACAAATCCTTTAAGTCCTTAAGTTACCTCCTATAATAAATGTGCATGGAAACAGCCTTAACGAGCCTTAAATTATCACAAAAGTAAGGTTGCCGAGCAGAGCAATCAGAGTGAAGCCCATAGCTTTAAATTTTGAAAGAAGATTCTTAATTGAAAAATGATCGTAATATGATCGTACAAAGAAAAGAAACTAAGCATTTGATTATAATTTTATGTTAATAAAGTCAATGTCAAAATAATGCCTGTTCAATAAAGTGAAACTATAATATTGAACTGGTGTCCATCTAAGCATTAAATTTATGTAATTTCACTCCATAAATACTATTCTACAATCGATCGTATGTGATCGTATATGATGGATTGATTGTGGTATTCAGATATGTACGATCATATGAAAAGAAAAAAAAAACTATATCTTAACCTCGAAAATATTTCACATATTCGAAGACATTCATTTCCGTTTTTATCGTTTCGGATCGCGATGTATATACAACCTTTTTGGATGGATTGGAGAACAACTAAACTCGGCCACAATAACTTTAAAATAGTATACAAAACTGTTAACTCTAAATCATTAAAATTATCGCGATCGTGTAATTTTAAATACTATGTTAAATAAAATCACGATCACCACAACGATCTTTAAAGATCTGGAATTAATCGAGAAAATTTTTGGAAATTTTTGTGATAATAAAATTCATGTCCAAAAAGGAATTGGATAAAAATACAGTAGCCCGAAATAGTTAAGCGATATATATACCAAGACGTGTTTTTTACCGCCATTGGTATTCGCAATCCTTTCAAGAACTTAACCATAAATCTGTACGATCCACACATACATACTATATTATGAAGGATTTTTGAAAAAAAAAAAACATTCCTCTAGCTAGGACACACATAGTTCGGCTCAGATGAAACATATTTAATGTTTGTCATTTTTATCTTTATAACAAAAGCGAAAAGAAGAAGGAGAAAAAAAAAACGACTTCATTCCACAAAATTGAAATTTCGTATGTGATTTTATATCACAGAACTTATATGGATATGACTTTCTGTAAGAGATATGAACTTCTCTGATATTCTGTGTTTTACGTATATATATGTGGATTTGGATTGTAACAAGTTTCCGGCGGTTAAGATCAAAGAAACAATGGAAATAGCTGAGAAAATCTCATTGACTGACGATGGATAAACTATTGCCGGGATTTTATTGCAATTTTTTCGCGCTAAAAATTACAATTGGATTTATACATACCCGGGAGTTTACGTATTTGTATGATCTTTTTCTTCGACTTTTCTAATATTGATCGTACAGTGACGGACTGGCCAGGGTCCAGTGTAAGTTTGAGCTCTGTGGTACTGTTTTGTCTCCTTTGGTAACCGAAACATTTTTAGACTCAGTTCGCTACTGATTACGATCATTCGGTGATTATGTCTCAATCGCTACTGATTACGATCATTCGGTGATTATGTCTCAATAATGTGAACGAATGATCTTTCTATTCCGATCAGTTGCGGACTGGTCATGGTCCAGTGTAAGCCCCTTTTGTTTCCTTTGGCAATCCAAACATTTTTAGACCCAGTTCGCTACTGATCATGATCATTCGGTGATTTTGTCTCAATAATGCGAACGAATGATCTTTATATTCCGATCAGTTGCGGACTGGTCATGGTCCAGTGTAAGCCTCTTTTGCTTCCTTTGGCAACCCAAACATTTTTAGACTCAGTTCGCTACTCATTACGATCACTCGGTGATTTTGTCTGAATAACCTGAAAGAATGATCTTTCTATTCCGATCAGTTGTGGACTGGTCATGATCCAGAGTAAGCCTCTTTTGTTTCCTTTGGTAAACGAAATATTTTTAGACTCAGTTCGCTACTGATTACGATCATTCGGTGATTATGTGAACGAATGATCTTTCTATTCCGATCAGTTGTGGACTAGTCATGGTCCACTGTAACCCTCTTTTGTCTCCTTTGGCAACCGAACAATTTTTAGACCCAGTTCGCTACTGATCATGATCATTTGGTGATTATGTCTCAATAATGTGAATGAATGATCTTTCTATTCCGATCAGTTGTGGACTGGTCATGGTTCAGTGTATGTCTCCTTTGTCAAACGAAATATTTTTAGACCCAGTTCGCTACAGATCATGATCATTCGGTGATTATGTCTCAATAATGCGAACGAATGATCTTTCTATTTCGATCAGTTGTGGACTGGGCAGGGTCCAGTGTAAGCCTCTTATCTCTCCTTTGGCAATCGAAATATTTTTAGACCCAGTTCGCTACTGATTACGATCACTCGGTGATTATGTCTCAATAATCTGAACGAATAATCTTTCTATTCCGATCAGTTGTGGACTGGGCAGGGTCCAGTGTAAGCCTCTTATGTCTCCTTTGGCAATTGAAACATTTTTAGACTCAATTCGCTACTGATCATGATCATTCGGTGATCATGTCTCAATAATGCGAACGAATGATCTTTCTACTAAAACAGGTGATATTTTTAGTTTAGCTGAAAATTGACGGAAAAATCTTCCATATTAATTTACTCATAATTAAATCAGCGTAAATGGAATTAAATCATAGTGCAGATCATTTGATCGTGTTCTTTTTAACTATTACGTATGTGCAGATATTGTATGACTAAGCTTGTTGTACTTTTTTTTCCTGTTAACGTATTTTTTTCCCTTCTTGTAATAAGTTATGTCGCTCACATTCACTAAAGATCATTTCTGCGATCAGTTTTTTTTTCTTATAATAATTTTTATATAAGTATTTTTTTTTTTCCATAGAAATATTTTTATTAGAAAGATAAATTTTTTTTTTGTTTTAATTGAATAAGCTTTTAAATATCTTAAATAGTTGAGATAACGTTACGCAACACAATTGTTTTCTGAAAAAATGCATTTCAAATCTAAAAGTCCATTTTATCAGAGAAGTTTCTCTATACCTAATGCTTTGTCGATTCTTTTAATACTGATAAATATATTGTTGTTTACTTGATTGATGATTGAACCAGAGTTCGATCGACTAAAGATGACAAATAGTATAATTGATGAAGATCAATATCAATATTTCAGTGATCTTTCAGCTTACTGAGTTTACTATAGATAAGCGAAGTGCGATGATAAATCAGTGATTATTTCAGAAGTAATAAAAATCTTTTGATTCATGATCATTAATTATTTGTTTTGGCATTAGAGATCACTATATATTGGTGATCACTCACGATCGGTGAGTTTCTATTCTAAAAGAATCTTCTAAGAGATTACTATTACAGATCAGTGATCTTTAAGCTTCTGGATTAATATAAACCCCCGAAGTTTGAAGAGTCATCGTTGTTAATATAACCCTTTAGACACATATTTCTATTTTTGGAAAGATGTTATAGACACCTTTTCTAAATAAGTGATCTTCTAAGGGATCACTATTATAGATCAGTAATCTTTCAGTTTCTAGAGTACTGTCGGATAACCATGTTATAAATCCGAGATTGTAGTAATAACAAACTTTAGAGTTATGATAATAATGATCATTATATATTAGTGATCACTCACGATCGATGACACCTATTCTAAATTAATCTTCTAAGAGATTACTATCGCAGATCAGTGATCTTTAAGCTTCTGGATTAATATAGATCACCTAGATCGGTGATCTTTAAGCTTCTGGATTAATATAGATCACCTAGATCGGTGATCTTTAAGCTTCTGGATTAATATAAACCCCCGAAGTGATAATTATATAATAAATCACTGATTGTTTGAAGAGTAGTAATCGTTATTAATATAACCCTTTAGACACATATTTAGATTTTTGTAAAGATCTAAATAAACGATCTTCTAAGGTAACACTATCATAGATCAGTAATCTTTCAGTGTCTAGATTACTGTGATAAGTGATAACTGTATTATAAATCCGCGATTGTAGTAATAAAAGCCTTTAGATTGATGATCAATAATGATCATTATATATCAGTGATCACTCACGATCGGTGATTTTATGAAGGGATAAAAATTATATAAGTTTGAATTGATTTAGTCTTCATATTGCCATTCTTTAATCAATAGTATAAGATTGTGCTGTTGCTGTTGGCGGCGTCCCTAAGTAAATTATGTTCTGAAAAAGGTGCTAAACTGCAAACCTTTTCAGCTATTCTTATTTCTATTGTCTTAGTTTTTTTTTTTATATAACCATGGAAATTTTTGTAATCAATCATTGTAATCAGTCAAATGAGTTCACCACCGTTTTTTCTTTTTTCTGTTCTTTTCAATTTTTAATATTTTGATTAGACGCAACCTCGCGAGTATTTTTTTTTTGCTCGAACTTTTGTTTTAAGATTTTTTACTTTTATTTAATAAATGTTACTTTTTTTTTTCAACAAGGTCTTAACAAGTCATCAATCAAAAAAACAGCGTTTTTAATATACAAACTTTTTTTTTCTTCGTTGTTTTTATTTTACAGAACAAGACTTGTTTGTTTTTTCTTAACTCTTTTTTTTTTTGAATTGTAATTTACAAATTAATGTATTTGAAATCGTATATAATTCTTGCCTTAAGAAAATTGTGCTCGCTTATAGGATTTCCGCATTGTGTCTTAAAGTTTTTCAATAATATTTAAAGGTTAAGGTCAAAGGGTGGTAGTAGTATCTATTATTTATATCTTTAAATTCGATTTCTTATTCAAATACTTAAATTGGGTATGCGAATTTCGATGCACTCTGTATTCAAACTTTTTGCTATTCGAAAAAAAGTGATACAAAGCTTTGAAAACGCCATCAAAAATTATGGATTATACATCCCGTCAAAAAAGTATCCGGAATTGTTAATTTAACAAGCCCGCGTAAAAAGTATAGAAAAATGTATTTTGCAGTTCAGTTGGTATAACTATACCTAATTGTCATGCAAAAATTTGGCATGATATGTTAACCAATTTCTTGACAATTGTTGGTTTTGTTAGTTGAGTTCAAGTATGTCCTGCGATTTTTCTTAAATTTTCTTGAAAAAGAAGTTGTTAGAGACAGGCTTCAATAAGCCGATTTGGACCCTACATTCATGAAACGCATCATAATGCACGAAGATATGTGGGTTTATGAGTTTAACATGCAAACTAGCCAACAAGCTTAGGAATGGCGGTTCGATAACGAGAGGAAACCGAACACAAACACATCAACATCATTCGAAAATCATGAGGTTGATTGTTTTCTTTGACTGTCGTGATGTTATCTACACGAAATTACTTTCAGAGTGGTAAACAATCAATAAACGAACGTTATGAATCGTTTAAGGGAGAATGTTCAGCGGAAAATTCCAGATTTTTGAACGGACAATTCTTGGATTTTGCACCGATAATGCGACGTCCCACACATCGATGGTTGTACGCAAATTTTTTACCCAAAACTCAAGAAATGTCATAGATCAAGCACCGCTTTCGCTAGATATCACTCCTTGTAACTTTTTACTGTTCTCCCAGTTAAAATTAACATTTTGTGTAATACGTTTTGAGTCAATTCAAGCTATAAAACTAAATTCGCCGAAAATGCCTATAAGAAGCATTTCGACGACTAGATTAATCGTTGGTATATGTATGTCGCATTAACTGGGACTATTTTCAAGGAGACATATTAAATTTTGATTATTAATTGATTATATTGTTTCATTAACAAATTCCGGATACTTTTTTGACGGAATATATAATAGACCTGAGGTGTATATGTGATATTGGATGCACATTAGATGTATTTGAAAAAAAAACTCTAGTCACTTTAGTTGTTCGTCGTTGACATCATATTCAAAAGCTCTTATTTGCAGCAAAGATATTAATAAAGGGAAGATGTGGAAGGTTCAAAAAAGCTTTAATTTAGCATGAGTAATTTAGATTAGGCCTTATGGCAAGAGCTTTAAGCTCCTAAAAGTTCCTTTCATAAGATCTAATGCAGTTTACTCATACTATTTATTTCTTTGTTGGCGTTATTTCAATACAAATATCACTTCATCATATGTGTAATATCGGAACTACATTGAGTTTTTTTAAAACAAAAGTTCCTTCTCAAAATTCAACCATAGTTTGCGGCAAAGATTCTAAACAAGTTCTATAGTAAGCTAGTTTCGGGGCTAGCTTTGGCCTTTACAATATATATATTTAGATATTTCTTTAAAAACTTCACAGATCAACCAGATATGTGATTTACCATTGAAAATTTTGCCCAATAATATTGATTTTCAGACTGTTCAGACCTCCTGCTAAAGACATCGGAATATCTGAATGTTTATGATCTTGTCATTTTACAGTGGAGCTGTCGACACAAAAGATTGAATATCTTAATTTCAAAATATAAATGTTAAAATGCGTTAACATTTGACATGTTTAGAAAATTCCACATTTATTTATTAATTCGTTTTATTAAATATTAAATCAGCGTATAAATATTGAAGGTCGTCATCTTTTATTAAGTGTCGACTTATTAACCATTAATACTTTATAATACAACTAACTAGTAGTATTTATACTATGTTGATCTCTAGTATGATATATATCATTATTAATAGCTATAACACACCAAAATACATATTTGATTACGATCACAGAAGATGTTGATTTGAAATATTGATCTTAGGTGATCGTGATTGTGACTGATCACTTGATTAGAACAACATGTTCACGACGGAAAAAATAAGAAACAATCGAAAGCCTGACTGAAGTAGACGCTTCTGTTTTAAGATATCTCACCGTCGAAGTAGGATACACTTGGTGGTCTGGTAATACAGAAACTGGTTCGTTAATATATCCTTTACGCTTGCGATTTAGTCTATCGGTGATCGTCGAAGAGAGTGGTCGGGTGCTAATGAGTGAAACATTTCAAGTGAGTGGGTTCCAGGACCAAGATAGATCGGATGCAACTCTACATAGGGCCCGGCGATGAGTTGGCCGCCAACCATAAAGAAGAAGTATTGAAATTTTAGATTAGTAAAAGTGTATGAATATAGTGACGTTAATATACGGATGTGAACAAACAGATATTCAAAAGTCACCTGTTTATTGATTGTTATTGATCGGTGATCATGATTATAAGAAGAAGATCATCAAATAAATTCACGTTTTATAGATCTGTTAACGGCGAAAAAAAATAAGAACAGTCGAAAGTCCTGACTGTAGTAAATGTAGACGCTTCTGCTTTAAGGCAGCTCACCGTCGAGATAGGATACACTTGGTGATCAGGTAACACAGAAACCGGTTAGTTCAGTGTATCCTTTGCGCTTGCGAGTTAGTCGTTCGGTAATCGTCGAAGCGAATAGTCGCGCGCAATGCGGTATACAAGCTGTTCCGGCAAGTGCGTTAGGCTCGAGAAAGACCATGTGAAATTCTACGTGGGGCCCGGCGGTGAGTTGGTCGCCAACAATAAAGTAAAAGTGTAGTAGCGAATTGGACAAATTATATAAATTAGTAACGTTAACATACGGATGTTAACAGATCTACATTATGTAAAAATGTTTATCAAGATCAATTCTTCAAACTCTTTGGGTTGTATTACCTATAATTGATCAGTGATCGTAATTTAAGATTTTCCACTACTTATATCAAGTATAGTACATGGGTATTACAACTTTTTTTTTTGCTTCTTTGAATAATAATAAGAAAAACAAGGCAGGCTATTTAGAAATAAGTTCATATGATCATATAAACAGATCACATAAACTGTATCAACCTGTTTGGGGTAAATGCGAATTTAAAAACAAATAATAAATGTAGTTGACTTTTGCCTCATAAATATGTTAAATATCTCGTCAAATAAGATGTTTATGCAATCAATCATTCATTTTTATATGGAAGTTTTTCTTTTTTCTTCTACTTTACTATACTTCGTAGATCTTATATTAACTTCTTGTCTTTCTATGAACGAGAGTTTACAATATTAAGATCGGCATGAAGATCATAGAGTTATCTATATGTGATCTTCTTGACGATTCTAACGAGTGCTTTTTTGTAATTGAAGTTTTACGTAGTTTATCCTTTCAAACGCTTGCAAGTAGCACACAATATCATTTACTATAATACAACGAATAAACGTAGTATCGAGTGTGGTACCGTACAATACTAAGAAGCTCAATAATTTCTCAGCCCCGACAAGAGAACGCACTGCTAACAGGTCAATTTTTTTGTCTTATGTTGGTACAATCTTCGTATGAACACGTGTCAAGTTTCACGTCGATAACTCAATTCAGTCGTTGTTTAGAAGTTATTTGAAGTTGACGGACGTGTCATTGAATTTTTTTTAACATGGAAAAAATTTAATATCGTGCAGTGATTAAATTCGTTACTTTGGATGGTTTACCACCTACGGAAATTCATCTAAAATTGCACTTTCTATTGTGAAAAAATGGGCTGCCCTTTTTACATCTGGTCGTACAAGCCTCGAAGATGATTCACTCGAAGGTCGTCCAAAAAGTGTATCAACAAACAGAAAACATACAAAAAATACAGGATATTGTTTTGGAAGATCGTTGAGTGACTATAGATGAGATAGCTGACACCATAGGCATCTCACATAGATCAGTACATGAGATCTTAGCTGAAGTTTAAAGTTTCAAAACGCTTTATGCAAAATGGGTGCCGCATTCGCTAACTATAGAACACAAACAACTTCGAATGCGACTTTCTCAATAACATTTGGACCGTTTTAAGAAGGATAAAATGGATTTGGTACGTCGATTCATCACTATGGATGAAACTTGGATCCGCCACCATGATGCTGAATCGAAACAAGAAGCTAAAAGAGGTCATAGCAGCTGTAGAGGCGTATTTTGGAGGCCAACCAGATTTTCATTTCAGGGATGGGATCCTTAAATTGGAAAATCGTTGGAACAAGTGTATTGAAGTTCAAAAACAGTGTTTTTCTTGCCTAGGCTGAGAAATTATTGAATAACCTAGTATTTTTATCAACATGAATGTTGGAAAGCGAGGAATAAGAAAGATATTAGGCAGAAGATTAATTAAAAATATTAATAACTTTCTTGATTAATAAGATCTTATCAACTAGCCAGGAATCCTGCGGAATTCGTAGTTTTATGAGTTGATATTCTAAAAACGCAAGTAACCTTTAAATACCCGGTAAATGTAGCATCTTAAGATTATCTTTCGATATCCTGTTTAGTTAGTACTGTACTGTAATCAGAAAATATTATTTTCGATAGGAATTCATTTGTAGTAGTTTAAAGCGTTTAAAAAAGTACAAGTAACTATTGTGTTGATCGGAAAATTACAATAATTTAAGTGAAAACCAAACGAATAGCTCAAATACTGCGCTGAATGTGTTTCAGTCGTTTCGACACTTGCTGATACAGTTGTCAACTATTGAGACCAAACAAGACCCGGAAAGATCGACACGAAACCCTATATTGGTCACCATTGACTGTTACAGTCTGACCCTGATGTTTTCAAAAAATGATGCCACCTGCCCACAATGCACACCAAACAGTCATTTTTTGACCATGTAATGGTGTTTCGTGAATCTTATGAGGTTTTTCATCGCCCGATATGCGGTAATTTTGCTTATTAACACACCAGAAAGGTGGAAATATGCCTCATCAGAGAAGGGGATTTTCTTCCAGAAATCAGTATCAACTTCCTGCTGCTCTAACAACGCGTGGAGCGGTGGTTAAGAGATCAATTTCGTAAATATGTTGTTGCGAACTGACATTTGATACTTTGAAAACAATTGCTTATCCACAGCTGCTTGATTTACAGTGCTGCCAACATAGGAAACTCAAATTCGATCACCCTATAAAGAATGATGGTCAAAATAGGAAATAGAATTTGATCTCTGTTACGAATATCAATGTTTTGGTATTTGAAGTTGTTCAACAGTCGTAAAGTAGTTGCTAAGATCTACAATATATGCTGCTTTGGGTTTTCTCACCTTTAATCCCCAGAAACTTCCCTGTACCGAACAAAATCTTCTCATTGGAACTTAACTTGGATACCTGTAAAACTGTACCTAACTGATCTGTTTAATTCTTATTCATATTAATGTTTTATTTATGAAGTTTTCATTGCAAAACAAGACTAAAAAAAAGAAAAAGAAAAGGAAAACACATGCAGTTTTGCAGAGACTTAAGATTATATCAGAATATATCAGAAATTTCAGAAAAAATACCGCGGGCAAATATTTTATCAGCGTAAGAAAAAAAAAACTCCGCGATAATATAATACAAAATATAAAGTACATGGAAAAAGAGTATGAAAATATATGAGATATCGCCATCTATATTTTCATATATATACTGTACAGCAAAGGAATACACGAGTACTATAAAGGTGCGCACCTTTATGCGAATTCTCGCGTATGTGGTACTACGCCATTCAAAATATGAGACCTTGTAACAATTTTTGTTTTTTAACTTTAAGCGTTTTGTTATAGTACTCTCTTCCACGGAATTCAACAAGCGCGGTTTTTTAATATTCCATTCTCCAAGATTTTATGATAATGTTTGCAATTTTAATTTAATATTTAATAGTCGCACACAGCTTCTGTTTCTTTAATAAGAATCAAAATATTCTAAACGATCGTTGTTTTTTTAGTGATCTTTATATTATGATTTAAATTTACATACTTACGTTTTTTTTCTTTTTTCTTTTCAGGTGAAAATTTGGTTCCAAAATCGAAGATCAAAATATAAGAAAATGATGAAAGCAGCACAAGGACCCGGTGTTGGTAGCGGTATGCCATTAGGTGGTGGTCAAAATCCTGGTTCACATAGTCCAAGTCAGACAATGCATACTGGTAAGAATTCTAAATTTTTATATACATACTTCTATTTTTATAACCTTTATATCTATATCAGAGCTTCGAACCGAAATATATTTCGTTCCGGTTTTCGTTTCAGTTTTTTTTTTGCTTTGGTTACAATTCAGACTTAAAAATGGCTAATACCAGTGTTGTCGGCACTAATATGTGAAGATCAAAAACCGTAATGTTTTTTCACCAAAATTCATTTCATTCATTTTATTACATTTTAAATGAATTTTAATAATATTAATTAACCAAATATGTACCATTTTGATGGATAATCTTTTGCCACTTTTCTGGTAAAACCATTATGCCATCAGGCCATCAGTGTAGACTTTGCGGGAGTTCTGGGCAAAAAACTCAACCAAGTAATTTTCACAGGTCTCTTTTGAAGTCAGCTTTGCACCATTAAAGGAATTCTGCAGAATCCGAAATATATGGTGGTCGGCCGGAGAATGGTCCGGACTATACGGTGGATGCACCAAAACTTCCCAGCCAAGTTCTTTCAATTTTTGCCTAGTCATTAAAGATGTGTGTGGCCTGTCATTCTCGTGATGGAAGACGTCGCCTTTCCTATTGATCAATTATGGCCGTTTGACCTCAATTGCGACTTTTACAATGATTGGTCTACCAGAGCGCGGCGCATTTTTAACTTCGAAATTTCCAAAGCGGAAACTAGTAAACTATTTACGTACTACTGATTTGATAGAACATCTTCACCATAAATACTTCGAATTTTTTCACAATCCTGCGAAGCTTTATCGCCTTGGGCGAAGTTATATTGTAAAATATAGTTACGGTTAATTTTTTTATTTCGGTTCCTGCTTCGGTTTTGGTTAGAAAGGCAGTTAATACTTGTTTTCGGCTTGGTTTCGTTTAAAACCTCCGGTCTACATACTTGTATATGCAAACATAATATTTTTACGTACGTCTACAACCATGGTACCATGGGTAACCCATGAACTTTGTATAAGACAAAGTTGTGTTTCTTGGAATTTTGTCAAAATTTAATACTCTTAATGAATATTCCAAAAAACTATGGAAAATGAAGAGTAAGCTATATAACAGATATATCTCAAATGAAGCCACACATATCGTCCCAAAGCTTTATATTCTTGTATCCCTTAGATCCTTGCAATCGCAGAACCAATAAAATAGTGCTTCATAATTTCCTTCTTTTACGCGTAAGCTGTCCAGTATCCAGTTGTTAGACCTTTTACTGGTCCAACTTCTACTATACTGAAGCCTATAAGTTCTGATGTTCTAAGATTCCAAAATGTATACCAATCCGGAGGTCTTCCTCCAGAACAATTATAATTATTATTTTAATTAGATTATTTATTTTTATTTAAAGGTGGTAATGGCGGCGGTTCAAATAGTGGTTCACCATCACATTTTCTACCTCCTGGACATAGTCCAACACCATCAAGTACACCAGTATCAGAATTATCACCTGGTAAGTTCATAAATTGGTTATATTTTCATACACACACACACACACACACACACACACCCACGCACACACACACACAAAACATTCACACATTCAAAAAAACGAAAAACACTCACACACTCATACGCAATAGTGAATACAAATTTGAACTAATATAACAAAAATTTGATTAAATTTTAGATTTTCCATCAACAGGTTTAAGTCCACCATCGCAAGCACCATGGGATCAAAAACCGCATTGGATTGATCATAAACCTCAAATGCTACCGCAACCGTCACATCATCCCCCTCCACAACCGACACATGCATCACAAATGGGTGGTTATGTACCGCAATATTGGTATCAACCTGAAACAAATCCGTCATTATTAACGTATGTATAATTTTTTTTCTTTTAATTTAATTTGAAATTTCGTTTAAGATTAAGATTAAGATTAGGTTTTTATGGTGTTCTTGTAGTCCGATCTTTAAGATCTATTGTACACCCTCTTCTTTAGTGCAGTAGTTAGGTTAACTTCCCATTCTAGAACACTTCCCCCAGGCGTAGTTCTCTGAGAAGTTTTGTTTAAACTGATGTTGGGATTATATTTGTTAATTTTGATCTCCTCTGGCTTTGAGTAAACATTAATCCTTACAACTTTGATTACGAGAACATATCAGCTAGAATGAAGTATAGTCCGATCGTTATTAAAGTGAGTTAATTACTGAACTATGCTAAAGTGTTAGTAACTGTTAAGTATCGACACTTGGAGAGTTAAAAAATTGACCAATCAGAGCCAATAATTATTTTGAATGAAGCACATGGAACTACGTCATCACTCTTATCTTTTTAGCATGTATTTATGCATAGATATACATTTTTATGCGGACGGAAAACTTATCACGGTAGGAGTAAGGATTTTCCAAACTTCATAATGACTTACATTATTGACTACATAACTTTCATATAAAAGCGGCAGAAATTCCGGCTCGCTTACCAATCATCAATTTCAATAACTGTCAAATATTTAAATAATTATTTTATTAGCCGCTTCTTGGCTAGAATAACCTTTTTTACTCACTCCTGTTCTTAGATACGACGTTAGGCGAGTAAACGTAACGCATTCGATTCGTTTTCTAAAAAACAGCAAGTATCGCATGTCAAAAATCAGCTTGTTATGTTTGTTTTTCATTAGCAATTATCTTGTAAGCTATTCGATCAATAAAATGGATTGAACGCTTACAAATGGATTACTTGCTTATGAGACGGTAGAGGCATGGTTTGATTAATTAATTAATTGAATAATCAAAATTTGTTCAATATTTAGTTTATTCAACCGAAAACTGATTAATTGTTTCATTTAAGAGAAACAAAACAAAATAAATTTGGAGAGAGAAATCCTATGAGAGAGTATGATTAAATTTTGAATAACTTTTGAATTAAATGAGAATATTTTTCTCTTTTGTTTTTATTACACTTCCTCTTTCTCGTTTATATAAAAATTTACATCTCTTTCTAAATTGCTATTTTTACAACAACCACTTTGAGGCTTGACTATTATCATAGAAACCAACAATTAATCAATTAACCACTTACCTCGGAAACCAATTAATCAACCGTGCTGTAGTTTCCACTTCACCTAAGTGTCATATGAAATATTAAAGCTTTTTCATAGTACATTAATACACATTGGCTGTCACGATAAACAATGTGAAAATAATATGACTAACGCCATCTCTTAGCCAATAAAAGAAAAGGTACCTTCAGACCATCTGTTTCGTCAAATGTTTTGACATAAGTTTTGTCAAAAATGCTCATTCACATTGTGTGAACTCATAGGGAACTCTTGTATGACAACAATATATGTCAAAACATACGCGTTTTTGATATTAGATATGTTTTTTATTTCATATGAGAAATCAAATTGTTTCCTTCAGTTCTACTATTTAAAAACAATGAAGAAGACATTGAAATAATAAATAAATGTTGTGCTATACTTTCCCATTCTTCTTTACTATTTAGTATCTTCAATAAATTCATAATCTTATAATTAAACGTAACTTTAAATTATTCATCTTTGAGGACCATGTATTTAATGTTTCAGGACCGAGACTTTAAAATCATACGATAAGGCTCTGTGTACGTATGTCCGTGAGCTAGGAATCGACTCCACTTTATTTAATAATTTGAAGAATGTTTTCTTCTTCATTCTTGTGTAATTTTGAAAAGAATGAAATTCCTTTATCACAAGTTGGATAATATCACGTCTTCTTTGAAGCCATTTCCCACTTCATACTGCTTTTTTCTCTTCTTTCATTTCTCAAATAATTGCTGCTAGATAAATAATACTTAAAAGTGTAATTTGTTGTTCATTATAGTCCATTTTAAATTTGCCATTTCACTCTTAACCTAAAATTATGACATTTCACTCAAATGATTTGTCAAATAGGTGTGAACAAAACAATCAAGAATGCTATGATTTGTTTAGGACATATACATGCTTATTCTGGCATTGTGACAGTTTTACGGTCAGAAATATTTATGACAATAATGTTCTGACTGAAATTATGACTGCTACGAAAATTCGTATTCTGGCGAACGGGTCATAATATGTCGAAAATATGAATTTATAACACTTTAAAACTGGTATAATTTGAGCGAGCTTTCGTGGTTATTTGAGAAATAGTCTCGAAAATGTTTGTATGGGTTTGAAATTTTTCTATCGGTGTAAAATTATTTGTGTATTGAAAAGAATGGTGGATATTATTCCATATTTATCATTTGAATCACTCAGAGAACCCATATAAAATTCCGTTGTGATCTAAAATATTGTCGGTCAGAACTTAAGATATTTTTTTATGACAGTTGTTAGTTATGAGTGCGCCAGAATACCAAATAGTATTAAAAAAAAAGTTATGACAATGACGTCATTTTATGCCAGTCAGAACTTGTTATGACTGCGTTCAGAATAAGGGGGATGACAACTCAAAACCGAAAAGCAGATACGAAAACATATGACAAAACATATGATGTCTGAAGGCATCTTTAGGGATTTCCCAGAATTTAGAGCGAATAGAAAACTTTACATATCTTAATCTTATAAAATAAAAAGTAATAATACTAAATTCCTTCATTTCTTTTTTTTTTTACAGGGTTTGGCCGGCCGTTTAACATCAAACCGATCCTATAGATAATCTTACTTTTAATAATAATCATAATTTTGTTTAGTGACATTCCTCTTAATTTGTTGTTAGGACCGTGTAATATATTAAAAATTAAATATAAAGAAAAAAAAAAGGAAGAAAATTATAAATTTATAGAAATTAAAAAAAAAAACAAGAAAAATTTATATAAGAACAAATTATTATTAATTAATTATAAAAGAAAAAAAACAATTTAGTTTTTAATGTAAACAATCAAATTTAGTAGCCACCCTGTTTTCCCTAAAAGAAAAAAAAATAAATTTAAATTTAAAAATAAAAACAAAACTAAAAATTAATAATAAAAGAAAAACATTAAAAACATAAAAAAAAGTAAACCTAAAAATATGCAAAAAATTAAATTTATGTTGCGAAAATGCGTGACTGGTTTTACTTACCCGACGACTTCATTCCAGTTATTTCAAGACTTATTTTCAGTCGGACTGAAAAGGATGTCCAATGTTTAGAGCCTCCACAAGACTTTTTGTCAGTCCGACTGAAACTATGTCCAAATTTTAGAGTCTCCACCAGACTTTTTATCAGTCCGACTGAAACTATGTCCAATTTCTAGAGTCTCCACAAGACTTTTTGTCAGTCCGACTGAAACTATGTCCAAATTTTAGAGTCTCCACCAGACTTTTTGCCAGGCCGACTGAAAAATAACTCCAATTTTTAGAGTCTCGACAAGACTTTTTATCAGTCAGACTGAAACTATGTCCAATTTTTAGAATTTCCACAAGACTTTTTATCAGTCCGACTGAAACTATGTAAAATTTTAAAGTCTCCACAAAACTTTTTATCAGTCCGACTTAAAAGAACTCCAATTTTTAGAGTCTCCACAAGACTTTTAGTCAGTCGTGCTGAAAAAGAAGTCCAATGTTTAGAGTCTCCACACGACTTTTTGTCAGTCCGACTGAAAAAGAAGTCCAATTTTTAGAGTCTCCACAAACCTTTTTTTCAGTCCGACTGAAAATATGTCCAATTTCTAGAGTCTCCACAAGACTTTTTATCACACTGAAAAAGAAGTCAAATGTTTGAGTCTCCACAAGACTTTTTGTCAGTCCGACTGAAACTATGTCCAAATTTTAGAGTCTCCACCAGACTTTTTGCCAGTCCGACTGAAAAAGAACTCCAATTTTTAGAGTCTCCACAAGACTTTTAGTCAGTCGTACTGAAAAAGAAGTCCAATGTTTAGAGTCTCCACACGACTTTTTGTCAGTCCAACTGAAAAAGAAGTCCAATTTTTAGAGTCTCCATAAACCTTTTTTTCAGTCCGACTGAAAATATGTCCAATTTCTAGAGTCTCCACAAGACTTTTTATCACACTGGAAAAGATGTCCGATGTTTAGAGTGTCCACAAGACTTTTTGTCAGTCCGACTGAAACTATATCAAATTTTTAGAGTCTCCACCAGACTTTTTATCAGTCGACTGGAACTATGTCCAATTTTTCGAGTCTCCACAAGATTTTTTATCAGTCCGACTGAAACTATGTCCAATTTTTCGAGTCTCCACAAGACTTTTTATCAGTCCGACTGAAACTATGTCAAATTTTAAAGTCTCCACAAAACTTTTTATCAGTCCGACTTAAAAGAACTCCAATTTTTAGAGTCTCCACAAGACTTTTAGTCAGTCGTGCTGAAAAAGAAGTCCAATGTTTAGAGTCTTCACACGACTTTTTGTCAGTCCGACTGAAAAAGAAGTCCAATTTTTAGAGTCTCCACAAACCTTTTTATCAGTCCGACTGAAAATATGTCCAATTTCTAGAGTCTCCACAAGACTTTTTATCAGTCCGACTGAAACTGTCCAATTTTTAGGATCTCCACAAGACTTTTTTTCAGTCCGACTGAAAAAGAAGTGCAATGTTTAGAGTCTCCACAAGACTTTTTGTCGGTCGTACTGAAAAGGAACTTCAATTTTTAGAGTCTCTACAAGACTTTTTGTCAGTCCGACTGAAACTATGTCCAATTTTTATAGTCTCCACAAGCCTTTTTGTCAGTCGGACTGAAAAAGAAGTCCAATTTTTAGAGTCTCTACAAGATTTTTTGTCAGTCCGACTGAAACTATGTCCAATTTTTAGAGTCTGCACAAGACTTTTTATCAGTCCGAATGAAACTATGTCCAAATTTTAGGGTCTCCACAAGACTTTTTATCAGTCCGACTGAAACTATGTCCAATTTTTAGAGTCTCCACAAGACTTTTTGTCAGTCGAACTGAAAAAGAAGTCCAGTGTTTAGAGTCTCCACAAGACTTTTTATCAGTCCGACTGAAACTATGTCCAAATTTTACAGTCTCCACAAGACTTTTTGTCACTCGTACTGAAATAGAAGTCCAATTTACAGAATCTCCACAAGACTTTTTGTCAGTCCGACTGAAAATGAAGCTTTGAAATAAGTCGTTTGGAGTCGTGTGGTTAGATACAAATTTTTTGATTGAGATCTCATTTCGTTTATAATTTTTGGTTTTCGTCAAAATCTTTTCTTAAATACAATTTTTAAAGATCATTCCGATACATAAACTGCGCTAGCCTCGATCAATTCGTTCTACTAACTACGATAAAGAGAAAAAGGCGTTTCACTGCGTGCTTTCGTATATGTATGCGGAATAATCCCTTAAAATCCTTTAAGGCTCGTACAAATCAAGTGCGCGAGTAGAAACACAAAATTTCTTCTCTGTGCATATTCCCAGTTGGTGTGGATATGTCCCTCTGATCGGAGCATGCATGCTTTAGTTCACCTGCTTTCGTGACGAGTGATTTGGTTTGGACCCGTCTTTAGACTATTTTCACATTATGACGGCTTTTTTTGTTTTATACATTTTTCGGAGTCTAAAGCCTTAGTTATGTTAACGAAACGGAGACTGGACGGCGACTGGAACCGAATGCGATACGGTTATATTGATGAAAGCGTCACTTCACTTTTTGACATTTGACAAATTGAATTGAATCAGACTTTACGAACGTTCCGTTCCGTCTACATAATAGCTGTCATACAATTTCATGTATTTGTCTTGTTCGTTCCGTCGCCGTTCCGTCGCTGTTCCGTCTCCGTTTCGTTAATATAACTAAGGCTTTACTAATATGAGATTTTAGTCTTGGAAGAGCACTCTATCTTCCCAATGACTGACTTTTATTTGTAACACAACAGAAAACGTCACCAATGTGGAAAGGAATCTTCAAGAAAAAAACTATTTTATTTTTATTTTTAAATTTTTACAAAATCAGAAATAATTTTTTTAAAAATGAGATAATGTTTGTGGATTTGTAAATACTTTTTTTTTTTGTTTGTGTGCAATATGTTCGATTGTATAAAAAAAATTGTTGTGAACTTTAAAGAAATTAAAAAGAAAAAAAAAAAGAAGGAAGAAAATTTCCCAATTTTTCCAGTAAAAAATCTAAAAAAATAGTTTTCCAGTGAAATATATTTTTAGTTGATATAAAAATTTGACACATGTACACATCGCGCCATCTATCTGAGAGAAAATTTTTCGAACGGTGTTAGATTGAAGTCTTCTTCAAGCAGATTATTGTAGACGAAGTGAAATTCTTTTCATTTAAACTTCATTGGGGTTATTCAGCTCATCTTATTGTAGTTACGGCGGACATTGTGGTAGACAGAGCGCATATTCGCTAGCATAACGTCATCGCTGTACGGCACAGCTAGAAATTAGTCGTTACAGAATAAATTCAATTTTTCACGATTCATATTGAAACTGAAATAAATAAGAAGTGCGTCGAAAAATAAGCAAAAAATTGATGCTGGAAATAGAATGAACTTCATTTTGAACTTCTTATTCCTTCATCTTTGACAGCCCGTCTAAAATACATTGCATATACCGGTTCCGCCAATTGAAGTGGCCCGTCTAATTCAAATCACTGTCAAAGTAAACTGCACATCTTGCAATACTAACACGAAGGTTGACATATTGTCTGCCAGAAGTAAAAATTATTGGTTAGTGAAAACACGTGTTCTTATTTTTTGTAATGTTTATAACAGATCTAAAATCATCTCACGGTTTTCAAGTTTTGAAGCTCAACTAGCCAAGTTTGTACTTTATATTCGGGTTTTTCAAATTTGTAAGGTTATGTTTTTTAAAGGTAGTAACGCTTACTACCAAAATATATACCTAAGAGATTAGAAATCAGTGTTTAAACAATGTTTGATAAAAACAACCAATTTACTGAAAACAGTGTCATCTTTCAAACATTCAAAGTCAGTTGGAATCACGAGAAAAAAAAGCAATAACTTTGACATGAAAATCAACTTCAAAATTCAAAACTGAACTGTTTCCAGCAGTTTGACATATCATCAAGCGTATCAAAAGTGTTTTTGACATTTACAATATGTAGAAGAATAACCACTATTAATATGAATCAAAGAATATATAGATTACGCTTTCCCATATTCCATATTTCTACGCACCTACGTCATTCGTGACCTGAAATATATTGTTTGTGTGAAAAATCACGATTAATTACGTGTGATGTCATAAAATGTTTGAAAATAAATATTCAAAATGGCTGACATCCGCAACGCGTATTATTTTATTCATGCGCTGTTACTACATTCAGATAAATGAAGGTGTAGGTATCAAAAAAGGCTCGAACAGGGTGGCCCAATAAGAGCGCAAGATTTAATTTGCGTAGCTTGAAGTATATGTATGTATATATCATGTATTCTGCATCCTATTGGTACGACCCATACCTCATTCGACGATCAATTTAATAACGAATTAAATGCCATTCGACGTTTTCAAAAATATTCCATTTTAGGACAGGAAATGGGTATAAAATTCTCTAGTAAGAAGGTATACGTATATCTCCGGTATTCTGGGTCTTACAGGTATGATCCATATCTCATTCGACGGGGAATTTAATACTTAATTAATAATAATCTGAATTTTGTGGAATTGTCTTTTTGACCACAGTAGGCGCGCTCGAAACTTGACAAACTCTCAATAATAATGTCATTCTTTCGTGCAGAGTTCCATGACTATTTATTACGCGCCGTGCTCATGTCCGCCATTTTGAATATTTATTTTCATACTTTTATGACATCACATGTGACCCGATTTCATTCATATATAAAAGTGATTTTCCATACGAACACTGCTGTTCGGAATTACACAGGTCTGCAGAACTGACCAATTTGAATTTCACATTCATGACTCTTAATAGCAACAATGCCAGATGATAGATGTCACGATTTTAGTACTGTCAACTTATTGAAATGAAAATAGCGCGAAATTTAAATTTAGCGCTAGTATTGGGACACGCGATATTAATTTATACAAGAATTAAGAAATAATTTCGAAACTTGTTGTCCCTTCGAAATTACTTCCTATTAAAACCTTTCAAATGTTAATTTCATATTTTCTCTTTCTTTTTAATATAAAAAAAAAATAATGTAAAATAATCGAAATTATTTCGAAATTATTTCCAAACTATTTCGAAATTATTTCGAAATTAAAAAAAATTATTTTTTTCTGTACAGTTTTTAGTTTTTGTAAAATTTTATTTGTTATAAAAATTTTAATACAAATTAATTAAGTAAGAAAAAAAAAAAAGAAAAGCGAATAATTGAGAAAATATAAAAATTTAATTTATTTAATTAAGTCTCAGGAATTTTGAACCTTTATAAAAAAAAAAATTTGAATTTCGAAAAAAAGAAGTAAAAAATTATTGTAAAAAAAAGAAAAAAATTAAAGGTAAATAAAATTCGAAAAAGAAAAATGAATTAAAGCAAAAAATAAAGTAAAAATGTAAACAAAATAAGAAAAGAATAAAGAAAAACATGTTTTTTTTTAGGTTATTATTAATTAATTTAAAATTAATGAATGATGTGAAAATGAATGCAAAACTATTTTTTCTTTTTTTTTTTTTGGAGATATTAAAATAATAAAATTAATAAAAATAAAAGAAAATAAATCATGTCAGTTTATTTTATTAAATCTTCTTCACACAAGGAAAATGGTATTCCTTGAAAGAGTTATTGAGAGTCCCTTGCACTATATGCTGTCGCTCTACTATATTGTGTCCCAAATAAAAGTGCTTGCGTAACTGAAGTTTGTGTATATCTCGGGTATTCTGCATCTTATAAAGACGACCCATACCTCATTCGACGATCAATTTAATAAGGAATTAAATGCCATTCACTGTTTTCAAAAATATTCCTTTTTAGGATAGGAAACACAAGAATTCTCTTGTATGAAGGTATACGTATATGTCAGGTATTCTGGGTCCTACAGATATGAATTATACCTCATTCGATAGGGAATTTAGTAATTAATTAAATAAAGAATTCTCCGAAAGGAACGCACAGTTTGAATTTTGTGGAATTGTCTTTTTGACAACAGTGTAGGCGCTCGAAACTTGACAAACTGTCAATAATAATGTCGTTCCTTCCTGCAAAGTTCCATGACTATTAATAGCAACAATGGTAGATGACAAATGTGAAGATTTCAGTACTGTAAACTTAATGAAACGAAAATAGCACGACATTTAAATCTGGCGCTATTATGGAGACAACATTTATATCTTGTTGGAACTAAAAGGTTGGGCTGGTCTTAAAAAATTTTCTAACATCGTCCGATATTGAGCTACTACTGTTGGAAACTGCAAAACCGTTTTCATTTTCGAAGAGATATGGACAAATGATCCTCCCAGACGATACATGGCACCAAACAGTACACTTAAGTGGGTGTAACTGTCATTGATGAACTCCTCTTGGATTCTTCGGAGCCCATATTCTGCAGTTCTGTTTGTTTGTGAAGCCATTTAATTAGAAATGGGCTTCGTAGCGCTCATTATCAAATTGTGAATAAAGTCTGTATTTTTTTCTGCTTTTCGCCGGAAATAAAGTTCAATAATTTAGTTGTTCGATTGTGTATTATTGTTCCATTTCAAATTCCCCAAGCTTGCTTTACAAAATCCTGCAATTAAAAAAAAAGAACTATAAATAATTCAAATCACACACAACGTTCATTTGTATTGCTGCATTTCAGCAGAAATGACTTTTAAAAGTACATCTAGTAAATATGAAAAGTGATATATATTCCCTCAAAAAAGTATCGGGAATTGTTCATTAAAAAACCCCGCGTAAAAAGTATGAAAAAATGTACTTTGCAGTTAAGTTGATAGAAATGTACCTAATTGTCACACAAAAAAATTTGGCGTGATCTGTCAATCAGTTTCTTTACAATTGTTGGTTTTGTTAGTTGAGCTCAAGTGTGCTCTGCGATTTTTGTTAAATTTTCTTAAAAAAAGAAGTTGTTCGAGACATGCTTCAACAACCCGATTTGGACCCTACATTCATGAAACGCATCATAACGGGTGACGAGACGTGTGTTTGTGAGGTTTACATGCAAACTAGCCAACAATCTTGGAAATGGCGTTTCGATAACGAGAAAAACACATCAACGTCACTCGAAAATCGTGATGTTGATCGTTTTCTTTGATTAGCGTGATGTTATCCATGCGAAATTACTTCGGGAGTTGTAAACAATCAACAAAAATATTATCTGGGCATTATGAAGCCTTTGAGGGAGTATGTTTGCCGCAAAAGATCAGATTCAACCAAACTCAACAAATGTTAATAATCAAGCACCGTTTTCGCTAGATATGGCTCTATGTGACTTTTCCTGTTCCCCCAGTAAAAGTTACCACTTCGTGGGATATGGTTTGAATCCATTAAAGCCATAAAACAAAATTCGCCGAAGATGCTGAAGGCTGTACCGGAAAATGCCTATAGGAAATGCTTCGACGACTGGATTAGTCGTTGGCGTATGGGTATCGCAGCAGCTAGGACTATTTTCAAAGAGACAAAATAAATTTTGGTAATTAATTGAACATATTGTGTTTTATTGACAAATTCCGTATATTTTTTTAAGGGAATATAAACCCTTGAATGGATCACTACACTCATGGCCACTTTTTGAAAACGCAAACAACTAATCTGCATCTAATGTCACAACTACTTTTTGTTGTTTTGCTGGAAACGAATATAATTTATGGTCTCGCTTGTTATGATTATTTTAGGGTGATAAGCTCACATAATGAAATATGCTTGGTTTGTAAAGCTGCGTTTCCATCAAACACACAAAATGTTTTTGCTCGAGTGGGTAAAAAGGAAAACAATATTCAAACTTGTACAATAAAAGGAGAACCAGTTTGCATGTAATTTGCATCAAATGCATGCTTCTCTCATTTTAATACTCTAGTTTAATAATCATTTCTCTTCTGCCCCAAACGAGCAAAAAAATATTGCGTGTTTGGTGGAAACGTAGCTTAAGAAGTTTCTCTCCTTCTAATTAAAAATGTTACAAATGTTTTGTTTCTTTCATTTTTAAAGAACGTATTGGTTAAAAGTTTAGCGGATCGTGTCTAATTTCTCTTCAGTTAATAGTTTTATTACTATCTGTGAGTTAATATACAATATTACATCATCTTTGATAGCATGTTCAAGTATTTACTTCCCTTACAGTATTTGAACGAATAGCTTTGGTCACAGAGAAAGGAAAGAAAATGCTCAACTTATATTCTCACGTGGATCGGATTGCTAATCTGCAAACAAGATATTTGGTTAATAGCGTCATAAATTTGTTTCATCTTTTAAAAATTTCCTCTGATTTGCAGCTAATCCACACCCTGATAGCATACATATAATCTACAAATTCTATTCAAATCGGTTCCTTAGTTTTTAAAGTACATAACAAAAACTTTATGAACAGGCTTATTTTCTCTAAGGATTATTTCTTTCTTCACTATCCTGCAACCGATTTTACTGAGATTTACCATGCTATCGTCTATTTATATAGTTAACCAATATAATTAATTTAAACAAAATTACTTCACAAATATTCGAATTGAATCCGAAAAACCATATAAGAAAACGACAAAAATTTCTGATCACCCTGTTTTTTGCTTAATAACTACCTTCCTCCTCAGTCGATTTTGTTGAAATGTAATATCAAATCCAGTTAAGGAATAGCCAACTCACATTCTAAATTTCAAGAAAATCAGATAACGCGTTTTTGAGTTATCTTGTAGAAGGACGGACGAACGGACATGCAAAAATCGATATAACTTTTGATTCCCTACACAAGCATACCCTTGAGACCTTCCTACCAGGATTAGCATATGTCGATGTGTTACAAATGTAGTGACAAAACTAATACTATACCTTCTAGTAGTATCTACCATATCTACAACAGGGTGTAGTTTTCGGTTTTGTTATTCGGACTTAATTGGAAATATTCTGCAGGAATTTCGTTTATATTGTTGCGAGCTACCCCTTTGGTTTGATGTTATAAAAATGATAACACTTTTTGTTTATGTGAATTTAGTGTCGGAACTTTTATTTGTAATTATTTCTGCGTTAACAATTAGTCTTAAAAATATGTGTCTATCAATTATTAATTATTACAAAATTATTTATCACAGTTTATTCACAATGGAACACACTATTAATCACTTTTTAATCAAATTACTTTTACAATCTCTTTGTAAACCAATCACAAATAATCACGTTTCAAATCTCTTATGATTCAATCTATGACGAAGTTTGACTACAACTGTTGTCATTTCAACGATATTCCTCCTTATATACTCATCGCTTTAAACTCGAAAAACTTCCTGCATGTAAACGTGTTTTCCATAATTTGACAAGAAGCTTATTCTTCATATTTCTCGAAAAGTGATCATTTGTTTGTGATTTCTTTCGCGTAGATTCCAATTAATTCTTTTTAATAAATAATGTTTTATAGTGTTTTGTGTTCCTAAAAAATATAGTGCAATATTAACTATATATATTGTGACGTGTTATTCTTTCGGTTCGATGTTATTAGAATGATAACACTTTTTATTTATGTGAATTTAGTGTATAAACTTTATTTGTATTTATTTCTGCTTAACAATTAGTCTTAAAAATATTTGTCTTTCAATAATTTAATTATTACAATTATTTATCACAGTTTATAAAAATACACCACAATCGCTATCTTTAATAATGATCACAAATCGCCGTTGTAATCGCTTCCACAAAAATAATCACGTTCGAATCTCTGTTTTGTATAATCTCTGACGAAGCTTTTCACTTCAACTGATCGATTAAGATTGATTCTAGCCTCGACTCTAGGTCTCCTTTTATATAAAATTGATGTGTCTCGGAATATTCTCGAATATTCTCGTTTGGCTTTCTAAAAACTAGGTGGCAACGTTTACACAAAGAAGATCTCTAGAAAATTCTTATTCACCGAAAATTCTTATTCAATACAGAAAGCAATGATTTATTATTTATTTTGGAGCTTTCTGGGACAGATTTTTTGAATGTGCTATTTTTATGGCATGAGTCATTGCTATTATTATTGAGAAGTGTATTGTATGTGCTTTTTTTATGACATTAGTCATTGCTATTGTTTCGGTCGTGTGATCAATTTAATTCTGGAGCTTTCTGGAAATACCTTTGATTTATTTATTAAATCAAAATATTTCCAGCAATTTCTAGTGATGTGCAGTGCAATATTGTTTATTTAAACAGACGATATTTTTGGTTAAATTTCGATAAAATCGATTCAAGGATAGTCGGGAAAGAAATAGTTGTAGGTAAAAAAAGAACTGTTCATAAAGTTTTTCCATACATTTTAAAAAGTAATTTACCGATTTGCAAAGAAGTTGGTAACCTTACGAAAACTCTTGAAAATTTATTTGTTCAGCGTCTTAAACCGATTTGTAATCCGCTTTTTTTCGTTATATAAAATCCCTTTTTTTTATTCTTCATGTTTTTTACTATTTTGTGTAAATATTTTCGCAGCTATTAATTATTATACATCAAAATAGAATTCTCAAAGGGCAACTCCATCCAACAATGGATAAAGAGGCGCACAAAAAAAAGTGACCCATTATCATGCTGTGCATGAAATTCCCATGGTTTTTTTTTTCTCCTTGTTGCCTATTCATATATGGTTGATCTTTTACTGTCAGTCACTCAGTTGGTTGCCAAATGAATGATAATCCATTAAACATTATGATAATTACATACTTGATGTACGCTCTTTATTATTATTAAAACAGAGTCCTTTTTGGTCGAATTTATGATTTAAAAAAAAAAAAAAAAAGTGCCGCCATATAGTCATTTGTTATATCACCAAGTACATATGATTTTCATGTTCAGAATATGTACATAGTAGATTTTAAATGAAGGGCAATAAAACTTCTAGGACTTGCTCTATAATTAGATATGATAAGAATTCGGTAACTTGAAAGATTATTATTAGTGGTTTAAGTAAAAACTGGTTCTTATGCAATCTCAAACAGTAGTTGATACGTTGGTAAGTCACCTACTTTTAACAGAATTGGCAAAAATCGAAAGACCCCCTTACCATACTAATATTATAAAGAGGAAACATTTGTATTTTTGTTTGTAACGAATAAACTAAAAAACTACTGGACCGATTTCAAAAATTCTTTCACCATTAGAATGCAACATTATCCCTGAGTAACATAGGCTATATTTATTACTAGAAAAAAATTAGGGATCCCTACTAAAACTTAAATAATGTAATTCCGCATACATTTGTATCCAATAACCCTCACATTCATGTCTGTCGCGTCTAATATTCTCTGTAGTCTAACTTCATGCACAAAGACCCTAATTGAGATTTTACGACTATTGCTTTCAATCACCCGATATTCAGTGTCATTAGCGACGGCTGGAGTCCCATTGATCCATTGTAGGGCCTCTATAATCTCCAGACTGGCGCCAGGCACTCGGACCCTCAGCGGACTCGCCGGTGGGACCCCAGACTATCCCCTTTCTATATCTCCGCAAATTTCCACAAAATTCTACAAAATTAAATTACTTAAGCCATAAAATAAAAATGTACAAAAATGTAAATAAAGTCCTGCAAAAAGATACATTTACTTTACGTTTATCACAAAATGTTTAAAAAAAAAATGTCCACCCGTGCCAAGCCGGGACGGGCCGCTAGTTTTAAATAAATTTTAATTCAGTCAAAGCTTGTTGCCAAACTCACGAACCTCAAGGCACCACCTAGTCTAGATACAAGGCCTTAACGTCCCAAATAAAATGAAAGGGATTTTCTTATATTATTCTCAGCGCTGTTGAGTTGGCAGTCAAAATTCATTACTTCGAATTCTATTTTGCTAAAGTTGCTAAAGTTCACAGCCGAAATACTTAATAGCATTAAGTCGAAATGACGATTAAGCTAACATATCAATAGATCCCAATTTTATGAAGAAGACAAGTGTTTATTGAATATAAAACATGAAAATTATAGAAATCGTACTTATTTCCCAATTTCTTGCCTAAAAATTGAGAGAAACTCCCCGAATTAAGTCAGCTTTACTTCAACTTTGCAGTAGTTAATCGCATTATTGTATGAAATGTGATTCGTACAAGATTTCCGTACGAGTAATAAATAAAATAGAGCACAGAACCGCTAACACACAAAACTTAACAACCTCGAATTTTGGTAAACTTTACTAATATGGAGTATCGTCGAAGTCACCTAATTGTTCGCCAGCTTGGACTTCGACTTCACAACTCTGAATCCGGCGATAAAAAAAAACTCTTTTGAACTCTAACTCTGATTCTTATTCTATACCGGATCCGGCAATTAAAATGTCTGTCTAATTAAAATCGCTGTCAAATGTAAACCGCACATCTTGCAATACTAAAATTTGATATGAATATTGCTTGACATATTGTCTATCAGTAGTAAAAATTATTTGTTGCTGAAAAGACGCGTTCTTATTTTTTTGTGCAATCGATCTTAAGCGAAGACATCATGCGAACATCGTGTGTGAATCGTTTAAAAAGAGATTGAAGCTGTTGGTTAAGGCAAAGGGCGGTTATATACCATTTGAATAATTGTAAAATTAACTGAGTATTATAAGCCATCATTTTTATAAAATTTAATAAAACGGACCAATAAATAAAAACATTATAGCATTTTTAAATTCGGACACTTGAATTGCCGGATCCGGTAATCCTGATTATTACGAAGTTTTAGGTATAGAGAAAGTTAAGGGAAAAAAAATTGAAGCTTTACTCGTCATTTTAGTACGAGTAATTGTCAAGAGACAATTTTATATGATAAAATGTTACCGCACCTTTTGTCGCGACGACAATGTTTAGTTTTTTCTTCTGCTTCTGTTCCTAAATGGGATTTACCATTGGAACAAATAATACCAGCCAACATAAAGTGTCAAGCTGTTGTTTTCTCCAAAATCTTGTATGTTCTTTTTTTTCCCGCAATTCAAGAAAATTAGAGAAGCGATTCCTGCTGATTTCATTTTTAATGCGAAATGAATTGTATCATATTTGATAATCTCTCTTGTCAGGTTTGTTCTATATATCAGCAGTGTACAAAGGCTTATAGAATTTTATTATCTTTTCTAATAAATAGAACAATATGTTATTGAACGTACGTACATGAATATGGGATGATGATGCGCCTACCTATTTTCTGGTACATATCTGAATCTGTTGTTAAATGAAAATATATAAAAATTGCTACCAGTTTACCACTGTGTTCAAAACGTAAGGTAAATTTTGTTATAAAATTAAAAATTTTTATTTATTCTTCCAAATCGATTTCGTCCCCCTCAAACTAATCCCCCCAGCTACAATACACTTATGCCAACGTTTTTTCCAATCGTTGAAGCATGCTAAAAAGTTGTCCTCAGGTATAGCCTTCAATGCGCGTAGCGATTCACGTTTGATCTCTTCAATCGACTCAAAACGGTTTCCCCGGAGTGGTCTCTTGAACTTTGGGAACAACCAGAATTCACGCGGTGCAAAATCAGGCGAATACGGTCGTTGTGAAGCGACATGAGTGGAGTTTTTGGCGAAAAACTCACGTTCTTTTTCGAAAAAATTGAGAAATTTTGGCACCAAACGCGATTTGACTCTTCTGAGGCACAAATGATCCTTCAAAATTGCTTGCACTGATCCAATTGATATTGCAAGCATGTCGGCAAGGTCTCGAATTATTAATCGGCGATTTTCGAGCACCAATTCTTTGATTTTCTTGATGTGTTGCTCATCAATTGACGTCGTTGGTCGCCCAAAGCGTTCCAAGTCATCAACACGTTCTCTGCCTTCTTTGAAGTCTTTGTACCATTTGTAAACATTTTTCTGTGACATAGTCTCGTCACCGAAGGCCTTTTGTAACATTCGATACGTTTCAGCGGCGGCGTTTCATTGCTCAACAAAATTCGACATCGTAAAAATCGCCCGCCAAATTCACTTTTCTTTGTTCACAAAACCAAGCGTAAACTAAAAACTAATGATGATATTGACATGTAATTTGTCACAGATGTCACTAATAGTCCTACTAACTTGAAAAAAAATTCAGTTGTCTGATTCGGTTAACGCGGGAAGTTTAAATTAAAAATTCAGCTTACTTTTTGAACACAGTAATATGTTGTTGTACACAAGAGGTATGGGGATTATATGCATCAGTCTCTACTAAGTGGATATGAACATTCGCTTCAATATAATATATGAAGTGTTTCAGTTAATGGATTTTTCACTAAGAACAGGATATGACAACAAGCTACAATATTCGGGACTTTTTTTTCGGTGTGTGTCTGAAAAGGAAGAGAAAACATCTCTGGATTTTTGCCTTCAATAGATTGAAAATCGTTGCTATTGTTTTGTATATGATAGAATATGTCTTTTCAGGTTTTTATTTTTCATACTAAATAGGAAGTCGTAATGTATTTTTCCTATTTGAAAGTATTTCAAAGTATTTGATTGAAATTTTGAAAGAAAGGAACTCTTTTACTAATGGCTGGACAAAATTCATGGGATTTATATTATTATGAAAGGGGCAGTTTTGATTCACTCATTAAGCATGAAATTAAATAAAATTTTTATTATCGAGATCAAAATTAAATACAACGTACTTAAAATCACCTAGTCTCATTGATTCCGCCTGGCGGAAATTTGGTTTGAAAAGATTTTTACGATGTTTGTTGAAGAATTCTTGAAGAAGCTTAGTATCAACTCATAATCCTTGCAATAAATTTGAAAAAATTCCAAAAGTTCCCCACCAAAAGCTGAATTATTCGATTCTAGGACAGTTCACAGAAAAACAATTCACAGAAAAACAATTCACAGAAAAACAATTCACAGAAAAGCAATTGACACAAAAACAGTTCACAGAAAACAATTCACAGAAAAACAATTCACAGAAAAACAATTCAAAAAATGTCTTGAAAGTCGCCGCAACTTTCAAGACATTTTTTTCCGTTAACTACTTTCCTGTGAATTAATTCCTTTAAATCTGCAACACTTCTTTTTTCCCCAACATTATGTGCATTAGCAGGATGGTTATGATCACTAGTAGTTTCTATAATTTTTCCAGTTCTTTTATTGGTATGAATTTTAACTTTGCATTTCTCCGTCCTATAATAATTATTGCACAACCAATAACATTTTTCTTTGTATTCCTTATCGCGAATAAATTCAAACCCGTCAACACAGTTTATTTTTTTCGGTTTTTTCTGTGAATTTTTTCCGGGAATTGTTTTTCTGTGAATTGTTTTTCTGAGAATTGTTTTTCTGTGAATTGTTTTTCTGTGAATTGTTTTCTGTGAATTATTTTTCTGTGAATTGTTTTCTGTAAATTGTTTTTCTGTGAATTGCTTTTCTGTGAATTGACCGGTTACCGAATTATTCTTAAACCGTTGGTAATTAATTCATCATGCGATTATGTAACGAATTAAAATCTAAACTTTACTGGAAAATTATAAAAGTGAGCCGAGTGGAATAGTAAACTTCAAAAGAGAATTGTAAACTTCAAAATGAGATTTTTTATTTTAATTTAATTTAAAACAATTAATATTAATACAAAATATTTTAAATTAAATTTATTAATATAGCATATTTTCTAAGTTAAGAGCTGCAGTGAATTTTCTTTGAATGCTTGCGATGCAATTGGCCCATGTTGTTGGTGTAATTGTCTGCAGACCTTCTTGCATAAGGCTTTCTAAGGCTCTTACTCTCTGTTTTTTGACGGATAATTCGTTTCTGATGTTAAGAGTACTTGGCAACTTTCTTGAGAGCTCTCTTTCTACTATTCTCATTTTGAAGTTTACTATTCCACTTTGAAGTTTACTATTCTCATTTTGAAACTGAAATGGTATAGTATGGTGTAAACACGTCTGACCCAAACCTAACTTTTAGTTAGGTAACCTAAAAATTTGTCGATGTAAACGTAGCCTATGATATTGTCCTGGAAATGTTTGTTGTTTTTCAATTTCAATATTTTATTTCAAGATCATTGCTTAATCGTTTATTAATAGTGTAGTTAAAATTATTACGATATCATAAATCAATACCAAAAAAAGACCTAATGGATTACACATTGTCAAAAGTAAATTGGGCTACTTTGAATGGACTACTGTACGTCTAAAATTCTTGGGCTGTCATAGTAAAATCATTAAAAATATTGAATGAATTGACTATACGCGTTTCTAAAATATCTTTTTTACCTATTGAATTTACTGTCAGCTTCTATTAATTTGACTATTATGACAATTTACTATCCCAGAAAACTATTGCACTACTATTATTGGATGAAAATCATTGGGAAAAATAGTTAATTCAAACTCAAAAATTGTGTATTTTACAATAATTTCTATGCCCTATGGTAAGTACTATCAGAGGGTATATTAGTTTTGTCATTTGCAATACATCGAAATAATCATCGCAAAAAGGTTTCAAGGGTATGGTTGTGTAGAGAATCAAAAGTTATATCGATCTCTGCATGTCCGTCCGTCCGTCCGCACACAAGATAACTCAAAAACCCTTTATCTGATTTTGTTGAAATTTAGAATGTAAGTTGGTTATGCCTTAACGTGATTTGGTATTGCATTTCAGCAAAATCGACCAGGGGCAGCGAAGGTATTAAGGAAAAACCAGGGTGGTCAGATGTTATTTGAAAAGTTGTGCATCAATTTTGTTTAAATTAATTATATTGGTTAAATACACAAATAGCCGATATCATGTTAAATTTTAGTCAAATCGGTCCAAGGATAGTGGTGAAGAAAAAAGTCATAAGGGAAAATAAGTCTGTTCATAAAGTTTTTCCGACGTATTTTAAAAAACTATACCCCAGCCTAGGCCCCAGCCTACCTGCAAATTTTAGCTAATTTGAAAATGAAGAAACTGTAAGAGTTAAAAATAGGATACAACTGAATTTGGTAAAACAATTGAGAGGTTTGACAAAAAACAGTTGTAATGATTTGATAATATTAGTTATAGAGGATAAGGCAAATGTACAGACTGGTAGAGATAGTGTAGAATAGTCTAGTTGGTTAAGACCTCGACCTCGCCTCACTTTTTCTCTACGTTTCTTTGCCTTACAAAACTAAGTTATGAAGAAAAAACCTTGAAATATTCGGTTAAGTAGAAAGTTCATGGCGTTTTTTTTCCAATAGATGGCTTTAGAGTCATATAAATTTAGTAGTTCTAATTCTATCAAATTATGTTATAGCACGCTTTAAAGGCGAAATTTCTTACAATATTTAAGAAAAATATTGTGAAATTCAGGCAGAAGTAATTGCGGTAATTGGGTTTTGAAAATGAGCCAAATTTCTGCAAAAATTACCTATATTTATGCTCTATGTTAGGTACTACCGTCCGTCCGAGGACAAGATAACTCAAAAATATGTTATCCGATTTTGATGAAATTTAGAATGTTAGTTGGTTATTGTGTAACTGGATTTGGTATTGCATTTCAACAAAATCTGATCACAAAGTTTTACCATTTTTTGATATAGTTTTTCGAATTTAATTGGAAAGTTTGTTAAGCAATTTTGTTCAAATTAATTATATTGGTTAACTGTATAAATAGACGATACCCTGGTAAATTTCAGTTAGATCGGTCTAAGGCTAGTGAAGAAAGAAATAGTCGTGAGGGAAAATAAACCTGTTCATAAAATTTTTTCAATATATTTTAAAGACTTATATACCGATTTCAATAAAAAAAAATTCAAAAAGTGTTCATACTATAAAGCCCCAGTCTACCTGTGAATTTGAACGGATTTCAAAAAGATGAAAAGATATTTTGGAGAAAAGACCGTGAAATATTTGCAGTTTGGGTGTTTTTTCTCGGAGTTAAGACATTGAACATTGATTTGTTAATTATGAGTCGCCTTTTTACCATAGGGCATCAAAAAATAAGCTATAGGGCGATTTTAGAGTGTATTACTTATACCACATGTAATCATTTCCATACAAATTGATAAAACGTTTGCAGCGCTGCAAAGCGCGCTTTTCTTTTAATAGTATTTGTAAAAAAGACTGTAAATACATGAAATTTTATATCACACAGAGTCATTTTAACAAACACTATTAATGAGATAGCGCTTGCAGACGTGCTCAATTTGGAAACTCTCATTATTGTATGCTTTTTGCTTATACATATAATACGAGGAATGTTTGCACAACGATCTCGAAAACCCGTCTAACAATTTTCACGAAACTTGGGAGTTAGGGGTTTTCGGGGACTAGAAATTGATCTGAGAAAATTCGTTTTCCCTCCCCTCGATACCCCTCGCTTGGTGGTTTCGAATTGGGTGGTCCGATCTTAATCAAACTTTACCGTATTATAAGGGGTCTAATAACTATCGATTTTCCCACTACAAACCTCACTTTTCCCCTCCGCTCGATACCCCTCACTTGGTGGCTTCGAAATACGTGAAGGGATCTTATTGAAAATTCGCAATATTGCTACGGAGTAAGGTTTTTCGCTTTAGATATCTATCGGCAGCTATAAATAGTAACTACAAAATCATCAAGTTCGCTGAACCTCATTATACGAATCAGGTTGCAATTACAATCGGATTCAACTACTCAGAGACAGACTGCATTAGGAATTACAATTCATGGCCAATTGTAATTACTATTTCAAACTGTCTCCAGTATAACTTGCCAGTTTCATCGCGACCGGGGCTTTTGCACTCTGACGTATTGCTCGACCAATTACATGTCGATGAGCAGTCGACTACTTCAACTCAACCTAGCCGTGCTGCTAAGAGCAGAAGTAAAGAAAGAATATCCGAAATCAAGGTTATCGAAAATTTGTTGAAAAATTGCCGACATACTATACTTTAACTTTGCGTTACCGAGCAAAGCTCGGTCCCCCGGTACTAACTTTAAATTAAGGATCAGGTACAAAAAAAGTTTATAGGACCGAAAAATGATATCTCAGAAAATTTACCTAACATCCTAGCAATCTTCGAGTACATACAAGTATATGTATTGCCAGTGTAGTTACCATTTGTGAAAAGGTCTCCGAAAATCATCTAATGAGTCTGGAACGTATGTAACTAAGATCGTTAGGATCGCGATGATCATAATCCACACTTATAAATAATATACATGATCAGCGAATCTTATAGATTTGGATAATGAGAACAACAATAATTCTTTAAATAGTTCTAATGTAACGATTCCATGTTCGGTTATGTTCATGCCAAAATTCTATAAATTCCAGGACATACAAAGAAAGGAGTCCCAAATCTGTAATTTAACATACTAAATATAGTGTTCTACATTTATCGTCCTAAACAAAAACACTCCTTCAATAAAATACCTTTGATATATGATTAATAAATTGCTGGTTTCATATTTCATGAGCGCATGCGTAACTCGCTTTCTCGCAGATGAATATCGTAAGAATTTCAGCTGGCTGAGAATATATTTAACGTACAAATAAATTCCAGTGTAATGGAGAGGGTGAGACATAAGTATTCGTTTTTTTTGTTTTTTTAGTGGGAATTAAATTATACGTAATGAAATTGACATTCGACGTTAGTGCCGGCAACGAAAATTACTGTAATCAATGTAATTCAATCGTGTTTTGTATTTGAATGTTGTTTTTCTTGATTTGGGCACACGACTTTTTCTAGATTTTGAATGTCCTATTAAAAGAGGGCGAAATCTTCGCCCTTAGTTAATCTAAATAAGATTGTTTTGTGATAATATTACTAATTGAAGGAACACTTTTTTTTGGATTACTGTAATTCAAAATGTGTTAAAATCTCGACTATTAATATATAGGGTTTCACTCAGTAGCGCAATCTAGACGAGGATCGAGTTTGGCTTAGCTTCACTTAACGTTAGGAATACTACTATCACCAGAATAGCTCGAGCCAAATAATAAAGCAATTTTGCAGTTTCATCATCCAGCCTGAAATGAGGCAAAGGGAAGCTGCTAAAAGTAGATTGGATGGGGTACATAAAGGAGATTGAAACTAAAATTACAGCAAAAGTAAAATTTCAGTAATCGCCGCTTAAAGTTAGCGTTTAGTCATAATTGTGTCTACTAACCCAAGGTTTTTTAACTATGTATAGTAGATTGATTTACTCCAGTCCAGTACAATGAGATAATACGTTGATGACATCACTTTAACTCAGCTTTTTTAGATCCCTTTTAAAACATTGCCTTTCAAAATGAATTGAACATATTAGTTTTGTTGTATTTGCCATATCCTACACCGGAGCAGGGTAAGTGGCAAATAAAACGAGCAGGAGTAGGAAGAAGCTTTAATTCAAATGTTTGTAGCGCTCCTTAGCAACCATATTGTAATTAAATGAGAAACTTTTAGCTAATACACTTTTTATGGTAGAAAACTGAACTAATTTCGGTGTGAGAGCTGCCCCTGGTCTGAAAGTAGTGTAGGATTTGCACTTTTGTTGTTTTTGTATTCAATGTAAAAATTTGCTCTACCCCAGAGCAAGTGGCAAATAAAACAGACCTATTACCATGCTGGGGTAATAATCTTTTGAAATCATACAAAATTTCAACCATTTTTTCTTTGTTGTTCCTTGTCTTTGGGAAATCGATGATATGTGATGCTATTGTCCAATTCTTTTACTTGTTTTTCTCATATTCGAGCAATTTGAAACACTAAAAATTTCTATTAATCATTTTTTTCTTTAACTGAATCACAATTTTTATTTAAAAAGAAGCACAAATCATGTAAAACAATTTTGGTTTATATGATAGCTGGAATGCAGTGCGTCAATGACGTCAACATAACACACACATCTAAATGACGTGTACGAATATAAATATATTACCTTCTATAGTTAAAACGCTTACCATCTACAAAATTCATTCAAAATTCTTAAAAGTATATGAGGATGCATCACCTTCACTTCCACTGTGAATGAGCTGTCCTTTTTAAATCTGGTCGTACAAGACTCGAAGATGATCCAGCCGAAGGTCGTCCAAAAAGTGTATCAACAAACAGAAAACATACAAAAAATACAGGATATTGTTTTGGAAGATCGAGAAGTGACAGTAAATTAGATAGCTCACATAGATCAGTATATCACATCTTAACTGAAGTGCAAAATGTGTGCCGCGTTCGTTAAGAATGAAATAAAAATGCATTTGAATGCGACTTTCTTAACACCGTTTCGAAGGTTTTAAAAGAGATAAAATGGATTTCGCACATCGATTAATCACTATGGATGAGACTTGGGTCCACCTCCATGATCCTGAATCGAAACCAAGAAGTTAAAAGAGGTTATAGCGGCTGTAGGTGGCGTATTTTAGAGGCCTACCGGATTTTCGTTTCAGGGATGAAATTCTTAAATTGGAGAATCGTTGGAACAAATGTATTGAAGTTCAGGGAAATTATATTGATTAATAAAATACTAGGCGGAGTGAAAAGTAACCTCCTTGACCGCTAGAATGCGCTGCTACTGCAAAAAAGGTTATGGTGCCTTGAAGTCCGTTCATATTTAGGCAGACATACCAAATTTCAGTGCGATACTGTCTTTCGTTTTGTTTTGACAGCCGATTGTTGTTGACGTGTTTGGCATCATGTTGAGTATGGACAAAAACGATTTTCGTTCTCTAAAACATTATTTTTTGAGAGGCAAAACGGCGAAGGAAAGAAAAGAAAAGTTAGATAAATATTATGGGGCTAATGCTCCGTCAGATTACACCGTCAAATATTGGTTTCGAGAGTTTCGGGGTGGCCGCAACTCCACTACCGATCAAGTCCGCAGTGGCAGGCCCTCCGATGCGGTTACGGAGGACAATGTCAAAAAAATACATGAAAAGGTGTTGGCTGACCAGGTGAAGGTGCGCGAGCTAGCAGATACCACAAAGATTAGTACTGAGCGCATACGCCATATTTTGGGCAATATTCTGCATATGAAAAAGTTATCCTGCCGCTGGGTGCCGCGCATGCTCACTCCTGACCAAAAACACGAACGCGAGAGCACTTCGAAAGAGTGTTTGGACTTGCTGATGCGTCGATTGGTAACTGTTGATAAAACCTGGATCCACTATTACACACCAGAGAACAGAATGAGTGCCCGGCAATGGACTGAAGTCGGCACGAGGCTCGATGAGTCGGAAAGGTTATGGCGTCGGCTTTCTGGGATTGTCATGGCATATTCTACGTGGACTACCTCGAAAAAGGAAAAACCATCAACAGCGACTATTACTGTGCATTATTGGAGCGATTGAAGGCCTCCCAAGGAGGTTACTTTTCACTCCACCTAGTATATTTCATTTAAAAATACAGCGTTTTTCTAGTCGAGGCTGAGAAAATATTAAGTACCCTTTATTATGAAAACCAATTGGTTATTTGTAGTCGCGCTCTTAATTTATGCTAAATCAACATGAATTATGCTTTTTCAATTATATATTTAATAATAGAAATTAATTTTTCAATATTTATAAAACATATTAAAAAAAAACTAAATTACAATAAAATGTAAAGAATACTCGATAAAACTGAAATTTGCTTGAAAAATTATTACAAAATCGTATCCACTTTGGCGGGGCTATGAAAAACTGGAAAGAAAAACTCTTATTTTTCCCTATTCTTGAAAATGAAAATACAGATTTTCAAGTGTTGGAAAAATGGATTTGATATTTATCGTCAGTTTTTCTTTTTTTAATTTTCTTCTTGAATATAAAATATGGCAAAAAACAAAGTACTAAAAGTGGTACTTTTGCCAAAGATTTTCCTTTTGGAGTAGGCTCAAAAAGGAAAAAAGAACTGCATTCTGGAAAATTCCCTTGTTTTCTGGTGAAGGACTTTTGTGATGCACTTCAAACCAGAAAGAAAGAAAAGAAATTCACATGCAATTTAATAGATGCAATAAAAAGGCGTTAAGATTTTTCTTTTTAAATTATATTTAAAAATTTGAAATTAATGAAGAAATTTTTTAGACGCACGAATATGCGTTTTATATTTCTAAAGTATTTATTATATGAAAAGTGTTATCATTTTTAACTTCAAAGGATCTTTCAGAGATAATAATTAACATTTAATTAGTATGAAATATTTGCTAGTCGAAAGGATAATGTGTCCTTCCCTTTGAAGTTAATATACAGAAATACATTTATTCCGTAATTATTTAATGAACTAAATTAAGAGTATTCTGAATTTATTAGAATCTTTCAAATTATATTATTCAGAAAATAATAATGATCTTAAAATATAGTGAATTCTCGACAGATGAATACTTTTTGTACTTTTAGTACTTTTTGTACTTTTTGCACTTTTTGCACTTTTTGTACTTTTAGTACTTTTTGCACTTTTTGTACTTTTTGTACTTTTTATAAGTCGACTCTATAAAAAGTATCGACCACCTTCAGCCAAGCACACAGTTAGGGATAAAGTTACTATCAATTGTTAAAGTTAAGATAGACAAACAGAGACTTTGATTTCCGGAGATAGCTTTTTGATGGAAGGGTTACAAGAAACCCGTGTGTACACATTGGAGACTCAAAATGTCTCATCAGAGAGCATGCCTCCAGATATAGTTTTCGTACATATTGTACGTGACAGAGAAATATAATTTTATTTTACAATTTCAAATTCCAAGGAAACAAATATATGTTGAAATTTATATACCAATGCGCACATATCAGAAAAACGGTTAGAGTGATTAAGATTTCATAAGAGTGAATGACGTCATGTCATGTGCCTTATTGGAAGTTCTTAAATAATTTTCATTTTCTATCTTCTTGATGTATTTTGCCTTTGAAAACTCTTCTCGCTAACTTATTGCAACGTAAATTTTGTTTTATGATGATTAAAATTGAGCCCGAACAGAGTCTCGTATTCTGCTAGTATTCTATAAAGTAAAAGTTATGACTGACTAAGATAAATATTTTATTCAGATTCTGACAACCTGGATTTAAGTTCTAGTTTCTAATGAATAAGATTTATAAAATCAGGATTAATGAATAAATTAACAGGATTAGTACTGATTTAGAAGGCCAGTTTCTGAAACACGTCCAGAGTCTGAATAAAATATCCTAGTTTGTCAGAAATATAATTACCAGTTTTTCAGTGAACGTTTAAATTTAAGATGACATAACCCAAATACCCCGAATAAATTCGTAGGTTAATCCGAATGCGTTTTACAGTTTATAATTATTTTTCGTTTAACTAATCTAAAAATAACAAGTTATTGTGAATGATTTCTTTCTGCTTATTATTCTGACAAAGACTGGGATTGATGCAAATCTCTGTCGGTACTGTGAAGATATAGGAGTGGCTGAAGACATCAAACACATTTCATGTGAATGTTCAGCTCTCTCCCTAGCTCGTAATAACTTTTTGAGGAGTCATTTCTTCGAAAATTTAGGAATGCTTTAAACGGCTCACATGGGTAGTTTAATGAAATTTTGTAGGAAAATCAAATGCTTCGAAGAGGAATAGGTTCCCCAATCGGGTAACTCTTGGTCTCGTAGGTATGACAATGGGCCCATAAGGTGCCTGGTGTTGTACGCAGTATTCCTACGCAAAACCTAGCCTAACCTATTATTCTGATTGAAAATTCTGACGTTTAAAACAAAAACAAACAAAAAAACGTAACAATGTATCTTCTTCTTCCCTTATCTTCTTTTCTTATATTTGATTGGTTAATCGGGAAAAATATCGTTTAAACTCTATAAATCGGCCGATTAGATTAAACTGAATTTTAACCGAGCTACGCAGGTTAAACTCGAACTGTAAAACCTAAAATTTTTTAATCTCAAAGTTAAACGTTTGTCAGAGTTTAAAAACTGGCCATAGGCGTCGTGAAATAGTTCAAGTCTCCCAAAAAAAGTTTCTAAATTTTCATCTTTTTTTTGGAAATCTACAACTCAACTAAATATTTTTCTCACCACATTCTTCCTTTTCCTTTTTTTTTGTTTGTAATATTTTTCAATTGATTTGATTTGATTTGACAAGTGAGCATCAATAGCCTCTAATCTCTGACCCTTAATAAAAGTATATACATTTTTCTAAACCAACATTTTTGCACTTATTGAATAGCTCTGGATTATATTTTCAATATTCATGTTTTAATGCCCTATGGTAGGTACTACCAAAGGCTATGTTAGTTTTGTCACTCCATTTGTTACACATCGAAAAATTCGTCGTAGAAAGGTTTTACGGGTATGGTTGTGTCGGGAATCAGAAGCTAAGCCGTATACAAGATAACTCAAAAACCCGTCGTCCGATTTTGATGAAATTCACAATGTGACTTGCTTATTCCTGAACTTGGTTTGGTATTTCATTTCAGCAAAATCGATCAAGGGGAGCAAAGTTGTAAAGGAAAAATCAAGGTGACCAGAAAATTTTATCGTTTTCTGTTTATGGTTTTTGGGATTTAATGGGAAAATTTGTGAACCAATTTTGTTTAAATTAATTCTGTAGGTTAACTATATAAATAGGCGATAGCATGTTAAATTTCAATCAAATCGGTCCAAGGATAGTGGAGAAAGAAAGAAGGAGAGTTTTTTTGATGTACTTTAAAAACTAATATACCGATTTGAATAGAATTTGCAGATTAGACTTATGCTGTCAGGGTCTAGGCTACTTGCAAATTAGAAGAAATTTTGAAAAGTCGAAACAAAGTTATAAAGAAAAAACCTTGAAATAATTTTAGTTTTGGCAGTTTTTCTGTCCCATTTCTAGGATAGGGCATCAAAAATTCGGCTATAGACCGATTTTCATGTACTATATGTTTTTTAATCCCGTTTATTTGTTAAAAATTCGAGTACCTATATATTAAAATTTATGTTGTTACCAAATAAAGAGGCGTTCAAAATGTCCTTACATACAACAAAAAATCGGATATTGAATGCTTCACTTCCTTCTTTATTATATTGGCTATAATTTTTATGATATACCATATATATTCAGGACTTCGAATAACAATAAAGAAATAAGATTCAAATCCTCTTAATCTCTTTACAATTCAGTTCTGAATATATATTTGTTTGAGAAGGACTCTAGGACACTTATTCTGGTATAAGGTTCACAAACTAAAAAAAAAAGGTTTCCTTTAGTGAGCGAGTACAATATAAAAAGATCCTTAAATTATACAAAAGGCTTTGCGAAAAAAGTAAACATGGTTTTCGGATTAACTATTGTAGTTCGAAGATAGGAAAATTTTTGATAGGTTCACTTCGAAAAAGGTCAATATGTCAATGGGACTAGAAAAAGGAAAGAAAACAACATATTAATGGTACCACAAAATGTTGTTCTGGCTAATTATGAAACGTTTAAGATTATCTTGATGAGTATCAGAGAAGAAATGGCTCTTATCGGTTGGAGTTTTAAAATAAGTGAGGAAGTTCTTATAGGTATTCATCAGGCATTAGAGTCCTTGTATTCGAGTTAAATAAAAATTCAATCAATTCATTTTTGTTTAAAATTTATATTTTATTTGAAAATAAAATTAATGTGTTGCCTTTGCAGCTAAACTCTTGTAACGTTCTTCAGCAATACTCAATTTGACAGCCTAGCAATTTGACGCCAGCAAGGCGTTTACCAATAATGAAAGCATTGGACAATGACGTTAACAAATACATGTCCTTGCGTATCTTTAATATGAACAATATCGAAAGATCCTGGATGTCTTTACGATTTAAAACAATAAGAACACGTCCGAACTTCCTGACTCCCAGTAATCATGCAAAGGTTACCAGAATCAAATTTAATGTTATCTGGGATTTTTCCAGTTGCTAAATCAAATTGAACAATATCGTTAGCTTTAATTAATAAATCTGGATACCGAATGGTGTGACCATCGTGTGTAACAAGGAATGGAACACCTTTTGCGCCCAATTGAGTTTTCACGAATTTTGCATAATTTTTATTTAGCTTCTTCAGCTGAAATACGACAATTGGCGAAACGACCTCTCTTAAATCAATCAAAATAATTCTTCTGATTTTTCTATAGTGATAACATTCATAAATCCAGCAGGAAATGTTGGGTCGGTACGAACTTTACCTTCAACTTTAATAAGACGCTGCATAATAATTTTGGTTATTTCGGAGCCGGTCAAAGCATGCATCAAACGATTTCTCGAGAAAATTATTAATGGGAAAGATTCCCGTAATTTATGGAGGCCAGTTGATCGACGTACTGTAAATACACCATCCAATTTGTCCAACATCCATGCTTTTGGCGCACTTAATCACTTTAAATGTTTCTTAGGTGCTCCGGTAATTTTGCAAGCTTAAATGAAAAGCTACATAACTAATTTCACGAAAATCTGTACATCTACAATATATGTAGAGGGATAACTGTTATTCTAACAGCTCTTTTAGGTATTCATGTTCAGTAGACCCTGACAAATAATCATGAACAGACTCACGCTTGAAAAAAAATCAAGAATTATCCAAATTTACTTTGAAAATCTTATAGACTTATTTTATTGTATCACAAAATTATGTTCAGTGACGGAGCTTATTTTTAGCTTAATAAACAAAATGGTTACTTCTGGAATGAGACGAATCCAGAAAAAAATGATGATTACACGCTGGGGGTATCATTGATCCTTATTTCCTAAAAATGAGGCAGGAGCTCAAGTTACAATCAGTCGTTAGATATTTGTTCGCAAATATAGATAACATTGATTCTGTCCAGATAAAGTTTCAACATGATGATGCTACGTGTCATCATGTTGAAACAAACTGTAGATTCATTAAATTCCCGATTTAGCGACAATTCAATTTTTAGAAATAGGCCTGTGAATTGGCCTATAGAGTGGTGTGATCTTACATCTCTCGACTATTTTCTATGAGTTTAAGTGTAGTCACTGGTTTAGGTTGATAAACCAACAACAATTGACTAATATTGTTCGTGTTATTCGTGTCATATGGCCGACATTACTCGAAAAGGTGACCTAAAATAGGATTGACAGAATGCGCTTCATCAAGAACAGTCATGGCGGCCATTTTCTCATCTAATCTAATTTATATTTGTTTATTTTAAACAGAGCTATTCAATTATATATTTGAGATATAGATGGCCATTTGTGTATAGAAATTTAAAATTTCCCTCCTTCATAAAAAAAAAAATAGGTTGACACAACTTTAGAAGAGAAAAACGAGCAAAGCAAACCATAGCAGTGAATTTACATTTTCCCTATATCGGCTGGACCATTATGGAAGTTTCCGATAATGTCATAAAATTTTCATTTCAGTTCGCCTTGTCTAAATGTACATTCCAAGTTTTATGAAAATGTGACTACTACTGACCAAATTATTAATGTTTTTCTACTTTGGCTCCCTCAACCCCATCAAGTGGAGACGAATTCTATCTTTTCAGTTGGCCTATCCAGAATGTACATTCGAAGTTTTAAGAAAATCCGCTCAATATTGAGTGAATTATTGAACACAACCCCTCACCGTAGGAAGACAAATTCTAACTTTCAGTTGGCCCATCCCACACGTACATTCTAAGTTTCATTAAAATCCGACTATTATTGGCCGAATTAGGGAAGTTTCTATATTTCCACCACAAAATTTTTTAAAAAAAGTTTTGCACATTAGTGTTACCATAAGTGAATTCCGTTGAAAAATTAATATGTTCTGATTTCGACCTTACAAACAAACTGTGACAAACTATGCAAATCTCATCAAAATTGGACGTGCAATTTCGGTTTTACAACTAATGCAAAAATAGACTATATTTGTTCAAAATATATTATTAGACAGTTTTGCCATATTCGAATGTGTGCCAAAAACTAATCAGTTCTAAGTCTGGGTCGAATACACGAACTGCATAAATTTTGTATAAATCGGCCCAGCAGTTTAGTCTGCACCGTGCCCACAAAATTTTGTCGTTTTTAGATAAAAATAGTGTTGCCATATATTCATTTCGCTCAGAATCTAACAACATCTCGTATTTGAGGCAAAACCAAAAAATTGTGAAAGTTTCATGTAAATCGGATCTTCTATTTTGTTTTTTGTTAACGATTTAAAGAAGCGGACGGACGGACGGACATGGGGCTAATTACTTTTGATGAAACATATTTTGCAATTAGTTTCATCTTTCGAGTCCTTTTAGAACAAAAGTTAGGATTTCGCACGGTTATAGTACTTTCCTATAAACAGTCGTTTATCGGAAAAGTAAAAATAGATGGACTTTAGTATAGTGACTATATCTTTTAAGTACGGTCCAGATGCTCAGTCTTTTTGCTCAGTTGTAGTTTGCGCAGTTTTTCTATGGGAAAGCCTGCACAAATTTTGTGTCCACACCGGTACCGTCTTTTCCATGTTTTTTACGTAGTTTTCTTTGGAACTTCTTAACGCTACGTTTTGCATGCATGTACCACAGTTATTTTTCAGACACGATCTGAAATCGCACAGGCCGCACTTTTGCCTGCGCAAACGACCTGTGACTTGTCCAGACGCTCAGTTTTGGCTGCGCAAATGTGATTTGGGCATGCAAAACTGAGTAAAAACTGTGCGTTTGGACGGCTCTTTAGATGCAACTTTGTTTGGTCTCAAAACAGAAAAAATCGATTGAAATTCCGCTCTATCCAATACATGAATGTGTAAAAAGCATTCATTTTATTCCAGCCAAGAAATTAGCATTATTTTACATAATCATTTTCTTAACTTAAAAAGAATCGAACGAAAAAAAGAAGGCCTATAAAAAATTATGATGCAGGAATTTTCGCTATTATAACATATTTTGCATTTTAATTAATCAAATCAATTCAATAAATGTGATGGAAAACTAGATAACATTAATTAGTTAGAACTTGTAAAACTTTACTCTCTGTCATAAAAGACAAATCTGTGCTTTTTATGTCCTATGGTAGGTACTACCATACTATTAGTTTTGTTACTCCAGTTAAATCGGTTCAGGGATAGTGGAGGAGAAGAAAGTCGTAAGGGAAAATAAGTCTGTTCATAAAGTTTTTCCGACGTATTTTAAAAAACTATACCTCAGCCTAGGCCCCAGCCTACCTGTCAATTTGAGCTAATTTGAAAATGAAGAAACTGTAAGATTTAAAAATAGGATACAACTGAATTTGGTAAAACAATTGAGAGGTTTGACAAAAAGCAGTTGTAATGATTTGATACTATCAGTAGTAGAGGAAAAGGCAAATGAACAGACTGGTAAAGATAGTGTAGAATGGTCTAGTTGGTTAAGACCTCGACTTCGCCTCATGAGACTGATGAGACCCTGGTTCAAATCTAGGTCTCGGTTCTTCACTTTTTCTCTATTTTTCTTTGCCTTACAAAACTACGTTATGAAGAAAAAAACCCTGAAATATTGAGTTAAGTAGAAAGTTCGTGGCGTTTTTTTTCCAATAGATGGCTTTAGAGTCGTATAAATTTAGTAGTTCTAATCCTATCAAATTATGTTATAGCGCACTTAAAAGGCAACATTTCTTACAATATTTAAGAAAAAAATTGTGAAATTCAGGTAGAAGTAATTGCGATAATTGGGTTTTGAAAATGAGCCAAAAATCTGCAAAAATTACCTATTTATGCTCTATGTTAGGTACTACCGTCCGTCCGTGGAAAAGATAACTCAAAAATATGTTATCCGATTTTGATGAAATTTAGAATGTTAGTCGGTTATTGTGTAACTGGATTTGGTATTACATTTCAGCAAAATCGACTGAGGGGCAGCGAAATTATTAAGCAAAAACCAGGGTGATCACAAAGTTTTGTCATTTTTTGATATAGTTTTTCGGACTTAATTTGAAAGTTTGTTAAGCAATTTTGTTTAAATTAATTATATTGATTGACTGTATAAATAGACGATAGCTTACTGAATTCCAGTTAAATCGGTCCAAGGATAGTGGAGAAAGAAATAATCATAGGAGAAAACAGGCCTGTTCATAAAGTTTTTTTGATGTACTTTCAGAACTAATACACCGATTTGTATAAAATTTGCAGGTTAGACTTATAATAGTAGGGTCTAGGTTACTTGTACATTAGAAGAAATTTTGAAGAGAGGAAACAAAGTTATGACGAGAAAAACCTTGAAATATGTATTGCTAGTTTTGACAGTTTTTCTGTCCCATTTCTGCCATAGGGTATCAAAAAATCGGCTATAGGCTGATTTTACGTTACTACATGCTTTTTTGTAATTGGATTGAAATCAAGCTCAAAGTCTTGTATTTTCAATGACATTTATGATATACTTATGACTAAACTTCATAAGCTTAAGTAATGAACAAAAAATGCATCGAAATGAAAAACGATTTTTTTAATAATTGGAAAATTTATTGGAAAAACTGATTATATGATTGTGTAATAAACAAGTTTCATTGGAATAAAAGTAAATTCATTTGAATTAAGAATTTAAACATGCAAATGTCGAGAATTTTCAATTTTCAATTTTCTTAAAAGCATTTTATTGAAATCAAAACTCTTTTGTTATATAAACAAGCTATAGTGCACAAACCACTATGGGAACTTCTATACGATTCTATACAATTCTATATAATTATTTCGTACAACAATTTATGATTTATTCTGTACAAAAATTTCGAAGTTTCGTCCAAACACCCAAAGTTATGCTCCAAATTTCATACAAAAAATCTGAATTTTGTTCGGCAACTACCCGAAATTGTAATCGGATTCAATTTATTTTTGGACACAATTGTTCTTTCATTGAACAAGTGTCTCATGCCAAATTTTATTGAAATCGGTCCATAAATAACGTTACAATATCCTGTAATGTAAAATCACAAAAAACCGAACTTTTGTTCGACGGCTACCCGAATGTTTGGTCTGATCAAACCCAACTTCTGATAGAATGATTCTCATAAGAAAGAAACCGCTCTTACCAATTTTCATGGAAATTGCTTCAAAAATACGGCCGTAATCTTATGCACGACAGACGGACCGACAGACAGACGACAGACGGACGGAGACAGACAGACATTGGGTAAAAATGATTGCAAACGATTTAGAATCTTACAAAATGTAGAGATTTGCAATAACTATATACTTCGATTCCAGTAACTATATACTTCGTATAGAAATTAAAAATTTTGATGTAAAGAATTGAGTTATTGCTAGTCAATTTGATTAAATAATAAAGTTTTATAACTTTGTTAGACTGATAATAGATGTCACTCGCTTATATTTATTTTATTTTATATTTACTAACAAAAATAAGACAATTTGAATAGGTTGCAACGCTCGGATTCTGTTTTAGCACGCATTTTCAGTCTGCAAACTAGATAACTCGTTAATAGTGTTTCTAATGCTGGAAACACATGTGCAGATATTCTGCATGCAGAGCTGCGCTAATATCTGCACGTATCAGCTTCTTTTGTTGTACAAAAAATTATTATTTTTCACAAACTTTATTAAATGTTCTTCCATAAAGCTGTTGTCAAATGTCAAACTTTTTTTTCTAGAACGAATTAGTGCTTTCGTAAGTTGGGAACTCTTTTTCTGCACAGCTAAAATTAAAATCGAGACACCTTGCAGCACCGTGCTGCATGCAGAATTTACATGTGTTCGGTCTCATATAAACCTGTGTATAATTTCGCTGCAGGCAAAATTCTGCACATGTGTTTCCTGCATAAGACTCTATGTGCAGCTATTTTTTACAAACACTAATAGCAAGTAAAATTTGCTTGCAGATCGAGAATGGTATCTAGCATTAAAGAGCACACAATACACTAGAGCGCCTAATTTATATTCCTATGTGGCACAGGTTTTCAGTCTGTGAACAATATATCTTGTCATTAGTATGTGTAAAAAAGATTCTGTGGGATATAAAATACATGTATTTACAATCTGTTTTAATAGTATTTGTTAAACTGACTCTGTGTGATATAAAAATGCATATATTTACAGTCTTATTTACAAATACTATTTAAAAGAAGGCGCGCTTTTGCAGTACTGTTAAAATTTTGTTTCGATTTTATAGAGTGCGAAAATCAATTTGAGTTGCATATTTCAAACTCCGTACAGCGGTTACCTGTGCCTACATCTGAGTCAAAAGTCGGCTGAAGAGTTGTGTTCCGTGAAGCCACTTCAAGTGTTCCGCCAAAAAATCACATACACAATTTAAAATTGTTGCAAAAGAAAAATCAATACAATGTAAAACATTTTTTGTATGGAATTTTAATCGCGAATTGCAATTAAACTATTGTTTTTATAGTTATAGATGCGATATCGTAAACTAAATACACGGCGAAGTATGATTAATTATAAAGTACCAAAACTTAATAATGAATAAAAAATTACACCAATCAAAAGAAAGTATAAAAAAGCACGTTACAATAAGTGCAAAAGAGTATGACCAGTTTTCAAAGGCAAAATGTATCAGAAAGAGGGAGAATGAATTTTTTTTTAAAAAAACTTCACGTTGAGCACCTAACAAGACGTCACAATTCTTACGAAATTTTCAATCGCTCTTATCGTTTTTCTGGTATGTGTGCATTGGTATAGAAATTTCAGAATGTGTTTGTTTACATTTTAAAATTGTTTCCAAAAATGAGATTAATTCTTTAATGAAGTGTTTCCACTCGCGCATTAGTTGGCTAGTTCACATTCGAATATGGTTTAATTTTATGTGTTTCATAGTTTTTATTAAAGGTAATATAGTACGCAATTTCATCATAAAAAAATCTCGTATTGATATCAATTATGTTGTATTGTAAGTGTTCCGCGCAAGAGTTTAGTGTTCCCCGACTTCAAAAAGGTTGAGAACCAATGCCATAAACTAGTATACCTAGATGTCTAAGTCATATGGTAGGTAAAATTAAAGAAGAGGACATCAAAAGAGCGTTAATGTAAAAGAAAGCGCAGAATCTATAATGTGCATGGATATTGGTATACAGAAAAGATTAATTCAGAGGTTCCCAAACTCTTTTGTCTCGTAGAATGCCAAAATTAATGTCACAACCTGTTTATATGAGATCCACTAATGTTGACACCCATTTTCATTTCATGGACCCCCAAATTATTTTTTCGCTGACATGAACCCCTTGCAGGTCATCGTCGACCCTTGGGGGTCTATATAGACAACTTTGGGAATCACTGGATTAATTGAATACAGTTATTGGAAGTCTATGTTATTTTTATGGTAATCATATGTAAAACGGAAAGTACGGAAAGTAATTTAACTATTAATGATCCCGACGTTGCCGCTGTATCTAGATTCGCTCTCCAATTAACTGTTCCTCTTTTGATTGACCATATATTTAAAGCATATAAATATTTGCTATTACCGTCATCCACCGTCATTGCGACATAAGACCTCTGTTTTTTTTCTTTGTAAATTAACGGAAATTAACGTGAAACGCTGAAAAAAAAAAACAAATACCATTCAGTAACACCCCTGAACCAAAAAAAAAGAGTCCTTTTTCCCGTAAAAAAACAGATGTCATCCCGTTTTTTAAGTTACTCCCATTTCTTCCTTTTATTCATATTTTTTAACAATTCTACAACATCTTATAAGAAAGAATGGGTGCTGAACTGCTGATGGCTAAAAAAAATACTACATATTTAATAAAAACAATAAACACTTTGCAAATGTATAATAAAACACCTTTCTTCATATTTCTTTAAGGATATATATTGTCCTGAAAGACGGCAGACACATGTATACAGGATAAGAAAAAGAATAAATATATGAAGACAAAAAAATACGTTTCTATTGTTATGTTGTTGCAAACATTCGAAGACGTTGTATACAAAGCTTTAAGATTTTCTATATAGATGGGGTGAGTGAATTGCGCATACGCTTTTTATTTTATTCGCAATTTTTTTTCATCCTCGTTTTTTGTTTGTAACGCGTTTTATTATCTGGAAATGTAACTTAAGAAGGTCCCGGAAATTATGAAAAAAAAAAAAAAAACTACAGCCGACCACACCTCCTTACTTAGATTCGATGACAATAAAAAAACAGGATTAAAGGTAAGAAAAGAAAAAGATGGAAAAAAACGTCGCCTTCTTTGAAAGATCTTAGCAAACTAAAATATATGAATAGAACTCGTCAATTGCGCACATTTTTAACCCTTCGCAACGCAATGTCTATGTACTTTGAGAATTGAATTACAATTTCTTAAAACGGTATTTTCTACATGAAATTATTTCCAGCACACGTTCCCATTTCCATTTAACAGTCTGTACCGATATAATAATTATATTTGAATTTCGGAAAATCCTATTGATTGTGAAAATCTGCCACCAATTGTGGACGTCGCAAGTCTGTAAGTGTCATCCTTATGTAAATAAAGGACTGCAGAGATCATTAACACCCAATTGGTCATTTACCCCATATGTAGCTCTTGATTTGATTAATCGATTAATTGAGTAACCAAATTTGTTCAATATTTTGGTTACTCAACCGAAAACTGATAAATTGTTTCATTTAAGAGAAACAAAACAGAATAAATATGAAGAGAGAATTCCTATGAGAGTATGAACAAATTTTGTGGAAAATCGGTTTTTTGCGATACTTATGATGAACGATCCTGCATCTGAAGTTCCATAAAAATGCATTTCATATAAATTTAAAAAGGATGCGGAACAGAATGACCGGCCTAAAATGTTCGAATATATGCGCCACTTGCACAGGAATTTTAAGTAATCATATCCCGGAAATAATACCCGATTGCGACAGTGAACCATCTGAAATCAATCAATTTTTGACTTTATAAATGCCAAATGATGATGGTGATGATCCTGAAGAACAAGATCAAAGTTATCAAGGAGAGGCCATAATCTTTGACATTAACTGATCCAGAACAACTAAATTCATCAATGAATACTAGAAGCTTGGAAAAGTCAAATCATTACTTATCTTCAACAATATTTTGAATCCTTCGTGGATTATATGTACTGGGGACACTGCATTAAAAAAGGCGCCCTATTACTCTAGCTCTAAGGTGGTGCGGAAAGTAGTAAAATAACAGGGTTAAAAATTAATAAACAGAGGGAAATTTCGTTCAAAAATACAATTTTCCAAAAAAATGATGAAAACGCTTACTTACTACGCGCTGTAACTTTAAAACTAAGAACTTTAGAAAAAAAAAGTTTCCAGCAAAAAATGTAGAAAATGGCACGCTCTACATTTTTTATACTGACCTCAAACGTATACCTCACCGATAACGAGATAATCGCGAAAAAGCGATTTTCAACCCCTTTAAACCAGTACGGGGGTGCGAGTGGAATTTTCAAAAACTTACCTGATTGAACAATCCTACTAAATATAAAGTTTCCTAAACCTTTTTCAAGGTAAAAGTACCCATTGACTGAGCTAATATTAACAGAGACAAATTAAATTTTTAAGAGAATTCTACCTCTTTCGTTCTTATAACGCTTCTCTCTTTATTCTGTTATATACAAATTTACTTCTCTTTCTAATCAGTTTAAAAGCAAAAATTAATCAATTAATCACTTACCTCGGAAACCAATTAAACAACTATGCCCTACCCGCATGCATGGAGAGTTCAAACAAAGCCGAAATTAAATTGATATGCATACGCAAGCTGGTCGAGTTCAAATTGGGTTGATTCAACTCGACTGCGTTTTGGTGGTTGAGTCGAGTTTAAATAATGACGCCAAATGAAAAGTTGAGTAGTCGAGTTTACATCTTGCAGAATTTTTAGACGGTTTTTTTGGAAGTTTTTTGTTTGGATTGAAAGGTTTTATAAATATTTTGTTTTCTATTGGATTTCCACTCAAGGATCGAGTCTATATGTGGATCGAACTTTCGAATATATCTCTGGACTTCTACGTATACACGGAAAGACGAGAGATAGATTAATTAATTAAAGATCAATAAACAGCTGACGAGTTTATTCACACGGAAAAAAAGACCTACAAAAATTAATCAAATTTGGCCATAAGTTGAACACAATTAAAATAAGTAAATGGCACGGACCACGTTTACAAATACAAATACAAACCGGAGTCCAGAACTAGACATTAGCGCCTCAAAACAGGGGAGTGCTGGAAAAGTCCACTTCAGAAAATCATGAAACCATTTAAGAATTTGAATGTCTCCTAGGCATCTAGGTCTCCAATTGATGAAGTATTTTTTTTTCCAGCTGGTAAGTTATGCTTTCCAGTTGTTTAGCTACTTGTAACCACTGATGATCCGAATTTGGTTGTAGTACAAATGATGATGATGGACTATAATAAGTTAAGTTTTTGACCAAGTTTTGCAGCATTCTTTGTTTTAAATTAGTAGCATTACGAATAATGCCAAAATTTGGTAGATATTTTAGCTCCAGAACGAGTTTATCGAACTGTTGTGAACAATTTCAATGACTCCTCTGAATAAACTAATTCTTTTAAGTTGCCCGCTTCCTGATCCTAGGATAACTTATTCATATACTCATAAATAGTAAAAAAAAATAGTAAAATATTGTACAAATTTAAACAATGGGAAATTTAAATTGAATTAATTTGTAACTGAAATCAAAAAGAGAAAACATTGATTTTAAACACTTTTCTTTAAGAAATATATTTGTAATATTTAAAAAGAACAAATGGAAATCCTTTAAGTACCTTACGCTGCGGTATCACAACGAATAAATTGTATCAAACGTAATAATACCGAACTATTTTTGTATGCAATAAGAAAACCGACTAAAACGAATAAAATGTTTCCATTTTTATATCTAAAAGTAATTTAGTTGTCAGCACGTTAACAAAACTATTTCTCTCAATCGTTTTGATTACAAGAATTTTCTTTTCTTTTCTTTACTTTTCTTCTTTTTTTTTTTCTTCTATCTCTTATAATATTCATGCTATTTGTTTGTATAACAAATCGGATGACAATTGTATAACAAAATACTTTACGAAAAAGCTATTCAATTTAATAGTTATGGTAAAAGGTGTATGCGCTCGCGGATTTCATGACGCGTAAATTGAATTTTAAATGAAATTTAAAAAAAAAAAAAAATAGCGAAAATAGCGAAAATCCAACCAAAATGGTTAAAACATGAGAAAATATGTTTGTGAAATTGTATTTAAAAACAAAAAGAAAATATTAGATTAAAACATGTGCATAGAATATTTACATTATATTTCCAGCTACTAGAAATATGGGTTGCCATAACGTTTCTCCGACCATTTAAGGCCAATCTCCACACAGCTGACATCCTATTCTGATAAAAGAATGGCATGCACTTATGCAAAATTTAGTTAAACAGAAAGGGAGAAACAATCATCCTACGAATTTTGTCGTCTTCTGCAGTTAAAATTTCCCCATCTGATTCTTCATCTGCCAGATGATTCCCCTCAAAAACAGATGAACTTGTTCATCTGATTTATGTGTTTTCATCTGCATTTGCATACTCTCACACGATATCGTTGCACACTACCAAATTTTCTTATAGGAAGATATTCTATGACGAATGGATTTTCATGGTTACGCAAGTTAAATTTTTAACTTCTATACGAAGTATATAAAAAATAAAAAAATTTGTTTTGCAAATCTTCACGTTTTATAAGATTCTAAATGGTTTGCAATCATTTTTATCCAATGTCTGCCTGTCTGTATATCACAACAAATTATGTGATTAACTAAGGACTACGTTCACTCTGAATTTCCATATTCATATAGCTTTGTTTTAGAAAGGCTTTCGGAAGATAACGTGATTTGAACATACGTATAGAAGTTTCGTCGTTTTGCACTATAGCTTGTTTTCGGATGTGATAGGAATTTAAGCCTTATGATAAAGGCTGAAAACACAATGTGGTACATTTTTCTATAAACTGGAAGGGAATGTTCTTAATTTTCCCATAATATTATAAATTGTGTGGGAAGAGACCCTGATGTTTTTATTCGATCAATCCTAGCGAAAATTACAAAAGTCTATCTCTTTCTACTTCTCTGACTTTTCTCGTAAGAATAGGATGTCGGCTGTGTGGAGATTGGCCTTTACAAAACTTGTAATTACTAACAGGAACCTAGAAGGAACGAACAATGCAGGCTGGGTTATAAAAATTGTCATTGCACAATTTTTTTTAATATAACTAAAGATAAGACATTCATCAACAACTTCATTAGTTTAGATTTTAGAAGTTTTGACTTGAAAAAATTCAGGACCAAACCGGTCACAATGATCATTTTCCAAGATCTTCTTCATTTAGTATGATCGATTTTCCTACGAGGATCATTTTCAGACTTATAATACAAATATAGTTGAAGATCAGTTATGATTTAATTACAAATAATCACTTATGTTACTCCATGAACAAAGAAAAGTGAATTTGGCGATTTTTACGATGTCGAATTTTGTTGAGCAAAGAAGTGATATTAAATTTTGCTTCCGGAATGAAATTTCCGCCGCTGAAACGGCTTGCGGTGACGAGACTATGTCACAGAAAAATGTTACAAGTGGTACAAAGACTTCAAAGAAGGCAGAGAACGTGTTGATAACTTGGAACGCTCTGGACGACCATCGACGTCAATTGATGAGCAACACATCAAGAAAATCAAAGAATTGGTGCTCGAAAATCGTCGATTAACAATTCGAGACCTTGCCGACATGCTTGCAATATCAATTGGATCAGTGCAAGCAATTTTGAAGGATCATTTGTGCCTCAAAAGAGTCAAATCGCGTGTGGTGCCAAAATTTCTCAATTTTTTCGAACAAGAGCTTGAGTTTTTCGCCAAAAACTCCACTCATGTCGCTCACAACCACCGTATTCGCTTGATTTAGCACCGTGTGACTTCTGGCTGTTCTCAAAGCTCAAGAGACCACTCAGGGGAAATCGTTTTGAGTCTATTGAAGAGAACAAACGTGAATCGCTACGCGCATTGAAGGCTATACCTGAGGACGACGTTTTAGCATGCTTCAAAGATTGGAAAATACGTTGGCATAAGTGTATTGTATCTGGGGGGATTATTTTGAGGGGGACGAAATCGATTTGGAAGAATAAATAAAAATTTTTAATATTAGAACAAAATTTACCTTACTTTTTGAACACAGTGGTATGCTATTGATTGATTCAGTTTGTGTATCACTTATTATTGACTAGCTGAATTCACCGACGCTGCTTGAGGTGCACGGATTCTCCATGCCCCTTGCGGATTAAAAATTTAGTTTTACAGGCCTATTCTGGCGTCGTGACAAATTTTTAGTCATAACAAATATTATGACAGCTGAGAACTTTCGTATTCTGGCAGATGGGTTATAATAATGTCCAAAATATTCAAGAAAGTTGTCATGGTTATTTGAGAAATACTCTCGAAAATGTTTGCATAGGTCTAACAATTTTTTAATAGGTGTAAAGTTATTTATGTGTTTAAAAAGAATGGTGGAAATTATTTTATTTTTTATATTTATCAATTAAATCACTCAGAGAGCACATACAATTTCGTTGTGATATAAAATATTTTCGGTCAGAACTTGTGATAATTTTTTATGACAATTGTGAGTTGTGAGCGCGTCAGAATACGGTTTAGTCCTTAAAAATAGATAAGGCAGTGACGTCGTGTTATGACCATAATGACTAGGCTCAAAATAAGCATGTTTATGACTTTTTTGGCAATTACATTTTCATTTCAATATCATCTTGTGACCGTCACAATCGTCTCACATTCAGTTAGAAGTTTTCATCTATTCTCTTTCCATTTTTATAAATTTTATTAGATTTCATATCAATATAAAAGTATCTGTCTCTCTCGTACAATCAACTAATGACAGACTTACAACGCAAGTAAAAATTTCTGATTATGGATGCAGGATCATCGTAGATACTGGCGCAAGCAGATCCATCGTGAAAAGGAAGGTTATTATTGGAAAACACATGAGTAGAAGCAGTAGCAGTGTTCTTCTGACGATTACAAGGGAATCATCTCCGATTCTGGGCGAAGTAATTCTAGCACCGGGGCTAGATGAATATGTGTTTCGACATACATTTTTGGTGGCTGATATAATGGGCGATTGTATGATGGGCTTGGACTTCATGAAGCAGAATGGAGTGAGCGTAAACATTGAAGATAGATTATTGCGATGTGGAAATATTGAATTCCTATTAACATTGGAGGAAGCCGGTAAATTAGATCTACGAGACCAAGAAATTGATCATGAAAATTGTATTGAAATACATATACAAGGTGGTGTCCAAAGTAATCAGGACTTTAAAAAAAAACAAAACAAATGGTTTTTTAGGCAAAATCAATTGATTTTATTCAAAATAGTCTCCTTCTGCTTCAATACAGCTTTTTGCGGTCCAAAAGCATGTCGAACGAGTGTTTTAGCTCGTTGGCCTGTATGGCCGCCAGTATGCCGGTGCAAGCCTTTTGAATGGCCTCTACGTCTGCATAACGCTTTCCTTTCATCGGCAAATGCATTTTTCCGAAAAGGTAGAAGTAGCACGGTGCCATATCCGGTGAATACGGGGAGTGGTTGATGGTTAAAATGTGATTTTTGGTGAGATAATCGGTCACAAGCGTCGATCGATGAGACGGCGCATTATCGTGCAACAAACGCCAACTTCCATCTTCGCGATATTCGGGCCGAACACGTCGAATACGGCGCACCAAACGCTTCAAAACTCCTAGGTAGAATACCGCATTAACGTTTTGACCGGGTGGAACAAATTCTTTGTGGACAATACCCTTGGAATCATAAAAACAAATCAGCATTGTCTTCACTTTTGACTTCTCCAGGCGCGATTTTTTGGGTTTCGGCTCGTCCGGCGCCTTCCATTCAGCACTCTGGCGTTTCGTTTCGGGATCATATTGAAAACACCACGTTTCGTCACCAGTCACAATGTTATAAAGGAAGTTTTTGTCCTTTTTGACCTCTTTAATGATGTCCTTCGAATGTTGAATTCTGAGCAATTTTTGGTCGTCGAAGCTCATTTTCGCACCGATGACACAAACATACTGACACTTAAAACGCAATAACTTCACTTTCAATAGATGAAATGTCATGAAATTCTCACAGGAAGTCGATAAAGGATAGCAGATTCTAACGCACCAGTAGATTCAAAAAGTCCTGATTACTTTGGACTCCACCTTGTATGTTAATGTGGAACGAAACACGCGAAAAACTATAAATATATACGGACGGAAAGAGTCGCATACGAGTCAAAGAAAATTTACCAAACAAAAGATTTTTAAATTAAATAAATTAAAATGAATAAATATGTTGGTTTTGCATCAATTACTTTCATTTAGAATTAAAATTGTGTACAGTTTTTGGTTTAGTTCGAGAGTTTCTTCACGGGCCACTTAAAGTACTGTCGCTATGTGTGGAAATACCGCGCGCGTACTCGCAGTAAACCACAATATTGGAGTGCACACACAAATAGTTTATAATACTAATATTAATAATAATAATAATAATAATAATAATCGGGACAAAATATTTTAAGGCCATAAATTTCATTAAGAGACTGATTTTTCTGGGGGTCTTTCTTTTCTTTTTATTTTATCATATTATAGTATGTGACCCTGTTTATTATATTAAATGAATTATAATCTACAGGGTTATTCATAATTTGTAGTTTGAAATTTTGAAATTTTCTTGTCTATTTTGTTGGATAAAATTAGAGAATAAAATGTATGCTAGTAGCCCCTGAGTTAGTCACAAATTGTATTCAAATAATTAGTTAATCAATTACATCGTTCACATGGCGACTTCAGAATTAACTTGAGATCGACTTGAACATCAACCCGAATTTTTTAGCTTTACCGGATTGAAAGATTAACTTAAAATTAGGGCATGGTTTGAAGAAGTAATTAATTCCGCAAACAAAATTAATCCAAATTTTGAATATTCAACGCCAAAAAAATTAATTCCTTCATTTAAGAGAAGAATAATGTTGAAAAGGGACAACTGAACGCGATCTTCCCAATGCTTTGTTTGAAAATGACAGAAACAAAAAATTCCGCACAAAATAAGGAAAGAAAATTACAAATTTTTCATTAGAAAGAATGAAGTAACCTATAAATCAAATATACTCTATTTTACCGCGTGCTTCCCATAAGATAATTGTAGTAAGCGGGAGCATTAATGCTCTTATGGATTTTGGACTAAAGAAAGAATGAAACAAAGAAATTTCTTTTAACTTAATATTTGTATAAATATTGCATTCTACCAACACGCTTTCAAACATTGGAGCGTGTACGAATAATAATTAGAAGAGAAATTCTGTTAATATTTTAAGTGTTAGTTCCTGTATGAATAGTGATTCTTATTTTTTACATAAGTGTTAGAATTGTTTATTAAAGATAAATCTGTTTCTATCTCTGTTTTGCTAACATAATGTAATCTATCTATAATTTTTTTAATAAAGAGAATCATATGTGTTTTTAAGAGAATATTTCTTATTTTCTTTTTATTTCTTATTCTTCCATATAATAAGTTTTTTCTCTTGGAAATTGGTCAATTTTGCTTAAAAAGTTTTTTTTTACATAGGATGGAATTAATTACCTTAAGGCCTCAATTACTCACTTGTTCACAAACCTCGAAAAGTAGTTAATCACGCCATGCCCTACTTAAAATCGACTTGAAATCAACATCAATTTCATAGACACTTGCAAACAAATTTTTATATTTTTTAGGTTATGTTTCGCCTCAGTTAATAGGCAATCTTAAATTTTGAAGCCAATCTGGGTTTACATGAAAAATTTCAAGTCAATCAGAAGAATTTTTATGATCGAATTGACTCAAGTCGATTTAAAATTGAACTGTGTATACATGCACGACTTTCGGATTGAAGTCGACTTCAAGTAGATCATGTAAACGAAGTAAATGAAAAAAAGGCAAAGGTAGGTAAGAAAGATCGTGTTTAATTCATGAATTCAAATTGAGCCTGCATGAAAAAGATCGTCCGAATTCGGAGATAATGCTAGGAATGAATGTTGTGTTTGAAAGTGGTTCTAGAAATTTGCATATGGAATAAGGCTTTGGATGGTAGTCTTCAATCTGACAGACCATCAAGACTTGATGAACCTCTTTTGAAACATTGTATCGACCAAATTTGAAATCCTCTTTTGATAACACAATCGAAAAATTTCATAAAAAAGGAATAGAAAAGTTTGTACGTAGTTAGGAAATCGTAAACTTTTATAATTAGGGTAATTTCTTGAAGTAATGTAACGAATAAACGACATGAAAGAAAGAGATAGAACGACTGAGGAGTAGAAGTATTCAACAAACTTTAATCATTATTTGTATTATCTAGTATTAGGCGACGAGTTGGGTTATAAAATTTAAGTTTCAATTCTGTTTTATAGCCTCGAGCACCTTTGGCGAATTTTGTTTTATATTGCTTCAATGGACTTAAAACGTTATCCACGAATGGTGATTTCAACCGGGGGAAAAGGGAGCCATATCTAGCCAATACGGTGTTTGATCGATAACATTTGTTGAGTTTTAGGTGAAGATGTTGCGTATAAACCATATATATATGGGACAGCGCATTATCGGTGCAAAATCCAAGAATTGTTCATCCACGAATCTGCCCCTTTCCGGTGAACATTCTTTCTCAAAGGCTTCATAACGCCCAGATAATATTGTTCCTAATTTATTTGGAGGAATTTCGACAATACTACGATAGTCAAAGGTAACAATCAACATGATGTTGTTATGTCTTTTTTTTCGGCTTCCGCTCGCTTTCGAAACCCCATTCGCAAGCTTGTTGGCTTGTTTGCATGACAAACCTATAAACCCACGTCTCTTCACCCGTTATGATGTGTTTCATGAATGTAGGGTCCAAATTGGCTGGTTGAAGCATGTCTCTAACAATTCCTTTTTCAAGAAGCATATCGGACTTGAACGCAACTAACAAAACCAAAAATTGTAAAGAAACTGGTTGACAGATCACGCCAAAATTTGCGTAACATTTGTACTACATTTTTGTATACTTTCTACGCGGGCTTTTTAAATGAACAATTCCCGATACTTATTTGAAGGAATGTATAATGCTTAAGGTTGGTTAAAGTTACATTTTTCGATTAACCCTGTACATTAAACCCGATTAAGTCTATTGTCTCTAGTTAGATACATATAAAGTCACTTTCTCTATCTCTCCCATTAAAAAGAAAAACTCAATCTTATTCAATTCCTTTCCAGTTCAATTAATCTAATACAATATTTTTATGCATTTGATTTGATTATTGTATATGTACAAAAAGTCGCCCAGCAATTTGTTTGACCTGTTGCCCCGTATTTGACCTCTATAATCAAAACAATATAAATACTGGCAATAAGAAATTATGCCTTCGAAGACGACTTATCTTTTTCGATCTGGTCCGAAATTATATATATTTATTGTCTTGTGAAAATTGAATTTGATTAGAAATGACAACGACAATGGCGACCTTACTGGTAAATTGAATTTTTGCTATGCGAAATAATTTAAAAAAAACATTTACGAACTGAAAATCGGCCTATAGCCAAATTTTTGATGACCTATGGCGGCAGAAATGGCACAGAAAAATTGTCAAAATTAATAATATTTCAAGATTTTTTCTTTATAACTTTGTTCCAACTTTTTACAGATACTAATAGCATAAGTCTAATCTGCAAATTTTATTCAAATCGGTGCATTAGTTTTTAAAGTATAGTGGCTTTTAAAAGGGACATAAAAATTTTGTATCTTTATATGAACGCACCCTTAAACATTAATAATGATCTGTCAATGTCAAAACGTAGATTAAAGTCAACATTTGCATCATGGCAAAGTTCACGAACGAGCAACGCTTGGAAACTATTAAAAATTACTATCGAAATTCCGAGTCGGTCGCCGCAACTTTAAGAGCGAAAAATAATCTTCGGCGATGGGCTCATTTTTGACTAAACGGATTTGTCAACAAGCATAATTTGCGTTATTGTACAGCAACAAACCCACATGTGCTTCAAGAGACACCATTGCATCCACAAAAAATCACTGTGTGGTGCAGTTTACATGCCGGAGGCGTGATTGGGCCGTATTTTTTCGTTGATGCGAACGATCGCCATGTCACCGTCAATGGAGAGCGCTACCGTGCCATGTTGGAAGAATATTTTTGGCCAGAATTAGATGAAATTGATATCGACGATATGTGGTTTCAACAAGATGGCGCTGCAAGCCACACAGCACACATTACAATCGTTATGTTATGTCCTTAATGAAAGACCCTTTACATCAAAAAAACTCTATGAACAGGATTATTTTCTCCTACGACTATCTCGACTATCCTTAGATCGATTATACTGAAAATGAACATGGTATCGTCTATTTATGTAGTTAACCAATATAATTAATTTAAACAAAATCGCTTCACAAATTTTCCAATTAAACCCAAAAAATGACGAACCTTTCTGGTTACTCGGATTTTTGCTTAATATATTAATCTATTAATTCATCTAGGGTGACCGAAGTCGATTTTGCTGAAATGCAATACCAAATTCAGTTAAGGAATAACCAATTCACATTTTAAATTTCAACAAAATCAGATAGCGCCTTTTTGATGTATCTTGTACACTGTTGGACGAACGGACATGCATAAATCGATAAAACTTTTGATTCTCTACACAGCTATCCCCTTGAAGCCTTTCTACGATGATTATTTCTATGTGTTACCCACTTAAGGCCCCTGTAAATGCTCAAATTTGTTTGAGAATTTTGTTGGCCAACTACATACATGTTTTCATCAAACGATCAAACCAAAGATGAAACAAATTTGTCAAACTTGCCCATAGTTTCGGTTTTCTACATGTTATGTATACGTAACGTTCGTGTCTTACGACTTATCGTACAAAGCCCCTACAATGAGTAAGTGTACGGTCACATAGGCTCTGTGCTTTCTACACGCGCTTTCGAAGATGAAATTCAATTGTTCGCCTCTTTCGAACAAGAACGCCATGATTTTTGTTTTCAATTGTGAACAGGATTTGTATTTGTATTTGTGAATTAGCTGAAAAACCAGAGAAAATGTAAATGTGTTCAATGACAAGAGTGATATCCGATGTGGACACTTTTCGCTCACCGTTTTCATTCCTTTCACAGCGTTAATATTTTTCTCATTTCGCGTAGAAAGCGCAGAACTTATGTGGCCGTACACTAATGCAGAAAAAGCATTTTGGGCTTGGACTCTTGTCAAACACGCCTTCAATCAAGATGTCCATTAAACACGTTAAACATTTACAGTGTTTGACAAACGCGTCAAACAAATCTGGAAACTATCAAATAATTTGACAAACACGTACAATTTTACAAACAATTTGATCGTTTACAAGGGCCTTTAGTGTCAAAACTAATATACCCTCTGGTAGTATCTACCATAGGCCATAAAAATAGTGCAGATCACAAATTTTTGGGGGAGAGAACAATTTCGAGAAGATTATTATCAAAAATTGAGATATCGTATTTAAAATTGTTTCATCAATTATGTTAATCAAAAACACAATAATAAAGGAATATAGGATTAACACATGATTTATGTCTGAACTGTGAACTGTTAATAGCTTAGAGAATCGGACAGTGTAAAACAAACCGCATATAAAGAACCGTAGTTCAAGATTTGTAATCACCCAACGTGTTGGCAAACAAAGGAAACATTACCTATTGTTTGCCCATCATTTCATTTATGTTAATAAAACACGTATGCGTAAACGTCCTTATAGCTGTTCCGGAGAGTATACCAAGACCGATTGTCGAACAACCATTACATCCTTAAAAATTTACTATTTAGTATGGTTTTGGAGTGGAGTAATCATTGGTCCATACTTTTTTGAAGATGAACGCGACAGAGCAGTTACTGTGAAAGGGACCAGGTTACAGACAGATGAAAACTAATTTGTTATGACCAGAATTAGAAGATATCGACATCGATGAGATGTGATTTCAAGCGGATGAAGCGAAGCGGACACCTCACAGAAGTCAACCAACAATCGATTTGCTTCACACAAAGTTTCGAGAACATATTTTATCGTTAAATGATGATGAATATTGGCTACCAAGATCCTGTGAATTAACCCCAATGAATTTCTTTTTGTGGGATTATTTAAAAGGAAGGGGTTTACGCAAACAAGGAGCTGAATAATGAAATTGGCCAAAGTATAGCTGAATTAGAACCTGAATTACTGGAAAATATGCTTCAAAATTTCATTAAAAGGGTGGACATGTACAGAAGTGCTTTCATATTCTATAATTAACTTTCAATTTTTATTTAAAAATCAATTTTGAACGTCAAATTCGGAGATCAATTGGAAAATTCTGTTAATAGTCTGTGGATTTTCATCTTTCTTTTTAATATAACATTGGAGTTTTACTACTGTAGAATAGTCAGGTCAATAAATGTATATAGCAGTTATGAAGATCACTCTTTCCCAAACCTAACATCACCAGTCCCCTAACTCACCAAAACCTCGGGCAAGGCCGGGAACATGCAACTTGCATAGTATAATATTGTTTGTATTTTTGTGGTAAGCTCTCGCTGTGAAAGGAGAAATTTTCGGCTTATTAAACCCAGTTGAATGGTTTCCGTATTGTAGTGACACGAATTCACTCGCATACGGATGATCAGAATATCGATTTTGTGAAATTCAGTATTAAATATAATAGTATTGAATTTCTGCCACTTGACAGATGGCATTAGAGCTATGAGCGGCGAAATAACCGCTAGTTCAAAAATGAACCAAAAGATGGCGTACCCTTTAGTAAACTCGAGCGAGTTCGAGAATAAGCGGCCCGTTGATCCATGATCAACAATATTTTAACTATAATCGATTTCAATAATGAAAATGTGATAACTTCATATAATATTCATGTCAAACGGCTGAGGCAAATTACGATCCGATTATAAATCAAAATAAAGAAAACGATCATCAAAAACTTCAAACTTGTCAATAAAATTAATTCATTTTCGACACTTTTCTTGATGATTTTATAAATAATATGAAAAAAATTTATAGGTCTTTTTTTTTTACTTCTTACAAAAAATAAGATCTTATTGAAAAAAACTGATCGCCCAAAGAAAAAAAAAAAACACCGATCGCGAACCGATCGAACATAATAAACGCATAAATCTTATCGGAATTAATGATGTCTCAAAATGTGACCTTTTTTGAATGGTTTTTTAATTTGTCGTCGTTTTTATCAGGCGACATCTGTGTATCGGATTTGGTTTTTTTTTCAGGGTTTTCTCTGTTATCAAAGTTTTCCATGTGTTAACACATAAATGATGTTAAGTTATGCTACTGTGAAGAACCGACAACATATTTTTGGTTTGATCAACAACAACAACAACAATAACCACCAAAAAGAAAGAGAAAAGAAAGAAATTTTGTGTTCGATCGGTTCGCGATCAATTTTGATCTACTTTAGCCAAGTTTTTGGCGTTTTTTTTTTTTGGTATTCATGGATCACATCATGGATCACATCATGGAACATCTTGCTTTTCGGCAATAATACAATATTATTATGTCTTTTTGAAGTTGTTGTTTACACGTACAAAATCCAATATAAAAAGTATTTATACCTTAAATCCCGAGAAGATCAGGTATTTTTTCAGATATTGAAGTTATGCGAATCGCGGTAGCACATTTTAAAGATACTAGCTGTATCAGAAAGTATACTTTATTTGTCAATATTTTCTCCTGCAAGCTTAGATTCCATTAGCCAAACATATTTCAAAATCGTTAATCTCTTTGTGCCGGATTACACGCGGTAGAAATCTACCGTCAAGTTTTAGGTAGAAAAGTACCAAACCGATTAGACGAGGAATGCTTAAACTACAGTCTTTTATACAAGCTACACAAGGATTGTGTTAGTGTGTGTGAGCACAGCATCACTCGAACTTAAACCGTCAAACTGTTAGGATCTACTATTTTACTATTTCCTATGTACTTTTAGATTATGATTACCTGTTGACGGTCAGTAAGCGAATGGTGCGCTTGAATTTTCAATTTTTTTCGAAACCGACACAAACAGTGACTCTTGTCTGTGTGCGTAAAAAACTCCGTTGCGCCAACATTTCGAGAGGTAGAACTTCTGCTTCATCCCCAACCCACTGATACCTATGGCTGCAGTAGAATTCTACCCAAAAAACACCGCGTTTAACCGGCACTTTTAGAATAATACATTTTGTCGAACCCCTAAAAGTAGGCATTTACATCGTAGGAAAAGGTTATAATCACACGAAGATGAATCTGGAGAATACCACCAATGGTCAACAATTCATGCTACTGCTTTGAAGATGTTGCACGATTGTATTTTTAGTCGATTGCAAGCAAACGTGGCATCCATTTTTGAACTACCTTTTTCAACCATAAATGTTCTTGTAGGATTATGATTAAGATTTATTTTTAGGGTGTTCTTGTCCTGCGACATTTAAGATCTATTTTACCACCTTTTCTTTAGTGCAGTAGTTAGTTAACTTCCCATTCTAGAGCACCTCCTCCAGGCCTATTTCTCCGAGGAATTTTACTATCCGGAGTAGATCAAGAGATTGTATCTCAATTGGAGAGAAATGTTCTTGTAAGATGTTCAAAATACATTCATATAATGTGAACGCAATGTCAGCTCTCTAACACACTTTATGTTTTCAATGTCCTTACATGATATTATGAACTTTTCCAATCATTTCTTTGAAGATCACAGACTTCGACGTTCTTCATCATAAACAACTAGGTTTAAATCTATATTTGATGGTTGTCATCGAATTTTGAAGGTCCCCGTAGACATAGTGTTTATTTTTTTTTTTTTTGATTATTTCACACGTTTCCTCATCCAAAAACTGGAATCTCCGAAAATGAAAACGTGTGCACTTTGAATGGCTGTCAAAACTAAACTAATTGACAGATCGAAATGAAATTTCATGTGTGTTCATATCATAGTAGTATCATATTTTTTACGATACTAACAGCGACATCTTTTATCAAGTCTTTTAGATACACCAAGTACATGAATGCTTTTGCGGTATTTTTAAAACTTTTATAATAATATATAGAAAAGTTTTGAAGAAGACCTGAACAAATGTTAAAAATTTTCTACATAAAAATATTCTTTTGAACAATGCATCTTTTTGGGAAAGAACATACAAATAATCCCGACTTTAGATTTTTTTTTTGGTATATATACGTAAAGCGAAAACGGGAACTATAAGTAGAGCCTGTATCATATAAAAACAATATATACTATATATAAGATTCCGCTGTTTGGAAAAGAATTCCATCGAAAGAATTACTTCGGGAATTTCCACTTTGATATTCATTCTTCAAGAAAAGCCATCAGTAACTATAGCCCAGATTATAACAACATATTCGGTCATTGTCACTCTTTTTTATTAGGTTGGAAGATATATTCGTAGGGTTTTCGTTGGCCTGTTTGTCGGTACTGAAATGTACCAAATTTACACACCTAAAACATTATCTTTCATGTCCAAAGGTGACATTTTAGCTGTTAAAGATGCACCTGAATGTGGTTAGCCTATCATTGAAAATGTAATCTTGATGTAATCCTGGAGAAAATAAAGCAAGACCGGGTCAGAAACATTGTGATCATTGCTAAAATGACCAACATTTTAGGTTAATAACAGCTCAAATAGAGCCTAAAATAGAAAATGAATCCATAAAAATCAGTCATTGGTAAAATATAAAATTACGAATTAGCAGCATTTTCAGTTCATACATGTGAGGCAAAAGTCACAAACTTGTATATTGGTATTTATTATACCCTATATTTGGTTCATTCTTCCAGTCGCGAATTCGGTGAAATATGATTTTAAACGACTTCATGGATCTCAATAAACCAATGTTAAAATTCTCCTTCTTCTTCCTAGAGAGCTATATCTCGCTTGGTATTGTATTGGAGGGGCCCTCACAGTTGCAGGCCTTAGCACGTAGGTCTTACTGGCCCATTGTACCTCCTTCTAAAATGTTAGTTGAGAGGCTAATTCTCTTTCCGGCTTCAATCGAGCTTTGGCTTGCTCAATCTTCCTCCTCCATTTGTTTCTGTTATTTCCTACTATTCTCCAGTTGTTGGTCTACAGGATGCTACTGACGACTATCCTTTCCGCAGCTTACCGACTGGCCTTCTTCCTTCTGTTCTCCCCATCAAAAAATTTGGTTGGTATCTCCTCTTTTCACATTCGCTAGATATGTCATGCCCATCTCAATATTTGTAACCGGATAAGCAACCGGCTTTGCGTATATTACATAGATTTCAGAATTATTTCGAATACTCTACCGGTTTTCTATTAAAATTACGATGCATCTTGTCCAAAATATAGGAAGTATCAATGGTATCATTGAAAATTTGATGAACAAAACCTATATCTGTAACTATTTGCCACATTTCCAGTATTATTAAACTATTTTGAGTCGATTGTAATACGATATTTGGGTACTACGAATCGCAGCTCAAACGAATCAAAATCGAACCGTTTCTAGATATACTGATCCATTAAAATCCGCATAAATAATTGATTAATCTCATTTCTGGACTAATTTATTGGGTCTTTCATTAAGGACATAACAAGAAAAGTTTCGGCGCTTCAAATGGTCAAGTGGCTTCAGTTCTTGAGTCAATTTGATCTTCTAAGGGTGTAAGCCAAGATCTTTTCGCAAAATACGCCACAATGACGTTTGAGATATGCCCAATTCTTGAGAACGACGTGAAATCGACTAATTTGGCTCATTTTGAATTGATTCACTTACGGCTGCGATATTTTCTTTGCTGCGAGCGGTACGACGTCTCATTGGCACTGGAATATCCAATAGTGAAAATTTTGATTCGAATTTATCCACTATAGCACGCACAGCCTGTCGGGTGGGACGATTATTATGGCCAAAAATTGGAGTAAGTGCTCTTAAAGTTGCGGCTACCGACTCGGAATTTCCGTAGTAACTTTTAATAATTTCCAAGCGTTGCTCGTTCGTAAACTTTACCATGATGAAAATCTTGACTTTAATCTACGTTTTGACATTGGCAGGTTATTATTAATGTTTACGCGTCCGTTCATATAAAGATACAAAATTGTTATGTCCCTATTAAAATACCCTATATAAAAAGAAGCAACACGAATATATCGTCCAACTCAATATATATAATTTTTCCTCCTCTTGTCTTTTTTTTGTATCTAGAAAAGACAAATGTTCCATTGTTTTGTGATGTGACAAAACGGGATTATTAAGAAGAAACAAAAAAGGATGAAGATGATAGTGGACGACGGACGGCCTCTTTAAAGGTCGCGCATTCCAAATTTGTAAAAATCGATTTGTTTTTGTTATGCCTAAGAACAAGTTGTTGTTCTTAAAGTTCTTTTATGTCAATATGTAAACATTCAGAATTGTTTCATCAAATTGAAAACCTGATATTTATGTTGCTACATGATAAGGTGATCCAATTTGGGTTTCCTATATTGGTCCGCACTGTAAATCAAGTAGATGTCGATAAGCACTTGTTTCCAAAGTGTCAAATGTCAGTTTGCAATAACACATTTAAGAAATGGATCACTTAACCACTGCTCAACGCAGTGTTACAGCAGCAGGAATTTGATGCTGGCTTTTCAAAGAAAATCTCTTTCTCTGATGAAGCACATTGCCACCTCTCTAGGTGTGCTAATAAGCAAAATTGCATGTCGAGAGATGAAAATCCTCATGAGATTCATGAGGAACTAAGACATGGCCACAAAGTGACTATTTGGTACAGAATGTGGTCAGGCGTTGTCATTTACTTCTTTGAAAACGATCACGGTCAGACTGTAACTGTCAGTGGTGAACGATACAGATGCATGATAATCGATTATTTTTGGCACGAAATTGAAGATATTGATGTGGAAGACATATGGTTTCAACAAGGCGGCGCAATTTGTCACACAGCGAGAGCAACATTAGATGTTTTGCATGAAAAGTTCCCAGGTCGCATTATTTCACTTTTTACTGGCGTCAAATGCCCGCCAAGATCATACGATTTAACGCCTTTGGATTTCTTTTTGTGGGGTTATGTTAAAAGTCGTGTTTACGCCAACAAATACCGAAACGTTAGAGCACCTAAAAAACAACATCCACCGGGAATTTACGAAAAAGTTATCGAAAGGATCGCGGCTGCTGCAGAAGGACCAAGGGCGGCTATTTAATTGATATCAGGATGGCCGAGTTGTAGGAGTAAAAGAAGTAGTACACAAAAAAGTTGTACAAAAGTACTGGAGAATCTGAATTTACTTGTAGGTGTGGAATCGTTGGCTTAGTGAGAAAGTCAATTTAGTTGTAAACCAAGGGTGCTGAGTTCGAACCCATGCGGTGGCGATTTCACTTTTTCTAGATTTTCCTCTAATTTTCTTTGCCTACAAATATCAGAAGTGGGATATTATTCACAAATTCTTCCTAAAAAAGTTTAATATGTGCAATTATATTTGTAGTTGGCTTTATTTGTGTGGTTAACCAGTGTGTGTTAATGTTGTTGTCTGCTTACAGATTCATGATGGCCCTATGTATTTCCGTGAAGTCAGCCGAGGTCGGCTGTATTTTCAGGATGGCCGAACTGTAGGAGTGTATTAGTAAATATTAGTTAATACAAGTAATTGGCATTGACATTTGAAAGGTTATAGAATAATTGTTATATTTCGAATAACAATTGTATGGTTTGAATAATATTTAGAAAAGGCAAACTGAATAGATTAATAACTACAGTGTAGAATGGTCTAGTCGGTTGAGACCTCGTTTCTAGAAACTGACGAGACCCCGGTTCGAATCCAGGTCTCGGTTCTTCATGTATTTATTTTTCTTTGCCTACATTAATGAAATGAAAGTTCGGAAACTGAAGTTGGATCACCCTTTATAAAGGATTCTGTGATGTGTAGTAGAAAGAGGTACATTTTTATCCTTCTTGTCATCATCGTCGTCTTAAGAGGTGTTGATTTAATGAGCAAAAAACATCACGAAAATTTATAATTTATAGACATTTTATTTTCTGAGAGCTGAGAAATTAAGTTTTTGTTTGTGACTTTTGATCTTTTATATAAAAATGGATAAATTTTACTAATTATAGTAGAAAATGGTAACAAATAAATACAAAAATGGTTTGGCACGAGTCAATGGATGTGACTTTAATTATTCTAAGGTGTCGTATATCGGCTTTGAATGGTTCTATAGTCAAGATTTATTTTATATGTTATACATCGATTATTGTTGGAATTAAAATCAATAAACCATGTACGGATGACTTAATTGCTTCACTACAGTCAGTTAAAACACACCAAAATCTGAAGAAAACCGAAAGTTGTTAACGCACAAAGATGGGAAACACAGACTTCGTATATCACATTCAAAAAAGATTTGATTTCCAAAAAGTCTGAAGAAATTAACTTGTCAGCACAGCACTAAAAGCTCTTTACAGCGCTAAGAGCTATTTTGCTAGCTGCCAAGAATAGTTCACCATTTTAACTTCAAAATGGCTGAACGGATTCTTTTAAAGAGTACCGCATTTCACAAGTTGGGTCCGTACGTGCATATGGGCCAACTTTGATAGAAGTCCGTTAAGCCGTTTCAAAATAAATGCAAAATGTATGAAATGGTGCCAAGAGGAGTGCGCCATTCTGTCACCGATTCTTTCAAAAAGTACTGCATTTCCCACGTTGGAGCGTTATGTACGCATATACCAACTTTGATAGGGGTCCGTTGAGTCCTTTAAAAATAAATCCAAAATGCATGAAATGGTGCTAAGAGGAGTGCGCCATTCTAACTCCAAAAGGCTGTACCGATTCTTTCCTAGAGTACCGCATTCTCCAAGTTGGGTCGGTATGTACGCATGTGCCAATTTTGATAGAAGTCCGTTGAGCCGTTTCAAAATAAATCCAAAGTGTATGAAATGTGGGCAAGAGGAGTGCGCTATTCTAACTCTAAAACGGGCGAACCAATTCTTTCAAAGAGTCCTATATTTCCCAAGTCAGAATGTTATATATTCATATGCTGAATTTGATAGAAATTGGCTAAGCGGTTTCAATATAAATAAAAATGTATAAAATGTGGCCAAGAAGAGTTCACCATTTTAACTTCAAAAAAGCTGAACGGATTCTTTCAAAGAGTACCGCATTTTCCAAGTTGGATCCGTATGTTCGCATGGGCCAACTTTGATAGAACTCCGTTGAGCCGCTTCAATATAAATCCAAAATACAAGAATTGTGGCCAACTTAAGTGCGCCATTCTAACTCCAAAAGTGCTGAACCAATTCTTTCAAACAGTGGCTTCTGATTAGATCTGTTAGTAAGTTAAGACTCCTGGATACATCCACTGATTACTTTGATAAACTATTACACTGAACTTAGATAAAATCATCCAGGCAAACAGACTAGTTCCTATTGTGGAGTATTTCGCTGCATTCTTCCTCATTGTGTTGATTGGTTCCAATGGTTAGATGCTGACTAGACTTTGCACTGACACACTACAAAAGTGTTTCGAAATGAATCTAAAGGAACACTGGGACCTTTTAAATCAATGTAATACTATTCTTGTTGGAGACTTATAGGGAAAAGTTTGTCTTTAAAACTTGGCAATCTTAAGATTTATTCTTGAACTATATTCGAGAGGCACCCTCGGTTTTGGGTCTCAGCACGCAGACCTTACTGGCGCATGTAATCTCCTCCTAAAAGTTTATTGAAGGGGATAGATCTCTTCCCTAAATCGGTTAATACTTCTAATGAAGGTCAGCACCGTAGTTACTTCGAAGTTAACTAATCCCTTTCTTACTCAGAGTCCACCCACCCAGTGTAGAAACTGTCGTTCTGGAAAAGGTCGTGCATTCACAACAGAAATGTTTTGCTGAGTTATTTTCCTCCAGACAGGCTACACAGGTCGGACTTTCGGCTATCTCTATTTTACGAATGTTTTCGTTTCAGGAGCAATGTCCTGCCACAATTACTCTTATACCAAAGGCACACATAGGGTACTCATATCTTAGTATCGATACTACAGTATATACTTGTACCATGTTATAGAAAGGGGTTGGCACACATCAAACATAGTATCTGTCTGACATTTGAAATTCTGCCATTTCAGCGAGAATATGGGAATTTCTTTTCGCACCTCTTAAATCTTCTATATGATTCCTACAAACATCTATAAATTTTGAGGTTTAATTAACTCATAAAATTTGGCGTATTTAATTACTTTTTCCACTTTTTTAAAATAATATTTTCAAAAAAAAAAGTGTAAACATGTGTCAATTGCTAAGCTCACCTACAAAATTCCATTCGCTATTTTCCGCTTCAATAAAAAGGCGCGACAATCACTAAAGAATAGATTACAGTGGCCGAAAAAATTAAGTAAAAATGGGAATACCAAGTACTTTTTCGAATTTAAATACCAGATTTATGCTACGTAGTTGAAATAGTATTCAGCTAGTATTCACCGACACACATATGGTATACCACATGGTATCCTTAAACTATGGTATGAATACCCTATGTGTGCCTCTAGTATTACTCGTACTTGCAATCCAATAGGATAAGTAGCAATTTTTAATATTTCTTCGTGAATGCCTTTAATTGAACAATTTCCTTTCGAAAAGAAGGAAAAGAAAAAACTTATTAACGGCGAAGAAAATTGAATTATTAAATTTTCGGACCGGAATATGATTAATTGATCAAAATAAGAAATTCGATTTCAGGGTGGTGTTAAATTTTGAACATAATTTAGATTAAAAGAAGTTTCAAGAAGAAGAAAAAAAAACACCAAATTTAATTCGACACACCGTTAATAAGTGTAAAGCGTTTCCATTTATTGTACAACAAAAAAAAAGTGTTTTTTCTTGCTGTTTTGGAAAATCAGAATGAATTCTTCTTCTTTGAGATTTATGAAATGAAATTATGTTGTAGTAAAGAAGAAAAAGGAAATTATGCTTTGAAGATATTGTATAGGGTGAGTCATATATGGTTGCCAACAACTTCAGGCTTGGCGCGATCGCTAAAGTGTTTTTTACTCCGTTGCGCAAACCTGATTTGCGCAGGCAAAACTGAGCGTCTGGATCAGTCACAAATCGTTTGCGCAGGTAAAAGCGCGGCCTGTGCGATTTCAGATCGTGTCTGAAAAATAACTGTGGTACGTGCATGCAAATCGTAGCGTGTGGACGTAAACTCACTATTTTACACAGTTTTCATGCAATTGCGAAAGGTGAAATGTTGAAAGGTGCGAATAAATAATCTTCCCGCTTAAACTATTCATTATTAAAAGTTCTAACCACAATATTTTGCATTAAGAAATTCCAAGCAAAACTGCGTAAAAAATATGTAAAAGACGGTACCGTGTGAACACAAAATTTGCGCAGGCTTTCCCACCGAAAAACTGCGCAAACTATGACTGAGGAAAAAGACTGAGCATTTGAACCGTACTTTAAGCCTCCAATTTTGCTAGCATTTCTTCAGGAATCTGATAAATACCATATAGGGTTTCCCAATAAATACGCAAGATTTATTTCGCGTCACTTGAAGTATATGTATATCTCGGGTATTCAGCATCCTATAGATACGGGCCATATTTCATTCCACGATCAATTTAATAATGATGTTTTCAAAAATATTCCTTTGTGAAGGTGAGTCGAGGAAACCCTGTACTTAAGCCTTGCAGCCGATTGCACCCCTTCAAGAAAGCAGAACGTGATGTGTCCTGAAATTGTGCAGGTTATATTCCTGTCGGAAGTTATTATCTCGAGATTAGCTTTGCTTTAGGTGGAATGTAAAGCCGTTCTTTTTCTGGAAACAGTCCTGTTTCTTCAGGTATTCGAGAATGGATTCCACTTTTAGATTCCGGTCATTATTATTTGAAATAGGTAACAGAAGAAATTATTGGACGCTAAAACAGATAAAAAATATAATTTTAGAAAAACCAATAGGCATTGTAAATCGTAGTTTATTGTTTTCTTTTGGCTTTTGCGAAAGAAGGCATTCTGTTCTTTCAATTAAACCTATACTTCGCTGCACGGCCGCTCTTTAATTATGGCACTTTTTCGATTTACGTCCCACAATGTTTCGTTATATGGCCAAAAAAAAAGACTGTACATACTGTTTAGCGACCTTCTGCTTAGTTTCAGCTTCTTCCTTTAGGCGGCATTGCTACATTTTGCCTCATGAAAATATTACGAATATTTGGCACAACATTGTCATCATTTCCCGTTTACGTTATACGGCTTTTAGCTTTACGGCCAACTTTTCTGGAACTAATCTAGGCCGTAAAGCGACGTATGGGTGTTTTTTGCATTTATTTACTGAAATATCCTATTTCGCCCTTTTCAAAATATATGTTCTATCCTTAGCTTAACTTAGTTGTCATTGTAAAATTCAATTAATTTAGAAAAAGCATCAAAACTGATTAAATAATTTTCCATGTGGATTAAAGCACAGAATTAAAAAATTATGTGCTTTTAGGTACTATTTACAGTGTTCTTTTTACAATTCTCACCAGTAAATCCGCTTCAGCGATATAGTAAGTGCTCTGAATTTGATTAAAATTGACTAAGAAACTTCCAAGATAGAAATAAATCTGACATATGATAAATCACGTTCCTCTTTTCATATTTTTACCAAAAACTATAGGAAAAGAGTTCGTCTCAAATTCCACTTATTAGGTCTGTTTTATTTGCCATACCCTACACCGGAGCAGGGTAAGTGGCAAATAAAACGAGCAGGAGTAGGAGAAAGTTTTAATTCAAATGTTTGTAGCGCTGCTTAGCAACCATATTGTAATGAAATGAGAAACTTTAAGTTAATACACTTTTTATGGTAGAAAACTGAACTAATTCGGGTGCAATAGTTTACACCTGCTCTGAAAGTAGTTTAGGATTTGCTCTTTTGTTGTTTTTGTTTTCAATGTAAAAATTTGCTCTACCCCAGAGCAAGTGGCAAATAAAACAGACTTATTGTGGAAACAAAATTTCGGGACAGACATTTTACATGAAAATAGGTTTTGTTAACACAATCAAAATCTAGAGATCATAAAGCTTATTATTCCTATTCTATTGGAAAGACAGAAATATGATCTTGTGACCATAATTCTAACTCACCCTGTCCAAGAAATGTTCTAAATCTTTAAGAGTCTATTGTACCGCGCGATATTTTCTTCTTCATCAAATGAATTATAACAGAGCGTGGCAATCTTTTCTTTTCTTTGACACAACATTGAAGAAAAAGGCTACAACAAACAAAAAAAATTCAACTCGCGGTTTTGTTCGACTATCAAAAACATTAATTATAAAAATTTTTATTCAAAAAGTTGCGTAATGAAGTTCATAGACAAAGAGATTTTCACGTACATACAAAGGTGTTGTAAGACAATATTCATTCACCTCTTCGTGGGCCAACAGAAGTTGAAAAATTTATAGGGCAACACATCAGTTATTGGTCCATTTCAGTCAAAATCAATCATCAAATTATTGAAGTCCTTCCAAATTAATTAGAAGACATATTAGTTATTGGCCACAAATTCATTCATTGACCTTCTCAAACTAAGTCAATAATTATCCTAGAAAATCATTAATAATTGGTCATCTATTAACTAGAATAAGTCAGTTTTTATTATTGCATGTTTGACTGACAACAAACTTGCGATCACACTGCAGCCACCAAAATTGGAATTATTGTAATTTACACATTATTTTGGACAAATAAAAGTAATTCAATAAATCATCAACTCTAAACATAGCAAAAGTTATCCTCTTTTATCTCAGAAAAGCCTAGTGTCAAAAAAATCAAAAGAATCCCAGGCCAATCATTGATTTTGTAACCAAATTTGGTGCATATTGTAAGCCCCACTTAAAAAACAGTGTCATATATCATATTTTTGAATTTTAGCTACAGCTTTTTCTACTAAAGTAGACACTAACTCTTTAGAATTAGATAAGATTGACCCTGACTGAATTCCACAGTCTTGTAGAGTTCCCTTTATACATTCGAACACAGCATCAGAATTACTAAGTATTTGGCTTTCTCACTAAGCCATTGATTTCACTGATTAAACAAATTCAGATTTTTCGTACATTCTTTACAATTCATTTGTGTATTCCCATTTTTACTCTAACAACTCGGCCATTCTGACAATTCAGCCGTTCCTAGCTGACATCACCAATATAGGCCATCTGAGTCTGTAAGCATCCAAAGTACAAATATTGTAAATACAAATCGATTATTCGCACAAACAAAGCCAAATTTAAATACAACACAAATCGGTTAACCACACAAAGCTAAATTCAAATAATTGTAAATATTCAAAGCCTTAGGAAGCCTTTTGTGAATAAATATCCCACATCTGAAATTGTAAGAATATTCGAAGAATCTGAATTCGTTTGAACAGTGGAATCAATGGCTTAGTGAGAAAGCCAATTACTTAGTAATCCAAAGGTGTGGGTTCGAATCCCATTTCAGAGAACTGTTAGGAGATTGTTATACTAAAAACTCCAAATAATTTGTCAGGCAAATTATACTACAAAAAACCCAAACTCCAAATTACTAAATCTTCCAAACCAAAATGAGTCGTTTTGCTGCTAATTAAATCAAAACACGTCTTCACTGCTCTATGTTTCCTTAAAGACTGACTTATTTCTATGTGTTTGTTAAATATTAGAGAGGAAGAGGAGAATTTCAAAGAATATTAACAATTTGTAGAATTTAGGTTCCTATTAGTTCGTTTACATGATCTCGTTGAAGTTGACATCAATACAAAAATCGTCCATGTAAAGCCGGGTCGATTTCAAATCCACTTGAGCTAATCCGGTCAAAAAAATGTTTGTGATCGACTTGAAATTAGCATGTAAACTTAGATCAATTTCAAATCGACTTGAAAATTTAAAATGGAGTATGAAAAGAGGCGAATTATAACCTAAGAAATAAAAATTGGTTTGCCAGCGTCTATAAAAAATTGACGTTGATTTGAAGTCGATTTCTAGTCAATATTTTAATCCGGTTAAGCTAAAAACTGCTGGTTGAGTTTCAAGTCAATTCTGAAGTCGTCATTTAAACTATGTTAAGGGTCTTTCATTAAGGACTTAACAATTCAAACTTCTCCTTCAATAAATCGATTGTAACGTGTGCTGTGAGGCTTGTAGCGCCATCTTGTTGAAACCACATATCGCTGATATCAATTTCATCTAATTCTGGCCAAAAATAATCCTCCAACATGGCACGGTAGCGCTCTCCATTGACGGTAACATGGCGATCGTTCGCATCAACGAAAAAATACGGCCCAATCACGCCTCCGGCATGTAAACCGCACCATACAGTAATTTTTTGTGGATGCAATGGTATCTCTTGAAGCACATGTGGGTTTGTTGCTGTCCAATAAAGCATATCTTGCTTGTTGACGAAGCCATTCAGCCAGAAATGAGCTTCATCATGTAGATGATTTTTTGATGAAATTCTGGATTTTCGTCCAGCTTTACCAGAGCCCAAAAGGAGAAGTTTCGGCGCTTCAAATGGTCAAGTGGCTTCAGTTCTTGAGTCAATTTGATCTTGTAAGGGTGTAAGCCAAGATCTTTTCGCAAACTACGCCACAATGACGTTTGAGATATGCCCAATTCTTGAGAATGACGTGAAATTGACTGATTTGGCTCGTTTTGAATTGATTAACTTACGCCTGCGATATTTTCATTGCTGCGAGAGGTACGACGTCTCATTGGCACTGGAACATCCAATAGTGAAAATGTTGCTTCGAATTCATCCACTTTAGCACGCACAGCCTGTCTGGTGGGACGATTATTATGGCCAAAAATTGGAGTAAGTGCTCTTAAAGATGCGATCACCGACTCGGAATTTCGGTAGTAACTTTTAATAATTTCCAAGCATGTTGACTTTAATCTACGTTTTGACATAGACAGGTCATTATTATTGTTTAAGGGTGTGTTCATATAAAGATACAAAATTGTTATGTCTCTATTTAAAGACACTATACATAGGTATATGATTCTTTGATTTATGTGGGCAACTGGCTGACCAACACATATTGTTTTACCCTATATAATATTTTTTAGTGAATGGTTAAATTGGTCGAACAAATTTCCAACGGATAAATCGACTTTTGCTTCTGGTTAATTATATGTTTAAATTTTTTTTTTCTTTTGGAGAAGACTCTGTTGGTTATATCAAAGTTTTTCTTCACACATTCATATAACACTTAAGCAATATATAAGAAATCTCATTTTTATATCCCGTTTGAAGCCAAACAAATTTCAATTATTGACGCTAATAGGTGGTAGATAATATTTCTCTCGATAATAAACTTGCATTACAATATCGAGCAATAATTCGAATTGTTTTTAAGCAATACAGTCTTTTCTTTCCATTTTGATTATAATTAATTATTAATCGAAACACAATATGTATATATATATTCATTGATCGTGGGAACCTAGAAAGGAGTTAGGTGTCGGCACTTTACTGATAATAAATATACAATACTAGCACAATACCAGACGTTGTTTGGGCTTTCTTCAGGACTTTGTTGAGCATGCGTTAAGGTTGAGTAATTCAACATTTTCTGATTACTTTGCAAACGTTGCTCCGTCATTAAATTTGCATAAGCCTCCCCGACAATTCGTACATTTCGAGTATTTCTACTGATGTTTCCTCCTCTCAAACGTATCGACATTTTTTCTATTAACAAAAATGAGGAAAATTGAAATTTCTTGACCGCAGCGACACCTACGGGAATAAAACTTAAAACAAACCTAGATTCGCCCGGAACCAACATATGGTCCAAATGTGGTGTTAATACGTCCAGCCGTTCTTTAGTTTGATCGCAGCGCCACCTACCTGGATAAAACTTAACATATGGTCCAACCCCTCAACCCCACACCCGGTGGAGACATATCATATTTTTTGTCAATATTTTGGCCTATTCTGAATGTACATTCAAAGTTTCAAGAAAATTCAACTACTATTGGGGAAGTTTTTATATTTTTCCCCTCTTGCAACCTCCCCATCAAAAATCAAAGTAGCCTATAACCAGCGCGCTGGAACAAAGAATCGGTGGAGATATGTTTCATCAAAATCGGTCCAGCCGTTTAGGAGCCAACTCAGTACATACAGACAAAATTCCAAAAATATTATATAGATATCCAATTTACATCGCGTTTAGACGAACAGGATATCAATTCAATTGTGTGTGTCCATCACTAATCTATGAAGAATTACTAATTTTGTCGTCTTCTGCATTTCTCATTTCCCCATCTGATTCTTCATCTGCCAGATGATTCCCCTCAAACGCAGAAGAACTTGTTTATCTGATTAATAGCTCTTCATCTGCGGGTGCATACTCTCACAATAATCACACACGATACCGTCGCACACTACCAAATTTTCCATAATATTATAAATTGTGATGGGGAGACTCTGATGTTCTTATTCGATCAATCCTAGCGAAAATTGCAAAAGTCCATCTCTTTCTAGTTTTCTGATTTTTCCCGTCAGAATAGGATGTCTGGAGCTGTGTGGAGATTGGCCTTAATACTACTCTAGTGCAGAATTCCCGATGTTAGACTCGAAAATATCTCTTACCAAGAGATTTGGATGAGATTCAAGTTTTGTGAGTCTGTTAGTTGCAAAGTTTAGCATATATGTATGTCATGATAGGGGTGATATCTGACTCTCCATATATAATATTGTTGGAGTACCATTTCTTGTTAGGTTTACGATATTTCGGTAGGTAGTGACGAAGTATTTTAAAACCTGTAGTCCTTCTTCCATCTTAGGCGTAATATATAACCAATGTGCAAGACATAAGATAGAATAAGTCCTATTAGGGCCTTATACATAAGTAATTTTATTTTAGTTAGCCATAGACTTTGAGCTTAATAGCGGTTTAAACATTGCTGTTGCCTTTCTGGCTTTGTTTAGAACAAATCTAGCATGAAAATTGTATTTCACCCCTTATTATGAGCGCAGTCATAACATGTTCTGACTGTCATAAAATGACGTCATTGTCATAAACTTTTTCTTAATACTATTTGGTATTCTGACGCGCTCATAACTAACAACTGTCATAAAAAAATATCATAAGTTCTGATCGACAATATTTTACATCATAACTGAATTTTATATGCGTTCTCTGAGTGATTCAATTGATAAATATGGAATAATTTCCACCATTTTTCTCGAAATTTCAAAATGGGGTGCGTTCAGGTACATCTGTTTTGCAAAAATTTAAACCTGACTTGCCGTTTGCTCTTTATTTCTGCACGATTTATACCAAATCTATGTTTGTGTTGGTGTAGCCTGTAGCGTACGATTTTGCACTCGGAATTCCGTGTGAAAATCGTTTTACAATTTCCAAGTTGGAATTAATGCATATTGGGAGGTAATTTGAAAATTTAATTTGAGATGATTATAAATATTTCAAGTAATAATTTTAGAAAATTTTCGCGACCCTATTTTAAAAGCTCGCAACCCTATTCTGGGTCGCGGACCACCAGATGGGAACTGCTGGAATAGAGTATATCACTAGAATTGCTATTGGAAGGTCACTCAGAAAAAAATTAAATAATTTTGGGCCAACTATGGATCGTTGGGGGACTCCAGAAAGGGCGCTTACTAGTTCAAATTTCTCTCCATTCGAAAAATTTTCTATCTTTTAAATAACTACAAATAATTTTCAGCACTCAAGCCGGGCAATTGTACCTTTTTAATAAACTTATTTTATTCAAAAAGTCAACTAATAAAAGTTTTCCTTACCTTGGGTTGGCAATATTATAAAATGTTGATGTCATTTTTTTTTGTATAAAAATCATTCTAAATATTTCGATCTTTTCCGTCAATATAATTTATATTCTTGTTAATTAATCTCATTTAAAATGACCGAATGAAAATATATCATGCCATCAAAATTTTATTACATTTATATAATATATTAATTGTATGAATAGGATAAGACAAAATCTAAGACAGTGATTCAAGATAATACAAGTACTATATGTTAGTTTATCATATCCACATATATATAGGGTGATCCAATTTATAGTTTCCTATGCTAGCAGCACTGTAAATCTAGCAGCTGTCTGGAGGCACTTGTTTCCAAAGTTTCAAATATCAGTTTACAACAACACATCTGCGAAATGGAGCGCTTAACCACCGCTCAACGGGTTAGAAGGCAGCAGGAAGTTGATGCTGATGCTCAGCGCGTTAAAATTGTTCAACAGAAATAACAATTCTGTTAGACCTGTGTATCGGAAAAAACCCTTTTCTGATGAGGTGCATTTCCACCTCTCTGGGTGTGTTAATAAGAAAAAATACCGCATATGTGGGAGATGAAAATTCTCATGGTATTCATTGCATGACCGAAAAGTGACTGTTTAGTGCGCATTTTTGTCAGGCGGTGTCATTTGGTCAGATTGTTACAGTCAATGGTGAGCGATATATGTAGGCGCATGATAACCAATTATTTCCGGGACAAAATCGAGGATACTGGAAGGAGAATGTGGAAGATATGTGATTCCAACAAGACGGCGCAACTTGCCACATAGCGGATGCAACGTTGGATAATTTACGTGAAAAATTCTCAGTTCGCATTATTTCATGTTTTGGTGGCGTAAACTGACCGCCAATATCATGCGACTTAAAGCCGTTGGAGTTCTTTCTGTGGAGTTACGATAAAAGTCATGTCTATCCCAAAAAACTTGAAACGTTGGAAGATCTAAAAAACAATATCCGTCAAATTATTGCCGAGATACTGGCCGAAATTTACGAAAAGTCATCGAAAATTACCTCGAAAGTGTCGCGGCTGCTGCAGAAGGTCCAATGGCGGCCATTCAATTGATAATACTTTTCATAATTAACATTTATGATTAACAAAATAAAATAAGTATATTTCGAGCACCAAATAAGCCCGATTGTCATTACACCTGGCCAATCGTCCCCGACATGGCTCACGAAGGCAAACACGAAGAGTTGGTCAGTGTCGGAGACCAATAGATTAATGAACCCTCCATTTTCTTCGATTATTTTCGCAAAACCGAATATTCCTTGCTTAGATAAATAAATTACCCACTATAAAGTCTTCACGACATGAAAAATCATAAGGACGCATAAAACTATGTGTGATATTGATGATAGATGGTGGTGCGCAATGACCCACCCGTCCTAGGAAGCGTAACTTAACTTGGCATTTAGCCTTTCAGTTGCTCACATATGTGAGATTTTAATCACACTGCAACATATTATATGTAAACCCTGTTGAAGTTGGATCATCCTGTACGTATGTAGCTCAATGAGTTCATATTCGACTTCTTAATTGGACACCTAGATACAAATAGTTGTCTAAAATTAATCTTAATCTAGTCTATAGTGAATATAGAGAAGACAATGTTCCTAAGAAGAACATATTAATAAAGTTGTACATATAAGATGATGATGTATGGAATTATTTGAATTTTTAGTATAGAGTAGTTCTAGCACGCAACCTCTTAATTCACTAAAATCAACTGAGTTTTTTTTTTCTCCTACTATAATATAAGTCGAAAAAAAAATATATATATACGTTAAGTAAGTTAAGTGTTTAAGAGGAAGAGTGAATTAAGTCCAATTTGAGTCAATCACTGCATTCACTTTTTTCCACTAAGTTTATATATAGTTATACGCGCAGCCGCATTATTGTTTTTCATTGTTTTGGTTTTTAACTAGATAGAACTTAAGGGGATATAATATTATTTTTGGTTTTATATATGTATATGGATGGAAAACAGGGTAGGAATCATAGATTTTTGAGTCTAACATTCTAAAAGCGCATTTCTTAACTAAAGCTGAAGCCCACACTGAATCAAACAATACTGTCAAACACAAATGAAACACAAACACAAACTAAGAGACTCCTAGAAGATCGATACACTTACATGCTTATTCTGAGCCCCGTCCAAAACGATCATAAGTCACAATTGTCATAAAAACAGTCACAAGTTCCTAGACCTATACAAACATTTTCGAGAGTATTTCTTAAATAACCATGCGACAACTCGCTCGAATTATAACAGTTTAAACTGTTATAAATTCATATTTTGGACAAAATTATGACTCGTCCGGAAAAATACGAATTTTCTCAGCTGTCATAATATTTGAACTTGCAAATTTGTTATGATTAAGAATTTGTCACAATGCCAGAATAGGCCTCTTAGCTAAATGCTTTTCTAACTTTTCACCCTTTCCGGACAATGCGATTTGTCTAACTCCGTAATATATAAATTTATATCGCTGATGTCATTGTCAGCTCTCTATCTTTTACTTTTCGATACCATATTATGGACTTTTCGAAGAATTTCTTCAGTGGTCACCAATATTGGCCGGCATAGATATTCTTTATTTGGACCTGAAGATTGTCATCGAAGGCACAAGTTGCTAGGCAGTGAATGTTTCTTTGATTTCCTCAGACACGTTTCAACATCTAAAAACAGGAATATTATGACTGATCGATACTAACGCCCTTATTCTGAACGCAGTCATAACAAGTTCTGACTATCATAAAAAAATATCATAAGTTCTGACCGACAATACAAGGTGGAGTCCAAAGTAATCAGGACTTTAAAAAAAAAAACAGAACAAATGGTTTTTTCGGCAAAATCAATTGATTTTATTCAAAATAGTCTCCTTCTGCTTCAATACAGCTTTTTGCACGGTCCAAAAGCATGTCGAACGAGTGTTTTAGCTCGTTGGCCTGTATGGCCGCCAGTATGCCGGTGCAAGCCTTTTGAATGGCCTCTACGTCTGCATAACGCTTTCCTTTCATCGGCAAATGCATTTTTCCGAAAATGTAGAAGTCGCACGGTGCCATATCCGGTGAATACGGGGAGTGGTTGATGGTTAAAATGTGATTTTTGGTGAGATAATCGGTCACAAGCGTCGATCGATGAGACGGCGCATTATCGTGCAACAAACGCCAACTTCCATCTTCGCGATATTCGGGCCGAACACGTCGAATACGGCGCACCAAACGCTTCAAAACTCCTAGGTAGAATACCGCATTAACGTTTTGACCGGGTGGAACAAATTCTTTGTGGACAATACCCTTGGAATCATAAAAACAAATCAGCATTGTCTTCACTTTTGACTTCTCCAGGCGCGATTTTTTGGGTTTCGGCTCGTCCGGCGCCTTCCATTCAGCACTCTGGCGTTTCGTTTCGGGATCATATTGAAAACACCACGTTTCGTCACCAGTCACAATGTTATAAAGAAAGTTTTTGTCCTTTTTGACCTCTTTAATGATGTCCTTCGAATGTTGAATTCTGAGCAATTTTTGGTCGTCGAAGCTCATTTTCGCACCGATGACACAAACATACTGCACTTAAAACGCAATAACTTCACTTTCAATAGATGAAATGTCATGAAATTCTCACAGGAAGTCGATAAAGGATAGCAGATTCTAACGCACCAGTCGGCATATAGATGGCGCCACTAGGGGCGCTAGATTCAACAAGTCCTGATTACTTTGGACTCCTCCTTGTAGTTTACATCACAACGGAATTTTATATGGGTTCTCTGAGTGATTCAATTGATAACTATGGAATAATTTCCACCATTCTTTTAAACACACAACTAATTTTACACCAATAAAAAAATTTCAAACCTATACAAACATCTTCGAGAGTATTTCTCAAATAAGCACGAAAGCTCGCTCAAATTATACCAGTTTAAAGTGGTGTAAATTCATATTTTGGACATATTATGACCCGTTCGCCAGAATACGAATTTTTGCAGCAGTCATAATTTCAGTCAGAATATTATTGTCATAAATATTTATGACAGTAAAACTGTCACGACGCTAGAATAAGGGGTAAATTAAAAAAAAAATCTTAATTAATTGCCAAATGGAGACAGCGACATCTATTACACAACCGCATATACTTCTGTATATTTATCGGTAACAAAACTGCTTTGACTGCTGGGAAAAACTGCGTTTAGTTATTTTGACTGATTCAGTGTGGATTCAGGTCAATATGAGTTTATGCTGATGCGACTCTGGACGAATATTCGGATTCGGTTTTGAACACATTGTCATATGTTCTATAATCTGGTATATAAGTCATGAAAATGATGCCACAATCGATAATATATTATTATGCTATTTGAATCTAAGCTAGTAAACTATAATAAAAAATATTTTGAATAATAAAACATATTTATTAAAGTGAAAGTGCTTTTATTTTCGGGTAAAAAGGGTCAATTAATATGTATCACAAAAGCATTTATAGAAGTTGAAGGTGGTTAAATAGACGACCTTAAGAATGACTATTACATGCTGTATTTTATTGGGAATTCTATCGGTACTTACCATACATTTATATGTTCTTAATTAGCACCGGATAAAATTGGGCGCTAAATTAGCGATCGATAAAAAATATGTACTAAGCGACATCTGCCAGATGGTAGATGACGCAAATCAAAACTTTGTTTTTTATAAATTGGCGGCCATTGCATGTTTTTTAATAAAAACAAAATAAATTTCAAATTTATTTACACAAGGTAGATAGGTAGAGTAGGGGTACTGCGTACAACACTAGGCACCTTATGGCCCCATTGCGATTCCTACGAGACCAAGAGTTACCCTATTGAGAAACCTATTCGTCTTCAAAGCATTTAATTTTCCTACAAAATTTCATTAGACTTCCCATGTCAGTCACTTGAAGCATCAATAAATTCCTGAAGAAATGGTTGCCAAAAAAATTGTTACCAGCTCGAGAGAGAGCTGAGCATTCGCATAAAATGTGCTTGATGTCTTCAGCCTCTCCTATGTCTCCACAATATCGACAGAGATACAATAACTTAAGTTATCTTTCCTTTTAGTTTTCTGTCTTTATTTTAGTTTATCCATTCATCAAACTCTTAAAAGCTCGAAACCCTAGTGTAATATATAATAACATATTACTCAGAAAGAGTAAGAATTTTAGGTGTTGAAAACAGCTTTGAATAGTATAGAACACAATTATGTAATTGTATTGTTTTATGCAGTCAAAGAAAAGTAAAATTGTGAAGAACCGAGAGCTGGATTTCACAACCAGAGCCTCATTAGTTTCTAGAAACGAAGTCTTAACCAGCTAGATCAATCCACACTGTTCTTTATTATTAATCTGTTCAATTTACATTTTGCTAAACATTTATTCTCAAACATTACAACTGTTTTTCTCTATATAACCTTCCAATAACCTAGTGCCTTCGTTGGCTGAGCCGTTGCTGGTATTCAGAGGTTCGGTGGTTAAATTATAGTCTCCTCATTTTTCCTGCTCTTCACAATATCCTTCTTTTCCCATGTATTACACAACCAAAAGAATACTATTCTTTTGAAGAATAAAAACAACCTACAAAAACATAGTACATAATAAATCAGAACTCAATGACATAGTTTTGAATATACTAGGCGGTTCAGTAAGTCTGAGGACAGACACATAGATGGCATCAGTAAAGTCAGATCGATATTATTTTTAATACGAAAACTGTCAAAATTATAGTCAATCCTACGTAATAGTTAGTGACTTACAGTCTTTTGAAATAAAGATCTTTCGAACCGAATATCGCATCTTGATAAAATATTGTTTTTTGATGAGAAAAAACACCATCCAAGCCAAACAATGACTTTATAAATATTACATACATGTTCTCCACTGAAAAAAGCCATAATTTATTGGTTTCCTGATTTCAAACGTCGTCGTACAAGCGTTTATTAGGACGAATATCTAACTCGGCTAGTTAAGGTGACCACTGAAGAAATTGTCGGAAAACTTCATGATACCGTATTAGGAGATCGGAAAATAAAGGTAAGTTAGGTAGCTGACATTATGGCCTTCTCATATAAATTTATTTGAAATATCTTAGATAAAATTTCAATGTGCAAAAGCTATTCGCAAGACACGTGTCGCGTTCTGTAACAATTAATCAACAACGTTAAAGTGGTCACTTCAAAACAGAACGTGGAAGTGTTTAAATTACTTTAGGAATTACTTCCGCACCTACCGTATTCTCTAAATATGGCTTCAGCTACTATAATTTAAAAAGGGAAAAAGATTTCAATCAAATGAAGAGGTTGAATGCAAAACTGAGTCGTAGTTTGCAGGCCTTCAAAAATCGTATTATACAAAGTGTGTGGAAATGTTAGTTAAAAGAAGACAATGTTGAAAAATAAGAATATTTTTTAAAAATGATACGGATTGGGCCGGACTGCCGAAGGACGAGAATGTTGATGGGACTCGAGCGTAGAACCCTCAGAATCATTGTGGGTATTGTGACAGGACATTGCTCCTTAAACGAACACATGTGGAAAATAGGGGTGGCCGGGAGTCCGTTATGTGGAGCCTGTCTGGAAGAAAATGAGTCAGCTGAACATTTCTTGTGTGAATGCCCGGCCTTTTCTAGAACCAGACTTGCAACACTGGGTGCGTGCACCCTCAGTAAGGAGGCGCTAGCAAACTTGGACCTAACTACGGTGCTAACCTTCATTAGAAGAACAAACCGGTTCGGGGAAGAGACCTAGCCTCTCAACCAACCTTTTTAGGAGGACGCACAATGGGCCAGTCAGGCCTACGTGCTAAGGTCCGCACTGTGCGGACCCCTCCAATACAATACAATACCATACAGCTTGTTTTCTCTATGCTTCCCGGACTTACGGACTTATTGAACCATGTAGTATAACTGAAATGACGTATCTTGAAGAAGAAAAAAATTCCGATTCATTATTAAAATGGTTTTGAGGAAGTGCTTATAGTGAACTACTTTGTGAAGTAGTGCTAGATAGTTCAAATAGAATTGAATCTTGCTGCGACTTTCTTGATTATATCAATTCGTATATATGAAGATGACATATTTAGAAGGTGTTTGATTTTCTGTAATTAAATTATTTACAAAAGTATTTCTTTTAATTGGGTTAGATTTCCGGATTCAGACTGATCCAATATGTTTTTGGGTTTGAGATTTTGCATAGGTTTTAAATAGCTTTTTTATACTATTTTTTAGATAAAATCAGAAACATACTTAATTTTAAAACATCTAGTAACTGCCCTATGGAAGAAATATGACTTCCAGTTAACGAAGTTAAGAACTTCAGTGAATTAAGGGAAAAAATAACTGAAACTTAGCCGTGTTTTATTCATCGGGGTCAGCGTCAGGGTCAGCTTCATAACATGTAAAAGCAACAACAACATAACCCAAATATTTATCGCGTTCAGCGCGTGAGACCCTGATAGATTTAGTAACCCAAAATTGCAAGAGATGGCGCAACCATCGTTTTTCATATATTGTTGATTGAAATGTTATAAACACTTTCATAAATTCGCGAAAAAATGATTTTTTTAATATCATTCAATAAAGGTTTTTGAGAATTTGCTAATATTTATTTGATTTACGCATAATTTATTTAAAAAATGATCGAAAAAGTTGAGGTTTTTCCAAAGAAAAATTTTGTTTTCTTCTCGAGACCTACATCGTTTTTTTTCAAAATAGGCGCTGAACCCGATGAATAAAACATAGCTAATATTTCAAGAGTTTTTCTGCATAACTTTGGTTATACTTCTTCAAATTTGCTGTAATTCACCGGTACCTTGGCCCCTAATAGCGTAAATCTATTAAGAAAATTTTATCTAAATAGGCGTATTCGTATCTAAGATACAATAGACAAGAACTTTATGAACAAGCTTTATTTTCCAGAAACTATTTCTTTCTCCAGTACCCGGGGACCGATTTTATTGAAATTTAATATAGTATCATCTATTTACATAACCAACGTAATGAATTAATTTAAATATAATGAACGAACAAATTTTCCAACGAAATCTGAAGAATTACGAAAAAGCGAGAAAACTTTTTTAGTCACCCTAATTTTTGCATTATAACTCCACTTCTACTCGATCGATTTTGCTGAAATCTAATACTAAATCAAGTTAAGGGATAACTAACTCACATTGCTACTTTCACCAACAACATCAACGCCTCGCTTTTGAATTTGCTAGAAAAAACTGAACTGAAAAAGCAATCACACGACACTGATCTATGCTTGGTTCCGAAGATAAATCTATTATGTTTGACTCGCCACTGCGTTAATGCATTAACTTTATTACTAATTAACTTTCATACTAGTTTTTTAGGGACAAAAGTATAAATAATTCTGAAGAGATGAGAATTAACGATATCCTTTCTGTAGAATCAAATCACACATAATCCGAGAAAATGTAACGAACGAAAAGGCGGCAGATGGAACCAAATACTTGGGGAAACAACCAGGATAAAGGCATGTCAAATATCTCGTCGGGGAGTACAATTCGATGAGATTCAAAGCTTTCATCAGCACTAATAAAAGGAATGCAAGAATACTTACAGTAATACTAACAAGACACTGCAGACTCAAAGCACACCTTAAAGAGCTAGGATTTGTACTAGAAAGCAACTGCAGATTTTGGGAGGGTACCCCTATCCACATTCTCTCCGACTGCGAAGCACACCACTAAGGAGGAAACATCTCGGGGCATACTGCTTCTCCCCAACAATCTCTTGACCCTAATCTCTTGATACTAAAATTCCTAAGGAAAATAGGCCTAAAGGAGGTGTTCTAGTATGAAAATTTAACTTAACTACTGTTTCTAAAGAAAAGGGGATATAATACATCTTAAAGATCGCAGTACAAGCACACCCTAAAACCGAATCTAGTAACGATTCACAACAACTCGATCACTCTGACAGAGTTTTTGACACAGCATTTAATTTAGGATGTGTAGGAGATAATTAAGGTCAATAAAACCGAAAATTTTACTTACACTGTCTGGTTTTCCTAAACCTTTTGCATTTTTAAATTTCTTATCCAGAAAATAGGCTACTAAGAAGAAGAAAAAAATATCAAATTAACAAAATTACAATCATTTTTGGTAACATTTTCTTCTTCTTCAATTCTGGTAACTTTTAACTTAATAATAATAATTTTAAAATTTCTGACTAGACAACATTTTTAAGTATGCCATTTTTCGGAACATTTCTTTTTCTTTTCTTTTCCACAATATAACTGTTTTAGAACAGATTTAACAGAAAATAAGAAAACATCAAGAAAAAAATAAAATTCGTTATGTTCTAGATTTTTTTTTTTTTTCATCTTATGTTGCTATAATTAACATAATTGCAGAACATGATTTTGGCGGAGGAATGTTATATAGTATATGTTTTCCATTATCATCGAAAATATATTCCGTGGCATTGGAAACCGTAGCAAGAAAACCGATATCAAGTCTGCAGAAACCAAATCTAGAAAAATCTCTTCTCATCAAAAGAATATTCTGTCAGCACTCTCTCACATATGATGATGACGATATATAGAAAAGAAGACGATCTTTTTCTCAGACTTAGAAATAAGATGATCAAATTATCATAATTGGTGCTGTGCGCTAATCATTATATTTTTCAGTTCGATCGACATCACCTCAAGCCTTTTTGTCAGTCAGAAATCAAGTATATTTAAGAAATTCTTTACGTCTTATAGGATGTCTTCGTCGCCACTATGTTAAATCCTAAATCATAATATCATAAAATTATGATACTATGTATTGCTTTTTACCTTAAACATGTTCATAATTATTATTAGTAAGTTCTGACTTTAAAGGAGTAGGCTAACAGAATCTTATATGAATAAATCTTAAAGAAACAAACTAAGGAAGTAGAGGAAAGCCTAAATCATATACAAATCATAAAAAAATTCAAAAAACTATTGTTTTATATCTATAAGAAATAATCAAAAGAAAAAAACCACTTAAAAAAAACACTTAATATCGTATCTTCATACAATTTACATTGAACTTACGATAAAAAATTTACGATATTGTAATTTTTAATAGAAAATCATTTATGGTTTTCGATTATAAGGTCCCTGTAAACGTTCAAATTGTTTATGAAATTATTTGCTAGTATACAGGTTTGTTTGACGTGTTTGTCAAACAATGTAAGTGTTTGACGTGTTTGATGGAAATCCTGATTGACGGCGTGTTTGACAAGAGTCAAAGCCAAAAGTGCTTTATCTGTATTACTCTCATTGTAAGGGATTTGCACCATAAATTGTATGACACGAACTTCAAAACCGAAACTACGGGCAAGTTTGACAAATTAGTTTAATCCTTGGTTTGTTCGTTTGAGCTGTTGCTCGATAAAAACATGAAGTTTGACCAACAAAATTGTCAATCAAATTAGATCATTTACAGGTGCCTTTAGGAGCATACACACGTTCAATGTTACTTGTCAATATTACTTGAATGACTCATGTTTCAAATAACTTTAGTTGTTTGGCTGCTCCTTTTGGGCAATGCCTTCTAGATATCTCATCAGGCCAGCACATAGACGAAAAAGAAACACGTTACTAATGTAATTTGCATTAGAAGCCTGTTTCTTTCTTTTAATCTTCGTAGTTAATAATTATTTCTCTTTTCCACACACTTGAAGTTAAGACGTCATTGGCTTCTATGTGCTGGCCTGATGAAATATCTAGAAGGCATTGCTTTAGGGCAACATAATTTTATGTAATGAACATGTTACAGGAATAGATTCCTATGCAAATGTGTTAAAAGGTTTTCGATCTTTGAAACTAAATTTAGTAAATTTTTGCTGATGATGGATGAGAAACTTCAGAAATTTACAAAACTTTAAGAGCCTTATAAGATACTTAACCTTTACATAACTTAAAATTTCAAAAAATTCCCCTCCAAAAACGTATAATTTTAAGAACAAAATGTCTCAGTGAAAATTTTCGCTCAAATTTCAAATACACAAACCACTTTTTTCGCTTATATACTTCTCCCTTTATTTTTTTTCTATCCTTTTGTATCCTTTTACATATATACGAAAAAAAAGCGCCCACAAGGGTTATTGGGTAAACATGCACACCTTACCATGGAATGGATAAATTTCTTGAATGTATTTGTAAAAAATTCACACCTCCCCTTAAACCACATAACTATTTTATATTCTTTCAACTTTAAACGTCTTCAATAGACTGGTTGTTCTTCTTTTGGTTTACCTTCTTCATGTGGTACCTAAAAATTGATGATGATGCGTATATGCTTCATTCTGAAGATTGTCACAAAATCTTGTATGCACACAGGTGGAGGAGATACATATATTAAGAAGGGATAGTGTTATCTCTAGTTATTGTGAAGGAGTATAGAATGGAATAAACTTGAGACTCTTGAGATCTTGATCTTTGAAAAAAAAGGCTCTCGAAAGTCTCGAAAGATTCTGTTTAAAAAAAATTAAGAAGAAGGTGTTGATTTTCTTCTTCGTATGGTCTTCGATGTAAATATGTACAAAGGTGGGTGAAGAAATGTCGAGAGACACTGACTATACCAATGTGTAGGCAGGCAGTTCCATTGCGACTGTGCTCTCTCTTTCATTTCTTGTATCCATGTATAAGTGTTTATATATATTGCAATATAATAAAGGTAACAAAAAAGCAGACCTGAATTTACTTTCCCCGATAAAAATGTTTGCCACGCCTTGTCTCTGTTTTATGACGAAAACTTCAAAAGCAGACGCCATTTTGAATCTTAAAGTAGAACTTCAACGAATTTTCGTTTGTTCTTTAATATATTTTCTTTAAAAACAGAAAGAAGAAATTAATTTCTTTTTGAAGAATTTCAATAATAACATTAAACTTTTATATTTTTGAATAATTAATTATGTTTTTTTTTTTACATAGAAATATCTTATTTAGGTTTCTTCCGGTTGTGGAAGCTTTTCCTGCGGAAAAGCTATTTCCCCATGAAATTTATAAAGTCCAATTTGAAATCAATAATCACAATCAAAAATAATCCTTTTATAAAAGTCAGTTACACTACTATGCAGTGGCGTAGCTGTGCCAGTTCAAAGCCGGGCATTTATACACTTTTTAGCATTTGGATTATAACAGTTCACGAAAAATGAGAAATAACATGACAAAGTGTTCACTCGGAAATATTTCGGTACGATTGTATTGCTGAATTATAAAAATCGTTGCTGTTACTGTCACCTATTACTATTACTATTAGACAGTATCTTTTTGATATTAACAAGGTCCCCAAGTAGATGGTAGTTGCGGTAGATTGTAGATGCTATCAAGTGAGATACAATCTCTTTACCTATTCCGGTTACTAAAATTTCTAAGATAAATAGGCTACTGCACTAAAGAAGAAGGGGTACAATAGACCCTAAAGGTTGCAGTACAGGAACAACCTAAAACTTAATCTTATCTAATCTAATGTAGATGATAATAATATCTTTAATCCCAAAGGGTGTGAAAACGAGATGGAATTATTAAAGATGAAGATTAAAGAAAGAAACCACCCTTCTTATGCAGATTATTTTAAAATGTCGGTTCTTAAACTTTTTACAGATACATACCTCGATTTGTGTCGTTCCAATTTGCGTCGTTTTCAAAGTGTTGTAGCTTATAAAATTTTGTGGTTTCAAAGTTGCGTCGTTAATTGCGGTCCTTCATATAAGTACATACGTCAAATTCGATTTGCGTCGTTTTGAATTGCGTCGTCTTTCTGATGCCAACGATTAACGACGTAAGTCGGGATTTTGGTATGCTCTAATTTAATATTCTCGTTTAAATGTTGTTTCCCGTTTTCATGTATCACGATTTGAGACTCACCTTCGAGCTACTGCATACGACTTCGCGGTTCTAGAGACCGCCCCTAAAGTTTATGCATTGCACCTTTCTTTAACTCATGAAAAATATTTAGCTAGAACAATCAAAAGATGTGGCCGCGAGTAAAGATTTTACTCATAAAACGATAAATTCCACCGGCTAGCAAGCATCTGGCAATACTTATCTAGCTAGAATCGTTGTTTTAAATAAAAGAAAAACAAAAATAAATTTGTTTATTTCATTAGAAACGGGCTAACAATCTATGTTTGGACAAATTCCAGCCTGTTGATATGAATTTTGTGGTGCGGTGACTGGTATATAAAGTAACGTATTGACATTCGGTTCAGAAAACTCCTTGGACCACCGCTTAATATAGCCCAGAGTGGAATTGACTTTATGAACCAAGGAGTCAAAGTGAAGTCTGAAGTTAAGTTCACTGTCGCAACTAATTTCCAAGTCAACTTTTTGTAGAGGAGCGAGGGAGAGGGGTTTTGATTCAATAAAAATAGAAAATTGTTTGCTAAATTCTTTATATGCCCCGTCCACCATATGCTCGTAAAATCAGCTTGGAAAATAATGAAAACTACACCACTGAATTTACTATTCGAAGGTTTAATGAACGGTTGACTTCTTGTTAATGAAAAACCAATCAATTGATTCCAAAAAAAAAAGGAAAACAAATATTAAATATAGGTGACTCTATTAAATCGGTACTAAATTGAAAAGAAAAGGTGTTAGTTATCGACTAGAATTATTTTGATTGTAATAAATTGCTTAGAAAATTTGAATTATTTGTTATCTTAAGAAAATTATTAGAATTGTCGAGAAATGAATTAATCAGATTATCGGTCATTTCATGATTGAGTTCATTTGAAATATCTATAAATACTGGAAGTTCTTCAAGTACGTGGGCTCCTTGAAATTATACAAAACTAATCATTAAAGAAACGAGATTCCTAAGTATACAGGGTGTTCGAATAAAGTTGCCATAATGTTGTATGAGTTGTCATTTTGTTGTGTCAGCTGTTATTTGACAGTAATGTATAGTTCGGACGCTAACAATTTAGAAAATTAATTCTTTAGTACTGGATACTTTAGGAAAATTGGTTATTTGTTTTTTTCGACATCTTCTTCCATCACGGAAACGCGACAAGATTCACTCTGGCAATTCAGGAACGGAAAGAAAACGTTTGATTATTGAAACAACATTGGAAAATGTGTGAAAATATAATAAAACACAAAATTTAATAGAGCACGTAATAGTGACAGCGGCGGCCATTTCGGCGACATCATATTTTCACACATGTAATGTCAAGCAGCAAATTAACGATCCATGAAAAAAATTAAGTATATTTTGAATATAATATTTAAGAAGTATTCAAAAGCTACAATAAAACTCTATTCGAAGATCTTAAACTATCGAAAAGTCTTGAAGACATTCATGAGTTCAAAATTGGCTATTTTCCCAGATACAAAACCAAAAGAAAATGTGCTCAATCTTTGGAACTTGTTATATGTAAGAGCATAGAAAGTAAAATACCGTTGCTGAATATAAGCACATGCAATTTTTTATGTATACAATTTTGGGAGGATTACAGCACTGCAAAGCGCGGTTTCTTTTTAATAGGATTTGTAAAAAAAGACTGTAAATACATGCATTTTTATATAACATAGAGTTATTTTAATAAATGCGTCTGCAGACGTGTGCAAGACGGAATCCAAGTTGGAAACCTTCCTTATTGTTACGTTTTTTGATATAAGTCATGCTAAAAGTAGTTCTTGCGGACAAGCAACGCTCTTAAAGTGTTATCATATTCAATTCGTTATACATTTAAAAAGAAATTGATTAGCTACAATTATGATATATGATCTGAAATGTACGTATGCTTCGCCCGATTCACAAGAACCGATGCTCAATTTTATGATGGCCCGTGAATTACCAGCATAAGGCACATGACATTTGCCTACTCAACTCAAAAAACTTGTTATTCATACTATACATAATTTTACGGCAACATCATTCAATATTCTAGAATTCATAACAAACAATCACTGTACATATTTTGTGCATTTGCGAAATTTCTCAAAAAATCGAGAACGTTTCTATGGTGTATAAATATAAAGTTGAAACCGATGATAAGGCAGTTCTTTGTAAACAGCACAAATAGTAAAGAAATAGTCGGTTTCATTAAAAAACTCAAGGAGACAAAACGTTAGGTAATAAAGCCTAGTTCAGAGCAGTAACTGATACGTTTATTTGAACAGTGATTTTTTAAACGATTATTAAAAATGTATGATACTTTTAATACAATAGCATTAAATTGTGATTGAATTAATTTCATAGAAATTAATTATTTATTAATTATTTTTAGCTTGTATTAAGCAATAAGTAAAATAAAATAATTGCGTGGTGCGACGTCGACATCAAAAATACCTTCTCTAAATTATTCTAACCAGATTTAACAACTACTTTGGCTTGAAACATCTTTACGGCAAGTTTATACAAGCAAAGAAAAAATTTTTGTCTTTTCATTAAAACAGAAAAGTAAAACTTCCGGCAAATGCTGTTTATTTGGCAAGTAACCTTCCATTTTTAATCTACAAGCGTCGGTGACCGGCCACTTCCCCTCGAACAATTCCACTCGCACAATTTCACTCGGGGACAATTCCATTCGAAATTCTACTAGACAACAATCACGCTTTACCCTCACCGAAATCGAGATTATTAGCGTTAACGTTTATCGCCTGCAACATTTGAAAAAACGACTTGTTTCTTTCATAGGCAGTCCTATGGTATATTATTTTAAGTATATCCCCGGACCAAACGGAGTGCGAATTGACATTTAAATGCATCTTTTCTAACAGAGAGTGAGCATTAAGGAAACCATTAAAAGTTTGATGGACAAAACCACGTCATAAAGGGTTAATAAGAGGGGATCTTCCACGGAAGGTTTTTTAATGCAAGTCGTACGAATCTACCTTAACCAGATTCCAGCCTAGCAATTTAGATCTTGTGATTTGGATCTGGCAGTAAAGGTCTAACCAGTGTAATAAAAAGGGTTTTGGTAATGTGACGGTCACAAAACTCGTTTGACCAACGCTTTATAAAGCGAAGAGTCGAGTTCACCCTATAGACCAGCGAATCAATATGTTTGCGGAAATTAAGTTTACTATCACAGATCACGCCCAGGTTCGTAATACTGCTCACACTACGGAGAGGGGCTCCTTCTATGACATACCGGTATAGCGAAGAATTGCGTTTCTTAATTCACATTCAGAGTTAAGCGCCAAATTATTATTGCCGCATCCAGTAGCAAAGTTATTTAAGCCCTCTTGCACGAATTTAGAATCAGCGAAGTTGGTTATTTCTTTATAGATATCGTCAGCGAAGTTATCAAAACTTTAACTAAATCTCATAAAGTATGTTTTGAAGCTTGTAATAAAATCTTTCAAATGCATTTAATGCCGATTCACACGTCTACTAGATTGAGTTAAATTCCATTAAGGGATATGTTAAATTGGCTTCGAGAATTTAAAAATTCTTGCAAATTTTTTATTGAAATCAGCAACTTTTTTGCGGCCAAAAATTTGGAATATTAAAATCTGAAAAAGTCAGTCTTTTTTTGTTTTCTTTTTAGCCATGAAAATATATTTGTTAAGTCGATTACACCTTTTTGTAGGTGGATTTAATAGATTGAAATTTTTTCTTTTTATTTCTGCCTAAAATTAAAACTAATCTCTGTAATTTACAGAATTCAATTTACATAATTTCAAAAAGCATATATATTTAATTTAGTTTAATAATAATTATAGGCTTTCGATTTCATGAAAATTTGGTGAATTAGTTAGTGGGAGACTTTTTTCGTAGACATTTTAGGAATCTTATATAAGGTCTGTTTTATTTGCCACTTGCTCTAGGGTAGAGCAAATTTTTACATTGAAAACAAAAACAACAAAAGAGCAAATCTTACACTACTTTCAGAGCAGGTGTAAACTATTGCACCCGAATTAGTTCAGTTTTCTACCATAAAAAGTGTATTAGCTAAACGTTCCTCATTTCATTATAATATGGTTGCTAAGCAGCGCTATAAACATTTGAATTAAAGCTTTCTCCTACTCCTGCTCGTTTTATTTGCCACTTACTCAGCCCCGGGTTAGGGTATGGCAAATAAAACAGACCTATAGAAATCAACTTTTATAGAGTTTAAGTTTAGTTTCGCGATTTTCTTTCTGTTGTTTGTTTTAATGTGATTAATATAGAAAGTGTTATAGACAATTAATTTAGTGAAATTTTGAAATAAATATTTTTTTTTGGGGAAATTACATAATTAAGTCAATTTCAAGACGAAGTTGAAAATATTATATTTACGTAAGATTTTTACATAGAAGGCGGTTCAAATTTACAGATAATAAATTTTTAATTATGATTATACAATATTCATTTAAATGTTGCAATGAAATTTGAAATAATGTTGCACAATTAGACGACTTCGACTGTTTTCTACAGGGTGACGAAAAATGAACGCTGTTTTCTTAAATTATATGTCAGGATTCTCTGTAAAACAGGCTTAGAAATTTTGAAATGGAATAATACACAATCGAACAACGAACCAATATGATTGAGCCTTTTTTCCGGAAAAAAGCAGAAGAAAATCCAGATTTTGATAATTGGCGATGATGCCCATTTCCCATTTCTGCTTCGTAAACAAGCATAACTGCGGCAGAATATGAGCTACAAAGAATCCTAGAGCAGTTCATCAACGACAAATATACCCACTTAAGTTTACTGTCTGGTGCGGTGTACCGTCTGAGAGGATCATTAGCCAATATTTCTTCGAAAATGAAAACGGTGTTGCAGTTTTCATCAATTGTGCTAAATATCGGACGATGTTAGAAAAATTTTTAAGGCCAATCATCCAATCCTTTGATTCCAACAAGATGAAGCCACATCGCATACTGTAAGGGAGTCAATCGCTCTTTTAAGGAGTGCCACAAAGTTCATTTTGCAAAAATGATTTGTACATATGACGATTCCAACTAGATTTAGATTCCAAAACAACTGTAGCCTGTAAAAGTATTCTGATCGTCTTGAAAAAAGTATATCTACCATCAGAAATTCAAATCCGCACAATACTATAGTATAAGCCAAAAGCATATTGGACTATATTTCTAGGAAAAATTACACGACATTTCTTGATAAAAGAAAAGTCTGGAACTTTACTTAAAAGCAGGACAGAGAACACACATTTAGTTAATTTAATTATGAAGAATTAAATTGGAATATTTCGTGATCCTGGAAATCACGAAATATTCTATGAACACAAAATGATCATTGATATTTTGTTTTGACATTTCTAACGAAATCTAGGAATATAATTCCAAGCGAATTCTAGAAGTATGTTTTCATGTATGAACGAATATTTTCCATGATGAGTATATAAGGTGGAAACACCGCTGCAACAATATGGTATAATCAAAGTCAAACTTCGAAAGTGATTGTATCAAAGAGATTTGAATAGTGGTTATTTGTGGTTGGTTTATACAGTAAAGTATTAAAGAGATTTAATAGAAATAAGTAAATTAATAAGTAATTGCTGGAAATAGTATTTTTTGTTATTATAATATTGTATAACATTCGAACTAGAGAGGTAGTACGCAAAAATATAATAAATATAATGTTCAACTTGTGTTCTCATCCTGTGGCTAAGATATTCAGTTTGCAAACAAGATATCTCTGTACAAGTATATGTAAAACAGACTCTGTGTGATGTAAAAATACATGTATACTAATGACAAGATATATACTTTTTTGCAGATCTGCAATGGTTTCATAAAGACTGCAAGTTGAGCACTAACACTAAGCTAAAAATTAGTATGAAAGTAATTATTGGAATTTCCGAAAAGTTTATGGAGAAACGAAAGACAGTCTGCTCAAATTCTCTGTAAGAGGCCATTAATGATTTCAGATCATTGTGCAATTTCACAGCTCTCTTCTCATTTCAAATGTCGAACTCAACCTTTTAAAGTCGATTTTTCAAACCTCCATGCAGACATAGTATAAATATCAGTATGAAGACTTAACCAAGAGAACGAATGTAGAGGAGATCGAGGTATATTGAACCGATAGGTTACTCGTAAATTAAACAAAATATTTTGAATCCCAGAGAATGATGCATTACATAGTAAATAGTTTCCTCTACAATTTATTATTAAATCAACCATTTGGCAGAACTAATTTTCAAATCGCTAATATCTTCAATATAAATACAAAATCTGGAAGTTTGACGGGTCTGCAGAACACTATACATTTTTCTGAAATCTACTAAATTAACTTCCCAACAATATTTATCACAGTTGGTGTAGAAATTGACTTTGATTTGCAATAAACGAAGCTATTTCCATGTCGCAGGCCCAAATTAGTTCTGCACAAATTAACTCAGTCAGTCATAATAATGTGTTCCGGAAATTAAAAACATTTGACTGTATTTGAAAATTTGGAGGCATTTGAAGAAACATAATTTTCTCACCATATAAAATTAAAGTAAAACAATAAATATAATAACTAAAACGAAAAATAAAGGGTGTCCCAAAACTCACGTAATATTTGAATTTTTGCGCCATTTGTGCGGCAAAGTGTTGCCACCGAAAAGAAAAGAGACAGCGTGATACCTGACAGTTCAGGGGTATTAAAAATGGAGCGCTACACGAAAGGCCAACGCATTTTCATTGTTGGGCAAGTGGATGCTGATTTTTCGAACAAAATTATCTTCAGCGATGAGGCTCATTATCATCTTGATAGCTTGGAGTTCAGAAAAGTAACGAGTGATTGTTGAGAAATAAATGCATCCACAACGTGTCATTGTTTGGTGCGCAGATTTTGGGCTGGAGGCATTATCGGACCATTCTTATTATATATATTATATATTATATTATATTATATTATTATAATTGCAAGATATGGATGTGGACGTTATGTATGTGGTTTCAACAAGACGGTGTCACAGCCTGAGCAACATTTAAATTACTGCATGAGTCATTTCCTGGTCATATAATTTCCCCATATTTATGATCAGAATCGGGCGCCCAGATCGTGCGATTTAACTACTTTCTCTGGGATTTTTTAGAGTCAAAGGCTTATGCTAGCAAACCAACGACCATCCGTGCCTTGAAGGAGGAAATTGAGTGCTGTATCAATGAAATTCAGCCACATTTATCATTTTGAATGCGGATTTTATTAAGTATTGGCATATGTACGTAGTATAAGTATCGTAATCCCTCCGGAAAGTTTATAGCACTGTTTCCTTGCCAGAAAAATTAAAATTTTTGTTCTTAAATACTTTAAAAGTGATCGTTCAGTCATTGTGACAAAGTTTGAGTATTGTTTTCCTACTACTGAAATTGCGCTGGACTATTTATGAACTAATAAGGAAAAGGAATCAATTAATAATGCTTGAAAATAGTAAAAAAATAATGACCAAAATAGAATCACAACTGGGAAAGAATCCTGAAAACCAGAAAAATTCGACTATCGCTTCAAATGAGGAAAGCAAAAATTAGAATTCGCAATCCGGTAGAGAGACGTACGTGGCCACACAATATGCACATAACAACCAATATTCACAACCTGTATTAATCAAGGTATTCAAGACATTTTTGCAGAATGAAAACTTAAACAGTCAAACTTCATCGCCGAAGATAAGAGCCTTTGATTCTTTTGAATTGTTTTCTGTCTTGAACTTTGAAGATGAACTTTTTACCATAATATCCGTAGAATAAAGTTACACTAAAGATTCTATAGTATCCTACTATATGATCTTTAGATACACTCCATTAGAAATTCCTCTAAAATACTACAGGCTTATTCGTATACACTACTATGATCAAAAGGTAAGGTGAATTTTTAATTTAAACTTCCCGCGTTAACCGAATCGGACGAATAGGACTGTTATTGCCATCTGTGACAAATTACATGACAATATCATCATTAGTTTTTAGTTTACGCTTGGTCTTGTGAACAAAGAAAAGTGAATTTGGCGATTTTTACGATGTCGAATTTTGTTGAGCAAAGAAACGCCGACACTGAAACGTATCGAATGTTACAAAAGGCCTTCGGTGACGAGAGTATGTCACAGAAAAATGTTGACAAGTTGTACAAAGACTTCAAAGAAGGCAGAGAACGTGTTGATGACTTGGAACGCTCTGGACGACCATCGACGTCAATTGATGAGCAACACATCAAGAAAATCAAAGAATTGGTGCTCGAAAATCATCGATTAACAATTCGAGACCTTTCCGACATGCTTGCAATATCAATTGGATCAGTGCAAGCAATTTTGAAGGATCATTTGTGCCTCAGAAGAGTCAAATCGCATTTGGTGCCAAAATTTCTCAATTTTTTCGAAAAAGAGCGTGAGTTTTTCGCCAAAAACTCAACTCATGTCGCTCCATAACCACCGTATTCGCATGATTTAGCACCGTCTGACTTCTGGCTGTTCCCAAAGCTCAAGAGACCACTCCGGCGGAATCGTTTTGAGCCGATTGAAGAGATCAAACGTGAATCGCTACGCGCATTGAAGCATGTTCACAAAACCAAGCGTTAACTAAAAACTAATGATGATATTGACATGTAATTTGTCACAGATGTCACTAACAGTCCTACCAACTTGAAAAAAAATTCATTTGTCCGATTCGGTTAACGCGGAAAGTTTAAATTAAAAATTCACCTTACTTTTTGAACACAGTGTTATGTTCTTCACTGAAGTTCAGGTGATTAAGTTTGGTTGCCGAGTATTTAGGATGGGTTAAATAAATTTTCAAACTAAAGAAATATAATCGAAATTTTCATGGAAATTTTAGTAATAGCATATTTTTTCTATTAATTTAATATCCACTAAAATAGTCGACATATTAAAAACATTTTTCCCTGCATGAAATCCGTCATTAACTTCTTCTGGTGCGTTTGTTGCTACCGTTTTTTCTTTTTCAGATAATTTCGATTGTACTAAATTTTCATAATTTGATCTAGTTTTCTTAACAAATACAAATCCAACATATAAGTAAAAGTGTCTGTAGAACAAGTGTAATTACAATATTATCCATTAAAGATCATGTAAAAGTAAAAAGAAAACATCAAAATTAACTTAACTTATATTAAGAGAGACCCGACAACACCCCAGACTCGTCATCGAACAAAACAAAAAGACTAAAAATGCGAAGAATACAAAATACTGATCAGCGGGACATATAATTTGGGTGCTGTTGACCGCGTCCACCTTGTCATTAACGATCATTAAGTGTGATCTCCTGATGTGTCGTTTTTTTTCTTCTTTTTCCTAAAACTTTTAAAGGTGGCCTAAAAACACACTTTATATATATTCTTGCACAGTCCGGATTATATGTACTCGTATCAACATCAGTTTTTTTCTTTCGATATCACAAAAATTCAAACCAAACACACGGAATGAGGAGAGACTCTTTGATGTCATCCGCATTTCCGACTCCTATTATATATAATTGTATATACAATTTGTATAGGGTTTTTCAATAAGAGGTTTTTTTTGTATTTGCTTATGATGACAATTGTGTCATTCAGTTTTTTTGACATAACTGCAGTAGAAGGTCTACATTTTATGGTTTTTATGGTAATCGGTCAATTTACAGAAAAACAATTCACAGAAAAACAATTCACAGAAAACAATTCACAGAAAAACAATTCACAGAAAACAATTCACAGAAAAACAATTCACAGAAAAACAATTCACAGAAAAACAATTCCCGGAAAAAATTCACAGAAAAAACTGAAAAAAATAAACTGTGTTGACGGGTTTGAATTTATTCGCGAGAAGGAATATAAAGAAAAATGTTATTGGTTGTACAATAATTATTATTGGACATAGAAATGCAAAGCTAGAATTCATACCAATAAAAGAACTGGAGAAATTATAGAAACTACTAGTGATCATAACCATGCTGCTAATGCACATAATGTTGGGGTAAAAAGAAGTGTTGCAGATTTAAAGGAATTAATTCACAGAAAAGTAGTTTACGGAAAAAAATGTCTTGAAAGTCACCGCGACTTGTTTTTCTGTGAATTGTTTTTCTGTGAATTGTTTTTCTGTGAATTCCTTTTCTGTGAATTGTTTTCTGTGAATTGTTTTTCTGTGAATTGTTTTTCTGTGAACTGTCCTAGAATCCGATTCCAGAACATTTCCGACAATTAGACTTGTCCATAGGTAAGATATGGCATATTTTGCAAAAGGATTTAGCTCTAAAGTCGTATAAGGTCCAATTTGCGCAAGAATTAATACCACCAGATTATTTTCAACGTCGACAATTTGTTGACTGGATCATTGAATACGGTGCTGGATTTTCAGAAAAAATCATCTTTTCTGACGAAGCTCATTTTCATTTTAATGGCTATGATAATAAGCAAAATGGTAAAATGGTAAAGTAAGTGTTCAACAATCATTACATTCATCTCGTGTTACTGTTTGGTGTACTTTATGGGCTGGTGTCATGATTAGACGGTATTTGTTCGAAAATGAAGCTGGTGTTGTCATTATCAATGGAGTGAGCTACAGAGAAATCATAACTAATTTTTTATGGCCTTTTTCTGATGATATGGATGTCAACAACTTGTGGTTTCAACAAGGCGGCACAACATGCCATACAGCTCCATGAATCAATCGATTTTTTGAAAACCAAATTAAATGGACCTCTTTAATTTCGCGTAAAGTTGATATCAATTGGCCACAAAGCTCTTGCGATTTAGTATTGTTAGACTTTAGTTTTTGTGGAGCCACCTAAAAGGTAATGTTTACAAGAATCCAAGAAAAATTGCAGAACTCAAAAGCAATATCAAAAGTGTAATTCGTGAGATTGAGCCAGAAATGTGTTCAAAAATTTTGTCAAAAGAATCGATGTCTGCAAACATAATCGTGGTGGACATATACCAGATATTGTTTTCCACCTCATAAATTGTAGAGTCTCTACAATATATTTCAACTAGCAGCCCGTCCCGACTTCGCGCGGGTGGACATTTATTTTTTAAACATTTTGGGATAAACGTGGAGTAAATGTATCTTTTTGCAGGACTTTATTTACATTTTTTTACATTTTTATTTTATGGCTTAAGTAATTGAATTTTGTAGAATTTTGTGGAAATTTACGGAGATATAGAGAGGGGGTAGTCTGGGGTCCCACCGGCGAGTCCGCTGAGGGTCCGAGCACCTGGCGCCAGTCTGTAGACTATAGAGGCCCTAAAATGGATCAATGGGGTCCCAGCCATCGCTAATGACACTGAATATCGGGTGATTGAAAACAATAGTCGTAAAATCTCAATTAGCGTGTTTGTGCATGAAGTTAGACTACAGAGACGATATTAGACGCGACAGACATGAATGTGAGGATTGTTGGATACAGATGTATGCGGAATTACATTATTTAAGTTTTAGCAGGGATCTTTAATTTTTTCTAGTAATAAATATAGCTTATGTTACTCAGGGATAATGTAGCATTCTAATGGTGAAAGAATTTTTGAAATCGGTCCAGTAGTTTTTGAGTTTATTCGTTACAAACAAGAATACAAATCTTTCCTCTTTATAATATTAGTATAATAAACAAATTCAAAACTTTCAGCCAAAAGTTCTTATTGAAAAACCCGATATATTTTCTTTTCGACTTGTACCTCTGTGATACCTCAATGGGCGCCTTTTATATAAAAAGTTTTTCTTATAGATTTTTCTTTTTAGTTTTTATTATAAATTTCCAATTATATAAATCTAGAGCAAAAATATTTATGTTGGCCAATGTTATGAAATAATGATGATGATGACGTTTTTCTTGAATGAGAATGACATACATGCTATCAGAGCCTAGGCAAGATATGGTATAAAGTTTTCTATTTTGTTGATATTTCTTCGAGATAGCTAGATAAGATGGGTTTCAGAAGTAGAACCCATAATTAAAATGATTATTGATTGATCTAATTGAGGTTTTCTTTTGGTGAAGAAAAAACATGTTATGTCTTTTGAGATGAATTTTCTTCATAAAGTATATTTAAAAGGAAGAAGAAATCATCTGCTGATTGATATAAAACATTAGGATTAGGATAAATTCTAGAGATTTTTTGCATTGATATTAAAATTAGATTATAGAAATTGTAAAATCGACCCAAGGATACAAAACGATGATACATTTTCTATTTTAAAGATCTCTACGGAGATCAATGCCTTGACGAGGATCAGCTTCACTATGAAATATAACGGAGAAGATTTTTCATACAGAGCATCCTAATTTTGATCCATTTTTGTAGGGCTTTTACTATCAATTTAAAGTTTTTTGTAAGCATATAACTACCTGCCTACCTACTTTACTTGCGTTAATTTTGAATTGAATTATGGATATGTAGCTTCTCTGTACCCTGCCCGTGACTCTGTGACTCCTCCACTAAATGGAGACATACTATATCTTTTAGCCTGACCTATACAGAATATGCCCTTCAATTTTCATGAATATTGGTTTAATAGTTTTCGACCTACAAAAGATAAAATTATTTAGACTTTAGATTAGGTTGGGAACTGAAGACGTTCGTAGTATTTCCAAATTGAATGAACGATATAGAAGGATTTACCGAACACAGAGATAAAAGTCAAAATTTTGTGACTGCATAAAAAGAATAACCTTTTTCCTATCTAATTACTATAATAGTTTCTTATATATATGCATTCCAAACCGCATCATATCATCTTAGAGGCGACCGTTTTTTGCTAAGCATTTTTGGTGGAAATTGATTCCGGTTGGGTCATTGATAACGAGAATTTGCTGTATCAATTAATTATATAGTTCCGACGAGTAGTCGATGTAGTTTCTTTCCATATGGTCGAGAACTTATGTTATAAAGATTTCTACGAAAGTATGCGTAAAAGTCTCCGAAAATTCTTAAATATTATAAGTTGTTTAGTATTTCTGGGTAATGTATAGCATGATCCAATCTGAGTTTCCTATGTTGGCAGCACTGTAAAACAACCAGATGTGGATAAGCACTGATTTTCAAAGTGTCCAATATTAACTTGCAACAACACATTCACGAAATGGATCGCTTAACCACCGTTCAACGCGTTAAAATTGTTCAATTGTTCTACAGAAATAATCATGGTGATTTTTCTCTGATGAGACATATTTCCACCTCTCTGGTTGTGTTAATTAGCAAAATTGCCACATATTGGGTTAAGAAAATCCACATGAAATTCACGAGACACCATTCAAGGCCCAAAAATTGACTGTTTGATTCGTATTTTGGTCAGGCGGCGTCATTAGGCCTTACTTTTTTGAAAATGATCAGGGTAAAATTGTAAAAGTCAATGATCAGCGATATATAGGAGCATAATAACCGATTATTACTGACACGAAATCGAAGATATTGCTGTGGAAGACATGTGGTTCCAACAAAATGCCGCAACTTACCACACAGCGGGTGCAATGTTGGATGTTTTGCGTGAAAATTGTCCAGGTCGCATTATTTCACGTTTTGGTGACGTCAACTGGCGACTTAATACTGTGGGATTTCTTTTTGTGGGGTTACGTTAAAAGTCGTTACTACGCCAATAAACCTGAAACTTTGAAGCATTACCTTGAAAGGATCGACTGCTGCAGAAAGTCCAGAGGTGGCCATTTAATTGATATTATATATGAAATACATTTTCATTAATTATGAGAAATAATATCAACATTTGTGATTAATAAAATAAAATAAATAGATTTTATTAAATTTGTGTTTTTTTCGTTTTCAAGTTCAGAAACTGAAATTGGATCTCTCTTTACAGACGAAAATCTTTGCAGTTGCAATTGCAGTTTACATTAACCGAATATATATCTTCCTGATTTTCGTCACACAAAAATGAGAAATTCCATCCAAAAGTTTTGGGTTACATGGGTTAACCGAAAGTTAATCAAAAACATATAGTAACTTAAAATCGGCCTATAGCCTATGGTAGAAATGGAACAGAAAAACTGTCAAAACTAACAATATTTCAAAGTTTCTCCTTCATAACTTTGCTTCTTCTTCTCAAAATTTTCTCTAATTTGCAGATAACCGAGACCCTACTAACATATATCTAGTCTGCAAATTTTCTCCAAATTGGTGAATTAGTTTTTAAAGTACATCAAAAAAACTTTATGGACAGACTTATTTTCTCCTAGGATTATTTCTTACTTCACTGTCCTTTGACCAATTTTGCTCAAATTTGACATAGTATCGTCTATTTACGTACTTAATCAACATAATTAATTTAAAGAAAATTGATTAACAAATTCTCGAATTAAATCCGAAAAACTATATAAAAAGGCCGACAAAACTTTCTGGTCTCCCTAGTTTTTGGTTATTAACTTCCCTCTCCCGGTCGATTTTGCTGAAATGCAATACCAAACTCAGTTAAGGAATAAGTAACTTATATTCTAAATTTGATCAAAATCGGATAATGCGTTTTTGAGTTATCTTGTCTACGGACGGACGGACGGACGGACAGACGGACGGACATGCATAAATCGATATAACTTTTCATTCCCTACACAAATATACCCTTGAAATTTTTCTCCGATTATTATTTCTATGTGTTACACACTTAGTAACAAAACTAATATACTCTCTGGTAGTACCTATCATAGGGCATAAACACCAAAAATTAAGAATCTCGATATAAATAAAGACCATTAGATCCCAGGCACATATACGAATACTGTAAAAATTCCTTTAGAATTCATTGAAAATGTAATTTTCTTAAACTTTCAAAAGAATTACAATGGGATCTGTCTTACAGATGTGGATATAACATTTCCATGTTCTAAAACTCATCAATTTTAACCATATTTTGTACATGTACATGACATACATAATAGTAGAATGTCTTCAATTATGTTTGATGGAAATTTTTGTTCTCATTTTTAAAACATATATAATCTTATCACATTTCTATGGAAATGTTATGACTTCTTTATGCGCGATTTTTCAAGATAAGCTATCTTCAAAAAAGGAATTTTATATTTTCACATTTCAAATTGTGTGTAGAACATTTATTATTGGGTGCAGACATTGTATATAATGAATATCAAATGAGAAGGATAGTAAGGCGGGCGCGAACTTCATCGTTCATTCGTCTTCTATAGAGAGTAACAATGGTTTAGTCTGGTATAATATTTACCTACATGGAAGAAACATCTATTTTATATCATCATATATAAAAAGCATTAATTTTTATTGATGTTCATATGTTGTAAGGAAACATTGTATAAAAAGAAAATAGCATGCAATGGCATCTAAAATCACCCAAGTTTTGATATAATCTTGAGAATAGTATAACATTTTTTGCATTAAAATATTAACATACCTAATTTTATGTTCGTATAGACGAATTCTACTTTTATACACACAGAAAAATCATAACGCTTTTGGCCAGTTGTGACAATTGAATTTTAGTTGCCGCAACTTAAGGCCAATCTCCACACAACCGACATCATATTCTGATGAAAGAATGGGATACACTTATGAAATGTTTGGTTCTCGCAAAAATAACATATTGAACTATATTTATAGAAACACAACACAGAATGATTGTAGAAACCACGAAATATTCTAAGAAAATACAAGTAATAGCATTTTGATATTTGACGTTTCTCGCCAATTCATAGAAAGTACGTTTCCATGCATGGAAGAATATTCTCGAACTTCGTCGATGAGTATATAAGTGTACGGCCACATAGGCTCTGCGCTTTCTACGCAAAATGAGAAAAATATTAACGCTGTGAGAGAGGAACGAAAACGGTGAGCGAAAAGTGTCCACATCGGATATCACTCTTGTCGTTGAACACATTTACATTTTCTCTAGTTTGTCAGCTAATTCACAAATACAAATACAAATCTTGTTCCCAATTGAAAACAAAACTAATGGCGTTCTTTTTCGAAAGAGGCGAAGAATTCAATTTCAATTCTTCTCTTTTCTCTATCGTATCCTACTTTCAACGAACTCGGCTATATGGCCACTTCCATTTAATTACAGGATTATATTTATCGTTGCTCTCATCTTCGAAAGCGCGCGTAGAAAGCGCAGAGCCTATGTGGCCGTACACTTAAGTAGAAACACTATAGGAATTGACCACAGTTGAAGTCAAACTACGATAGAATTCAAATTCAGAACTTTACCAGTGATAATCAGAAGGATTATTTCGGAAAGTGATTACAACAGTGAAATATTAAAGTAATTTGATAAATAAGTGAATTAATTAGTAATTGTTCGAAATAGTGATTAATTTTTGAGAAATTAATTTTCTATAAGTTAATCTATATAAATAAAAATTAAATGCTGTTCGTTAGTAAGCGCATCAGTTGAGAACGGCTAAACCGATTTCGCTTAATTTTTTTTTTTTTTTAAATGTTCGTAGTAGTCCGAATAAGGTTCTTACGGAAAGAAAAATGGGAACATTTGGCCGGAAAATTTGAAAATTCGGGAAAAACTGAAAGTCCTTTTCTTCAATTGGATTTTTGTATGAACTCGAGAACATATGCCTGGATTTGTGTAATTCTTTTTTGTTGTGTTCGTTATGGTCCTGGAAAAGTTTTCAGCAAAAGAAGATTCGGGACAATTACAAATACACAAAACGATCACAAACAAATTTATTGAAATTTGGACAGGATAACGTCTCTCGGGTCAGCTAATTATTAATAAGCAAATACTCTTAAGACTAATTGTTAACACAGAAATAATTCTAAATAAAGTTTATACACTAAATTCACATAAATAAAAAGTGTTATTATTTTATTAAATTCGAACCAGAGGGGTAGCACGCAACAATATAGTAACTGAAAATCGGCTTATAGTCGATTTTTTGATGCCCTTTGCCAGAAATTGGACAGAAAAACTGTCAAAACTAATAATATTTCAAGATTTTTCCTTCATAACTTTGTTTCCTCTTTTCAAAATTTCTACTAATTTTCCAGTAACCTAGACCCTAATAGGATAAGTGTAATCTGCAAATTCTATTCAAATCGGTGTATTAGTTTTTAAAGTACATCAGAAAATCTTTAACAATAGACTTATTTTCTTTTAGAATTATTTCTTTCTCGACTACCCTCGGACTGATTGTACTCAAATTTATCATGGTATCGTCTATGTATGTAGTTAGCCAACCTAATTAATTTAAACAAAATTGCTTCACAAATTATCTTTAATTGGATCTGGTCACCCTGGATTTTCCTTTATAACTTTGCTGCCCCTGGATAGATTTTACTGAAATGGAATACCAAATCAAGTTAAGGAATAAGTAACTCACATTATAAATTTCATCAAAATCGGATAACGCGTTTTTGAGTTATCTTGTATACGGACGGACGGACTGACGGACATGCATAAATCGATATAACTTTTGATTCCCGAGACAACCTTATACCTAAAACCTTCCTACGACGATTTTTTTGATGTGTTACAAATGGAGTCACAAAACTAATATACCCTCTGATAGTGCCTACTATAGGTCATAAACAGACATTCATATTACAAATGATGTTTATATTAAATGGCTGACAAGAATTCTGAAAATGCTTACGTAAGACTTTATGAAAACTATTATTATAAAAAAAATTTTCCACTATTTTATTATTTGTTTTGTTTTTTAAAAAAATATTTATTTATTACAGCGTTTACCAGCGAAGTGTCTCATAAATATTCATATTTTTCTGAACGCGTTATAAAATTTTGCCTTTGAAAAGCGGTGAACGCGAAAAATTCCATTAAAATAAATGAAAAACTCTCGCGAATATCATATGAACTAATTTTATGATCATTTCAAGATATTACTGCATCAATTCCTGCTAAATCAGCTAAACTAATTAGTAATTTTATTAAGAAAAGTGTTAAACATAATCTTAATTAGGTCTAAAAATACTATTTGTAATTTTTTATACCAGTTGCGTCATTTAAAAGCCATATAGTCTAAAGACTATATCCATCTCTGCAGAGATGGAAAACTTCTCGAAAATGTGGAAGAATTTTGGTTTTATTGAACGAAATTTGGTTAAGATACGATCCTCAAAAGATTTTATCATAAATGGAAATTTTAAAAACAATGATTCTAACAAATTGCTAAATCACAGCACATTAATAGCTAGTAAGCTGTATTCGATGACCTGACACGAGGGATTGTTCAGAACTTTAAAATATCAAAATCGAACATTAAAAACTATTAAACCATTTGAACAAAAGCGATCTGAATTCGTGAATGGCAAAGTGTTATGTTTCATAAATACTAAATCACATAAGAGTATAGCGACTCGCCTCTGGATCTTCTGCAGCAGCTGATCTTTTCGAGGCAATTTTCAATGACTTTTTCGCAAATATCAGTCGGTATCTCGGCAATAACTTGACGGATGTTTCTTTTTTATGTGCTTCAACGTTTCAGGTTTGTTGGCGTAGACACGACTTTTAACGTAACCCAACCGCGTTAAGTCGCATGATCTTGGCGGGGCAAGTTGACGCTATCAAAACTTGAAATAATGCGACCTGGGAACTTTTCACGAAAAACATCCAACGTTGCATCCACTGTGTGGCAAGTTGTGCCATGTTTTGTTGGGATCACATGCCTTCCACATCAATATCTTGGGTTTCGTGAGAGAGATAATCGATTATCATGCGCCTATACCGCTCAGTATTAATTGTTATAGTCTGACCCTAATCGTTTCCATAAAAAGTAAGGTCCATTAACGCCACCTGAATACAACGCAAACAGTCACTTTTTGGGCATGTAATGATGTCTTGTGAATCTCATGAGGATTTTCATCTCCCCATATGTGGCAATTTTGCTTATTAACACCCCTAGAGGGGTGTAAATGTGCCTCATCAGAGAAGATTATTTTCTTTGAAAAATCAGTATCAACTTCCTGCTGCTGCAACAGCGTGTTGAGCAGTGGTTAAGCGATCCATTTCGTAAATGTGTTGTTGTAAACTGACATTTGACACTTTGGAAACAAGTGCTTATCGACAGCTGCTTGATTTACAGTGCTGCCAACATAGGAAACTCAAATTAGGTTATTGTATACTTAATGTTATGTCAAAAAATGGCTTTCAAATTTCGGTAGCCCGTTGCGTCAGCATCGGGTTTTCTCATTAGTATCGATTTGAATTAAAATAAGTACCAAATGTGTACTACTTATATATTCAAAAATAGTTTAAACTTCTTCCTAATTATTCCTAAGAACGTATAAACTAATTTGATCACATTTAATTTGCGATTTCTGAATGAACTCAATCTGATTTGTTGGCTCTCCATTAAATAATCTATTAACAAGTATCTTTTTAAAGTTCATTCGCGCTCAAACTCAACTTGAATAGTATTTAAATCTAAAAACGTGATCTAAAAGAAAGTCTTAAAACGGTTTTCTTAAAAAAAAAAATGAAAGAAACTAGAAAAGTTTACATATATAATTTCTTGTGCTAGGCATCTGAAATTGACCTGTAATTTCCATTGAATTAATTACATATCTTATTATATGGAAAACTTTGACACGTAATGATAACTTTACTGAGCTCTATTCACGATCTATGATAGTCCAAAGATTTCCATTATATTCAAGTTAATGCAGATTTATCGAGTATATACTTGTATCTCAGTGGCGGCCGTCATTGGCAGCAAAAAATACATTGCATCCCTTCAGATCTAGACTTGAAATAACTTTAAAACTGCCTACATTATTTTGAAAATAATACCTACATAAAATGTACATATTCTTAGACTATATGTGTTTTCCAATAGTACGGATACAATATGATTATTGCTTCCAATAGTTTCAAAACGAGTAATTTTTATTCCCCATGATAAGATACTACCAGAAGGTAGGTCAAAATAATCCAGGGAGAAGGATTTCAAGGCACAGAGAATCAAAATTTATGCTGATTTGTACATGTCTGCCCATCCGTCTATCCGTCTATTCGCTCGTCTACGTACAAGATAACTCAAAAATGCATTATCCGATTTTGATAAAATTCACAATGTAAATTGCTTATTCCTTAAGTCAATTTGGAATTGGATTTCATCAAAATCGACCAAGGGAGAGCAAAGTTATTAAGCAAAAACATCCTCGTTTTTGATCAGAAAGTTTTATCGTTTTTTTTTATAGTTTTCCAGATTTAATCGGAAAATTTGTGAAGTAAGAATATATATTTTAAATTATTTACGTATATTTATTACTCACACATAAACATGTTAAATTTTAGTCAAATCGGTAAAAGGATAGTGGAGAAAAAAATAGTCATAAAAGGAAAAGTTTTTGCGATGTATTTTAAAAACTGAAATACCAATTTGAATAAAATTTTCAGATTAGATTTATGCTGTTAGGCCCCAGCCTACCTGTGCAGACATTTATTTGCATCCAATAAATAGAACTGCCTTCAAAACCTTGTACTGTATTGGCAAAATCGAAATAATGAAAATTCCTCTAATTGCCTTGGAAACTAGAGCGCGGTTTGATTAATTGATTAATTGAGTAATCCAAATGTGTTCAATATTTTGATCATTCGACTGAAAACTGATTAATTGTTTCATTTAAGACAAACAAAACAAAATAAATTTGAAGAGAGAAATCCTATGAGAGTATGAAAGTAGTTATTTTTCTCTTACTTTTTTTGTTACGTTGCTTTGTTAAATTTTTTTCTGTTATTGTTAGTGTTAGTGCGAATTGCATAAGATTTTTAAGTGAACATTTCCACTTTAGTTTTTATTACTCGTTCTCTTTTTCTTTTATACATTTCTTCCCTTTCTAAATTGTTATGTTTACAGCAAAGTGTAATTAATAATAAAGTCCGGAAAGCTAGCGAAGTAGCCAGAAAAAGCACGTGGCAAACGGGGGAAAGAATACGCAAGAGTACATATATTTTTCATGGGCAAAATCCATCAGCAAGAGAGAGAATGAAATGTTCTTAAAAATCAGATGGAATCTTATGAATTACCCTTGGAATCTAAAATATGGGACCAATTCTTATAAATTTCCCACACATACCAGAAAAAAAAATATGTGCCAAATTTTTTTTTCTGGTGTGTGTGCATTTGTATATTAATTTCTGCCTGTGTTTCATTGTTTACATTTTAAAATTACCCAAAAGCGAGAAATGGGATGTTTTTTAAAATAAAGCGTCTCTTTCACCCATACGTAAAATTTTTAGTTCTATCTATGTCAGCAGTGGATAGAAAATTGTTTGAGAAAGAACATGCAAAGTTTGAAAAACGGCGGTACGGTAAGGATAGGAAGTTTCCAGACTTTATTATAGTTACACTTTGGTTTACAGCAAACGCTTTGACGCTTGGCTATTTTAATAGAAACCAATTAATCAGTTTAAAACCAACAATTAATCAATTAATCACTTACCTCGGAAACCAATTAATCAACCATGCCTTATTGAAAACTGAACATAAATATGTTGCTATATGTTCGGCCGAGATTTTGAACCGCTCAGTCCAGAACGAAGAATTGGATTCAACTATATTAAATCATCAATTTTGCATCCGTATTTACAGAATAAACGCCACTGTAATATCTAGAGACACATGTTCCCCGATCATATTCATATAACTTAATTGAACATCTTCGAGAACCAATCAGTATCGTCAATTTAATTGAGTTTTTCACTCTATAGACTTTTTATATGCCATTTTTTTTATGTGTAAATCTTTAAGCAGTTTTTTTTTGCTTGCTTCCTGCGATATCCAGCCGTATTGCAAAAACTTGTTGTTTCGCTCAATTTCAAGATTTTTAATATGACTTTGTGTAAAATGAAAAATAATAAGAAAAATAAATTAAGAATATAAAAAAAAATAGGCACCTATGTAAAACCTTTATTGGAGCAAAAAGCCATAATCCATTATAATCTAAGATTTCAGATTGTGTTCGAAAAGTCCTTAAATATAATAATATACACGAAACTCTTGATATACCATACATAGTACTCTTCGAGAAGAAATATAAAGTGTGTAAGGCAAAGAAAAGTAGAGAAAAAGTGAAGAACCGAGACATGGATTCGAACCAGGGTCTCATCAGTCTCATGAGGCGAGGTCGAGGTCTTAACCAACTAGACTATTCTACACTATTTCTACCAGTCTGTTCATTTGCTTTTCCTCTACTACTGATAGTATCAAATCATTACAACTGTTTTTGTCAAACCTCTCTCAATTGTTTTATCAAATTCAGTTGTATCCTATTTTTAACTCTTACAAGTGCTATATAATTTATAGCGGATGCGGTTTTCGTGAGTCAAACTCTGAATGGTGCTGTTGACTTCCCATTTTGCAGGACAAAATATATCTTAACATTAATACACGGTCCTTGAGGTCAGTGGAAATATATAAAATTATTTATCATAAAACTGAGTATGGTAGAAACGAACCGGCTTCCCGAATGCTGAGAGCGGCTATTTATAACTGGAAGTTGTTTGACATTTGTTTGAGGAAAAGACATTTGAATGGCCTTCTATACAATGACAGTGGCTGGTCAGAAAACGTCTAGATGAAATTGTGTAAACCAAAATATCTAGGATAGAATAGCTAACATTTTAACCCTTTCGCACCTATTGGGACATATGTGTCCTACTGTATGTTCACAAAGTCCTAATATGTAAAATTTTTACGTTAAATGGGTAGAATATGTCCCATTTCTTTATTTAGAAGTTTAAGAACAGTTATTGAAAAAAAATATTGCACATTACCATGACACGCAGAAAAGGGCTATATATTAGCTTAATATGCATGTCTCTATTAGATTAATCCATTATAATTGTTTGAAATGTAAGGCAAAGAAAAGTAGAGAAAAAGTACAGAACCGAGACCTGGATTCGAACCAGAGTCTCATCAGTCTCATGAGGCGAGGTCGAGGTCTTAACCAATTAGACCACTCTACACTGTCTCTGCCCCAGTCTGTTCATTTGCCTTTTCCTCTACTAACAACAATATTATTCAAATCATTACAACTGTTTTTGTCAAACCTCTCAATTGTTTTAACAAATTCAGTTGTATCCTACTTTTAACTCTTACAGAAACTAATTTATCGTCTCCCGTACCGAAAGGGAAACTAAATTATCCAATTATTTACATTTTCACGGTCGAAGATGATGGAATAGGTCACATCTTTCTTGACAGCTTTGTAAAAGCTCACACACCTAAAGTGCATTTAATGTCATATTTACAGCTCTGCCCTGACCGACAAAGTAGAGACATTAACATTGCTAATATTACATTCACTTCACCCTGGTTGAGATATTTTTAGAGTATAGAAACGGAATTGTATTAGGGACTAGTCTCTTCATTAAAAATTGTTTTTCTAGAAAAACAATATAAAATATTCCAAATCGCTTGGTAAAGAATTTTAAGATATTTACAGCAAAAGGAACGTTGTGGTTTGAATTATTTATTTTACAAAACCATTGATCTTTATTTTGAACGTCATTGTTTTGACTCAGCGTGGATATCGTCGATGTTTTAATGTGCGAACTCGACCCTGAGAGCCTACAATAAACCATCTGGTTATAAATTTTCGACAACAAGGGACAGTAAGGAACCCTTCTGGTGCCGGAAGACAACGTAAAATACACACGGGCCAAAATATTGAACGTGTATAGGAAAGCCCAGAAACATTAATAAGGAGACGTTTGACTCAACTCGAGCATACAGCAGAAGAAAATCCAGATTTTATTCACAATTTGATAATAAGCGATGAAACCTATTGCCAACTAAATGGATTCGGGCACAACTGCAGGATATGAGCTACGGAGAATCCAAGAGTTCATTAACGACAATTACACCCACTTCAGTGTACTGTTTGGTGCGGTGTATTATTGGCTCATATTTCTTAGAAAATGATGTCAAATGTATATACATATAGTTTTATGTAAAGCATTTACTTTAAAGCAATTTTTATCTTATCTAATGAGTTGTATGTATTTTTATATGGCATTCCAATTTCCAAACATTCACCTGAATAACTGTCAGTTTGTTATTTTCAACTTTAACATTTTTTAAGTCCAAACCTCTATTTTGTCTATGTTTACATGAAGTTTTGAAAGATCGAAAGATAGGAATTTAGAATTAGGATGAAAACCCCTAAAATTGGTTTGAAATTAATTTCTAAGTTAGAAATATTGCCCGCCAGATTTCAATTTCTGAAATTGAATTTGCTTGTTTTTTTTTTTAAAGTCGGTCAGGAACGTTTCGTGATCGAGTGAAGTCTTCTTGAAGTCAAGAAAAAAATTTAACAAAGCAATGTAGCAAAAAAAGTTAGAGAAAAATAATCACTTTCATACTCTCATAGGATTTCTCTTTCTAAATTTATTTTGTTTTGTTTCTCTTAAATGAAACAATTAATCAGTTTTCCGTTGAATAATCAAAATATTGAAGAAATCTTGATTACTCAATTAACGAATTAATCAAACTATGCCCTAAAACATACGCTTCAAGCCTATTTCAAGTAGACTTTAAGTTCGGTTTAAAAAATTTCAATGACTTTAAGGGTTCCGTACAAGTTATTCAGCTCCTTATAAAGCTACTACAACTAAACCATTTCATTTACGTTTTCTAGAGATATTTCATATGAAAACATTGATATCCTTTCGGAATTCCTCATGATGTACCAAACGATGAAGCTACACCTAAAATCCTAATCATTAATTGAATTTGTATTTCCCAAAACAAAAACAATTTCAAAAATCATTTCGAATACGACATTAATGAATCTCTAAGATCGTATATAATTTTAATACACTTTTGATAATAAAATTCTTTAAATTGGTATTTTCTTATTAATTTTTTGCACTTTCAACTTTTCATAAAAGCATTTGTCGAGCTTAATTAATTGCAATTTTAATGAGAAATCTCTATTCTTAAAGTGGAAAAATCGAACATATCTGAGTGCACTCTGAATACTAGAACTGTTGAGTTTCCACTTTTAAATGGAAAGAAAGAAAAACTGCAAGTTCATTTCAATTGATAGGTGGGAATAAGTGTGGAAATAAGTAAAGTGTTCCATGTTTATATCAAAGATATGAATTTTTCATCAATAAATTTTGTTATTGTTTCGTTCACGTACGTGCATTTGAACGCAGCAATACCTGTGAAAGGTATTTCATTAAGTCGAAGAGAAAAGTATGTGTTTACACTGAAGAAAATAATTTTCAAAAATTTACTATTGTATAGCTGATTGGTGATATGACTATGAAGAAAATACTGTTGCCTAATTCTAAATTAACTATAAAACGTCAGCTCTAAGATGGTAGAAGATTGTGTGGCTAAACTGAAGAAGTTACATACAATTACCAAAGTTATCCTGTACCGAGATATCAAAGGAAATGAGGAAGCCAGTCAAATGGTCAATCAATGGGCAGAAATAGCATTTACATCACCAGAACCCTATTCTGAAATCGTATCAAACATAATCCGTAAAATTTTAACGAAAAAAGTAACGCCGGAAAGAACGAAATACTGGGAAAAGCAACCAGGACAAAAGCATGTCAAAGATTTCCTCGGGGAGTAAAGCTCGCAGAGATTCAAAGTTTTTATCATCACTAGTAAAAAGAATGTTGGAGTACTGACAGAAACATTAACAGGACACTGCAGACTCAAAGCGCGCATTAAAGAACTAGTACTTTCACTAGATAAGGGACGAAAAAACTCCAAAGCACTACTAAGCAGGAGTAGGAAATATCTTGGGGCATACTGCTTTTCTCCATTGACCCACTCGACTCCGAATACTAATGTTCCTAAGAGAAATACTAGGTTTTTGAGAAAGTGCTGCACTAGAATAGGAATTTAATCTAACTACTGCACTAAAGAGTACAATAGAACTTAAAGGCTGCAGTACAAGAACACCTTAATTCCTAATTTATTATTTAAAGATCCAGTCTTCTAAGATTTACCATACCAGTGATGTAAGTAAAATCATTGTGTTGTTATAGTCAATACACAAAAATGGCACATACTAAAGAGTGTCCCTAAATTCACGCAAAATTTGAATTTTATGCCATTTGTGCGGTAAAGTGTTGGCCAATGAAAAACAAAAGACACCGTGATAGATGACAGTTCAGGGTTATTAAAAATTGAGCGCTACATGAAAGAACAACGCGTTTTTATTGTTGAGCAATCATTGAAAAAAGTGAGTGATTTCTTGGTCGTGTAATTTCCCGTTTTAGTGATCAGAACTGGCTGCCCAGATCATGCGATTTAACGCCGTTGGACATTTTCTTGTGAGGTTTTTGATGTCTAACGTTTAAGCCCACGACTACCGACGTCCTGAAGGAGGAAATTGAATGCTGTATCAACAAAACTCAGCTACATTTATGCAAAACGGTCAGAGAAAATTTCAACGAAAGAGTGCGTATGTATCATCAAAGCCGTGGAGGTCATTTTCCCGATATGCTATTCCATACATAACCCTATACTGTATACTTTATGAATTAATAGAAAATTTACAATTTTCAATTATAAACCTGTGTTTTCAACCAAAATTAGTCGTTGTGGAAATTTTTGGACACCCTTCAGATTGACCATGCCTATTGAATTTACTTAAATACATATAAGCCGGCCATTGATTCCACTATTGTGTGGATAGAATTATTGGTATGTCATACTGGGTCTGGTAATTCAAGAGTCCGTGTTATTTAAAACGCTGTCAAATGTAAACCGCACATCTTGCATTACTAAACTTTCACACGAATGTTGCTTGACATATTGTCTGTCAGTAGTAAAAATTTTTTGTTGGTGAAAAATCGCATTTTTAGATTTTGTACAATGGACCTTAAAGGAAATTCAATTGTTGCGCTTCATTTGATTGGAAAGTCAACCATCAAAATTCGGACAGAGCTAAATCACATGAATTCGAGTGAAAAGTTTATGTATCGAACCATATTAAACGATTCGACGAGACTGGGAGCATAAAAAACGTTATGGCGGAGGTCAACGATGCACTGCAACTACTCGAGAAAATGTAAGCAAAGTACGTAATCGTAGTGCAATAAAAAAAGGCCTAACGAATTAATTTGGCATGTTGTTAAAGTAGTTTCGTTATCTATCGAATTTACTATTGGCTTCTATTGATTTGACTATGTGTCAGCATGAAAATTTACTATTACCTTTACTATTGCGTGGAAGTCATTGGCAAAAATAGTTGATTCAAACCCAAAAGTGTATTTTACAAAGTTTTCTGTTTTTTCTTTGAGTGTATACTCCTTGTTTATTTTATTAGGCCTCTATTCAAGTAAATAATTAGTTTTTCAATACTCCTATACCAATGGTTTTAATGCATGATGAATGAGTAATATAAGTTATGACGTTGATAGAAGGAAATTTAATGTGGTCCTGCGGTTTTGCATTTACGTTTTATGTGGTTTCATTTTTTTGTAATGGAAAATATTTATTTTAGGTTTTATTTTGATATAAAACGAATTAAATTCATGACAAAGTTGCGGTTGTTGTGGGTGCGTACAGTTTCTTATCTAATAAGTAATTTGGTGGAATTGAAAATGAATTTAGTACATATTTTTGAAGGGAAAATAAACTGAATCCTGTTCCGTCAGAGTCATAATACTAAAGTATCACGGATTTTATGTCCATCTGAAGACTAAGGATATGACAGGATAGGAAATTTTTGAAGTATGATTCGACCTGGAAGTGATCAGAGACCAATCTTCTATTTTTATTTGTACTTAGGAATCATTACAAATTTTTAGATAGGCGTTCCCGCACACTTAGTCGCCAAAACCACGAAATTTTTTACTAAGATCTGCAATTTTATACAACTTAGGAAGAGTATCCAAAAAATTTAGTTCTCTAAAACGAAGTATGTGTAATTATAAAGTACCCAAAGCTAGCGAATAAACAATTGAACCAATCAGAACAAAGTACTAAAAAAATAATATGAAATTCAAGAGCACGGATAATTTTTAAAGGCTAAATGTATCAGAAAGAAGGAGAATGAAATTTGTTTTAAAAACCTCCCGTTGAGTATATGGCATGATGTTATTCACTCTTATGAAATTTCAATCACTCTTACCGTTTTTCTGGTATGTGCGTATTGGTATATAAATTTAAGCATATTTGTTTGTTTATAATTAAATTAAATCATATTTCTTTGTCGCTAATACTTACAATATGTAGCTCTATCTATGTCAGCAGTCGATAGAAAATTTGTTGAAAATATAGAGTCTAAATCGGAGATATAGAAGTTGAGATACTTTATAATTGGTCATACTTCGCTCTGAAAATATGGATAGGATTTTCAAGTTTTTTATTTGATTGAGCAGAGAGGTCAGTGCTAAGGTCCTGATATGTTGGCTGAAGAGAACCTAGCTCTGAATCTGAGATACGAAATAGAAAATAAAAAAATGGCCACAAAGAGTTAAAAAGGTTGAAATCAGATTAAGAAACTTCTATCAGGGCGCAAAATTTAATTGGGCGCCATCCTGAATTTGGGTCTTGTGAAGGTTATTTACCGGCTTATGTCGGAATTGAAATAAGAGGAATAATCTTCAGTTTTACAATTTTTAGATAACTGAATTTTAGTATTTATTATATATTTTTAACACATTTATCTTGTCCCCTACAAAAGAAAACGCGAATGTCATTAAAAAGTTGCTGATAATTCATCCTTTACGAGAAGATCCTTTTTATGGTTCTTAATCTGGGTTGTGATGGAATTTGATGCGATCTACCCTGTTGGGTACTTGCACCTAGCCACGGCTTTTAGTTGAACTGAAGACTGCCAAGGATGATGTGTCTTGTGGCGATATATTTATGAACCATACTCTTTGAACTGCTGCTATTCTACATATTCTGACAATAATGTACAAGTATAGTTGACCTTCTTTTTTACACCCTGTGGTAGGCACTACCAGAGAGTATATTAGTTTTGTAACTAAGTGTGTAACCTATTGAAATAACCATCATAGAAACGTTTCAAGGGAATGGTTGTGTAGGGAATCAAAAGTTATATCGATTTGTGCATGTCCGTCCGCCCGTCCGTATACAAGATAACTCAAAAACAGGTTATCCGATTTTGTTGAAATTTAGAATGTGAGTTGGTTATTCCTTAACTGGCTTTGATATTGCATTTGAAGAAAATCAACAGTGGAAGAGAGAAGGTATTAAGCAAAAACCAAGGTGACCAGAAAGTTTTGTCGTCGGTTTTTCGGATTTACTTGAACCATTTGTGAACCAATTTTGTTTAAGTTAATTATATTGGATAACTATATAAATAGACGTAAGCATGTTAAATTACATTAAAATCGTTCCAAAGATATTGGAGAAAGAAATAATCCCAGAAGAAAATCAGTCTGTTCATAAAGTTTTTTTGATGTATTTTAAAAACTAATACACCGATTTGAATAAAATTTGCAGATTAGATTTATACTATTAGGGTCTAGGTTACCTGCAAATTAGAGGAATGAAGAAAAACCTTGAAATATTGGAAGTGTCGACAGTTTCTCTCTCCTATTTTTACCGTAGGACATCAAAAATTCGGCTATAGGCCGATTTTCAGTAACTATAGTGTCTTTTAATAGGGACATAACAATTTTGTATCTTTATATGAACGCACCCTTAAACATTAATAATGACCTGTCAATGTCATCATTTTCATCATGGTAAAGTTCATGAACGAGCAACGCTTGAAAATTATTAAAAATTACTGTCCAAAATTCCGAGTCGGTCGCCGTAACTTTAGGAGCGAAATATCATCCTCAGCGATGAAGCTCATTTTTGGCTAAACGGATTTGTCAACAAGCAAAATATGCATTATTGGACAGTAACAAACCCACATGTGCTTCAAGAGACACCATTGAATCCACAAAAAAATCACTGTATGGTTCGGTTTACATGCCGGAGGCGTGATTGGGCTTTATTTTTTCGTTGATGCGAACGATCGCCATGTTAGCGTCAATAGAGAGCGCTACCGTGTCATGTTGGAGGATTATTTTTAGCCAGAATTAGATGAAATTGATATCGGCGATATGTGGTTTCAACAAGATGGCGCTACAAGCCACACAGCACCACACGTTACAATCGTTATGTTATGTCCTTAATGAAAGACACTTTATATGTTTCTTTCTAGTTATTTTGTTGATTACAAAAAGCATATACTTGTATGTATATGCGTTACAATGGAAAAAAGGTTTCCCATATTACATATGCGGTCTTGAGCATACATTTTGCATAGTGGTTGGTTGGTCGAAAAGCGGTTTTTCTTTTACGTTTAGTTTTATTTTTTTTTTTCGTGGTTTCTTTTTTTTTAATGTTATTCCTGTCATGAATTTTATAACATGCAGTTTTTTCCTGCCTTTTATGACGGACAGCCATATTTAATAATACACCTGAGTATGTAAACTTGTATATGAAAAAAATATGTTTTATGTCGTTTTTTTCCTCTTTTTTTTAGGTAAATATATGATATTGTACATATTTATGTTAAATATGTAAACAACAACTCTGCAGAATAACATAAATGGGGAAGAAATAAGACACACCACGAAAAAAAGAAAGACTTATGTTGGAAATTTACATATAAGAATTGAACGTGAATTAAAGGCGTTGTCTAAACTTGAAAAAAAAAGAAAAAAATATTTAAGAAAGTTATACGAATGGCGTCGATCATTTTCTTTCTTTAAATAAGAGAGTTGTACTTATTTATATGAACAAAGTTAATATTGCGGTAAGTTTGTCCAAATAAGCCTACAAGGCAATCAATGGATTTGAATAATAATTTTTATTAAAGTTGCCTTCAGACTATCTGTTTTATCATATGTTTTTCTATCTGCTTTTTGATTTTAAGTTATCATATGTTCTCAACAAATCTTCAGCATTCTTGATTGTTTTGTTCACATCTATCTGATAAACTGTTTGAGTGAAATGTCAAAATTTAAGATTAAACGTGAAAATGGAGTTTAATAAACAAAAAACTACACTTTTAAGTATTATTTATCGAGCAGAAATTATTACAAAAACGAAAGAAGAAAAAAAATGCATTATGGAGTTAGAAGCGGCTTCTCAGAAGACATTCAAGACGTGATATTACTCAATTTGTGATAAAGAAAATTCAATTTGACGATCTGAATTCTTTTCAAAATTACGCACAAGAATGAAGAAGAAAACATTCTTCAAATTATTAAATAAAGTGGAACCGATTTTTAGCTCACGGACATACGTACACAGACCCTTATCGTATGATTTTAAAGTCTCTGTCCTAGTAATATCCGAAATTTTTCTTGGAACATTAAAGACATGGTCCTCAAAGATGAGTGATTAAAAGTTACGTTTAATTATGAAATTGTGAATTTATTGAAGACACCAAATAGTAAAGAAGAATGGACAACATTTCGAAAGACCTCCTTCTTCTTCTTCTTCCATTTAAACAGTAGAACTGAAGGAAACAATTTGATTTCTCAGATGAAATTAGAAACATTTCTAATGTTAAAAAACGCATATGTATTGACACAGGTGCACTTGTCATACGAGAGTTCCCTATATGAGTCCACACTATCTGAGTGGAAATTTTTGACAAAACTTATGACAAAACATTTGACGAAACAGATAGTCTGAAGGCACTTTAATAAATGAAACTCTGAAAATAGGCTAAGAATTTCTAAACTTGATTAAAAAATCTGTTTTCGATACTTTCTCATCGAAGAAAAATTAAGAGATCGTTTCAAACAGCCACTAAGGGCCGATTTCACCGTGATGGCTTAAGCACAGCTTAAGGACAGAACCGAATTTAAGCCCCACCCAAAATGCCCCCCAAAATCCCCTTAATATGTTTGAATTTTTATCTGAAAATGACAGAGCTACGGCATTTTTAAATATTTTTATTGCTCTTAGGCCTAAGTTATAGGACGATCATTGTAATGAAGGAAATTTTGGAACTAGTGAAAACCGGACGTTTTTCTTTGATTTTCAAGAAAAGGTAGTTATACCTCTTTTAGGAATATCAGAGAAAGTTTCAGTCAGATTTTCGTTCATAGCTAAGTCGTGTAATGGTTTTTTTCATAGAATCCAATTTGATTATTTCTTCTTTTTCCTTTTTTTACCGATGAGCCACAAATTTTAACCATTTTTATTTTTATATATTATTATTTTCTTATTGGGACGTTGAAGTTTGAGGTTAGAATATCGACGAAAAATTTCTGATGATCAATTTGGCAGTTCTCCAGTGGAATGAAATGAAAATTGAAACGCAGTTCAATCCATTTTCGAGGTAGTCCAAGAGTATTCCATGACAATCCCTCTGTAACCACATCGGAGGGCCTGCCGCTGCGGACTTGATCGGTAGTGGAGTTGCGGCCACCACGAAACCCTCAAAACTAATATTCGACGGTGTAATCTGACGGAGCATTAGCCCCATAATATTTATCCTACTTTTCTTTTTTTTCCTTCGCCGTTTTGCCTGTCAAAAAATAATGTTTTATGAGAGAACGAAAACATGATGCCAAACACGTCAACAACAATCGGCTGTCAAAACAAAACTAAAGACAGTATCGCACTGAAATTTGGCATGTCTGCCTAAATATGAACGGACTTCAAGGCGTCATAACCTTTTTTACAGTAGCAGCGCATTCTGGCGGTCAAGGAGGGTACTTTTCACTCCACCTAGTATAAGTCTACATAAATCGACATACAAGTATATCCGTTAATGACAAAGTTAGCTTCATGTTATTCATTTCGGTTAATATTAAACTAATATCATATTTCTTGTGTACTTTTAACCTTTCATTTCATAATATTAATCAATCAATTAGATAAAAAATTGTAAACATTAAGTACAATATAATATATATCATGCCATTTTCCTTTTTGGCACATAAAACATTAGTTATTTAAATGTGTAACCAATGATTTTCGGGTATGTTCATTAGCTTAATGGATAAACCATAAAGATTATGAAGGAATTCACCTACTAAAAAGACCTTAAGTCTAGGAAAAGAAAAAACCTATATAAATATAGCTTTTTTTATGATTAATCTTCCTTTTGATAAACATAAAAGAAATTCGTTCGAATGAACACCGGAAAACTTTTGACCGCGAACATTCTTAAGTATTATTTCAATTTCATTTAGTTTTCCATTTTTTTCTTCTTTTTGAAATGAAAATTAGATGCCTACACTTTAAGATCCCAACTTCGAAATAATGTAGAAAATCCAATCAGCATTTACCATTTGAGCACGAAGGTGCAAATAAATAAATAGACCCCAAAAAAAAATGGAGGAAAATTCATAAGAATCAAATAATGAGAACACGAAATGAACTTTTTTCCTTTTCCCATTTTCACCTCACGTATAAAGTCCGCCATTATTTCGTTTTTCTCATAGAGTATAAAACCCTAGATAAGAAAAATTGATAAAAAAAGTCCTCCATAAAAGCCTTCGACCTGAAAATAAACGACGAAAAATTTTAATGTTTGAAAAATATTGTATACACTCAAAGAAATCCAATTGAAGTGTTTTCCGATAGAACATAGCTAAACTTTAAGGAACCTTCAAACTAACGGTTTTGTCCACTCCACTCCGCTCAGATAGCATGAGGTCACAGAAAACACATTGGAACAAATTTATATACAGTGACACAATATGAGTTTCCCGTGTTGGAAGCACTGTAAATCAAGCAGCTGTTGATAAGCACTTGCTTTTAAACGGTCAAATGTCAGTTTGCACAAACACATTTACGAAATGGACCGCTTAATCACTGCTCAACGTGTTATTAAATTGATCTACAAAAATAACAATTCTGTGCGAACTGTGTATCGAAATTTATGGGAAGATAATGGTCAATTTAAACGTCCAACTGAGCGAACGCAATGTCGTGAAAAAATTTTAAGATACTGGAAGTATTGGAGATAGGGTAAGGCATGTGCATCATCGTGGCGTGTGTTCAGGCAAAAATATTGCTGCTGTAAGTGAAAGTTTACCCGAAGTGTCGATTCGTCAGCGTTCGCAGCTTTTGGCCTTTTCTTATGGCTCCCTTTGGCGCATTTTGCACCAGAACTTGCATCTACACCCGTATAAACTCAAGCTAACACAAGAACTGAAGTCAAGAGAGTAGGGACAGCGAAGAATTTACGCAGATTTGTTGATGCTGATTTTTCAGACAATCCTTTCGTCTGATGAGGCACATTTCCAGCTCTCTTGTTGTGTTAATAAGCAAAATTGTCGCATACGAGGAGATGAAAATCCTCATGAGATTCAAGAGACACCATTACATTGCCAAATAGTGTCTGTTTGGTGCGCATTGCGATCAGGCGGCGTCATTGGGCCTTACTTTTCTGAAAACGATCGGAGTCAGACTGTAACAGTCAATGATGAGCCACATAAGTGTGTGATGCAATAGTATTCTATGGAACGTCTTAACTTAAATAATGTAGTTATAAAGTTCTTGTCCATAATTTTATTGACATTACTTTTAATAACCGGATTCACGGATTGCTTAGTAGTAACACTATTTTTAAGATGATAAAATTACTAATAAATTTTCCCACGTTTTACAATTATTCCATTACTATAGGGTTTACGCCCCAACTTCACTTCAAGGTCCAAAAAATTATGTTAAATGCGAATTTCAGAAAGATTTTCATACACAGTTTGAAACCTGGCGAAAGTTGGCCACTCTCGACACAAGTTTCCAATTTATAAGGCGATTCAGAAATTTAAAATAACAGTCAACATATAATAAAACAAGACAGCGAAAGTTCCCCTTTTTATGCCCTATCGTAGGTACTATCGTCCGTGTACTAGATAATTCAACAACTCGTTATCCGATTTTGTTGAAATTTAGAATTTGAGAAGGTTATTCCTTAAGGTGCAAAGTTATAAAGGAAAAACCAGGTTGGCCAGAAAGCTTTGTTGTTTTTTGTTTGTTTATGGTTTTTAGGATTTAGTTGGAAAATTTGTGGAACAATTTTGTTTCAATTAATTATGTGTCTTTAGACAGTCTCATTGGGCCTTAGTTTTTTTAAAAACCATCAGCGTCAGACTATAACAGTTAATGGTGAGCGTTATAGGCGCATGTTAACCGATTATTTCTGGCACGAAATTGAAGATATTGATGGGGAAGACATGTGGTTCGAACCAAACATTGTACCTTTTCTTTTTTTTGAGTGTAGTTACAAACAAAATATGGTCATTTTCTTTCTTAGTATACTATTTTCGATATACACGCGTGTATATTACATCTCCAAATGGGCTACGTTCGCACAAAATTCCAAATAATCTTTCAATTTACGCCACAAACTCTGATGCAGTGTAAATCGAAATACTGAAATTATAGGGAATTCGCCTTTTTTTTGTTTTAGGAGGCCTCTTATAAAATATCTTTTTATAGCATCAGTTAACGTGCTCGTACTTCTTCATACTCTATACTCAAATATATCGACTTTTCTACAACATAATAAGATGGCTTATCTTTAGAAGACCATGGTTTTTTGTTTTCGGTATATATAGGGTGATTCAAACCTTACTTTTTTTTTTAAATAAAAATAAAACACTTAGAATTGAATGCAAATATCAAATCTTTATTATCATCTTTAAGCACATAGTATGGCAATTAATGTTTGAGAATAATTTCCTTCAAATGTTGGCCGGCACTATGTTTCAGCTTGGCCAGTCTGGCGGTCCAATTTTCGATCACTCTCTCAAGCATTTCGACCGGAATCTCATGAATGAATGTTCGCTTCCAATGCTTAAATTGTCACTGGTTTATCGGCAAAGACTTTTGACTTTACATAGCCGCAAAGAAAAAAGTCGAAAGGTGTGATATCGCACGATCTTGGTGGCCAATTCACTGGGCCGAAACGTGAACGTGAAATTAATTGCTCACCGAAATGATTTTGCAATAAATCCATTGTAACACGGGATGTATGGCTCGTAGCACCGTGTTGTTGAAACCAAATATTGTCGAGACTACGGCCTTCAATTTCAGGTACCAAAAAGTCCGTTATCGTGGCACGATAGCGCTCACCATTGACGGTAACGTGGCCGCCGGCCGCATTTTTGAAAAAATACGGATCGATGATGCCCCTAGCCCATAAACCACACCAAACTGTTCTTTTCAATGGATCTAATGGTAGCTCTTCAAACTCTTGTGGATGCTCATCATCCAAAATACGGCAATTTTGCTTATTAACATAGCCATTAAGCCAGAAATGGGCCTCATCACTGAACAAAATTTGGCTTGAAAATTCCGGATTTTCTTCGATGCGTTCAAGCACCCATTCAGCAAACGTTGCTCAGATGTAAGTCTTGACATGATGAATTGCCATACAAAACTGAACAAAAATGACAAATCAGAATGACACTAGTCACGCGTGATCTCTCAAAAAACACCTATTGAAAAAAAGTAAGGTTTGAATCACCCTTTATATGGAAACAAAAACTCCATCTCGAATATTATGAACATGAACCTAACCTGTTAAAGGTGCGCACGGAGGTGTTGTTCTTTTCTTTTTTTGGAAAAAAAAATTCCATGCAAAAATAATAATGGAATATAATAAAAAAAATGGTGCCTTATAGTTATATAGTTTTTAGATATTACCCAAGCGAAAAAGTTTATGGCGGCGTCGAATTGGATAACAGAGGATGAGCATGAAACATTTGAAATGGCAAACATTTTCCTTAGTTCGTTTTTCTTTTTTGCTTTTGGAAAGAGAATAGGTTAGGTTAGACAATAAGGCTCCGAAAATATAACATGTAATATGCGAAAAACCTTTCAGGCTTTTCTATTTTCCATTTTTATTTTATTTTTTTGAAATGAGAAAATAAAATAACAAATGAGGATCCATCATCGTAGAACTTTTTTTTATTAACAAAAATTTACTTCAAATATTCATGCATCACACAATAATATAGAGGGTGTACTTGAATATGGAAGCCATTTTTTTTTTTGGTATGTAGCTGTCAGTTGTTATCTGACAGTCACGTAATTCAGTCGTTGATTATTTATTAATTGACAGTTTGATGTTATAACAACAAGTTGAAGTTGTTAAATAATATGTTCTTGAATGAGCGTTTTTGTTTCTAGGGTAAAACCCCTTCACAGCTTAAGATTTGGTTACACAACCGACCGACCGACTAGATTGGGTGTTGCATCCACACCATCCATTTATCGGCTCGACAAGCATACACACAATAAAATTTGGTCGGACGGTCAGTCGGTTGTACAACCAAATCGTACGGTGTGTAGGGGTTTAAGGTCAACCGCACACTTGAGCTAAGCTATGCCGGCTAGTCTCTCAGTTCTACAATATTTGAGCCATCATAGAGATATAATGTGCGAGTGCAGTATCGTTGAATTATTACTAGACCTAAATTCTGAATTTGGTTTGTCTGAAGAGGAATTTGAGCAAATCATTTTATTGAGTTTTATTAAGACTTTTATGTTGACAAGATACTACCACAAAATAAAGAAGACATACTACACCACACACGATGCAAGCATCGATTCTTTACTGTATAATGCCAAAAGTACGTATACATTAGTATCAGCAATGCCAGCGAAGCTCGTTCGCGTAGTTGAGCGAGCTTAGTTCGTGTCGCTCATGACCGGGCGGAGTAGTTTCATAGCTTCGCTGAAGTGTACAACGACTAATGCAAATGCTGAATTTTTCACTTTCAGCGAGAAACTTAGCTCACATAGTTTAGCTCGCTTATGTCAAGTGTACGGCGAGCCTTATACCAGTTTATAAGGCAGGTTAGAATTTTTCCGTTCTTTTCTCAACCAAAAAAGGGTGAGATTTAGAAGTCTTGGATATGTTCCTTTAAATGTACGTGAATGAAAAGTTCAACACCAAATCACATAAACATCCTCGAATTGGAGAATTAAATTTGACTAGAAACTATAATTAAGAAAATACTCAAAATGTGTAAAATATGATGAAAAACACAATTAGAAGAGCCAACATTTTCATTGAGATTATAGCTTTCCAACTTCAAATTGGTAAGATTACAGTGAGTTTGATATTTACTTACCAATTGTAATCAGTTTGCGTAATATTTACGGAAGTTATTCCACTAAAACTACGAAACGACAGTAATAACAAACACAAATCACATAAATGAAATCATCCTAAGTTTTTTGTGGAAAGGAGAAATCAAGAAATATCCCAGAAAATAACACGACAAAACAATCACTTACTATTTATGAAATTTCTCAATAGATATTCAATGCTGTAAAAGCAGATAGTTGAACCCCCCTTTAAGACAGTTCAGCAGAGCACAAGTGATTAGATTAAAGACATTTTAATAGTGATTGTGTTTGAAGTACGTATTCACACTGAGTAAAATAGTAAAGCGCGATAGATAGGTTCATTAAACATCATTTCGGAAAGGCAACGTTCACTATTAAAGGTTAGTTCAAAACAACAACTTTTAACGCGCTTGATTTTATTATTATTGATAAGCAAAAGCTTGGCGAAATCTTTCTTCCAGTTAATATAGGTGTGCGGCAACTTTTAGCTCGTTTTAAAAATGCATATCAATTAAAATGGAAATAAGTTTTCAATATTTCCCAACGTTGATCAAGCGTACAGCGGAATTATAATACTGAGTTTCTGTCACTTGACAGACGACATTAGAGCTATGAGCGATGAAATAACTGCTTGTTCAAAAACGAACCATAAGATGCCGAACCATAAGATGGCTGCTCCCTTTATTAGTTACTAGTGGCCCGTCCCGGCTTCGCACGGGTGGACATTTATTTTTTAAACATTTTGGGATAAACGTAGAGTAAAAGTATCTTTTTGCAGGACTTTATTTACATTTTTCTACATTTTTATTTTATGACTTAAGTAATTTAATTTTGTAGAATTTTGTGGAAATTTACGGAGATAGAGAGTGGGGGTAGTCTGGGCTCCCACCGGCGAGTCCGCTGAGGGTCCGAGCGCCTGGCGCCAGTCTGGAGACTATACAGGCCCGACAATGGATCAATCGGATCCCAGCCGTCGCTAATGACACTGAGTATCGGGTGATTGAAAGCAAGTTAGACTACAGAGAATATTAGACGCGACAGACATGAATGTGAGGATTATTGTATACAGATGCATGCGGAATTACATTATTTAAGTTTTAGCAGGGATCTCTAATTTTTTCTAGTAATAAATATAGCCTATGTTACTCAGGGATAATGTAGCATTCTAATGGTCAAAGAATTTTTGAAATCCGTCCAGTAGTTTTTGAGTTTATTCGTTACAAACAAAAATACAAACCTTTCCTCTTTATAATATTAGGTTAGATTCCAAAATTGAATCTCTAACCTTACTTCAATTGAACACCCTGTAAAATCTTCTAGAAATGGTGGATTTTCTTCATAAGTTTATATATAAAGAATTCTGTAAATATCGATATATGAAAATGTTTTCGAAGTCAGTCGAAGCCCTTCTAACAATATGAATTTTTGATGATATGGCCGAAAAGAAGGTTGGCACAAAAGTTTTTTTTCTTATTACTCTTCTTGTCGATAACTTTATATCCAGCGGAAAAAAAACCACAGGTATTATTTTTTAAGGAGATTTATTAGTTTGTTGTTTTTTTTTTCTTACAGCAGAATGTGGATAACTCCTAACTATATTCAGGGGATGAGGTTTAAAAAAGCAGCTCTATTCTTTTTTTGCAGACTTTTGCAATATAAAAACGTATACAAAAGCGTAGATACCTTGGAGGGTGCAGATCTTATCATCAAAATATGTTTCAATATTTTAGTAACCAATATAAAATTGAAATTATATTCAGTCCAATCTGCAGTTTTATATTATTGTCAGTTTTTCGTTGCCATTTTTGATTTGTTCCGAAAAAATGGCGTATTATAACAGAAAAGGACTTTTACTAAACGAAAAATATTGGATAATTCTGGATAATACTATTACAATAACATCCTCGATGAAGTCTAGCTGCACTCAATGAAAAACCTTGAGCCACGTTCCTTATTTTTAAAAAAACTAAGGTTTCTGGACACTTCTCCTAAGTTCCATCGTGCTTCGAAACCTTCCTTCTCTTTCCCTTCCTTAGAAATTGAATAGCCCAAAATATTTATATCAAACCTTTATATTTCTTCGCAAACTTGAAACGAATCTTTTCAACCCAACAAATATTTCCCTCATCTCTGTAGTTATACTTGTTATACTTTTAGTTGCTTTTCGAAGATACGGCGAAAAACGTCAATTGGCTGTGCGTTGTGGAGCCGTCCTGTTGAAACCAAATATCGGCCAAGTCTTTCTCTTAAATCCTAAAGAATAAAAAGTCAGTTAATATGGCAAGATTACGGTCGCCATTTACTATTAGTGCGGCCCTATCACAACTTTGGACCGTAGAAAAACGGTAGTGACTTAAAATTAGATAGGAATAATAACGTCATGCTTATGTGCTCTTTTGCTCTTATTCTAAGATATTATTTTTTATAGTTTGTTCTGATTGGTACTTTATAACTATTTATAATTATTTGTTTGAGGGAATATATAAAAACGAAGATCGCATCCCATTTAACCATTTACTGGAGTACTGTATTGAAATTATTTTAAAGAGATGGCAATGCGATAAACCGCAGACTCAGTCTCAATTTAGTACGCTTAAAACTAATGTAAGCTTAACGTCTTACTGGTCTCGCATTTATATGGAAAAAGGCTTTTGATTTTAATAATAACAGCTCAAATCGATCCTAATTTCCATAATAAAGTCATTCGTTATTAGGAGTTATATAAAAATTTCTCAGCTCAAACTTGCTGAGGCAAAAATCAAAAACATATACATTGGTATTTTCCGCACGCAGCATTCGGGAGACTGGTTCATTCTTTACGTAGTCTCTCCGATGGAAATTTATTTTAAACCAGACCACGGATCTCAGCGAACAAATGTTTGAATAAAGGTGTATTTTCCTTTAAATATTGGGAGCATCAATGGCCAAATTAAAAATTTTATGAACGAAAATTACATCTGTCTCGCCACTTTTCCAGAGAATGCAAACTTATGAACTTCAGTCTATGATTGTAAGCTGGCAACAATGAAGGATTATTCCATGGTGAGGTCCGCAAAGCAAAACGTAAAAACCTACGTTGGACGTATTCCAGCCTGCGTGTAAAGTGTCCATATTCTTTTGTCTGTGGTCGTGTGCTACCAATAGTATTAAGTGGTGTGGAGTTCAAATCGAAGTTAAGAAATTCTATTCGAAAAGAATCTTTGCTGTTCAGAAAAATTATTCAAAATTATACTAACTTATTTTGAAGGTATTGGCCACATCCATCAGTCCTAAGCGCTGTTTTAAAAATTCGTCATCTAAGTTTTATGAAACTCATTTTTTTAAAATTCCAATTAAAGTCAAATAATCCAGAAACAATTTTCAAAAATACCTCTCAATTTATCCTTTACACAAATAATTTTTTAGCATAAACAACAACCTTAAATGCGCTGTTTGAGTTAGCAAAGAATTTGTATGCTATACTTTCACTAAGCGCTTAAACTTAGAATTATATTCAGTCGTTTTGCTAGATTTAAGCGTTGTAAAGCGCTTTAAGTGCTTAGGACTGCTGGATGTGCCCATTAAAAGACAAAATTCTAATCAAAATATTATATATGTACTATTTTTATATCCACACGCGCGTGTAATTCAAATTGTCATAATTTATTAATTTGATTTTTATTGACATAATCATTTTATATATATATATTTTTTTTAACTCACAAAATATAATGAATCCCAATGAAGTCAATTTTAATAGCATAATATTTTGATTGAAGTGTTAAATTAATAATAAATCCATTATTATATGAAATATGTGGACATATTTTATTGTAAGACATTAAATAAATGAGCTCTGATGAACAGGAGACAGGGGACAAGAAGAAAAGAAAGAAATACCTCATCAAGATATTGAATTATCATAGTTCCTATATACGCACTTTTTTGTACATAACTAATTTTAACTAATTAATTATAGTATGTATTAAAAGGGTGTACATTTTCCATAAATAGTAGTTGTGAAAGATCTTATGGCAAGCCAGAGTGGTAGTACGTAACAGGTTGTGCTTCGACCAAACTCCGAATACACAAACAAACTGTATACAGAGTTTAAAACAGCTTTTCTTATGATCTGACAACACCATTTGTGCATTAGATATTTGCTTTCTATAATTTTATACTCCATCGTTATTATACTCGACCTAACTTACCGAAACTATTCCATATTCGAACCTTTACTCAGGGGAAATGTTGTACTAGATGACAATTTAATAATGGTTGACATTTACAATTTATTTGATATTACAGGTTCCTGTCTGTGAGGGTACTTAAAATGAAACTTCTACAGCAACAACTCGACAACAATTAATGAAATGAATCCGCCTTCGGTAGCAGCCACATAGCTACTATTTACTAGTATATTGCCACTACTGGCATTAACGAAGACCTGAAATGCTATCTAAAACAGTGAAGGTAAGGAATTTGAGAAATAACATGCAAATTGTCCGAAAATGTGATGATAAATATCGTTGAAAAGGCCGAAATTTGTGTCACGACCAGATATGAGCAGTGTACAATGGACAACTATAAAAATATTCAATAAAAAGTCATTGCTTTGCTGATGGCAGCATAGTAATGGTATTGATCGAATCCAACTGACCTTTAGCGACACGAGAGATTGGTCAGAATCTGAAAACTGGAGGAAGACATACTATTTTGAGGAATTGTAAAAAGTCGAGAGGACTCTGGCTGGGAACTCTTAATGTATGTAGGAAAAAAGATAAGGGTAAATTAAAAACACTTTTATTTTGATGAGCTAAACTTTTTCATTTCTATTTTCTCAACAGCAATCTAATCTAGACTGCCTGACCCAAGATCGTTGTCGTCCTTTTTTCTAGATGAATTATCATTCTTAACTCTTAGAGCCATTCTACAATCATGACTTGTTTCGAATGTTACCATGCAGCTGTATAAACATGTTTACATTCTCGATAGTCCGTAAGGTAACAATCAATGATCATGTCGGTATTTTCTCTACGTGAATCATGTTTCTTCCATCTGATAGCCATCCTACATATATGTATACAAAATATAATTCTGACCTTGCATCATCAGACTACCATTTGTTTGGGTCTCCGCAGAACCCCTTTACTGGTGTATACATTTTAGTTGAAAAGAAGTCTGTGGTAATGACTTGTTGCGGTTTTCCGCCCTGAAAACTTAGAAGTTCTACAATTATGGCATAATTGCTCTGCCCAAAAAAATGGTAAAAGATCGTCGACCCATGTTTCCTATGACAAATTCCCCTTTCATTTACTTTTTGGCCCATCGAATATATACATATATGGATTTTCTTATGTGGAATATTCCCACATATGAATGTCTTTATTTTTCTTTCTTTTTTTCTGTTTGTTATCAATCAAATTAACAACTTCACATATATATCCTATAATGTTCAAAAGCAATCCATCCAATTAGAAACGAAATCAATTTAACGGCGACAAAATATTTTCACGTTTTATGATTATCACTTTGGTCATTTTCATTCGGCCATTAATTTTCTTAAAGAAAAACTCGATATGGAAAAATTGATTGCGCTCTTTTATATACAATTGAATTAAATTAAAATATTAAAGGTGAGTAAGCATTAGACGAAGTTCTTTTTTTATACCTCTATAATTAGATTTGTATGAACGTAATAATCTTGTCTTTAATCATTTGTCACATATTCATATAGTTGAAAACCTTTTTTGTTAGTTAGATGGTCGAAAAGATCCCGTATTCTAGTCTTACGATCCATTATATCTGTTGGTAAGTTACACAGCAGGACAGACCGCTTAATTTGCAATCCTAAATAGGATAATGAAATCACAAATTCAAACTAAGAACATGTGAACGGTGTTTACACTAGTTCATTATCAATATGTGATATGCACACACACCCACATTAGCATATATATACTCGGTGATAAATTGTAATTTGTTAGTGTCTGTCTGTCGTGTCTAGTATACTTTGTGAAGTTACTCCAAGTTTCCCAGTCAATTAAAGGTAAAGTGATAACAAAATCTATTTTAAGAAGTTACTAGTTGAAGTTTTTCAATTACTAAGAGGTTTGGGTTTTGTCAGACTTCTTAAAAAAATGAATAAAGTTGATGGAAGAACCATGTATTTTATTCCTACTTTACAATGACAAAAATCAGGTCATTAGCTTACCAATAAAAGACATATTAATGATCTGATGGTTTTCCCCATATGTTGTTTTGGTTAAACTTTTAAATTATATTAAAGAATATGCATTTAATTACAATATTGGCTGAAAAATAGAGTTACCAAAACTGTAGTTTTAAGTCATTTTTAGGCCATGACTTCCAAAAAATATTGGCAAAAGATGAGTGCAGCAATTGAAATGTACTGTCAACATACTAACTTGTGGGACTCAAAAAGTATGGATTACAAGAATAGAAATAAAAGACAAGATTTATTAAAGGAAATTGGTAATACTTTTGAAACTAGCAGTAATGGAATGGAGCCAAAAATCAAAAACTTGATAAGTCAGTAGAATAGGGAAAGAAGAAACTATTTTGCATAGTACTTCTCTTGCCAATTTTGGGCCTCACCAAATTAATTAACATTTCAAAATCAGTACTAGACATTCTAGTAAAGCTGTTAAAGGAGGATCTCAGTTCTTCATTTAATCATCAGTATTTAAATCAGTCAATAATCCTTCTGTGCCGTAATTAACTCTATTTTTAAAGAGAACAGTGCTGAGGAACTAAATAAAGTGGGAAAAAGAGAACAAAAACTAGCAGCAAAACTTGAGAACAGTCTACAGAACTGTTTTTTTAAACTGTCCATTTGATGGAAACCCAGCATAAGCACATGTTAACATTTAATTTCGCTCGAACTGCATACTATACTTAAAGCGCGAACGAAGCTCTAGTTGCAAAACAACTGAACATGTTTATACACTTTGTTGTGGACAATTTTTCTCATATTAATAAAACTAAAGGGTGTCCTAAAATTCATGCAAGAAGTAATTTTAATAGAAAACACAGGTCTATAATTAAAAATTGTAAATTTTTTATTGATTCATAAAGTATACAGTACATATAGGGTTATGTATGGAATAGCATATCGGGTAAATCGCCTCCGCGGCTTTCCTGGCACATACGCACTCATTTGTTTATATTTTCCATGACCGTTTTGCATAAATGTGTCTGAATTTCTTTGATACAGAGCTCAATTTCCTCCTTCAAGGGGTGGGTAGTCGTGGACTTATTGGCATATAAAAGACTGCAAAAAAAACCGTAAAGAAAAAGTCCAGCGGAGTTAAATCGCATGATCTGGCCAGTCAATTCTAATCACCAGAATGGGAAATTACACGACCAAAAAGGGACTCATGCAAAAATTGAATTGTTTCTGCGGCTATATTGCATGTGGCACCGTCTTGTTGAAATCACAACATGTCGTCCACATCCATATCTTGGTATTCAGGAACAAAAAACTGGATTATCATGTCGCGATAGCGAGCTAATTAACTGTTGTTGTCCGACTAGCACCATTTTTAAGAAGAATGGTCCTATGATGCCGCCAGCTCAAAATCCGCACCAAACACGCAACACGTTGTGTAGATATTTATTTCTCAACAATGACTCGTGGATTTTCTGAACCCCAAATGCGACAAGTTTGTTGATTAACCAAGTCACCAAGAGGGAAATGAGCCTCATCGCTGAAGATGATTTTGTTCTAAATATCACCATTATTCTTAAAATATTACTCAACAATGAAAACGTGTTCTTCCTTCGTGTGTAGCTCTCCATGTTTAATTGCCGGATTACACGCGGTAGAAATCTACCGTCAAGTTTTGGATAGAAATTTACCAAACCGATTAGACGAGGAATGTTTATACCACAGTCTTTTATACAAGCTACACAAGGATTGTATTAGTGTGTGTGAGCACAGCATCACTCGAACTTAAACCGTCAAACTGTTTGGATTTACTATTTTAGTATTTACTATGTACTTTTAGATTATGATTACCTGTTGACAGTCAGTAAGCGAATGGCGCGCTTGAATTTTCAATTTTTTTCGAAACCGACACAAACAGTTACTCTTGTTTGTGTGCGTAAAAAACTCCGTTGCGCCAACATTTCGAGAGGTAGATCTTCTGCCTCACCCCCAACCCATCGATACCTATGGCTGCGGTAGAATTCTACCCAAATAACACCGCGTGTAATCCAGCACTAATAACCCTGAACTGTCAGCTGTCATGCTGTTTTTTGTTTTCGGTTGGCAATACTTTCACGCTTAAATGGCGCGAAATTCAAAACGTCGGATGAATTTTAGGACACCCTTTATTTCAGGTCTTTTAAATCATATTTTTTCGAAACTATTTTTAAAGTTATTAAAATTAAAAACTAGTTTATTTTTCTGTTAATTATTTTAAAATTTAATAAATTAATTACATTCAAATAGTAGCCAATTGAAATGTTTTTTTTTTTGCATTTTTTTTTACTTGAAATGTATTTAATAGGTTTTACTTTTAGTGTTTTACAACACTTGAAGTTCTAATTTAGAAAAACGCTTGTCATTTATGATCAAATAATTTCCTTTTTATTATTATTATCATTTTTTTTTTTTTTGCTTTAACAACTTCATTAAATTATATTTAATTGGTGGTGTGTCGTCGTATTAGTACACAAACAAATATCAATTTCTCAATTAAAATAAAAAAAAATGTAAATATTTTCCAATAGGAACGGGTTACAAAAATTGGAACATGTCGGAAAGTTTTAAAATACTAATAAATATTTATACCCTATGGTAGAGGTACTACCAGAGGCTATATTAGTTTTGCCACTCCATTTGTAACACATCAAATACCGGGTCATATGGGTATCGACGGTAATGAAGAAGCCGATAAACTGGCCAAACAAGGTGCGGGAACACCCTTTATAGGGCCAGAACCCTTCTGTGGAATCGGACCACATATAATCCGAGAAATTTTATCAAAAGAAGAGTTGGCAGAAAGAACAAAGCACTGGGAACAACAACCAGGACAAAGGCAGGCTAAAGATCTCCTGAGGGAATACAACCCAAAGAGATTTAAAGCCTTAATAAACACAAACAGGAAGAATATGAGAGTACTGATAGGAATACTAACAGGACACTGCGGACTCAAAGCACACCTAAAAAAACTAGGAGTTGCACTAGACAGCATATGCAGATTCTGCGAGGGTGAGAAAGAGACTACAATGTACATCCTCTCTGAATGCGAAGCATTATTCCGCAAAAGAAGAAAATACTTGGGGCATACTACCTCCCCCTAAATGAGATACAATCTCTTGATCCACTCCGGATAATAATATTCCTAAGGGAAATAGGTCTGGAGAAGGTGCTTTAGAATGGGAGCCTAACCAAACGACTGCACCAAAGATAAGGAGATACAATTGATCTTAAGGTCGCAGTACGAGAATACCCTAATAAACATACAATCTAATCTAATCTAACACATCAAAATAATCATCGCAGAGCGGTTGTGTAGGGATTCAAAACTTATATCGATTTATGGATGTCCGTCCGTCTGTCCGTTCGTATACAAGATAACTCAAAAACAAGTTATCTAATTTTGTTGAAATTTAGTATGTGAGTTCGTTATTCCTTAGCTTGATTTGATGTTGCATTTCAGCTAAATCGGCCGAGGGAGAGCAAAGTTATTAAGCAAAAACGACCAGAAAGTTTTGTCGTTTATTTTATGTAGTTTTTCGGATTTAATTGGAAAATTTGTGAACCAATTTTGTTTAAATTAAGTATATTGCTTGACTCCATAAATAGACAATACCATTTTAAGTTTTAGTCAAATCGGTCCAAGGGAAGTATGGAAAGAAATAATCCTAGGACAAAATAACTCTCTTCGTATAGTCCTTTTTTTTATGTACTTTAGAAATTACTGCACGGATTTGAATAAAATTTGCAGATTGGACTTATGCTATCAAAGTTTGGGTTACCTGCAAATTAGAAGAAATTTTGAAAGAGGAAAACAAACTTATGAAGAGAAAATCATGAAATATTCTTAGTTTTGACAGTTTTTCTGTCCCATTTCTGCCATAGGGTATCAAAAACTCGGCTATAGGCCGATTTTCAGTTACTATATGTTTTTCTTTTATTATTATTATTATGGGAATAATAATAGTTAGTAATAAAATACCATAAATTTTATATTGTTTTATTAACGACGTTAAAAAGATATCAACTACAAAGTTTTTAATATTACAAATTTTTCAAAATTAATCAAATTAAGAAAATATTCAATTCATATTTTATTTACTGGTTTTTTAAAATATCAGAAAACGTTTTATGAATTCATGAAAAGTGATTTCTTCTATAAATATCCCACTTCTGATTTGTAAAAGGAAACATTTAAAATCATCGAAATATGAAGCTTTAACTAGAGACTCATCCGTATTATAGCATTGAACTACGAAGACACTATAATATTGTGACGTGCTACCCGTTCGGTTCGAAGTTATGCAAATGATAACACTTTTTATTTATGTGAATTTAGTGTATAAACTTTTTTTATAATTATTTCTGCCTTAACAATTAGTCTTAAAAATATTTGTCTATTAATTATTACAAAATTATTTATCACAGTTTTAAAAATTCACTATTTCAATAATTGATCATTATTTTTTACTTTTAAATTCAAAGTTTCTGTTCTGCGCTAGGCTTAATATTTGAAACACACGATCTGACTTCTTGATGTTAATTGATGAGTGCACCATTCTTTTCGCCTATTTATAAAAAAAGTGGCTCATCCTGAATCTACTAGAAAAATCCTATTATGTTGTTATTATAGTTCGATTCTCGCTGGCTTATACTATGTGGCAACACTCTCGAAAGTTCTTGAACTGTCATTATTACTACGAAACGTCGAAATTGTTTTGACGTTGTTTTGTTTATTTTTTTGGTCGTGTGGTGTTTAATAATGAATTTGGTGTTTTTTTTTCTGGAAATATCCTGATTTCTTTCTTTATTTAATAGAGGAATCAGAATATTTCCAGCAATTTCTAGTGATGTGTAGTGCAATATTAATAATAGCAGCTCAAATCGAACCTAAATGTGGATTAATTTCCATAATAAAGTCATTCGTTATTAGGAATTTTATAAAAGTTTTCTCAATTCAAACTTACTGAGGCAAAAATCAAAAACTTCTGCATTTACGACACGCAGTATTCGGGAGACTGATTTGTTCTTCCCGCAGTCTGTCCGGTGAAAACTTATTTTAAACAAGACCACGGATCTCATCGAACAAATGTTGGAATTAAAGCGCATTTTGCTTAAAATATTGAGAACATCAATGACCCAATTAAAAATTTGCTGATCGAAAATTAGATCTGCTTATTTTCGCCGCTTTTCCAGAGAATGCCATACACTTACAAACTTCAGCCTATCATTGTAAGCTGGTAAAAGCGGATGAACATCCCATGGTAGATTACCCAAAACAAAACTTTAAAACCTACGTTGGACAGATTTCAGCCTGTTGATATGAACTCTGGGATGCAGGAACCACACCTGACTGCATAATGATGTCGCTTGGCGGAACAAAGCACAGAAAATAAACGTAGACAATGCGAACGTAGATCACGTCATTTTTGACGGGATTATCGCTAGTACAAAAAAAAAATTAATCAATGAAAGCGGGACTGAAGACATTTGGAATTTGGAATATGAAAACTGTTCTAAATTTGAAATAAGATTCTTTAAGGGATAAAACTTTATTTCTAAGAAAAGAAAGTAAGAAACTATAAAAATTATAAAAGTTCGTGATATGCCATATTTTTGCGATATAGAGAATTTTGTGTTAGCATGTTTATGGTGTCAGCATAAATATTTAAATTTGAATTTTACTCTAGTACTTTCTAGTATTTTTGATTTTCTATTACTTTAAAAGATATACGAACTGTAGCTAACTTCAAGATAAATAAAAAGATGACATGTGAGATTAGATTGAAAAAGAAGCGAAAGAATAAGCGTGTTTTTTTTAAAACCAAGTTTTTAAAGTGGATTGGAAAGTTTGTTTCCCCGTAATTGATATAATTCTAGTTTTGTTTAGAAATTCCTAACCCAGCTCGGAGGTCCTGACATCTTCAGAAGTGGGATTGAAAGGAAAAAATTGGATTTTGCTGAATTTTGAAAGGGAAAAATTTCCATAAGAACGTGGTTTTGGTTTGAAAAGTGTTCTAGAAGCTTCACTTTTGAATAAATATTTATGATATACGATATTTATGTAAATTCTGGTGAAACAGTTCAAAATCGAGAATGTTTTCACAAAAGACGACAAATCAACTCAAATCAGAATTAAAAAAGAGAGGTCTGAAAACCACTGGTTTGAAAGATACATTAATACAAAGATTAATGGCGTCTGAAGGCAATGGTTCCGTGCAGGAAAAAGAAAAGACGTATGAAGAAAAATTATCTGAGTTAACGCGTGAAATTGACTTATTGAAATTAGAAAAACGAATTATGGAATTAAAAGAAATTAAGAATGAAAGAAATATGTGTAGTGTTAAAGACATATCAGAATTACTACCTAAATTTGATCCAAGTACTTCAACTAAACAGTGGATACGGAAAGCCAACGAGCTAAAAGAAATTTATTGTTGGGACTCAAAGAGTATACTTTTTGCAGCTTCACTCAAATTGCGTGGAAATGCTAAATTGTGGATTGATTCTTCATCTATTGACAGTTGGGAAAAATTCTGTTCCGAATTGCTTTTATATTTTCCTGATACAACAACAAGTGCCGATGTCCATATTGAACTTATGTCAAAGGTAAGAAAATATAACGAGTCAATTGAAAATTATCTTTTTGAAATTGTCAATATTGGGCGAAGAGGTAACCTAGACGACGAAAGTATTATTAAATATGTAATCACCGGTATAAATGATCGACAGCTAATGGATATGTTATCGACACAGCAATTAAAAACAATACCAGATCTACATAAGCAAATAATATACTACAAAACTTTGGTAGAACAAGGAAACAAGCGAAAAGATATTGCTTTTAAAACAAATATCAAAAAGAATTCAAAAAATAATTCCGAATCTTTACAGAACAGTGTCAATGCGTCCCAGAAAAGTGAAAATAATACTGCAACACGAAAAAATGAATTTCGATGTTACAAATGTAATGAGCTGGGACATATCTCAAGAAATTGTAGAAAAGGAAATGAACCGTCTGATAATAATGAGCAATCAATACCATCTACAAGTCAAAATATTCATCACGTTAATACTTTCTTGATTGATAGTAAATTTAATTTTGATGCCGAAATATTTTTCGTAAATGATCCAGTTATTCGTAAAGTACAAGCTTTAGCCGATACGGGAAGTCCAGTTTGTTTGATAAAACGAAGTGTAGTAAATTGTCCAATTTCCCAGCTTAATCAAGAATATAACCTATGTGGTATGAATCGAGCTAAAATTTATTTGCAGGGACAAATTAATGTTTTCTTGCGTATTAATGAAGACATTCGAGAAGTATGTCTTCTTGTTGTTGAAGACTATGTAATGCAACCAGCTGTGTTGTTAGGAAGAAATTTTCTCATTGAAGCTGGATACGAATTGTTGATAAAGAATGATGTTACTAAAATTGACGACTCTTTTGAAAATGAAATTTTGAACATAACCATCAACGATGATGAGAAACAAATTGTTTTAAACACAGATGAAGTAAATTTTCCGAATGAATCAGAATTGTTGAAGAAATTTTATAATGAATATAACGATACAGAAAAAATAAATGAACCTGAAAATAGTTGCGAAATGAATATTAATGTAACTAATAGTAATCCGATTTATCACTTACCAAGGCGTCTTTCTCATTATGAAAGAGAACAAGCAATAAAAATTGTCAATGATTTACTTGAAAAGGGCATAATTCGACCAAGTAATTCACCGTATGCTTCTCCAATTGTGTTAGTCCGTAAAAAGAAAACTACAGAGTATCGCATGTGTGTAGACTATAGAGATTTAAATAAAATTACTTTGAAAGACAATTATCCGTTGCCTATAATTCAGGACCACTTAGATATGTTGCGAGATAAATGTATATTTACAACATTGGATTTGAAAAGCGGTTTCCACCATGTGAAAATGGCGGAACAATCAATAAAATTTACAGCTTTTGTCACTCCGTTTGGGCAATATGAATATATGAAAATGCCATTCGGGTTAAGAAATGCACCGGCTGTATTTCAAAGATATGTCAACAATGCATTTTGTGAACTAATTTCTTCTAACGAAGTATTGATATATATCGACGATATTATGATTGCGTCTTCAGATATAAAAAGTCATATGGAAACATTAGAAAGAGTATTTGCTATTTTAAAAAAGAATTGTCTCCAGTTGCGATTGGACAAGTGCGAATTTTTAAAATCATGGGTTCGCTATTTAGGATATCTTATCGATAACAAAGGCATACGACCGAATCCAGATACATTAGCTCCTATAAGAGATTATCCATTACCGAAAAATGTAAGAGAACTTCGTAGTTTTGTAGGATTTTGTTCCTATTTTCGCAAATTCATTCAGAATTTTGCAATAATTATAAAACCTCTTACTGACAACTTACGTAAGGCGGTTAAGTTTGAAATTGGTCCGAAAGAATTAAATGCGGTTGAGACTTTAAAGCAGAAACTAATGAGTTCTCCATTACTTTGCATTTATTCGCCTTTATGTGAAACTCAACTACATACTGATGCAAGTTCACATGGATTAGGTGCCGTACTAATGCCAAAGCAGAACGATGGTTATTTCCATCCAGTGATGTATTTCTCGAAAAGAACGACAGATGCAGAAAGCCGCTACCATAGTTTTGAATTGGAAATGCTAGCTATTATCGAGGCTTTGAAACGTTTTCGTATTTATCTTCATGGAATAAATTTTTAAATCTTTACTGATTGCAGTGCTCTAGTAGCGACAATAAAAAAAAAAGATGTTAATCATCGCGTTGCCCGTTGGGTAATGATTTTAGAAGATTATGACTATACACTCAAGCATCGTCCGGGAACACGCATGCAACACGTTGACGCATTAAGTCGTGCTATATTTGTAAACGTTTTAGAAGATAATACCTTCGAACAGAATGCAGCCATATTGCAGCAACGAGATCCGGCTGTGGTCGAGTTAAGGAATACCTTAGAAACGCGTGAACTTCCATTGTATGAAATGAGAAATGGTTTAGTCTACAGAAAACTAAAGAACGGTAGATTGGCATTTTATGTTCCTAGTGTTCTAGAAACAAATGTTATTAATGCGAGTCATGACAAATTAGGTCATCTAGGCGCAGAAAAAACGTGCGAATATATTTTAAAAACTTATTGGATTCCGAATTTGACAGCAAAAGTAAAAGAATATATCACCAATTGTTTAAAATGTTTGTCTTTTAATAAGAGAAGTGGTAAACAAGAAGGTTGTTTATATAATATTCCGAAAGGTACGAAGCCTTTCCATACGATACACATCGACCATTATGGTCCACTTGAACGCACTAGTCGAAATAAAAAGCATATTTTAGTTGTGATTGATGCATTTACTAAATTTGTCAAATTATATGCAGTCGCATCTACTTCGTCACTTAGCAGCATTAATTGCTTGAAAAGTTATTTCCAGTATTACAGTCGTCCAAATCGTTTGATTTCCGACCGTGGAACGAGTTTTACATCAAATGAATTTAAGAGGTTTATGGAGGAAAATAATATTCAACATATTTTGATCGCTGTTGCTACGCCAAAAGCTAACGGTCAGGTTGAAAGGGTGAATTTGACGTTAACTCCGATGCTTGGCAAGTTAATTGACCCGGCAAGTAAACTGCAATGGGATCAGGTATTGCCTGATGTTGAATATGCGTTGAATAATAATGTACACAAATCTACTGGTTATTGTGCGTCAGAGCTACTGTTTGGTACTAGCCAAAAGGGTTCATTCCGAGACGGGCTTCGGGAAATTCTCGAAGACCAATGTAATCCATCAGAGGAACTATCCGAAATTCGTGAAAAAGCTTCAGAAAATATTCAACGATCGCAAGCTTATAATAAACAACGTTTTGACTCGAAGCACAGTACTCCAAGATTATACCAAGTAGGCGATTATGTTTTAATTAAGAATATTGATACTACAGTTGGCTTCAATAAAAAACTTATTCCATCATATCGAGGGCCTTATGAAGTGAAGAAGGTGCTTGGTAACGATCGATATTTGATAACTGATATACCAGGATACCAGCACACACAATTACCATTTGAAAGTGTTTATGAATCGGCCAGGATGAAGGAATGGATAGAATGTCAGCCCAGAGGCGAGGCGCCTCTCGTCAGGACGGCCGAGTTGTCAGCATAAATATTTAAATTTGAATTTTACTCTAGTACTTTCTAGTATTTTTGATTTTCTATTACTTTAAAAGATATACGAACTGTAGCTAACTTCAAGATAAATAAAAAGATGACATGTGAGATTAGATTGAAAAAGAAGCGAAAGAATAAGCGTGTTTTTTTTAAAACCAAGTTTTTAAAGTGGATTGGAAAGTTTGTTTCCCCGTAATTGATATAATTCTAGTTTTGTTTAGAAATTCCTAACCCAGCTCGGAGGTCCTGACAATGGTAATAGAAACCAAAAAACCTGCCAACTTTTATAAACAAATATGGAAAGGAATGGGTTTATTCTTCAACCGCACAAGGGTAGTACTATTCGTCGTTATAATGTTAGAAAAGCATCAATAAATCGCTGATTAAAATTGCCTACCAGTAGGAAAAAATTTCCTTTTCGAGATGTAATTTTGTAAAATGGAAATACTTCTTTAAAATTTAGGAAATTTTACAAAAAAGATGCCGAACTTCTCCTCGTGGTTTCGTTAAAAGATGGTGTTGTAAATGTATAAAACTGGCAACACTTCTATAACACGGTAGATAGGTTCCTATGGAGGCGAAAAATGCTTTGGAGGGTGCCATATATTATACCTGGCTTGCTGCAATTTGTATTACCGTGTTAGAGGGAAATCGTGTTTTAGGAGACCGTGTTGTAGGTGGGTTGGATATAACACACAATACTGTCATCAAATCTGCTCGTACATGCGTACACAAAGAATATATTGCAGAAAAGCATTTTTGGTTTCTGTCGTTTCATTCCAATCAGAAAATCTTTATCGATATCGCGTTAAATAAATTCACCACTACGGTTGGAGACTGATATCGTAAATCATATTTAATTCTTATTAATTAAAAATCCAAAAAGTTGTGTAGACTTTTCTTTATAGACGCTTTTAATGAAAATTAAGTAAATTTTGAACATACATTCTCTCAAAAAAGTATCCGGAATTTGTCAATAAAAGATACTATGTTCAATTAATTATCAAAATTCATTTTCTCTCATTGAAAATAGTCCCAGTGGATGCGATATACATATCCCAACGAATAATCCAGTCGTCGAAACACTTCGTGTAGGCTCTTTTCGAATTTGCGAATTTGTTTAATGACTTCAATGGACTCAAAACGTGTTTCACAAATTGGGAATTTCAACCAAAGGAACAGGAAAAAGTATCAGGGCAAAACGGTGCTTGATCAATGACACTTGCTGAGTTTTACGTCAAAAATTTGTGTACAACCATTGTGTTATGTGGGACGGCGCATTATTGGTGCAAAATTCAAGAATTGTTCTTTCTCAAATAAGGTAATATTGTCTGTTGACTGTTTACCGATTCGGAAGTAATTTCGTGTGGATAACATCACGATAATCAAAGGAAACAATCAATATGATGTTTTTCGAGTGAAGCTGATGTACTTTTTTCGGTTTCCACTCGATATCGAAATGCCATTCCCGAGCTGGTTGGCTAGTTTGCATGCCAAACTCATAAACCCACGTCTCGTCATCCGTTATGATGCGTTTCATGAATGTTGGGTCCAAATCGGCTTGTCTCTAACAACTTCTTTTTTAAGGAAATTTAAGAAAGCTTACTTCAACTCAACTAGTTATTTGCGACAGTGAGCTTAACTTCAGAATTCACTTTGACTCATTGGTTCATAAAGCCAATTCGAATCTGGGTTATATTAAGCGTTGGCCCAAGGAGTTTTCCGACGCGTATGTCTGCAAATCGCTTTATATCGCCTTCGTTAGACCAATTTTGGAGTATGCCATTCAGATGTGGTCTCCGTACCACAAAGTTCATATCAACAGGCTGGAATCCGTTCAACGTAGGTTTTTACGTTTTGCTTTGCGGAATTTACCATGGAATGATCCTTTGATCTTTGCCCTGGAAAAGCGGCGCGACGTGGCAGATATAAGTTTCGTTCATCAAATTTTCAATGGGGCAATTGACGCTCCTAATATTTTATGCAAAATGTACCTTAATTCTAACATTTATTCCATGAGATCCGTGGACTTGTTTAAAATCAAATTCCACCGGACGGACTATGGAAATAATGAACCGGTCTCTCGAATGTTGAGCGTGGTCAATGCCAATGCACAAATTTTTGACTTTTGCCTCAGTAAACATGAACTGAAGAGACTTTTATATAATTCCTAATAATCAATGATTTTATTATGTATTAATTTTTTAGGCTCGGTTTGAGCTGTTACGGTTACTATAAGAACAAAACCCACAATTGCAAAGAAACTGGTTGACAAAACTAGTTGCCAAATTTTTGCCTAACAATTAGGTAGATTTGTACCAACTTAACTACAAAGTACAATTTATTCATGGTTTTTACGCGGGCTTTTTAAATGAGCAATTCTGGATACTTTTTTGAAAGAATGTAAAACAAACTATTAACATTTTCAAGGCGGGAAAAAAAACTATATTATAGTCAATAAAAGGCAAAACATAACTTGTAACATTGTAGAAAAATATAAGAACTCTTTGTCACGACGACCATAACATAGAGGCCTGTAATTAAGCTCTGAGAAGGTAGCTCAAAACTTATTCAATCATAATATATAGGGTGTCCCAATAAGAATTGTAAGATTTCATTTCCATAACTTAAAGTATATGTATATCTCGGCTATTCTGCATCCTATAGATAACGAATTAAATGATATTCGCCGTTTTCAAAAATATTCCAGTTTAGAACAGGAAATACAAAAATTCTCTACTACGAAGGTATACGTATATCGCAGGTATTCTGGGTCCTACAGATATGATCCATATCACATTCGACGGCGAATTTAGTAAATAATTAAATAAAGAATGCTCCGAAAGAAACGGATGATTTGAATTTTGTGGAACTGTCATTTTGACCAGAGTATGCGCTCGAAACTTGACAAACTGACAATATTAATGTTCTTCCTTCTTGCAGAGTTCCATGACTATTAACCGCAACAATGACAGATGACAGATGTCAAGATTTCAGTACTGTCAACTTAATAAAACGAAAATAGTGAGAAGTTTAAATTTGACGCTATTATGGAGACACCCGTTATAATGGCAAGTGTAAGTGCACAATAAATTCAATGAAATATTTAAAATCAAACTATGCATAGTTTTTTGTTTTTAGAACACCCGCGAATATATACGTGTCGATATAATATTAATTTTCTTGACATACAAAAGTATGTAATTAAGTTTTTTTCCTCTTAATTATTACTTTTGATATTATTTTCTTTAAGATTATTTTTTTGAATTAAATATTCAATATGTGATGCATTTAAATTCAACTTGACTCACAAATATATATTTAGGTTATGCAGAAAAGATTAACATGCTTATTCAGAACCCAGTCATAACCGTCATAATACTAAAGGCATTCATACCTTAGTATCGATACTACAGTATAGCCTTGTACCATGGTATAAAAAGGGATTGGCACACATCAAACATAGTATCTGTTTGACATTTAAAATTCTGCCATTTCAGCAAGAATATGGGAATTTCTTTTCGTTCCTCTTAAATCCTCTATATGATTCCTACAAACGTCTATAAATTTTGAGGTTTCATTAACTCATCAAATTTTGCGTATTTAATTACTTTTTCAAAAAAAAAAAGTGTTAAACATGTGTCAATTGCTAAGCTTTCCTACAAAATTTAATTCGCTATTTTCCGCTTCAATAAAAAGGCGCGACAATCACCAAAGAATAGATTACAGTGGCCGAAAAAATTAAGTAAAAAAGGGAATACCACGTACTTTTTCGAATTTAAATACCAGATTTATGCTAAGTAGTTGAAATGGTATTCAGCTAGTATTCGATGACACATATATGGTATACCACATAGTATCCTTAAACTATGGTATGAATACCCTATGTGTCTATATGTCTAGTATAACATATCACAACCTTTTTTTTCGAAGACTAATTTCTATTCTGACGCGTCAGAATTGTTATAAAAAATGGTCACAAGTTGTGATCGAAAATATTTTACATCAGAACGAAATTTTATGTGCTCTCGAAGTGATTTAATTGATAAATATGGAATAACTTTCACCAATTTTTTAAACACACAAATAAGAAAGCATTTTCGAGAGTATTTCTCAAATAGCTATGACAACCCGCTTGAACCCGCTTAAACTATTAAAAATCCATATTTTCGACATAATTATGACCCATCCGCAAGAATACGAATTTTCTCAGCCGTCATAATATTTGTAGTTGGAAATTTGTTGTGACCAAAAAATTTGTCACAACTCTAGGATAGGGCGCTGTTAGTCAAAAATCGTTGAATCGTTGTTAGCTACAAAATAAGATATATCAAAAAAACATTGAACTTAGTTAACTAGTTTAACTATAGTTTCTCATATAGGATATGAATTGTTCTTATTTAACGATCATTCTTCTAAAGATTTAACAATGGTGTAGGTAAAATAATAACAATATGTCATGGTAAATTCACGTTGTTAGAACATGTGCGGCAACTATACATTGAGCACTTATTGATTTGACTATGTGTCACATGAAATCTGACTATTATATTAATAATATTTACTAAATAATTCTTACATGGAAACCTTTAGTTGATTAAAACAAAAAAATAGTGTATTTTACAAAGTTTTTGTTTTGACATAATAAACCATATTTTTTTTATTGGCTTTTTTCAATCATTGTAGTAAATGAAAAGCAAAAAATATATTTCAATAAAAATTATTGTCCCTTGCAACGCAACGATGACACAAATCTAATAATTCACTAGAAACGCGAAAATAGAATAATAGATATCTAAATATATTGAGTAACTGAGTTTCCGATAAATAGTTTGGGCAATTTTAGACAATAAAGCCTTTGTTACGTTAACGAAACGTAAACGGGACGGCGACGGAACGAAAAAAAAGAACAAATACATGAAATTATATGGCCGGTTGTTATGTAGACGAAACGTTCGTAAAATATGATTCAATTCAATTTGAGTACGTTCCATTTTTTCGGCATTAGTATTTATCTTAACCCGATTCTGCTCCTTTTTTTCATATTGTGAACGAACTTTCTACGTCAAATAACTCGAAAATTTTATAAAACTGGATGGCGGAAATTTTTGAAATTGATATTTATTTATAATCGAACACAAAATTAAATAACAATGAATTTGTAAAATGTCAAAAAGTGAAGCGACTATTTCGTCAAAATAACTGCATCGCATTGCTTTACCGTCGCCGTCCGTCTCCGCTTCGTTAACAAGGTTTAACATTAAACATGAAATATTTTCGTATAATAGCAGCTCTATCTTGTCAATAACATATCGCATCCTTTATGAACTCTTGACATAGACTTTTCCCCTTCATAAAAATTCCAATGCATGATTTTGCATGATCTCGATTCGCAAATATTCAGCCTTTCGGAACACTCTTTAAAAGTTCATATTTAAGTTGTTGCGATTATTTGCGAAAATTTGCTAACTACCGGGCCCGGCAATTGAAGTGTCCGTTTAATTTAAATCGCCGTCAAATGTAAACCGCCCATTTTGAAATACTGAAATTTTACATGAATGTTGCTTGACATATTATCTGTCAGTATTAAAAATTATTTGTTGGTCAAAAGACACATTCATCTTTTTTGTACAATGGACCTTAAACGGAATTCAATTGTTGCTCTTCATTTGATTGGTAAATCAAAAATTGAAATTCACAAGATCTGAATCCGTTGGATTATTCCATTTGGGGAATTCTACAAGCAGAGGCTTGCAAAAAAACACACACACAACTTTGGACGGTTTAGAAAAAGATTTAACTCGTGAATGGAACTGTTTAAACCAAGACATCGTGCGAGCATTGTGTGCATCGTGTAAAAAGAGATCGAACCTGGTGGTTAAGGCAAAAAGCGGTTACATACCATTCGAATAATTTTAGAATTAACTATTTATTATAAACTATCATTTCCATAAATTTAAATAAAACCAGCTGAAAAACAAAAAAATTACAGCGTTTCTAAATCCGGACACTTCAATTACCGGACCCGGCAATGTTGGAAAACTCATCTCTCAGAGAACATTTATTAAACCTTGCCAGTCATCGCATAAATACTTGGGACCACACCATTTTTGGAACACATTCTTATGTGAGACATTATTTTAACGCATTAAACAATTCCAATCAGCGTCGGGGAATGTCTTGTCTTTTGGTTAGAAATAATGATCCCAACAAAACTTGTCTAACAAAAGGCCACCATATATGAATTATATTCATTAAAACACTTTTAAAAATTATAAACAACAAAATAATATTTATTCACTTAAAATTTTTACATTCAAAAATTCGCACTTTAACACTACTTCAGGTCCATATGGAAAATATTGTCCACCAGACAGCCATAAAATCCTTTAGAAACAATATTAATTTTAAAGTTGACGTTCATCTGCAATGACATTTCTTTCCATTAAAACAAATTAATCTCGATCTCCAAAATGGACAAACTTTTAACACCCGAACTCATCTACTGTCGTTTCAACAATATATGGACATCATATTATTAGTGTATCAGAAACCATCGAAAAATGAAATTTTTGTTTTATTTTGTCTTTCTGATAATGATGATAATGATGTGTATTTATTTGTGACACAGAAGCCCTTCCAAAAAAACACGAAACTAAACCAAACACAAGACTTCTTCATCAAATCCCGCCAGAAAGGTTCACAAAAACCAAATGAAACCACCAACATGAACTTCGTGTTTCCCAAAAAGTTAAAAAAAAATTATATACATACGAGTATATCGACATATACTAATGGAAGAGACGAAGAAGGTCTTCTCTTCTAAATTGCATGACAATTTGAGACAAATTGCACTGGAATTAATGTTTATTATAGAGTATTGTTGTTGCAAATGGATTTGAAATAATGGATCCATCCAGAAAAAAAGACAACCAGGTCGAACTATAGCCTAAGATATTATTTGGTATAGGTTTCCTGTTCTTTTGTGGTTATCAATGGCCGGTTTTACACTGGTCTTCAAACGGGCGCATTCTTCAAAAATTGATACGCCAGAAGGGTGCGCGAATGTCGGGGAAATGCGCCAGCTTTAGCTTGAGTGCAAAATTGAAGAAACGCACACATAAACACTTCCCATTGGTTTTCTGCTCAAATCAACTAGAAAAATTCCCCCACGTGACACACACACATTGATCTGACGTATACAAATTCACAGTGAAGAAAGGCGCATGGAAGTCCAGTGTAGCATTATCAGCATGGATATACCCGAGTTACTTAGGCGCATGTAAGACCAGTGTAAAACCGGCCAATAAGTGCATTTTTAGAACGCCGGCAACATTAAATGCGACAGATGATGATGATGATCTGAGCGGTGTTTTCACTAAAAGAAGAAACGTTGTAACATGCACCATTTTTGGGTTTGAATCAACTATTTTTCCTAATCATAATCTAATCATCCAATAGGATGAGACATAATCAAATCAATAAGAGCTCATAGTAAATATAAAAGGTGTTGCAAGAAGTAATTTTGATAGAAAACGCAAGTTTTTAATTAAAAATTGTACATTTTTTACTGGCTACGTTTACACTGACAAATTTTTAGGTCACCTAACTAAAAGTTAGGTTTGGGTCAGACGTGTTTACACCGTACTAGACCTAAGTCTAAAACAACGTCATATATGAACATTTATAGAACTTGGATATCAAGAAATCAGCTGTTATCTGTCAAAAGTTCTTAAGTCGATTTAAATTTAAGATAAGTCTGCAATTTAAGTGACCTAACCTAAGTTACTTTGGGCGTGTTTACACCGTCATATTTAGGTCGACCTAAGCACTTAAGTCTCTTTTTAAGTCTCGGTGTAAACGTAGCCACTGATTCATAAAGCATACAGTATAGGGTTATATATGGAATAGTATATTAGGTAAATCGCTCCACGCCTTTGATGGTACATACGCACTTTTGTGTTGAAATTTTCCATCACCGTTTTACATAAATATGGCTGAATTTCATTGATACAGCCCTGAATATCCTCACTTTCCTTCTTCAAGCCATGAATGATCGTGAGCTTGTTGGCATAAACCTTAGATTTCAAAATACCCCAAAGAAAAAAATTCAACGACGTTAAATTGGATGATCTGGGCGACCAATTCTGATCACGAAAAAGGGAAATTACACGATCAGGAATAGAATCATTATTTTTAAAATATTGCTCAACAATGAAAATTTTGTTGTTCTTTCACATGTAGCGCTCCATTTTGAATAACCTTGAACTCTCATCTGTCACGCTGCGCTTTTGTTACGTTGGCAACACTTTACCGTACAAATGGCACATAATTCAAATCTTGCGTTAATTTTGGGACACGCTTTAATATAATATATTTTACTAATCAGCTGTCGGGCGATTTTATGATGCCCTATGCCAGAAATTTGGCATAAAAACAGACAAAACTAATACTATGTTAAAGATTTTCGGCATAACTCTGGTGTTACTCGCTCTAATTCGCTGCTGGCATACGCTCCTCTAGTGGCATAAACATATTCTGTAAATTTCATTGAAATCGGTATATTATTTTTTAAAGTACATCCATAAAACTATATGAACAGGCTCAATATCTCTTACGACTATTTCTTTCTGCATTACACTTTCACCGATTTTATCGAAATTTAGCAGAATCTAATGTATGTAAACAATTTCAATCAAATCGGTTCATAATCTTCCCAATTAAAATCGAAAATCCATAAAAAAAAAACGACAAATCTTTCTGATTACCCTGCGTTTTGCTTTATAACTTAACTTCTGCTTGTCCGATTTTGCTGAAATTCAATACCGAATTCATTTATTATTTATTATTATTATTATTATTATTTTTATTCATTTAAGGAATAACAAACTTACATTTTGAATTACATCAAAATCGGATGACGCGTTTTTGAGTTATCTTGTACAAAGACGGACGGACGGACGAACAGAAGGACGGACGGACATGCATGACCCATAACATGAAGACAACATTCATGTATGAAAAACACATAGCAGAACCATCTATTGGCTAAAAAAACTGTGGTAGGAATTTTTTGCTCCAAATGAAAGCTGGTGTAAGTTGTTGTTGTATTCAATATTAAATTTTTCTCTTGTATGGAGCAACTTCTGAAAAAGAAAACCCACCTATAGTAAGATTAAGATTAAGATTAAGTTTTTAGGGTGTTCTCTGGTACTGCAACCTTTAAGATCTATTGTACCTCCTCTTCTTTAGTTCAGTAACTCTTTAAGTATGACTTCGGGTATATGGATGGCTGGCTGGTATGCAATCTGGTAGTGAGCAGCTGAGGCCGTACATCGGTAATAACGCAGCGAATTTTGGCTTCTATATCGTCAAACTTCTGTGTTTTATCGGAGTAGACTAGCGACCTAACATACCCCACAGAAAATAATCCAAAGTTATTTAACAACACGATCTTGGAGGCCAATTTGCAAGTCAATTACGTGAATTTATGTGCTCATCGAATGTTTCCTTCAATAAAGCGTTTGAGGCGCGGAAAGTTTCGGGAATTGAACCACGATTTTCGATATAAATTTGGGTAGCTTGTATGGGTTGATCTGGCGTAAGTCTATTCATGGTGAAATGGCAAACCAAACCGAACATAAATTAGCTATCAGTTGTCAAATTAGCTACTACTCGAGATTGTGTTGTCCATTCCAAAAACAAACGTCTAAAAAAAAAACACCCGTTGATGTTTGATCTTGATTTAATGTGTTGCAGGTTGGAATTTTGACTTTAACTTCCCATTTTAGAACACTTCTCCCAGACCTGTTGTGGTAAATTTTTGGGAAATTATTTAGTTTAATGTACATCGAAATCGAATTTATTTGTTTACATCATTTACATCAGACTTTCGAATGGGTCTGACGAAGGACGTACTATATATCAAGTATTGCATCTATTCTTGTACAAGTTTATATTTAATACAATTTGAATTATAATGTAAGGAAAAAAAAAACAATTAATACCAGAAGACAATGAGCACCAGTTTCCCCTAATTGAATATAATTGCAGGATTTTCCTCGTTTTTTTTTTCTTCTTACTTATATATTAATATGTGGTTGAGTTTCTCTTTTATATATAAAATGGTTGAAGTTCCTTCTATACAAGGATCTATTGATAAAAAGAGAAAAGAAAAGAAAAAATTGAAGTTGAGATTCCGCCAGGATATATAGCCAACATCATTATATACAATAGCCTTACGAGGATTTGGAGGATGTGGGTGGATGGTTGGGTTAGGCCCTAACTCATCCACCCACCCACATCCTCCACTCATAATATACATTATATTTATAGTGAAACAATAGATTTTCCAATGGGGTGGTTGGTGATGGTAGATTTTATTGTTGTCGTTCTTATATGTATGTAGAAGAAAAACATAGAAAAACATAGAAAAACATAGAAAATAAAAGATGTAAAGAAGTATGTCAAGTGTACTTTTTTATAAAGGACTTTTTTTTTCTATACTGTTTCATATAAATAAAACGGCTAAGGATCTACTTGATCAAAAGTTAGATGGGATGTATACGATATTGGGTATACATCCATCTGGATACAATTTTTTTGTTTGGCTACATTTACAATGATTTAAAATGTTATTATTTAAAAGGATAAACTTATTTATTGTATTGTAAAATACTGCAGAAATAAAGTCCCGTCGGACTTACAAAAAATTCCCGTCGTTATAAAAAGAAATTATTCATATTCTTGAAACAATCAAATTGTTAAGTAGTTCTTATAGTTGTGTCGTGCATAAATCCTTAATAGTGTCTCAAGGTGTTTCATATCCTTTATGCCAGGAAGAAGAAGTAGAAGAAGAAGGTAAACCTGTTAGCCGAATTTTTGATGCCCTATGACAGAGATTGGACAGAAAAACTATCAAAACTAACAATATTTCAAGATTTTCTCGTCATAACTTTGTTTCGTCTTTTCAAAATTTCCTCTAATTTGTAGATAACCTAGACCCTAACAGTGTAAGTCTGCAAATTTTATTCAAATCGGTTCATTAGTTTCTAAAGTACATAAAAAAAAAACTTTATGAACAGACTTATTTTCTCTTAGGATTATTTCTTTCTCCTTTATCGTTGGACCGATTTGATTAAAATTTAATATGGTATCGTCTATTTAGGTAGTTAATCTGTATAATTAATTTCAATAAAATTGATTCACAAATTTTCCGATTAAATACGAAAAACCATAAACAAAAACACGACAAAACTTTCTGGTCACCGTGGTTTTTCGTTTATAACTTTGCTCCCCCAGGATCGATTTTGCTCAAATGCAATACGAAGCCAAGTTAAGGAATATGGAGCTCACATTCTAAATTTCATCAAAATCGGATAACGCGTTTTTGAGTTATCTTGTATACGGACGGACGAACGGACGGGCATACATAAATCGATATAAGTTTTGATTCCCGACACAACCATACCATTAAAACCTTTCCATGACGATTATTTCGATGTGTTATAAATGGAGTGACAAAACTAATATACCCTATGGTAGTACCTACCATAGGACATAAATTAATGAACTTGATTCATAACTATGTAGATCTACTACTAAAAATACTGAGACCCTTGCTTCAACTCTGTTGCTTTTGACTGTCTTCCAGTTGCTAATCCGTAACGTCTCCAGTATTACAGTATCTTCTTGTCTATTTCATTGCCTACCAGCTGGTTTTCTTTAGTCCGTTCTCCCAATATTTTATAAAGGTCCAAACAAAATGACGAATCTACGACAGATTCACGACGATTAGACTTCACAGAACGTGACGGATCCACGACGGACTATTTTTAATACAATCTGAAAATCGAAAACCGTGAATCCGTCGTGGTTCCGTCATTCTGTTTCCCGTATTCCTTTGCTTAGCATCGGGATTAGCATGACATGTCCCACACTAATCTCAGTTTTTCTAGCCGTCTGTACTAATATTGCTTGATTTTCGGAGTTATTACAGATTCTTCACAGATTTTGTAATTTTATTGGGTCGAATATTTTGCAGTATTTGCCTTTCAAACCTGTCGAGGAGTTCCGCTGTACATATTTTATTTTTATAGTCCAAGTTTAGCATAGTATTCGTCGAATCAATGTTCTCTATACCATAATCCAAACGTTCTTTTCAGAATTTTTGAATCTATATGCCTTCTAAAAACACGCTTAATTTGCTAAGCCGATTCTTCGGAGTGTGTACTTCAGTATTTTCTTCGGGTTTTTTGGATATTGTTGTACCAAGGTATACAAAATTTGTTGCGAATTCTATATTAACGTCACTTATGGTCGAATTTTGTAGAATTCTAGTTTGAACTAACGCCCTTTTGTTCCTCTACATCTATAGTGAATCCAAATCGTTTTACGCTTCTCTCCAGCTGTATGTATATCCTTCCTTGATAGCTGTTTCTGATGTTACTAACTATATACCAATTTATAGGAAGTGTGATATTAGAATCAATGAATATCGCCCTTACTCAGTCTTTTAGAACTAGATTAAATATCATCGAAGCCAGTTCGGTATCCTATTTTAGTCCTTGTATGATCTGAAAAGGTTCTATGCTATCACATAGTGAAAAAAATGAAATTTTTCTCTTTTTTTTATTTTTAATAATACAAATATAGCTTAAGCCTTAGTTATGTTAATGAAACGGAGACGCTATCGTCAATTTAACTGCATTGCATCCCGTTGTCGTTGCCGTACCGTCTCAGTTTCATTGCCATAACTAAGGCTTTAGAGTTTAAACTAAAAACTTATACTATATCTAGCCCAGCGATTCCCAGACTTTTTCCAACATGACCCAATTTTCTTTTAAAGTAAATTTCAGATACGTGAACATCTGTTTTGCAAAAATTTAAACCTGACCTGCCGTTTGCTCTTTATTTATGCACGATTTATACCAAATCTATGTGTGTGTTGGCGTAGCCTGTAGCGTACGATTTGCACTCAGAATTCCGTATGAAAATCGTTTTACAATTTCCAAGTTGGAATTAATGCATATTGGGAGGTAATTTGAAAATATAATTTGAGATGATTATAAATATTTCAAGTTATAATTTTAGAAAATTTTCGCGACCCTATTTTAAAAGCTCGCGACCCTATTTTGGGTCGCGGACCACCAGATGGGAATCACTGGTCTAGACAGAAACATCCAGTGTTCCTTAGCTCTTAGAGTTGGAAAATTCAAAAAAGAAACATTCTAACTAAGAGCTAACTGAAAGCGTTCCCTATAATAGCATTTTTGAGCGCTGGCACCGTTCCGCCACTAGTAGTTATATGTGAAGAAGTAGCGGAAAAGTTTGCTTTTATCTACTAAAGACAAAAAGCTGCCTTCTTTAAACATTTTTACGCTTACTCATATGCTTAATTTCACGTATAACGCTGTTAAAAAAATGTTAAAGGCTGAAAATAAGAAATTTTCATCAGCGCTGAAGATTTCTTCTTAGTGCAAAACCGTTGACTCGCAAATTCCCAAGAAAAGAAATTAATAAAGAACAGAAAATAATTAATATTGTAGAATAAAAAGAAAATTTTTCTTATCCGGAAACTGAAATCTTCCGGCACTTTACAAGAAAAACGATAAGGAAAAACATTTACGGCGTTTTTTTATCCAAGATCATTCTTTTTTCTTTTTACAAAATCTAAGACTAAGAATTTCCTGTTCAAAAAATTCATCTAGATTTTCAATTCTCAAAAAAGGAACGAAGTGAATGCAATTAAATAAACATTCACCTCGAATCCTTCTCCTTGATGAGGATATATAACGCACGCATTCAAGCAACCACAGATTAAAGATTTTCCTCTTGACTGACCACCAATGGGCTATAATTGCGCAGAGTGCGTCTATATACACACATATATATATCTTCCACCCTTATACATCACGAAATTGATTTCATCCCTTAGAGAGTATATAGGAATAGATTCGCCGTTTCTTTGATAAGAGAAATAATATGAAGAAAAAGTTCTTTAAAAATTAAAGTTATATGGAATTCTTTTGTCGTCTTTGACTTTAGAACAGTGTTTCCCAACGTGGGGCCCACGCCCCACAGGGGGCAATTTGATTGTTAAGGGGGGCAATTCGAAAATGGACATGACATGAGTTTAACTCTTTCGCTCCGGGCCATTTAAATGCAATGCTAGATTTCGGTGCCAAATTTAGTTTTTAATATTAAAAATTATGTACGTTACATAGGGGGGGGGGGGGGCATAAGAATTTTAGAAAGGCTAAGGTGGGGCATGGCACAAAAAAGGGGGCTAACGTGGGGCATGGCACAAAAAGGTTGGGAATCACTGCTTTAGAAATTCATGTGTCGCACATCCCCACCTTCTATATATATATATATAAACTCCCTAACTTTTATTATTTATGTGAATTTCGTAGTTTTTCATGCGCTTGTGCTGCTCCAAAATGAATATAAGAAAATTCTTTAAGAGGTGGTTCCAATATGGTTCCAGTACGTTTCCTTTTTTTTTGCGTACCCATATTTGTATATCAAAGAAAATGAAAACAGGTCTTATTATTTTCTTTACGATTAAAGCTGGGCGTGGAGAATAGAACTTTCGACTAGTTTTTTTCTTTAGCGTAGAACATCTTAATACGAAATTACTTTAAAAAATGTTTACGACAAAATCTATCGCGTAACTCTTGGTTACTAGCTATTTCATTTAATGAATGAATATACACATTTGATGTTCTTTAAATTTTCCTTTATACTAGGTGCAGCAAAAAGTTCTGTTCATATCTGAATTTGAATTCAATAGGGACATAACAATTTTGTATCTTTATATGAATGCACCCTTAAACATTAATAATGACCTGTCAATGTCAAAAGGTAGATTAAAGTCAACATTTTCATCATGGTAAAGTTCATGAACGAGCAACGCTTGGAAATTATTAAAAATTACTACCGAAATTCCAAGTCGGTCGCCACAACTTTAAGAGCGAAAAATCATCCTCAGCGATGAAGCTCATTTTTGGCTAAACGGATTTGTCAACAAACAAAATATGCATTATTGGACCGCAACAAACCCACATGTGCTTCAAGAGACACCATTGCATCCACAAAAAATCACTGTATGGTGCGGTTTACATGCCGGAGGCGTGATTGGGCCGTATTTTTTCGATCGCCATGTTACTGTCAATGGAGAGCGCTACCGTGCCATGTTGGAGGATTATTTTTGGCCAGAATTAGATGAAATTGATATCGGCGATATGTGGTTTCAACAAGACGGCGCTACAAGCCACACAGGACACGTTACAATCGTTATGTTATTTCCTTAATGAAAGACCCTTTACTTTTCGATCGCCTAATACGATCACCTGAATTTGTTTGACACATGGTCACGTTTGTACGTCTATATTTAAATTTATTATATCAATATCTGATAGTAGTTGTCATATAGACAGCGTATAACTTATCCTTGATTTCCTCACACGTTTCCCTATCCAAAGTGAATATTTTCCATATTTGACCAAACTCTGAAGTTGTTTAGTTCAAATGAATTTCAAAACTAAACCAATTCGTTGTTCGAATGATAGTAGTATCATATTAGGAATAGCAAAATAGCGACATCTATCTTGAAAATAGTATATTTGTATTATTAGTTTACAAATTATAGTGATTTGCGTGGTTTAGCTAGTGTACCTGCACGGAAACCATTACTACAACTCCTTCTCACAATTTCAAGCATACACATACGACCAGTTCCAGTACTAGTATGTATGATCTCAATTTGGCTGCCGGGTATCCACATTTAAGGCGTTTACATGACGACTTCAAAATTTACTTGAAATCGACTTGAAACTCAATCCGGGTTTTTTTTAGATCTACCAGATTAAAAGAATGACCTGAAATCGACTTCAAATCAACGTCAATTGCAAACAAATTTTTATTTTTTAGGTTATGTTTCGCCTCAGTTCATATTCGATTTTAAATTTTCGAATCGGTTTGAAGTCGATCTGGGTTTAGATGCAAATTTTAGGCCGACCACAAAAATGTTTATGATCGAATCGACTCAAGTCGAATTTAAGTCGGTCCAGGTTTACATCGAAAATTTTTGGAATCAAGTTAACGTCACTTAGATCATGTAAACGGCATAATTGTGAGCATGTTCCTTTTTCTGGAATATAATAATATGAACGGCCGCAATGACGACACAAAAGGTCTATTTTATGTGTCACTTGCTCTGGGGTAGAACAAATTTTTACATTGAAAACAAAAACAACAAAAGAGTAAATCCTATACTACTTTCAGAGCAGGTGTAACTATTACACCCGAAATTAGTTGAGTTTTCTACCATAAAAAGTGTATTAGCTAAAAGTTTCTCATTTCATTACAATATGGTTGCTAAACAGCGCTACAAACATTTGAATTAAAACTTTTTCCTATTCCTGCTCGTTTTATTTGCCACTTACCCTGCTCCAGGGTAGGGTATGGCAAATTAAACAGACTTAAAGTCTTATTGTGGTCTTTATACCAAAACTTGATACACCTTCCGTCATTTTAAATGACGAAGAACTACAGAAGAATATGAATGAATATCTATTATTTAGCCGGTAACTTGTTGATACACCTAGTTTAGTCCCTCGATTAAATAGACTATATACACTCGCCTTTTTGTGTGTGTCTCGAATAATACCTTTAATTAGTATAATGAACGTGCAATGAAATAAATAAATATAGAAGAAGAAAAAACAGGAATATTTGTATGACAACATTCACTTTGATCACAACAGAAAAAAAAAAATGGGATAAGTTCAATGAATAGGGACTTAATCTGCAGCACTCCTGGTGTTATCTTATATAGTTAGATCTAGTTTTCATGGCGCTTTAAATAATATAATCGTAGTATAATCAAAAATGCATATATAGAAAAAGGGATTTTGTACGTGTAGGTGTCACAGTGGGTGACCTAAAGTCGCATTCATTTAGATTGACTAGACCTAATTAGTTAACAATATAAATGTTTACTGAAACGTGTAATTCAAGCACGTGTTTTCCTTTTTCTTATAAAAGCATATACAAAATTGAAATGGTTGCAAATTTCAAGATATATATTGAGTGCACGCACTTTTCTTCTATAGTCCATAACTATAAAGGAGTGAAAGAAAAATTAATTTTATATGTAAATTGAAACTATTATAAATTAATCTGGTTTAGTTTTTGTAATGAGATCATTTCATTATATATAAATAATATCAATTAAGTGGCCGCCTCTAGCTAGACCTTTTGCAGCAGCCGATCCTTTCGAGGTAATTTTTGATGATTTTTTCGTAAATTTCGAGGGATATCTTGGCAATAACTTGGCGGATGTTGTTTTCAAGATGCTCCAAAGTTTCGGGTTTATTGGCATAAACACGACTTTTAACGTAACCTTACAAAAAGAAATCCAACGGCGTTAAGTCTTTTTGGAGACCAATTGACGCTACGAAAACGAGAAATAATGCGATCTAGGACCTATTCACGCAAAACATCCAACGTTCCACCCGCTGTGTGGTAACTTGCGCCGTCTTGTTGGAACTACATGTCTTCCACATCAATATCTTCGATTTCATACCAGAAATAATCGTTTATCAAGTTGCTATATATCGCTCGCCATTGACTGTTACAGTCTGACCCCGATCATTTTCAAAAAAGTAAGGCTCAATGACGCCGCCTGACCACAATGCGTAACAAACAGTCATTTTTTGCCCATATGGTGTCTCGTGAATCACATGAGGATTTTCATCTTCCCATATGCGACAATTTTGCTTATTAACACACTCAGAGAGGTGGAAATGTGACTCATCAGAGTAGCGGTGATTAAGCGATCCATTTCGTAAATGTGTTGTAGCAACCTGACATTTGGCACTTTCAAAACAAGTGCTTATCGGCAGCTGCTTGATTTACAGTACAATTTCTCACCGTTAGATGGATAATATTTCGTTGTTTTGATATTGAAAAATTATTCTATAGAAAGATATGTGGAATCACTTCATACAATTTTAAATCTGAATTTCTTGTGAATTATTATACACGAGTACAGCGATTATAATATTATGGTATAACCTAAAGTTTTCTGAGATTTTGAAGCCTTTAATTAAAGAATCATACTTTTTCTTATATGATTCATTCAAAAAAACCTGGACTCTAGACTTTCTTCACTTTAAATCATGATAATTCAAAAATTTTATAATCATCTCCCATATTTAACTGCGTGAAAGAAAATAGGTCCGATGAACTCGGTTCGTTTCACATCAATGCAATGTCAATGAAATTTTTATTTTTTTTTTATAAAATTCACAGAACCACATCCACATAAAACAACAATAACAAATCCCATCCCATCTCAAAAATTAAGATTCGCTCTTTGGCTCTGTTCAAGATTTCGTTAGACCCGCTGTCGTATGTAAAGGTTCAAACAGAATGACGTATCCACGACGGATTCCCAACGCATTAAAATTTTAAATATATACATTTCCAATTAGACTACACAGATCGCGACGGATCCACGACGGACTATTTTTAAAATAATGTGAAAACCAAAAGTGTGGAATCCGTTGTAGAGATACGTCATTCTGTTTCCACTATAAGACTTTTTCCCGGATTTTCGTTCAAATTCTTAATTTTCATTTTAATTTTATTACATTTTAATTTCGACTAAAAAAAAACGTATCCAAAAAAGACCCAAAGGAAAACATTAACTTTTTAAAGAAAAAGAAAATTTTCACAAAAGTATGAGAAAATTGCCTTTCATTTCTTTTTTGGGGACACGCCTAAGAAAGAAGAAAAACATTATATTTCCAAAATTATTAGCGTGGGAAAAACATTATTGTTCTTTTGAAAAGTTCCACTCTCAAAGAATTTGATCAAGAAAGTGTTAAAGTGGCGTTCTATCAAGATAATAAGAAATTCTTGCCAATATAAGAAACCCTTTTCTCTTTTTGTTTGGAATGCAAAAAAATTTAGAGCGAATTTTTAAGAATACAAATAAATAAAAACCAATTTTATCATAACTTTCTCTATACCTATAGAGAGGAAAAATGTAGTAAACTATACCATTCCAGTTTCAAAATGAGAATAGTAAACTTCAAAGTGAAATAGTAAACTTCAATATGAGAATAGTAAACTTCAAAATGAGAATAGTAAACTTCAAAGTGAAATAGTAAACTTCAATATGAGAATAGTAAACTTCAATATGAGAATAGTAGAAAGAGAGCTCTCAAGAAAGTTGTCAAGTATTCTTAACATCAGAAACGAATTATCCGTCAAAAAATAGCGAGTAAGAGCCTTAGAAAGCCTTATGGGAGAAGGTCTGCAGACAATTACACCAACAACATGTGCCAATTGCATCGCAAGCATTCAAAGAAAATTCACTGCAGCTCTTAACTTAGAAAATATGCTATATTAATAAATTTAATTTAAAATATTTTGTATTAATATTAATTGTTTAAAATTAAATTAAATTGAAAAATCTCATATTGAAGTTTACTATTCTCTTTTGAAGTTTACTATTCCACTTTGAAGTTTACTATTCTCTTTTGAAGTTTACTATTCCACTTTGAAGTTTACTATTCTCATTTTGAAGTTTACTATTCTCATTTTGAAGTTTACTATTCTCATTTTGAAGTTTACTATTCTCATTTTGAAGTTTACTATTCTCATTTTGAAGTTTACTATTCCACTTTGAAGTTTACTATTCTCTTTTGAAGTTTACTATTCCACTTTGAAGTTTACTATTCCACTTTGAAGTTTACTATTCTCTTTTGAAGTTTACTATTCCACTTTGAAGTTTACTATTCTCTTTTGAAGTTTACTATTCCACTTTGAAGTTTACTATTCTCATTTTGAAGTTTACTATTCTCATTTTGAAGTTTACTATTCTCATTTTGAAGTTTACTATTCTCATTTTGAAGTTTACTATTCCACTTTGAAGTTTACTATTCTCTTTTGAAGTTTACTATTCCACTTTGAAGTTTACTATTCGACTTTGAAGTTTACTATTCTCATTTTGAAGTTTACTATTCCACTTTGAAGTTTATTATTCTCATTTTGAAGTTTACTATTCTCATTTTGAAGTTTACTTTCTCATTTTGAAGTTTACTATTCCACTTTGAAGTTTACTATTCTCTTTTGAAGTTTACTATTCCACTTTGAAGTTTACTATTCTCATTTTGAAGTTTACTATTCTCGTTTTGAAACTAAAAAGGTACAAAATCAATCCTACGATGGAATTCCGATATAAAAATCGGTCAAGAATGCATCCCAGCTCCTTGAATTTCTAGGTTCTTATAGCTTACAATGTAAATCGAACTTCAAAATGCTTCATTCTAAAACTTTACGGAAATTCGATCAGAAGTTTCAGATTTAGATTAAGATTACCTTAAAGTAGCTGGTACCCGCGGCTTTGTTCGCGTTATTTCTAGAATATGAAAGGAAACTAAATTTCGATTTGACCGAATTATTGACACTTACCTATTTCGCCCAGCCGGAATATCTAACCAAGTAGAAACATATCCTATCATTTCTATTGGACTCTCTAGAATGTACATTCTGATTTTCATGAAAATCTGCCTGTTATTGACTAAATTATTAACGTTTTTCTATTTTAGCAGCCCCTCCCCGGAGTCCCCCCCAATCAGTGGAGATATATCCTATGACCTTCAGTTGGCTTATCCAGAATGTACATTCTAAGTTTCATGAAAATCTGTCTGTTATTGGTCGAATTATTAACGCTTTTCTTTTAATAGCCATGGCAGAACTGTCCCTGTCGTATTGTATTGAATTGCATTAAAGTGCACGCGCCCAGTGTGGCAAGTTTCGTTCTAGAAAAGCCCGGGTATTCACACAAAAATCTACCACTGATTCATTTCCCTCTAGACCGACTACGCATGTTGGATCCTCGGCTACCCCAATTTTTCAAATGTGTTTGTTTAAAGAGCAATTTCCTGTTACAATACGCACAATGGTCTTAAGAGTTTCACTCTCGAGTACAAAGCAACATGTCAGTTCTTTATAAATCTGCCCAATCACTATCATTTTAGCTAGCCTACACTCATTTAGCACTTGTCACCTCTGTTGGTGGCAGTGGTTGAGTTGCCTACTGAAGTCTTGTTTGAGATTCGAATCGAACAACCCTACCGTAGATTGAGGACCATAAAACGGCATCTCTGAACCCTTTCTTACGAGTGAGTCATCTTCTTCATTGCCAATCACATATATTTGCAGGTATTTTTAACTAAGTCTCTTTCTATATAAGACCGACTCAATCCTCCCTTTCCAGGCTCTCTCCAAAACACCTTACACTATGGTACATTTCAGTATATTTTTGCCAATAAAAAATGCCATACAAAGCTTGAGGACAAGTTTTGGACACTGGCTACGTTTACACCGACAAATTTTTAGGTCACCTAACTAAAAGTTAGGTTTGGATCAGACGTGTTTACACCGTACTAGACCTAAGTCTAAAACAACGTCATATGTGAACATTTATAGAACTTGGATATCAAGAAATCAGCTGTTATTTGTCAAAAGTTCTTAAGTCGATTTAAATTTAAGGTAAGTTTGCAATTTAAGTAACCTAACCTAAGTTACTTTGGGCGTGTTTACACCGTCATATTAAGGTCGACCTAAGCACTTAAGTCTCTTTTTAAGTCTCAGTGTAAACGTAGCCACTGAATGTGTACACTCATTGTCATCCATATAAAATATGTATCAACTCTTTGTCTCTATTATAGAGAAAGTATGTATAAAGGGTGTACATACATGAAAAGAAAAAGAATATTGTCGGTTCGATTGACAAAAAATAACACTAAATTGATTTAAAGAAATGTTAAAGAATGAGCAAATTATTGTGGGATAAGATATTTGTTGTAAGTCCCCAATAATTTTTTTTTTTATATCCAGAGGACATCACCATCACACAATAACATCTAATCATATAATGTGAGACTCGTGTCACATTTTGAAGTCCTGCTGTGTTGAATGAATCAAAAAATTCATTCACAATCATTTGGATTTCTTATTCTATAGAAGAAGAAGGTTAACTAATCGATTCATGTCATTGCATTTGAATAGTTAAATTCGGACCCTTTTTTTTGATTGGTTAATTTTATACTAGATTAAAATGATTTTGAAGACATGGTGACATAATGTTTTGATAATGAACGTGGAAACGTGGGAGCCAAGCAAGCTAAAGCGAATTGTATTTTGAATGGAAAATATTGTATTTTAATGAATGTAATCAGGTGAATATTTTTGGTGATAATACATTGGAACATTGGAAGTTATATGGGATTATTTTCTACAAAGAATTAAGAAATTCCATTTGCCATTACGTAGACCAAGGGTGTCCAGCCTTTTTGTTTCTCTGGGTCGCATTGGAAGAAGACATGCTGTTTTGGGCCGCAAGTATATTACTATGTATAAATCCATATCATGAAATGAATGTGATACTTGGCATTGAAGTTGAGAAACTAAAGCGTCAATATCTGGTTCGATTGACGTGGTTGCAATTCTCAGGCAGTTCGCAAGGTATTCATCCAACATGTTGGTTTTAATTTTACAATTAGTATATTTCATTCTTCACTTAAAGCCACCAGGTGACAAAAAACAGAATAGTGTAGCTGAGCAAGCAACGCAAACACAGAAAGAGAATTTGCTAAATAACGAAAGAGCTTTCTGTTCTGGTCCTGTTTCTGTCGGCTGTCACTTGGCAGGTTTAGCACGAGAGCGCATACAACACACAAATCATTCCTGAGAAAAATGGATATGCTTCATATGGCGCAGGTTGGACAGCCTTGACGTAGACCATAGGACGCTTGAACATAAATTCAATAGTTTACCTCCAGAAGATGGTTATTGGGAGTTAGACGAGTATATGCCTACACATGAAGATCAAAGACTGTTAAGGGTATGGCGACTTAACAGAAGATTGGTAATTGGTCATGTACATACGATGTGAACGACGGATTTACAGAAAGTAAGACCTCTAAGAACATAATCATCATGTAAATAAGATTCGTACATTCTAATGATCATCATTGTTTACAATCTAAATGTTAAAGAAAAGACACATTTTTTAAAACTTTGGTAATGTTAAAATCAAAAGCATGGGCATTAGCGTTAACTAGCCGTAGGACTCGGGAACATTAGGGCTAGGATGTGCGGGACCCCAAAAACATTTCAAGAATACTTCGACATGTTTGGAAATTTATAAAATATATTAGGTCTGGTTTATTTGCCATACCCTACCACGGAGCAGGGTAAGTGGCAAATAAAACGAGCAGGAGTAGGAGAAAGCTTTAATTCAAATGTTTGTAGCGTTGCCTAGCAACCATATTGTAATCAAATGAGAAACGTTTAGCTAATACACTTTTTATGGTAGAAAACTGAACTAATTTCGGTTTAATAGTTACACTTGGTCTGAAAGTAGTGTAGGATTTGTTCTTTTGTTGTTTTTGTTTTCAATGTAAAAATTTGCTCTACCCCAGAGCAAGTGGCAAATAAAACAGACCTATTGTATATATGCATACACCGGGTCCAGCAATTGAAGGGTCCGGATTTAAAAACGCTGTAATTTTTTTCTTAACTGATCTGTTTTATTAAAATTTATGAAAATGATAGCTTATAATACATAATTAATTTTGCAATTAATCGAATCGCATGTAATCGTCTTTTGCCTTAACTATCAGCTTCAATCTCTTTTTAAACGATGCTCGCAGGATGTCTTGGCTCAAACGGTTCCATTCACGAGTCAAATCTTTTTCTAAACAGGCCAAAGTTATGTGTTTTTTTTTTGCAAGCCACTGTTTGTAAAACTCCCCAAATGTAAAAATCCAGTAAATAAGGTGGCCACTGTTGTATCGAAATAAACTTCGGAACATTGTTTTGTAACAATTTGTCGTGCTTCCTCTGGTGGTGCCGAGTCCTATAGAAATGTAAATGGATTATTTTTGCTCGGAATTATCATTATAACGTCTCCTCAACCAAGCACGATCGTTTTGTTTGTTGAGAAATCGTTCAATGCAGGATGTTTTCTCATCCGAAAATATCAAATTGGGTAAATCACCACGAGCGAGCGTACAAAGTAATTCTTCTGATCTTTTGAATTGAACTTTTTTTAGCATCCATCAATTCTTGACAATTTTCTTTTTTCAAAGTCTTTACGTTAAACTCAAACCTTTAACTTATTTTTCATTATGCACTACGTTTACGTTTTCTCGAGTAGTTGCAGTCCATCGTCGGCCTCCGCCATAGCGTTTTTTCATGCTCCCAGTCTCGTTGAATCAGCAACTTTTCACTCAAATTCGTGTGATTTAACTCTCTTCAATGTTTAACTTTCCAATCAAATGAAATGCAACAGTTGAATTTCGTTTAAGGTCCAAACAATAAGAACGCGTCTTTTCACGAGCAAATAATTTCTTCTACTGACAGACAATATGTCAAGCAACATTCATATCAAATTTTAGTATTGCAAGATGTGCGATTTACATTTGACAGTGATTTGAATTAGACGGACACTTCAATTCCCGGATCCGGTAGAATAATTATACAAGGTGGAGTCCAAAGTAATCAGGACTTTAAAAAAAAAAACAGGACAAATGGTTTTTTCGGCAAAATCAATTGATTTTATTCAAAATAGTGTCCTTCTGCTTCAATACAGCTTTTTGCACGGTCCAAAAGCATGTCGAACGAGTGTTTTAGCTCGTTCGCCTGTATGGCCGCCAGTATGCCGGTGCAAGCCTTTTGAATGGCCTCTACGTCTGCATAACGCTTTCCTTTCATCGGCAAATGCATTTTTCCGAAAAGGTAGAAGTCGCACGGTGAATACGGGGAGTGGTTGATGGTTAAAATGTGATTTTTGGTGAGATAATCGGTCACAGGCGTCGATCGATGAGATGGCGCATTATCGTGCAACAAACGCCAACTTCCATCTTCGCGATATTTGTTTACTTTGGAAAGCTCCTTGTATCTTCCCATGCCCCTTTTTTTAAAATCAATCCTTCAATATTTTTCTTCTTTTTCTCGAAACATATTTATCAATTTGATAATTTCACTCCGCAAAAATTTAGTTTCCGCCATTTTATTAAATGCAAATGTCAAAAATTGGTATACCAGCGCTGTCTACGAAAATGGTATACCAGAATTGTTATACCAGAAAAATTGGTATACCAGCAGGGTCTACACCAGCTTTTTAGCAACCAATTTTGCTGGTATACCAAAAATATTGGCTAATGTAGACCCTGTGTTAAGTTCCTTCGGATTAGAACCTAAAATCAATGATTTCAGGAATTTCAACGATTAATTATAGCAAATTTTAATGGAATTCTTTTTCCATTTACAAAACTAAACTGCAACTCTTTTTCAGCATCAAATTTTATAAAATAAAAATATTGAATTTACATAAAAAAAAACCAAGAAATATGCAAAATCAGCATAATGATGAAATATAGTAGATTCGGAACGGTACTAGAAGAGACGACGTATATTTACTTTCGGTATTTTTGTAGATTTTTTAAGAATCAGCAAAGCATAACGTCGGTGATTTAAAACGAAAAAGTTACAAAAAATAAAATCAACAAGCTTTTATATACATATATAGCTAAGACAACTTGTCTTGTATTGTAAGACATGCCCCATCAACCGTGTTCACATTGTTAATACCACACCCATCCGCTTTTTTGTGCAGTTTTTTTTTCATATACACAAATACGTAAAGTAAAAAAAATCGAAGAAGAAGAAAACGCCAAAGAAACGAACACAATCTGCGCGCGGTATAAAAAACATGACAAAAAAATGCTTAAGATTTCATCATAATGCTGGAAAATTTCCTTAAGCATAAACTTTAAGTATTTACTTTAAATATGAAAACAATGTGCGCATAAATATTATTGTTCTTCGATAAAAAACGGGTCATAATAATAAATAAAGAAAATTTATACTACAAAAGAAATTTTCAAGAAAATGTCAACATTAAGAAAAGTTCTGATCAGTCGAATAGAACGGATCCCACAACAAACATTTTGCGATCAAACTACTGAATTAGATGTTAATTTTGAAGGTTTTGTGTGACTACACACATCCGTATATACGTTTTGTAGTAGTTTTTTTTATCTAATAGTGGAAACAGAATGACGTATCTACAACGGATTCCACAGTTTTGGTTTTCAAATTATTTTAAAAATAGTCCGTCGTGGATTCGTCGCGATCTGTGTGGTCTAATTGAAAACTTATATATTTAAAATTTTAATGCGTCGTGAATCCGTCATGGATACGTCATTCTGTTTCCACCATAAGTTATACGACGATCATTGTAATGAAGGAAATTGTGGAACTAGTGGAAACCGAACGTTTTTGTTTGATTTTCAATGAAAGGTGGTTATACCACTTTTACGAATGTCAGAGAAACTTACAGTCAGATTTTCGTTCATAGCTAAGTCGTGTAATGGTTTTTTTCATCAAATCCAATTAGATTATTTCTTCCCTTTCCTTTTTTTACCGATGAGTCACAAATTTTCTCCATTTTTTTTTATATATTATTATTTTCTTATTGGGACGCTGAAGTTTGAGGTTAGAATATCGACGAAAAATTCCTGATGAAGGAATCAACTTAGCAGTTCGCCAGTGGAATGAAATGGAATTGAAACGCTGTCCACAAAACAGCTGATCGATTGAAACATGTTTCATCATTCAAATTATAAAAACAATTATAAAAAACAAATTACCTGATATACCTAAGATTTTTTATTTAAAATCTATTTACTAAACTATTTCCCATGTTTTGCATTATTTTTTTTTTAAAGAAATAATCTTTGTAATACGTTAATTTTCCATTGTAAAATTATTTCCTTCATTACAATGATCGTTGTATAACTTAGGCCTAACTTAGGCCTAAATTAATATAACTCTGGACCAATAATCGTAACGCAATTCATTGGAAGTCCAATTTTGATATACGATTAAGCCAAATGCTTGACTTTTAGGTGATATGCAGTCAGAACCGGATCACTTTTCGTTAAAAATTCCATTTAGTTCGTTTACCAAATGCACGTTGCATTAGCCCTCGATTAGTGAAGTTTTCTTATACCCTAGAGTCTAGGACAAGGGAAAATTCAAATTCAAATTCAAATTTGTTATTTTGCTCTAGTCCTTCTTCTTACTTTTTCATTTTTGAAAGTTTATATCTATAAATATGAGTGGTATTACCAGATATAAAAGCTAAAGCTTTAAACCTTTTCACACTCAGAGAGTGAAAAGTTCTCTATTATTCAATAATTGAGATTAAAATACTCGGTTAACTACCCTCAATAATTGAGAAAATCTGGTCCATTATAGAATTTTAACAGAGAATCATGAGATATGTGCATTCCTGGCGCTGTATAAGCTCTGCGGAAATTAAACAAATTAGGTTGAACAAAAAGAATATAAAGAAAATGTTATTGAAAAAATACAAAACAAAACAAAAAATGTGGTTTATCCGTTGGCCTATTGTAAAACCAGATTTATAATGTTATATAATGAAGCCTGTTTACAAGATAACTCAAAAACGCGTTATCCGATTTTGATGAAATTTACAACGTGAGTTGCTTATTCCTTAACTTGGTATGGTATTGCATTTGAGCAAAATCGATCCAGGGGAAACAAAGTTATAAAGGAAAAACTAGAGTGAACAGAAAGTTTTGTCGGTTTTTTGTTTATGGTTTTTCGGGTTTAATTGGAAAATTTGTACATCAATTTTGTTTAAATTAATTACATAGGTTAACTACATAAATAGACGATACCATGTTAAATTTCAATCAAATCAGTTCAAGTTTTTTTGATATAATTTAAAAACTAATGGACCGATTTGAATAAAATTTGCAGATTAGACTTATGCTATCAGGGTCTAGGAAGAAGTTTTGAGAAGAAGGAACAAAGTTATAAAGAAAAAACCTTGAAATAATGTTAGTTTTGACAGTTTTTCTGCCCCATTTCTACTATAGGGCATCAAAAAATCGGCTATAGGCCGATTTTAAGTTACTATATGTTTTTATATTAAATCTAAATTTTTAATCATCAAGGGGCATGTAGACATGAAATACATCTACAATTATGTTAGGGGGTAAATATACTAAAACAACCAACGGAGTGACCAAGTAGAGTGCTACGATTGAGGGTTGATATTTTTAAGATACATAATGTTGCGAATTAGCATAATACGCTGGCATTAATTTGGCTAACTTACAGTGATTTGGGAATACTTCAGGCGACTGACATGGGAAGTCTAATGAAGTTTTGTAAGAAAATTAAATGCTTTGAAGAGGAATAGGTCTCCCAATAGGGTAACTCTTGGTCTCGTAGGGATCACAATGGGCCCATAAGGTGCCTGGTGTTGTACGTAGTACCCCTACTCTACCTACCTACCTAGAGTGATTTGTAAACTGAAATTTCTAGGAGCCCGTTTTAGGATGGGTAACCCCTTAGTCTAACTAAAATAGCTGTTTTAGCTACCTTTTGAAATAATGTGACATGAATAGTTCACACAAGAAAGCCAGTTAAATCAGTTAATCTAAGATCAATTTTATCAGTTTTTCTCATCGATCTATACTCGCGGATCTATCGATTTTTAAAAGATGTGCATTTTGGAATTTCCATAAACAAAACCTAGTAATTATTAACATCCGCAGTTTGTTTTCCATTTTGGTAGAAGGAGTAACACCTATCTCTCTTTTTACATAAAAACTAATCATCAGTTTTGTCTCTCAATTAATTTTCATGATCTTGCATAAAAATAATACCAATATGTGCTGTTTGTAGCCGAATGGAATTCAATTAGTAAAATGTGTGAAGAAAAATATACTCCACCATATTTGGATGGTATAAGACCCGCGCAGACCTGAAGTGAAGTAGTACTATAGTGTTGTAAAGCATTCAAAACTGACGGAAATTATTTGTAATCAATTTTTACGTTTTAAAGATTATTACGGAAATTGTTTTCGGATATGTAATATTAATGTTTTCTTGATGAAGATTTTTTGGCCCATTTTGGGTACAACTCTTCTCAGTTCAGTTTTAATGGTGGGAAAATGAAAATGATCTGTTTTCTTGTGATGGGAAATTTTATGTTTTTATGTTTTTTTATAATTGTAAGAGAAAATTCTTAATGAAAAATTTTAATGGAAACCTTTTCTTTTTAATTGGGAAAAAAAAAATCTGTAAGGATTTTGTTTTAATATTAGGTCTGTTTTAATTGCCATAACCTACCCTGGAGCAGGGTAAGTGGCAAATAAAACGAGCAGGAGTAGGAGAAAGCTTTAATTCAAATGTTTGTAGCGCTGCTTAGCAACCATATTGTAATGAAATGAGAAACGTTTAGCTAATACACTTTTTATGGTAGAAAACTAAACTAATTCCGGTGTAATAGTTTACACCTGCTCTGAAAGTAGTGTAGGATTTGCTCTTTTGTTGTTTTTGTTTTTATGCCCTATGGTAGGTACTACCAGAGGGTATATTAGTTTTGTCACTAAGTGTGTAACACATAGAAATAATAATCGGAGAAAAATTTCAAGGGTATGGTTGTGTAGGGAATCAAAAGTTATATTGATTTATGCATGTCCGTCCGTAGACAAGATAACTCAAAAATGCGTTATCCGATTTTGATAAAATTTATAATTTGAGTTGCTTATTCCTTAACTTGGTTTGGTATTGCATTTGACCCAAATCGATCCACGTGGGGCAAAGTTATAAAGGAAAAACCAGTGTGACCAGAAAGTTTTGTCGTTTTTTTGGTTATGGTTTTTCAGATGTAATTGGAAAATTTGTGACCCGATTTTGTTCAAATTAATTATATAGGTTAACTGCATAAATAGACGATACCGAATTAATTTTCAGTCAAATCGGTCCAAGGATAGTGGAGAAAGAAATAGTTGTAGCCTAAAATAAGGCTGTTCATAAAGTTTTTCCAATGTATTTTAAAAAGTTATATACGGATTTGAATCGAAACGAAACGAGTTTATACTATTAGACGCCAGCCTACCTGTGAATTTGGGTCAATTTGAGACTGAAGAAACGAAGTTATGGGGAGAAAAACCTTAAAATATTCAGTTAAGCAGAAAGTTCGTGGCGTTTTTTTTTTTGAAATAGTTGGCTTTAGAATCGTATAACTTTAGTAGTTCTAATCCTATCAAGTTATATTATAGCGCGCTGAAAAGGTGACATCTTATAGAATACTTAGAAAAAAAAATTGTGAAATTCTGGCAAAACAAATTTGGGTAATTGGGTTTTGAAAATGAGCCAAAATTCTTTAAAAAATTCCCTATATTAATGCTCCATGTTTGGTACTACCGTCCGTCCGTTGACAAAATAACTTAAAAACGCGTTATCCAATTTTGATAAAATTTAGAATGCTACTTGGTTATTGCTATAGTGGTTTTGGTATTGCATTTCAGCAAAATCGACTGAGGGGCAGCGAAGTTATTAAGGAAAAACAGGGGCGACCATAAAGTTTTGTCGGTTCTTTTTATATAGTTTTTCGGGTTTAATTGGAAAATTGGTATAGCAATTTTGTTTAAATTAATTATATTGGTTGACTACATTAATAGACCATACCATTGTAAATTTCAGTGATATCGGTCTAAGGATAGTGGAGAAAGAAGTAGTCGTAGGAAGAAATAACCCTGTTCAGAAAGTTTTTTTGATGTATTTTCAGAACTAATGCACCGATTTGAATGCAATTTGCAAATTAGACTTATGCTACCAGGGTCTGAATTACTTACAAATTAGAGGAAATTTTGACAAGGGCAAACAAAGTTATAAAGAAAAACCTTGATATATTGTTAGTTTTCACAATTTTTCTCTCCCATTTCTACCATAGGGCATCAAAAAATCGGCTATAGGCCGATTTTAAATTACTTTATGTTTAATGTAAAAATTTGCTCTACCCCAGAGCAAGTGGCAAATAAAACAGACCTATTAATAAAGCTGTTATACTACCGAGTTTTTCTATAAGAATTCTTATGCCTTATGGTAGGTAGTACCAGAGGGTATATTAGTTTTGTCACTCCATTTGTAACACATCGAAATAATCATCATAGAAAAGTTTTAAGGGTATGGTTGTTCGTCCGTCCGTATACAAGATAACTCAAAAACTCATTATCCGATTTTATTAAAATTTAGAATTTGAGTAGCTTCTATCTTAACATAGTTTGGTGTTGAATTTCAGCAAAATCGAGCAAGGGGGAGCGAAGTTATTAAGCAAAAACCAGGGTGACCAGAAAGTTTTGTTGTTCTTTTATCTGGTTTTTCGGATTTAATCCGAAAATTTGTGATTTTGTTTAAGTTAATTATATTGGTTAACTACATAAATGGATAGTATATTAAATTTCAATTAAGTCAGTCCAAGGATAGGAGAGAAAGAAATAATCCTAAGTTCTTTTGATGTACTTTTAAAACTAATACACCGATTTGAATAAAATTTGCAGATTATACTTATGCTCTCAGGGTCTAGGTTGCCTACAAATTAGCGGGAATTTTGAAAAGAAGAAACAAAGTTATGAAGAAAAAACATGGAAATTTTGTTAGTTTCGATAACAGTTTTTCTGTCCGATTTCTGTCATAGGGCATCAAAAAGTCGTCAATAGGCCGATTTGCAGTTAGTATATATTTTTCGGATAAATGTCCACAACGACAACATTTGCAGACATCGATTCTTTTCATATAAATTTCGATTACATTTTTCCATAATTGTGGCTGTATTTAAGGATATTGTTCTCGATTTCTGGAAATATTCTTGGATTATTCTTATAAAACACATCTTTCACATAGCGCCACAAAAAAAAGTCCAACGATGTTAACCCGCAAGATCTTTGTGGCTAATTGAAATCACAACTACGATGTCTATTAAATTTGGTTGTCAATAAAGCGATTATATTTTCAGTTATGTGGGACTTTGCGGCGTCTTTTTGAATACTCAAGTCGGTTGGTTATCATGTCTCTGTAGCCCATTCCAATGAACGTAACGACAACACCAGCCTGATTTTGGGAATATACGGTCCTCCAATGATGCCGCCAGCCAATAAAACACACCAAACAGTGGGACGAGCTGAATGTTATGATTGTTCAACAATTCCTCTTGGATTTTCAGAAGCCGAATTGCAACAATTTTGCTTATTAATAGCGCCATTCAATTGAGAATTAGCTTCGTCAAAAAAGCTGATTACTTCGTTTGAAAAAACTTTTAAGGCCAGCTATGGAAAACCATCTAATCCTTTGTTTCCAACAAGATGGAACCATAGCACATACTGCAAGGGACTCAAGGGTTCTTTTAAGGAATGCGCCGTATTTAGAGTATCTAGATTTTTATCTTACAAAGTTGTGACGACCAAATTTTTGAGGGCAAATTGTCACAGTTTCGAACAGGGAACAGCGAACAGCTGATATCTATTGTAAGGCAATACGGCACTGGATAAGTTTTGGGCATTCAAATATAAAATGTCTAAAATTCTATCAAACCACAATATTTGGATCTAAAGAGCTTAAGGAGTATACAAAATTCCAAAATTGCAATAATTGTTATTGAAGTTTACTAAAGTATTTCCAGGTGCTTGAAACTTGGCTAGTTTTAAGTTTTCCTTTCTTTAAAAAAAAGAAAAATAATCAAATGCTTAGCTAACAAAGTCATTATTTCTATAGTTAAAAAATCTTTAACATATTTTACCCTTTTTTCTTCAATTTACAAAAGATCATCTTCAAAGCATCATCTTCCGATCTTTTTCAGTACACAATCTCCATCTATTGTTGGTTGACAGATAATTTTTTAGTTCAGACGAATCTGTGTATGTGTTTTCAAAAATAAGAAGAAAAAACCAACAAGATACTATATCATTAGGCTTTCAAGTAAAATTACTTGACAAGATATTACATGAGTATCTAATCCATCTGCGCTCGCAAGAGTTACTACTCCTCAAGAGTTTTATGGGCGAACAAAATATTGTTAAGTCAACTTCAAAGAGTTAGTAAAGGTACCTTCAGACTATCTGTTTTGTCAAATGTTTTGACATAAGTTTTGTCAAAAATGTTCATGGGGAACTCTTGTATGACAGCAGGATATGTCAACACATATGCGTTTTTTGACATTAACAAATGTTTCTAATTTCATCTGAGAAATCAAATGGTTTCCTTCAGTTCTACTATTTAAAAAAAGAAGAAAAAGACGAAGGTTTTTCGAAATGTTGTCCAATATTTACCCATTCTTCTTTATTATTTGGAGTCTTCAATAAATTCACAATTTTATAATTAAACGTAACTTTCAATTATTCATCTTTGAGGACCATGTCTTTAAAGTTTCAGGAACAAATTCGGATATTACTTGGACAGAGACTTTAAAATCATACGATAAGGCCCTGTGTACGTATGTCCGTGAGCTAGAAATCAGCTCCACTTTATTTACTAATTTGGAGAACGTTTTCTTCTTCATTCTTGTGTAATTTTGAAAGGAATTTAAGTCCGCAAATTGAAGTTCCTTTATCACAAGTTAAGTAATATCACATTCTGAAAATCTTCTTAGAAGCCACTTCCCACTCTCCATAATCCTTTTTTTTCTTCTTTCATTTTTCAAATAATTGCTGCTCGATAAATAATACTTAAAAGTGTAATTTTTTGTTTATGTTATTAAACTCCATTTTAAGTTTGCTATTTCACGTTTAACCTAAAATTTTGAGATTGCACTCAAACAGTTTGTCAGATAAATGTGAGCAAAACAATCAAGAATTCTATGATTTGTTTAGAACACAGAACAACTCAAACCCAAAAAGCAGATACAAAAACATATGATAAAGCAGATAGTCTGAAGGCACCTTTATACAAGTACTTTACGTAAAATATAATAAAACATTCGTAAACTAGACATTTTTTCTACTACAAAAATGAGGATCGCAAAACTATTTATATAATATTCACATTGTGGGAATTATTTTCATCTTCAATATGCGTTCGAAATGTTTTGGGCTTTGTATTTTGCGAAAAGAAGAAAAATAAAAGACCTAAAGAAGTTTTATACACGTCTTATAAAGTTTTTCTTTGCATTGCAATATATCTTTTACGAAAAGTTTTCTCTCTTTATAAAGGGTGACCCAGGAAGAATGTAATATTCGTCGTTGTATTCATAATATGCACTCAAAATTTCATTATTCGCCATGAAACGATATACAAACGATTGGACTATTATAAAAGCACGTCCAAGCTAAACGAGCAGACAAGTGTGAACATTGGCGAGAATACATTGATGTTCCCACTCACCATATTTATTCTTAGTCAGTAAGTGCGTGCAAAAGTATACTTGTTAGCTCTCAGTAAGACGTCCACACCAACTGTGCATTCGATTCGTAGAGAACGTGTTTCGTTCTTGCTCGGGTGCCTGAACAGTTCACAACTTGTGTGGTCAACATCAAACAATAGTTTAAATAATTGAAAAATTCATGAGACATGAAAACATCAGTGCCTCACGACAAAAACTGATCTATTGCAAACATTGCCGTACTCACTGAAAGTGTTACTGAGACTCCAGGAGGAACTTCAACTGCGACACTTACAACCAATGAATGAAAGAATATACAGATTACGCTTTCCCATTTTTCAAATTGGTTTTTTCTGTGCACCTACGTCATTCGAGACCCGAAATACATTGGTTTGTATGAAAAATCACTATTATTTATTTAAAAAGAAAGCACGTGTGATGTCATAAAATGTTTGAAAATGAGAATTCAAAATGGACGACATGCGCCGTGCATATACGAGACCCTATGAAGCTATAACACGCCATTGAAGTGGGCACTTTTTAAAAAAACACTATGCAATGTTTCCTCAGAAAACACTCCGCATCTGCATACAGAATCCAACAGACCACAGTCATACCATTTGGCATTTCTTTTTGGGTTACCCTTTATATCAGAAAAATGTATATTTTCTGGAATTGTATTTATATCTGAAAAACGGCAAAAGATCAAAGAAATCGTCAACTGTCCATGCTATGATAAGAATTTAACCGATGTTTAAGTGTACACCAAGAGTTTTGTGCTCGCTGAGTATAAACATTTCTTCATTCGATATATTTATGTGGATTTTTCCACATACAAAAATTTTGTGCAACTTTGGAATTCCGTACAACTTCTCTATCTTATACTTAAAACCAGAAGAACGGTGTCATTCATTAATGGTTGTACAATAATTTGTGCGGATTAAAAAACTAGAAAGAATTTCAAAAAAAAAATTAACTAAGTATTATTAATATATATAGATTGAATTATTTCTCATTAAGTGCTTTCTAGACACACAGTGGAAAAAGCATATCAGCTATAACTCTTTGCATACATTTAAAAAAACACCAATTCCATAGGTGTAAAAGTCGTACCAAAACCTCGGAATATTATTTCCATAGATAAAATTCCCGAACTATATTGTTAAGGTCTTGTTGTGCTACAAAATATCTACTAGGCCCAACAATTGAAGTGTCCGTCTAATTCAAATCGCAGTCCAATGTAAACCGCACATCTTGCAATACTAAAATTTGACATGAATGTTGCTTGACATATTGTCTGTCAGTAGTAAAAATTACTTGTTGGTGAAAAGACGCGTTCTTATTTTTTGTACAATGGACCTTAAACGAAATTCAATTGTTGCGCTTCATTTGATTGAAAAGTCAAACATTGAAATTCACCGTATTCACCAGATCTTCCCATTTAGGGAAGTTTATAAGCAGTGGCTTGCAAAAAAAGAACAGACACACAACTTTGGATGGTTTAGAAATTGATTTGACTCGTAAATACTCGTGAATGGAACCGTTTAAGCCAAGACATCGTGTGATATATCATGTGCATCGTTTAAAAAGAGATTGAAGCTGATTGTTAAGGCAAAAGGGGGTTACATATCATTCAAATAATTGTAAAATTAATTATGTATTATAGACTATCATTTCCACAAATTCTAATAAAACCGACCAATAAACAAAAAAATCCATCTCACTTCAATTGTCGGACCTGGTATTTATTTCAATGCTGTTACTTTTACTTTGCTTAATACTATACAATATGATTCCGGTTCAAGAGTATTGTTCACACCATCATCAGGCGCTACGAACGTTCAACGTGCTTTGTAGTATTATAAGCTGCCATTTTTACCCTTCTATTTCAACTTTCGAGTTATTAAGGTCAGAATTTCTTGTATCTTGTCGATAACTAAAATGCAAAAAATTCTGCATTCTCGGTCAAAATTTTCTAGAAACGAAAACGACAAAGGTCAATTTTTTTTCTTGAGGAACGAATTTGAATCGAGGTATATTCAGTGATATTTCTGAATATATTCAAGATGTGGTTGAGACATTGAGAATACATGCCAAATTCAACTTAACCTTTAGTTATGTGAACGAAACGGAGACGGAACGGTGTCGGAAACGGAATGCGATGCAGTTGTATTGACAAAAGAATCACTTCAATTTTTGACATTATTCACACTTTTGGCTAGGGCCACCCAAATTTGATCTACGCGTTTTTAGTTTTTATATTTTTTTCATGACTTTTTTCGTATAGTTCTAATTAATAACTTTTCGATTAGCATATTTCGCTAACAATTTCAAAATTCCCGCCATCCATTTTTATAAAATTTTCGAGTTGTTTGAAGTAGAAAAATCGTTCACAATATGATAAAAAGGAGCACAATCGGGTTACGTTAAATACAAATGTCAAAAAACGGAACGAACACAAATTGAATTGAATCAAATTTTACGAACGTTCCGCCTACATAACAACCGGCCATATAATTTCATGTATTTGTTCTTTTTTTTGTTCTGTCACCGCCGTTCCGTCTGCGTTTCGTTCACATAACTAAAGGATTATAGAGTTAAAAATTAGAGTACAAATTAATTGGCATTGAGAGTTGAAAGGTTTTATAATAACTGTTGTATTGTTTGAATAATATAATATTTAGAATTTACGAAAAAGGCAAATGAACAGATTAATAACTACAGTGTTGAATGGTCAAGTGGGTAAAGACCTCGTTTCTAGAAGCTGACGAGACTCTGGTTCAAATCCAGGCTCGGTTCTTCATGTATTTATATTTCTTTACCTACAGGGTCAAGCAGAATCCACTGATCCACGACGAATTCACAACGCATTAAATATATACGTTTTCAATTAGACTACACAGAACGCGACGGATCCACGACGGACTATTTTTAATAAAATCTGAAAACCAAAACTGTGGAATCCGTTGTAGAGATACGTCGAATCTGGTGTAATTTCCCGGACCGAACAACAACTATCAACATTTTTTATTTATTTAATTGTTTTTTTAAACAATTTTGTTCTTATTTTTATTTTATTAGTAATGACTTAAATCATGCGCGCTGTGTTACGCAGCGGTCGCTACCCCTACTTAAGGATTTATACTGTCTGGTTGCAATAACTTTGTTGTTGGGTCCAGGATATTACACCAGACTCGATACGTCATTCTGTTTTCCACATAAGGCTTAGGCCTAAGTTATACGACGATCATTGTAATGACGGAAATAATTTTAGAATGGAAAATTAACGTATTACAAAGGTTATTTCTTTAAAAAAAAATAATGCAAAACATGGGAAAAAGTTTAGTAAATAGATTTTAAATAAAAAATCTTAGGATTATCACGTAATTTGTTTTTTATAATGATTTTTATAATTTGAATGACGGTAACATGTTTTAATCGATCAGCTGTTTTGTGGATTGCGTTTCTATTTAATTTCATTTCACTGGAGAACTGCCTTCATTAGGAATTTTTCGTCGACATTCTAACCTCAAACTTTAGCGTCCCAATAAGAAAATAATAATATATAAAAAAAAATGGAGAAAATTTGTGTCTCATCGGTAAAAAAGGAAAGGGAAGAAATAATCTAATTGGATTTGATGAAAAAAACCATTACACGACGTAGCTATGAACGAAAATCTGACTGAAAGTTTCTCTGACATTCGTAAAAGAGGTATAACCAACTTTCATTGAAAATCAAAGAAAAACGCTCGGTTTCCACTAGGCCTTATGCGGGAAACAGAATGACGTATGTATCTCTACAACGGATTCCACAGTTTTGGTTTTCAGATTTTATTAAAAATAGTCCGTCGTGGATCCGTCGCGATCTGTGTAGTCTAATTGAAAATGTATATATTTAAAATTTTAATGCGTCGTGAATCCGTCGTGGATCTTTCATTCTGTTTGAACCTTTAAACCGCTTCAAAGCGCCCACATTTGGTTAAAAATTAAGATTTTGAACTATTATTGATCGCGGTATTATTATTCACTTTAACCTTGTAACCAAAAATATTGACACACAATTCCGCAATTGAACCAAAAGTTTAAATTTTTAAAAAGCGATAAATGAAAACGTTTAAAGTTTCATAATAAAGCATTTTTTTTGGTTAGAAAATTTTCATCAGAAAAATCACGTTTTCGACGTTCGTTAAATCGTTTTCCATTTCTTTTTTTCTCAATTTTAAAATTGTTCATTTTTTCAAAAGTATAATTTTCATATCAAATTCGAACAAAAAAATACTATGCAATTTTCAATGACCAAGGAGAACACGACAATGTCATCAGTCAAAAAATGGAAGAAAGTGTCACTAACTATATAATATTGTTGATGTCATAAAACATATTTAATATCCTCGGGCACTGAAAACACTGAAAACGACTGATCATCAGGTCAAGATTGATAAAACGTGAATCAATAAAAAAGATTCTTTAGTTTTCCGATCAGAGTTTGAATGAAGTCACGATCTCTTCTTGGATGATGATGGATCCTAATTGACTTCTGCAACATAAAACAACACACAAGTTCTTGTACTTGATTCTTTCGGATAAATGATTTGTTCTCATCCTGAAGTTTTGCAGAAGAAAAAAAAAACCCCTATTCAACATGTTCGATTGAATGAACAGCCAACCAACCAGACGTAATTATGATGAAAGTCAAAGTGCAGGACCTCTCTTCGTTGTTGCTGTTGTGTTCCTTTAGTCTCTCTAAACATAATGATGGCAGATATTCTTTTCGAAGGGATTATTAAAGGTTAGGGGTTGGTGGTTTTTTTTTTAATTTGGACATTTTTTTTTTTCGGTTACTAAGTATAGAAGAAAAACCTTTTGTTTTAAGGTTTTGAGATCGATTAATATATATATATGTATATGCGCATTGATACCGTTACCAGCTAAATTATAGGGTGCGGAAAATTCTTAGGATATTATTATTTTCTGTGGTAATGCATCATAATTTTTTGTCATTTTTTTTGGGACTTCAACCAATCCAGCAGATGGTTAAGTATGTGGTTAGAACTTCCGGTTAAAAAAAATACATGTATTTGTAATTATTATTATTATTATTATAGAAAACAGAACCAGCAGGTTTTTCTCCTAACATCTATGATAATAGTACTTTCGGATCCAAAATCTAAAAGATAAATATGTTTATCATCAATTTGGAAAACGTAAACCCGTCGTGGCAGTTTAAATTCTTAAGACAGTCTTCAGACTTTATCATATGCTTTATCATATGTTTTTGTATCTGATTTTTGATTTTGAGTTGTTCTGTGTTCTAAACAAATCATAGCATTCTTGATTGTTTTGCTCACATTTATCTGACAAACTGTTTGAGTGCAATTTCAAAATTTTAGGTTAAACGTGAAATAGCAAACTTAAAATGGAGTTTAATAACATAAACACAAAATACACTTATAAGTATTATTTATCGAGCAGCAATTATTTGAAAAATGTAAGAAGAAAAAATGCATTAGGGAGAGTGGGAAGTGGCTTCTAAGAAGATATTCAAGACATGATATTACTCAATTTGTGATAAAGGAACTTCAATTTGAGGACTTAAATTTGTTTTTCAAAATTACACAAGAATGAAGAAGAAAATATTCTCCAAATTATTAAATAAACTGGAACCGATTTCTAGCTCACGGACATACGTCTACAAAGCCTTATCATATGATTTTAAAGTCTCTGTCCCAGTAATATCCGAAATTCTTCCTGAAACAATAAAGACATGGTCCTCAAAGATGAATAATTAAAATTTACGTTTAATTATAAAATTGTGAATTTATTGAAGATACCAAATAGTAAAGAAGAATGGGAAAATATTGGACAACATTTCGTAAAAACTTCTTCTTCATCCTCTTTCTTTTAAACAGTAGAACTGAAGGAAACCATTTGATTTCTCAGATGAAACATTTCTAATGTCAAAAAACGCATATGTGCGATGTGTCTCATATGAGAGTTCCCTATGAGTTCACACAATCTGAGTATGCGTTTTTGACAAAACTTATGTCAAAACATTTGACAAAACAGATAGTCTGAAGGAACCTTAACAATCCAGTTTGTCGGGCATATATGTAAAAAGTTATTGTATTACGGAATGAGTACCAGTCAGGTTCGATGGGATGGATCCATCCAAATTAAATCCATTGGGTTGTTTTGGTTTTAGTACGATCTTGAAAAACGTCACTTAAAAGTCCAAGTTAGCTTTTTCGTAATTTGTTTTTGTTTTGGAGGAAACCTTTTGTTTAAGTAGATTTTAAACTATTTTCTGAGATTTGATTATATGAAGTCATTATTTCAATGTAAATCATTCCGACGATTTAGTTTTGATAGCCCTTTCAGCATCAAATTGATTTCTCAATTTATAAAAGATATACGAGTTTCGTATGGCTCCCTTTGGCACATTTTCCATCTGAATTTGCATCTACATGCGTATAAAATTCAGCTAGCGCAAGAACTGAAACCCATAGACCATGGACAACGAAGAATTTATGCAGATTCGGTGTTACAGCAGCAGGAAGTTGATGCTGATTTTTCAAAGAAACTTTGATGAGGCTCACTTCGAACTCTCTAAGGTGTGTTAATAAGCGAAATTGACACATATGGGGAGATGAAAATCATCATGAGATTCACAAGACACAATAACATGGCCAAAAAGCGACTATTTTGTGCGCCTTGTGGTCAAGCGGGGTCATTTGGCCTTACTTTTTTGAAAACGACCAGGCTCAGAGTGTAACAGTCAATGGTGAACGATATATAGGCGCATGATAACCGATTTGTTTTTGGCACAAAATCAAAGATATTGATGTGGAAGGCATGTGGTTCCAACAAGACATATAGTCGGGGGGCGTGCTAGTATTTATTGGCTATGTTGTGACGTATTGGCTGGCTGAACTGTAAGCAACATAACTCTGAAAGTACAAATAAATATTAAATTGAATTAATCGATTTATAAACTTTGTCTCACTTATACTCCTGTTTGTGACGTCGTTCCTTCGTCATCATCGTCTATCTGGAAATAAAACAAAAATTGCCACACAGCGGCCGCATTATTTCACGTTTTGATGGCGTCAACTGGCCCCGCCAACACCATGCGACTTAACGTCGTTGGGTTACGTTAAAAGTCGTGTCTACACAAAGAAACTCGGAACGTTGGAGCACCTAGAAAAACAATATCCGCCAAGTTATTGTCGAGATATCGTCCGAAATTTACGAAATTTACGATCGGCTGCTGCAGAAGGTCCTGAGGCGGCTATTTAATATGATATTATTCTTTCATAATTAATGAAATACATAACACTTGTGCTTAACAAGATAAAATAAGTATATTTCGTTAAATTTACGTGTTTTATTTAGTTTTAAAATTCGGAAATTGAAGTTGGATCACCATTTATAAGCCTTTCTGGGTCTCATTTTTTTAAATAATTAATTACACAATTATCACCCGAAATAAGAAATAAACAAATCAAATGTTTTCTTTTCTTTTCTATTTCTTAAATAATTATAGTTTATATTTCAATTAGATTGTTTTATCCAAATTAAATTGGCGCATATTTTTTTCGGTGACATTTTTTTCTTTTTCTTGAATAATATTTAATTAATTTCTTTTTTTTTCTTAGATTCAAGCTTATTGTCTTTAAAATTACTGAAATTAAAAAATTAATTATTCATAAGAAGAAGAAAATAATAACAAAAACAACAATTAAAAAAGAAAATAAGGAAAAGTTTTCAAAGTAAGAAAATCTGGAATTTTTAAACGTTTTTGTCCTTTAAAAAAAAAAAAAACGTTTAAAAATTGAAGATTAGTCAATTAGGAAATTTTCAAAATTATAGGATATTTGTGCGTACATCATTTTAAACACCTTTTTTTTTAAAAAATTACTTTAATTACTTTAATTACGTGTCAATTAAAAATTATATTATTTTTGTTTATAAAATAAAATCCGTAACAAAGTTTTCCGACAAGTTTTAATACAACTATTGCCATCTGATGTTTACTAGTTAAATATGTCGATAAAGTAGGTCGGTTTTATGGTTCATGAATTCGATAGTTTTTCACAACAATTTTCTTAATTTTTTTGATTTTTTTTTAAATTTTTAGAAAATTTAAATCATTTATTAAATTTAAATTGTAAGAAAAAAAAATATGGTAACTGAAAATCGGCAGATAGCCAATTTTTTTATGCCCTATGACAGAAATGGGAAAGAAAAACTATCAAGACTAACATTATTTCTAGGCTTTTTCTTTATAACTTTGTTCATCCTTCTTAAAACTTCTTCCAATTTGCAGGTAACCTAGACCCTGATAGCATAAGTCCAATCTGCAAATTTTATTCAAATCGGTGTATTAGTTTTTAAAGTACATCATAAAAACTTTGTAAAGACGATTATTTTCTCTTAGGATTATTTCTTTCTCCACTATCCTTGGACTGATTTGATTGCAATTTAATATGGTATCGTGTATTTGTGTAGTAAATGTACATAATTAATTTCAACAAAATCGATTCACGAATTTTTAAATTAAATCCGAAAAACCATAAACAACCTTTCGCAGAAATGACACAGAAAAACTATGAAAATTAACAATATTTCCAGGTTTTTTCTTCATAATTTTGTTTCCTGTTTTAAAAATTTTCTCCAACTTACAGGTAACTTAGATCCGAATAGAGAAAATCTATTCTGCAAATTTTATTCAAATCGCTACATTAGTTTTTAAAGTATATCAAAAACAACTTTATGAACATACTTATTTTCTTCTAGGATTATTTCTTTCTCCACTATCCTTAGACTGATTTTACTGAAATTTAACATGGTATCGTCTATTTGTGTAGTTAACGTATGTAATTAATTTAAACAAAATCGATTCACAAATTTTTAAATTAAATCCGAAAAATCATAAGCACAAAAATGACATAACTTTTTGGTCACTCTCGGTTTTGCTTAATAACTCCTCTCCTCATCAGTCGATTTTGCTGAAATGCAATACCAAATCAAGTTAATAAATAACGAATTCACATTGTAAATTTCATCAAAATCACACAACGCGTTTTTGAGTTATCTTGCATATAGACGGACATGTATAAATGACTATTGTAGTACCTACCATAGGGCATAATTTATAGGTATATGAGATGAGTCCAGTAAAACTTAAAGTATCTATGGAAGGATACATTACTTACTTACGTGTGTGTGCGACTTCAACGTGTTCAAGAAGCGCTAGTTACATTGAACAATTCCATAAATGTGTTTCTGTATTAAATGACATTGGAGCACTTATTTTAATACCTTAAAGTTAGGTCCAACTTTAACACTACCTCTCTTATGTCGGCTTTGTCAATTTAATAAAGACAAACTCGAAAACTCGGAAAGAAAAATGCAGTAAAATTTAACAAAATATTAATTTTTCCAAATTTTAAAAATGATTAGGACAAACCATTTGGCCAGCCACTTGGGCAAAAAAATGGAAATAAAATTCTTGTTAAAAGAAGAAAGATGCAGCAGAAAGAAACAAACACTGGGAAATACAACCAGAACTACGGCAGCCCAAAGATCTCCTCGGGGAATATAACACCAAGAGATGCAAAATCTTTATTAGTACCAACAACAAGAATGCAAGAGTATACTGACAGGAATAATAACGAGACACTGCATACTCATAGCGCACCTTCAAAAACTAGGACTTGAACTAGATAGCACCTGCAGATTCGGCCAGGTAAACAAAGAGACCCCAATGCATATTCTCTCCGATTGTAGAGCACTACTCCGCTGAAGAAGGAAGCATCTGGGGGCATACTGCTTCTCCCCAAGTGAGATACAATCCCTTAATCCACTCCGGATACTAAAATTCCTTTAGAATGTGCAAAGTTAACCCAGCCACTGCTCTGAAGAAGAAGGGGTACATCTTAAAGGTCACAGTACAAGAACACCCTAAAACTTAATCTCAATCTTAATCTTCTTGTTAAAAAAAACATCGAAACCAAAGGATAAAAAAAATATTCTCCGAAATTTTTGCTGTCTCTTTCAAGATATGAAATAATAAATCTATTCTTCCAAACCAATTTTCATTAAACTAGGAAAACGTATCCTCTGAATAGGACGAGCAAAAGATTAGGCTTTGTCTCCAGTTGCAAATTTATAATTCACGCAGCGTAGTGGGGGGATTTTCATGCAACTTGAAATTCTTATATCCTTAATAGATGGGACCATGTCTCTCATCACTCAGCCAAAAATGTAAAACCGTTCTTAACTCACTCAATAGAGGAGACGTATTTTTTTGAAAAATGCGAAATCGTCAATCTTATTTTAAAACTAAAGCATGCAATGCCGCCGATACCAAGCTAACCTACACAATTCCTCAATTCCAATTCCCAAAGAGTGGAAGAAACTATCAAATGAAACTATTCATAGTTTTTGAATATTTTTTTGAAAAGGTAAAACTAATTGGTTGTCTAAAACGGGCCAATAACTGACAGCTTACCCTTAATAATATTAGCAGAACATTTTTTATGTGAATGCCTGGCCTTTTCTAGAACGATGAACGAGGCTACATTGGGTGCGTGCACCTTGAGTAAGGAGGAGTTAATTAACTTGGACCCTAACTACGGTGCTGATCTTCATTAGAAAGACTAACCGTTTCGGGGAAGAGATATAGCCTTTCAATCAACCTTTTTAGGACCCGCAATTATTGGTGGCTGCTCCAATACAATACAATAGAATTAAATATTGTATTATATTTTAATTTGTCCCCTTTTGTCTTGTCCATAATCTGGTCCTTTTATTTGAAATATTGGAGTCAGTCTTAGCGAATAATGGAATAATATGGAATTTTTCTGATCGTTATTTTTTCTTAATTTTAATCACAAATTGTTATAAATTGGTTTTTAATTATTTTTTTAAAACAGAAGAAAAACTTCTTAAGATTATTTTCTAACAATTTTAAATGAAAACAATTCCTTTGTAATTCTTCTAGACTTAAAATCACGCATGTTTCCATGGATAAAAAGTTATAATACTTTTCTTAAGCGTGCTTAAAGCAACACGCAATGTCATATCTTTTTTTTATTATTATAAAATAGTATTTATGAAATTAATTTTTATATGAAAAGTTCTTTAAAAAGCCATTTTTCTTTCTTCATCTGTCGAATTTCGAATTGGAAACAGGCATAAAACGCTAAGTTTACAAAAGATCTTCAAGTTAGTGCAATATAAAGGGTGTCCCAAAATTAACGCAAGATGTAATCTTGATAGAAAATACAAGTTTATAATTGAATTACCAATTTCGAAAAGGGGCCAATGTCGGCTTTTTTCAAAGTGTACTTTTTTGCCGTGTTTTTTTATCTTCACGTATAGACGCATGTTCCATGTTCCATCTGTTTTCCAAAGTGGAAAAAATTCATGTCTTTCTGGAGATGATCCCTTTTCGACATTAATTGAAGACATCTAGCTTATGTGAACTGGGAGACTTGGGAGACCACAAATTGACGTGTGCTCAGAATGCCAAAAAATTAACTAATAAATAAGAAATTAACTAACAGTTCCTAAGGGCATCCAAATTTTACTCTAAAATCAAAGAAATCACTGAAAAATCTCGAGTTTTGGTAGCACTACCATGGGTTCGCAGTTTGATTATACTATATGCAGAATCTCCCACTGCCAGTTCTGCCCATCCAGGAAGTATTTTATTTCCGCAAACTATGAATTTTGCGTAGATAATATGAAAATGGCGAAAGCAACTTTCTACTCCTAACACTAGGGTAAAACCCTCAAAGGACCCAACAAAGTGGCATCATGTTTAAATGATTATATACATGAAAACATCTCTGAAGAAATAACGTAGTTGAACTTGTCCTGCGATGAATCTCCGGGACAAAAGAAAAACAATCAGTCAGTCGAAAGTTGAAAGATTTCCTTTATTTTCCGCTAACAGGCCACACTCGTACAATGATTAGCGCTTTCAAAAAAATTGCGTTCTTACATTCCATAACAAACATTCATTCCTGAACAATTTGAAAAAACCGACGTGAGGCTTTGGCCTGTTGGCATAAACCTTAAACTTTAAAAAGCCTCGTTAAATCGCATGATCTGGACGGGCAATTCTGCTCATCAAAAACAGGAAATTATATGACCAGGCACATTATTTTTACAATATTGTTCAAAAATGAAAACGCATTGTTCTTTCGTGTATAGCGCTCGATTTTAAATAATCCTAAACTGTCAGCTGTCACTCTGTGTTTTCTTTTTCGTTGGCAACACTTTACCCTGTACAAATGGCGCGAAATTTAAATCTTGGATGAATTTTAGGACACCCTTTATATCCACTGACACAAACTAGTATATTGAAAAGTTATTTTTCTTGCAAAAATCACGATCTTCAAAATGATCTTCATAATATTTTGTTTTGAACTTCTTGAAGATGTGTTTTTCTTAATTCTTGAGTCTCGAGGAAACGAATCTTTGGCAGAGCATTTTTGTTGGTCCAAAAGGGCAAAAAAAAAAAAATGCGCGAAACTCTAAAAAGAATAAAAAAAAAAGGATAAGAAAAATCATCTTGAATATTCTTTTAAGACATTCGTTTCGGCATTACCAAAGCCTATAATTTTCTTCTTTTCTTGTCTTATTGTAAAAAAAAAAAAGAAGATGAACATGGATTCGTGTTATTTTATAGACGACTATTTTCTTTTTTCTTCAGACTTTACTTGTGTTTTCCATGTAAAAGTCGTCCATGTTTTCGTTTTTAGTTTTCAAGAAGTCGTCTGTTATTTTATATAAAAACCAAGATCAAAGAAATAAAAGATTTCTTAAATGTAAAACCAAAATAACGATTATTTTTTAAGGTAAGGAGAAAAAAAAATAAGGATTTACATAAACGAACGAAAAGAATACAATTAAAATCCTTAAAACTCATTAATTATATGTAATTTTAGTTTAAAAAAATCAGTTTTAGAATTTTCTGAGTCTGAGACTCATATGAAGAACACTTTCTGGACAATATTTAAAACAATCGATCATATTCGACAAAAATAAACGCCCAAAACAAATGACAAATGTGAGATTCGGGCACTAATTTCTATCCCAAGTAACATTTTCAGTAACCTTAACGTGCTTAGGTATTTGTTCACATATTACCACTAGTGCGGCAGTAACATCCCAGCGACTATCAATACTACCTGGGATGTATAGCAACTTTTTAACATTGTCCAGGATCCATCAGAGCACTAAGCTCGCATACAATTTGCTCTAAGATGGTAAAAGAATGTGTGGCCAAATTAAACAAATTAGGCACAAACAACAAAGTTACCCCGTCCTGGATACCAAGGCATATGGGTATCGAGGGCAATGAAGAATACGACAAACTGACGAAACAAGGGACAGGTACACCCTTCATGGGTGGAATCGGACCACACATAATCCCAATTTTAATAAAATAAGAGGCGGCAGAATGAACCAAACACTGGAAAATACAAGCAGGATTAAGGCAGGCCAAGGATCTCCTTGGGGAATACAACATCCAGAGATTCAAAGCCTTTATCAGCATCAAGGTCATGAACACCCTAAAACCTAATCTAATCTAATCTAACATTGACGGCACACCTAGCCATTTCTACCAGGTCCAGCAATTAAAGTGTCCGTCTAATTCAAATCGCTGTTAAACGTAAACGGCACATCTTGCAATGCTAAAATTTCACATGAATGTTGCTTGACATATTGCCTGTCAGTAGTAAAAATTATTTGTTGGTGAAAAGACGCGTTCTCGTTTTTCGTACAATGAGCCTTAAACGAAATTCAATTGTTGCGCTTCATTTGATTGGAAATTCAAACATCTCGGAATTCACATGAATTTGAGTAAAAGTAAGAAAAGGAACACATTTAATTCTTATTCACGTATCTATCATTCATGAACTCAATGCATTTTCTCCATTTGAAGGCATTGTAAAGTGCCTCATCTCGAATAATCTCGAGCTACAACGATTGTGCGAACTGTTATGTATAGGACAGAATATTAGATTAGATATAGAGATTAGATTCGGTTTTAGAGTATTTTTGTACTAAGACCTTTAAGATCTTTTGTAGCCCCTTTTCTTTAGGACGTAGTAGTTAGGTTAAATTCGCATTCTAGAACATCTCCTCCAGGCCTATTAGGATTGAATAGACTATTAAGTACCTATGATGAAGTAGTTTTCACTGTACTAGTTGAATTTCATCCAAAAAGTAGTTTAAAGTCTGCACAAAAGAACTATTAAATTAGCCAAAAAGTCATTGGTTTGTTGATGAAGACAAAACAAAGACATTAGTCGAATCGGTATTTCATGACACGAAAGATTGCTCAGAATCTGAACATATCAAGCGTTGAAAACCATCAAACAGAAACGTCCATAAAGAATTGCTGTAACTCAAAAATCTCACACTTCATCTTTACAAAACTAAAAGACGCGTAAAAGATTTGGTAACTCGTCAAAAACTAAGAAACCTTAGCTGGGTAACTTTTGATACATTTCTTGCATACTCATGTCCTTGCACCATTAGACTATCACTTATTTTGATATCTGCAAAATTCCCTTAATGGAGTAATTTTCTTGTTCTTGCAATATATGACCTGCAGGAATCCTTTTACTCATCTTACATGTTGTTTCCAAGCCAATAGAAATGAGCATGGATAGTTTCATTGTCCACATTAAATTTGAATATAAATACATTTCTAATTCTGTCAAGAATAGGCAGATTCTCATGAAACTTGCGAAGTACATTTTGGATATGGTACGTCCCCACTTGGTCGGTAGTTCTAGGATGCCAAAATAGAAAAAATCAATACTGCCCAGATTTTCATGAAAGCTGGAATGTAGATTCTGAATAGATCAACTGAAAGGATAGGTTATGTCTCCACTTGATTGGGATTCCGGTGGACCAATATAGAAAAACGTCAATAAATCCGGTAATAATAGGCGAATTTTCATGAAACTTAGAATGTACATTCTGGATATGTTATGTCTCTATTCAGTCGGGGGTTCCAAGGGGGACCAAAATAGAAAAACGTCGATAATTCGGTCAAATTTAGGAATCCAGAAATAAAATGAGAAAAGCCGCGGGTATCAGCTTAATGAGTGATAACAATTCTAGTTATTTCGAAGCTCTCAGCAATGTGGGGACAACAGTCGATACTTTTTCAGTTAATTTAATAATTAATTAAAAAAATTTTCATAAAATAATAAAAAAAATTTAAAAACAGAACATTGTTTTTAATTCTAGATTTGCAATTAAAATTAATTACTAATAATTGCTGAAATTAGAATAACTAATTACGTGTTTAAGAAAAAAAAAGAAGGAAAAACTTGAATATTCAAATTGAATTGTTGGCTTCTATAAAATTAATAACTTGATTTGAATAAACTTAATTTTAAATGCGAATATGTAAATAATAAAGTTCCAAGATCAATAATTAATATTTATATATTTGTTATACTAAAACTGTAGCTGTATACATGTTGCCGCAACTTTTCCCTCTAAGTTGCGCAATCGTTCACCTAAAAATCACCTTCTACTCGGTTATAATTTGTTAAGAATAGTTGCCCGTCTTTTCTGCACTAAAAATTAAAGAATTATAAGAATTTTTCAGGATTACGATCTCAATCCAAGAAATTATACAGAAATTCTAGTATGTTTCTATAAATATCCATTAGGAAATCAAAGAATTGCATACTTTCAGGCACGTATATAGACACTAATTTTACATGAGCCGTCGGTAAATGTATATATCGCATCCCTACAATAGATATTGATATAAAGGATTACATGGAAAAATTCCAAAACTCTATTATAGTAGATCAACTTATTTGCTTCCGGCATTTAACACAAACTGTTCACTAACGTTCAAATAATTCACTTTGAAACTTATTAAAATTGATTTTAATCTTTTCGAGATAATTACAGTAGTTTATCTATTTTGTTTAGGCATTAGGATCAACTAGTTGCAGCACGAACCTTAGTAAACATATATTGTTCACTTCAATAGGAAGGAACCGTCGTTGATACCATAATTTGATGGACATCAGCGACGAAATGCCACTCTTCTAAAGGGTGCATACCAAATAATTTCAAGGGATTATTCCAAGGATATTCGTGAGAACTCTCAAAAAATCTAAAATGAGTGTATGAGTGCCCAATTTACATGACCGAGGCGTACAAAATAATCTAGCTATCTGAGTGAGATAAACGATCGCTTATGTAAAAATCAATTAGTATGCAAAGTACGGCAAATTTAGAGTTCAATACATTTAGTCCCGATTTCACAGTCGTAGCTTAACTGTTGTTGCCTAACTAACGATTTAGCTACAAAGTGCGTATTATTCAGAGCTTAACTTGAGCTTAAGGTTTAAATATCGAGAGCTTAAGCTCAATTTTTTTCAATTTGACAGCGAATGCATAAACGTCACGCTTGCAAAATAATTTAAGCTTGTACTGTAAAATGTAGAAAAATAAGAGTTTAAGCCAAGAATCTTGCTTAAGCTTAAGCCACCACTGTGAAATCGGTACTAATAAAAAACCCTAGGTTTTTTTTGACGAGCTCATTTAAACCGTGATTTTATCAATAATTATTAGAAATTATGTTTTTGTGCTGTAGCTAAAGCCTTACGGGTTGTTTACACAGTGATAATAGCTGTCCTTACGAGTAGACAGTAATCGACTTTTTATACAAGCACTGAAAATGACAGTTCCTATCATGAAAACCGAGAGAAGAATAGAAAATGGTGGCTTTAACATCATTTTCATCCTCGAACCAAGGAAATGTTATACTTGTAGTACGGACAGTGATTAAATCTTTGACTACAATATTATGTGCTGAAATGCTTGCGTATGGTGTGGTGAGAGAAGGCGAGTGGACAGTGAAAACAAAAAATATTGTAGTAGTTCGCACGCTGTCCTATTCGCTTTGACAGTAACTCACATGATACGTTTACACAATGACAGTAGCTGTCCTCCAGCTACTCGCTACGCTAGCTCGTACTGTGTAAACGACCTATTAGTTATGTTAACGAAACGGAGACTGCGATTGAATTAATTTGGTAGAAATTTTAATTATTGATAAACAAACATTTTTTTAAGATTAATTGTAGAAATACTGTAAATAAAGTTTATAATAAAATCGACTTAAAATAATAAGTGTTATTATGTTTAAACATTAAATTGAGAGTAACACGTAACACCATATTAGAAACCATTTTGTAATTACGTAACAATCTGAAATTTTTCCATCTACCCCCAAGTCTCAAATCGGCGTCAAATATTTGAATGCACCTAAATTTTCTATTTTCATGAATAACAAACGGTTTTGACTATCCCAAAAAACCAGCAAAATATGCATTTTCTTGCATAATATTTAAACAATTGTATAAACATAAAACAATCATCAGCTAGTTGAAAAAACTCAACATTAAAAAATCACTTAAAGATCTTATTATAGTAGTATTCACACTGGTGGGGTTTTCCCTATCGTCGCTATTTCGATCATTGCAATTTTCATTTTACAAATATCGAAGATCGAGAAATCATGATGTGTGTAATTGATAGGTTTCCATTAAAAAGAAAAACAATCGTGATATTGCGATTATTTATCGAATCGTGTATAAAATGTCCTTGTCAAAATGTTCTGATCTTTTCGCGGGGGTTTTTCTTTTCTTATTGATCACAAAATTAAATTCGAAAAAATACACTTTTACAAATTATGGAATCATTTTTAGTTATTGGAATGAAATTCCCATCGATTTACAAGTGTTTACCATAATTGTCAGTTGTATTATTTGACAGTCGCATAGTTCGGCGGTACGCTGAATACACTGTAAACACGTCACATCAGTGTACGCTGAGAAACAAGCCAAGATCTGTCAATTTAATCGATCACTTGAATATTTTGAGTAATCAAACGAAAACTGAATAATTGTTTCATTTAAGAGAAACAAAACAGAATAATTTTTGAGAAGAGAAATCCTATAAAGGAAAGGTATAGAAAGCTAGCAAAAAAAACTAGAATAAGTACAGAAAAGAACACATTGCAAAAGAGTACGGGCAGTTTACAAAATTTATGTACCTCATGACACTCTTATGAAATCTCTCAAGAATCATATATAATTTTTAAGAGAATATTTCCTCTTTTGTTTTTATTACGCTTTTTCTTTTTCTTTCGTATAATAATTTACTTCTCTTTGTAAGCAATAATTTTTGCTTAAAATTTTTGGCTTCTGACTATTATCATGGGAGCGAATTTATTGGTTTAAGACCATCAATTGTTTAATTATTCACTAACCTCGAAAACGAATTAATCAATCATGCCCTACACAATACTAAGGAAAGAAAAAGCAACCCTAGACACGCCTTTAAAATATTTGAAGCCCTGTGCTGAAAACTATAACACAAAAAGTTCAATTAGATTTTGATGTAATCATGATATGAATAAGTTGCAATGTTTCATTTTGAACGGTAAAGCACCCCTAAACTTATGAGACGCCCCTGCATTAAGTACAGGTACAATGAAGATGGCGGTAAAGTCGAATAAGTCATGATCTTACTTTCGAAACCTTGATTAGTTTTATGAAGACATATGAAATCATTTTATCTGTTTATTTATATGTACAAAAAAAATATGAAATGTCAAATTTGACAGATACATATTAACCCAAGAGATGGCTTGGAAGGCAAGTTTCTACAATTTATTTTTAATAAAAGATCCCCTTCTAAACTATTCGAATGCATCACCAATTCCTTTACTTTCATTGCAAATTTGTGTCTGAGCTAGTTAGCACCCACAGCTTTGCTCGGATTATTCCTAGAATATGAAAATATATTTAATTTCTATTTGACAGAATTATATCCTATCTTTTCAGTTAGCCTATTCAGAATGCATATTCCAAGTTTCATGAAATCTGCCTATTATTGGTGGAATTACTGACATTTTTATTTTAGCCCCCGGAATCACCCACCGAGTGGAGATATATCCTATCTTTTCAATTAGTCTATCCAGAATGTACGTATATTCCAAGTTTCATGAAAATCTGCCTATTATTGACCAAATTAGAAACATTTTCCTATTCCCCCTTTCCCCTGCAGTCCTCATTGAAAATGCAAGTAGGCTATACTCTAAGTTGGAAAGACATCTACACAATATACCAAATTTTATTAAAATCGGTTCAGTACTTTTCGAGTCTATAGTGAACCAACAAACATACATAGTTACAAATTTATTATATAAGATTTCACCATGGTTTCCTATAAAAGGCGGTGTTTAGTAGAATTAGTGTCATTTTCAACTTGTACTTTGGATAAAAGTGTAGACAACTGTACTATTACTACAGATTTTTTTAGGGCTCCGATGAGTTATCTTATCAAATTATCATACTAAAACTAAAAGCTCTCGGATTTCCAGACTTCTTCATTCAATGGATTCGGTAAAACTTTAGTGGAAGAAGCTATCAAGACATTATTTCGCTCTGTCAAATCTATTCCTTTTATTGTTACACTAGTAAAAAAGACTCTTAAAATCAAAATCGGACGGAAAATAAGAAATTGACGACAGAGCCACCAGCTGTCCGTTAGACGTTTTGTGAAATTCTTAAGCTCCACTGTCGGCTTTTTTATCAATTTTTGTATCACAGTGATTTCATCGAAGTCAGTTACTACTAACAATATTTGCCACTGCATCTGCTAAATTTGGTTGAAATCATTTCAGTCGTTTCCAAGTTTTATAGTGTTACTGAGGCGGAGGAGTAGGTAGGTAGGTAGAGTGGGGTACTACGTACAACACCAGGCATCTTATGGGCCCATTGTGATCCCTGCGAGACTAAGAGTAACTCTATCGGGAGACTTATTCCTCTTCCAAGCATTTAATTTTCCTACAAAACTTCATTAGACTGCTCATGTCAGTCGCTTGAAGTATCCCTAAATTCCCGAAAAATGGTTGCCCAAAAAGTTGTTACGAGCTCGAGAGAGAGCTGAACATTCGCATAAAATGTGCTTGATGTCTTCAGTCACTCCTATGTCTCCACAATATCGACATAGGTCGGTTTGTACCAAGCCCAGTCTTTTAGCGTGCTTCCTTAGCAGACAATGTCCCGTTAGTATCCCAATAATTGTTCGTAGATGATTCCTATTCCAGTCTATTATCAGACTCGACTTCCTCTGATTCATTTTCGGCCATAAACTTTTTGACACTTCGTGCCCACTAAGATAGCTCCAGCGGGTATTAGCTTCCCTGAAAATTTTATCCTTGATTCGTGCTTTAAACGCAGAGTTAGTGATTTGGTTTTCTGAACCGTCTGCTCCGGAGGCGAAGAAGTAGGACTCACCGCTTTTATATATTAATATGTGATATCGTCCTCAAGATAATCATCTTCAGTTAATATACATATTAGCTATCAATGATTTAGCTTCTTATGTGCGGAAACTTTTAGTTCGTTTCAAAAATCCATATTAAATAAAATGGAAATAAGTTTTCAATATTTCTCAATGTTGATCAAGTGTATATCGATTCATTTCGTTCACCGGGAATATGATACTGAATTTCTGTCACTTGACAGATGACATTAAAACGAATCAAAAAATGTTGCACGGATCAAAAGATGCCGCACCCTTTATAACCAACTTCTACAATCTAGCAAAGATACGAAACTATACTCTTAGAAGTAACAACAACAACTGCTCTTTTCGGACAATTAGAACGTTTTGATTGGTTGAAATTTTTTTTTAAGAGAAACTGCTTCTTAAAAGAACTGAAACTGAAATTGAATCAATTGAATACTGACATTTTTCAAGCGGTTTTTTACAAATTTCTTTTTAAAGTGTAAACTTTTAGTTCCCTAAAAAGTACTTAGAAAATATTGTAAAACAAAAACATTCTCATCTTAACACAAACGCCATTTTAACGGAAAACCAAAATACCAATAAGTCACACAGCGAGGAACAAAAAAAATCATAAGAAACTAGCAAAGAAGTCTTCCAAATCCCAAAGACTGGCATTATTAAAGAAGAAACTTTTGTTTTCTTTTCTTTAGACAGAAAAAAAGAAACGATCAAGCCGCATATGTATTTCATATGCGCGTCCATATTGCATTTGGATGCATTTCGATCGTGCCATACTCTCTTGCCTTAAACAACAATTCGCCGCACATGAAATTTGATCGTTCACGATTTTTATTTCCAGTCTTTTTTTTTGTCTTTTTTTTTATATATTACCGCGGCTTACGAGTCTCTAAATCATTCGCGCATATAGTCTTAACATTTATAGATATTATAAACTCACCTTTCAGGTTTTTATTTAGTTGTTTTTTTTCTTCTTCTGTTGGCGGATTTTCTTATTTCAAAAAGGCGTGGGAGCGATGGCCACCATTTTGTTTTTATTGTAGCAGAAGTAAGAAAAAAAAAAATCTATATCTCACGATTGGATCTGCGGTATTTTATAAAATATATATTTTTCCTTATATTTTCATACTAGGTATATCAGAAAGTTCGCGGCGAAAAAGAAAAGTATTGCATATTTTTTTTTATTTGAAATATTCCTGGCTATACGGCATTTCACTATAACGACCTTTTTTAATTGTGGCACTTTTTCGATTTACGACCCACAACGTTTTGTTGGACGGGCAAAAAAAAATCTGTATACATATTGTAGCGTGCTACCCGTTTGGTTCGATGTTATGAAAATGACAACACTTTTTATTTATCTGAATTTAGTGTATAAGCTTTATTTATAATTATTCTGCGTTAACAATAAGTCTTAAAAATATTTGTCTTTCAATAATTAATTATTAAAATTTTATTTATCACAGTTTTAACAAAATACACAATCACTATTTCCAATAATTGATCACTATTTTTACTTTTAGATTCAAAATTACTGTTCTGCTCTCGGCTTAATATTTGAAACACACAATCTGAATTTCTGTTGAGTGCACCACTTTTCTTGCGTATTTATAATAAAAGTGGCTTATCCTGAATCTGATGGAAAAGTCCTATTATTTCGATAGAATCATTTACATAGAAAATGTCTTATTGTTCGATTTTCGCCGGCTTATACTATGTGGCAATACTCTCGAATAGTCTACACAATGAAAACATTGTCTTTGACATTTCAAATTCGAGAAATGTGTTCAAATTGTTATTTTGCCGTATTTCGTGTGGTGTTTAATAATAGTGAATTAGTGTAGTGTTTTTTTTAGAAATGTTCCGATTTCTTTTTCTTTATAAAGAAATGGAACATTATTAGAATTTTATAGTGCAATATGTTATTGTTAGCGACCCTCTGTTTTGTTTCAGCTTCTTCCTTTAGGCGGCACTTCACACTTTGCCTTACAAAAATAAAAGAAACTTTTGGCATAACATTGTCATCATTTTACTGCGTTGTCACTTTAGTGTAGTCAGACGTGTTTACATGTTATACGGCTGTTCGCTTTATGGCTAACTTTTCCGGAATGTATCTAGGTCGTAAAACAAGGTATGTGGGTGTATAAGTACTTTATTTTCCAGTGTAATTCCCAACTTTCCGACTTTCCTTTTTTATACCTTCCAGATAATACGATTTATCTAACTCCTCAAAATAAGCATTTTCTAAATTGAATGCAACAAAGCTCCTACCCCCCGAAACTATTCTACAAATTTTGAACTCGATTAACTAATGACTAACAAATTGGCAGCGTAATTTATGCAATTTTGCCATTGCTTTGAAGATGTATGATTATGTTTTTAATCGTTTATGAGAAACGTGGCACCCATTTTAGGAATACTAGGTTTTGTATCTGTTCAAACTACATTCATTTGAGATGACCACAATATCAGTTATCTAATGCAGTTTCATTTTTCGATCTTCTACCACAATATCATGGATATTTTCGACAATTTCTTCTGTGGCCTCAATTGGCCGACTTGAACGTTTTTCATCGTAAACGTTTGTACAACGATGTTTAAATGTATAAAATCAATATCTAATTGTTATCATCGAAGGTACATGGTCTCCATATAGATACCGCATAACTTATATTTGATTATATTATACGTTTCCCCACCCAAAAAACCAAGAATCTAATCACTCATCGATAACGAATTTTCTGAATGGCTGTCAAAACTAAAACTAATCGATTTGTCAATTAGTTTAGTTTTGACAGGAACTTTACAAGTGCGTATATGACAGTAGTATCATATGTAGAAAAAGGGCAACGAAAAAGCCGACAAATTGGCCAGGCAAGAGGCGGGAACACCCTTTATAGGTCCAGAACCCTTCTATAAAATCGAACCATACATAAATCCGAGAAATTTTAACGAAAGAAGAGGCGGCAGAAAGAACCAAACACTGGGATATACAACCAGGACTAAGACAGTCCAAAGATCTCCTCGGCGAATACATCTCCAAGAGATTCAAACCCTTTATAAGCACTAACAAGAAGAATAGAAGAGTATTGACAGGAAAACTAACGACTCAAAGTACATCTTAAGCAACTACGACGACTTGAATTAGATAGCATCTGCAGATTTTGCGAGGGAACGAAGAGACCGCAATACATATTATCTCCGATTGTGCAACGCTACTCGGCAGAAGAAGGAAACACCTGGGAGCATACTGTTTCTCCGCAAGGAAAATTCAATCTCTTAACCCGCTCCGGATACTAAAATTCCTAAGAGAAATATACCTGGAGGAGGTGCCTTAGAATGGGTAGTTAAACTAGCTACTGCACTGAAGAAGAGGAGGAATAATAGATCCCAAAAGTGGCAGTACAAAAACACTCTAAAACTTATTACTAATCTTACTATGCTTTAAAAAAAATGGCGGCGATATCTAGTATCGGATCGAGAACATTTTGATAGGCCTAGTATATTGAATTTTATTCATATATTGTAGAATATTAGAATGTCTGACTTAAATGTGTTCATAAAATGGTGGTGGGTTTTTTTTATTTTGGATTGAATTCCCTTAGAAACCCTTAAAATATTCCTAGGTTTATAAAAGAGAGGGTGAAATATATTTTCAAAGGAATTAACCACAACGATTGCGTTACACAATCATATCGTGTATGCACATACTTTATTTTTTCATTTCTTTTTTTATACGAAAAAATAGGAAAAAGTATGAGGTGCAATTTCAGGTTTAGCTTTTAACCAGTTCAGGCATTATGCATGTTTAAAGTGTGTGGATGATTTTCTTATAACATATTGGGTCATATTGTCACGGAATCAGATACTATATTTTTTTTTTTCATTTTATACAGGGGCTCCTTGAAACCTATCAAGAAGAGTTTCAGGTTATCTGAATTACGAAAATGTAGTTCTTGTATTACAAGAATACTTCATTTCCCTTATTTCTATACAAAATTATGCAGAAGTAATGATCGCTTATTCTAAACGATTCGAAACCCAAATTTTCAGACTTCGCCGTTTAACCAATAAGATTTAGAAATTTTATTTGGTTTTCTTTAGATTAGTACAAAGCAACAACGTCCAATCTCAGTTAAAGATTTTCTGTGGAATTTCTGAGATGTGCAGTTAGTAACTTTAGATTTTTCTTCAATATCCAAAATTTGGAATCAGTATTAGCATAGATTAGTATACCTAGATATCCAAGCCAAATGAGCAGCGTCAGTATTGTTGTTGTTGTAGGTGACCTTAAAGAAGATTAAAAGAAGTTTAATGTCAAAGAAAAACGAGAGTCTATATTGTGTCGAGATATTACTGTACAAAAAGAATCAGTTGAATGCATTGACGTTGGAAAGCTTTATTATTAGTCTACGGTATTAGTAATGTAAGCTCTAGAACGTGTGAAACCACATATACACTACATTATCTCATTTAATTTGACTCATTACATTATATTGTATTGTATTGGAGGGGCCAGTAAGGCCCGTAGGTCTTACTGGCCCATTGTACCTACTTCTAAAAGATTGATTGAGTGGCTACGTCTCTTCCCCGAACCGGTTAGTTCTTCTAATGAAGATCTGCACCTTAGTTAGGCCCAAGTTAGCTAACTCCCCTTACTCCAGAGTACACACACTCAGTGTAGCAAGTCTCGTTCTAGAAAAGGCCGAGCATTCACACTAAAAATGTTTTACTAACCCATTTTCTTCACGATAGGCTCCGCATATCGGACTCCCGACCACCCCTATTTTCCCGATATATTCGTTTAAGGATTCATGTCGTGCCATAATACCCACAATGGTTCTAAGGGTTTTACGGTCGAGTTCCATCAACATTACAGTTCTACGGCAGTCCGGCCCAATCAGTATCATCTTACCTTGCCAACACTGATTTAACCCTTGCCACCTCTGTTAATGGCGGTGGTTTAGTTACATATTGAGGTACTAAATACTTTAACAAATTCTGTAATACCTAATTCTTGCTAAGCTTAAAGCGTACTTTCGAAAATTGTTGCATTTCACGACAGACATCTAGGCTTCTCAGCCTTCTGTGGGAAACCACAAGTAAACATATACAAAAATCATATGGTATTCATATTCAAGTGTTGAATACTGTTCATTTTCTTCTTTTGAAGGAATTGAAAACTGTCACATCTTGCATTATCTAGCAGCATTTACGAAGCTCAGGGACAGATCGTTGGAAGAATTTATGTCTTATGATGTCTCTGTTGTTATACTACAAGAACACCCCGTATTTATAGATTTATAGACTATTCTATAAGTAAAAAAATTACCGAAAAATCGTTATTTATTTAGACTTTATTTAATTATTTATCAAAAAATTGTTAGTTGTTTCTTTTGTTGTTGAATCAATTTGTATTCTTCTGAAACGTATTGCACTGGCAGAGGTCATACTATTTAACTTAAAAAGAAATCCTATATTTCAAATATGTATAAATCGAATCTCAATTAAGGTGGACAGAATAATATTTAACTGCTTCATTCGTTGACTCTTTTTCTATTGCAGACTTTCTTTAAAACTAAACCGATATGAAAACGAAAATATAAAAAATTCATACACTCAAAAAAACCATTGTTAAATCAACTATTTTTGGGTTTAAATCAACTATTTTTGGGTTTAAGTCAACTATTTTTCGGTTTAAATCAACTATTTTTCAATGATCTCAGCTAAGAAAATGGTCATACTTACTTCGATAGCACTAGAGATCATAGAGGTCCCCTAGGCCTGATGTAATATTTTCTTCCAACACGTCGGTACTGGGGCAGATTCTCTTTAGTTGGGGATCCGCTTTTTTTTACGTTTGCTAGGGTCTCGTCTCTCCAACAGAGGCTTGGTCTCCCTCTACGACGTGTTCCTTCAGGTCTGGATTCAAAGACCATTTTAGCCGGAGCATTGTTAGTCATTCGCTCCACGTATACTACCCACTGAAACGTTTTTAGTTTTATTTTCCGAACTAGGTTCACGTCATCGTATAGTTGGTACACTCCAGCATTATATCTTCTCCTTCAGACTTCATCCTCCGAATATATGACAAAGTATCTTCCGCTCGAAGGTTTCAAAGTGCCTGCTCATTCCTTTTTGGCAGTTTCCAAGACTCTGCTCTGTATGAAAGTACCGGAAGTTTGAGCTTTTTGTATACCTAGTATAGTTGCACTTTTGATTTTCGCGAGAAGAGTTTTGAGCTCAGTTATTTAGACAATGATTTTACTAATCATTATTATACGTGCTAAAATGTAGTTGATAGCAAAATCACAGAAATGGCAATGATTTTAATGCTTCACAGTTATAATAATTTACAAAGAGTTTGACCAAAAATCGTATACATATTCTGTAGGATCTTTGGTTTGACCCTAATATTTTCTTAAAAGTCTATGCGCGAATCAAATTAGTTCAGTCTGATTTAGCCGGTACCACCAAAATAAAGCCCAATAAAAATACAATCGGTCCGATTCGATTTTCATTTAAGGCTTAGTTTTGTAAACGAAACGGAGACGTGGCGGCTGTTATGTAGACCGAACGTGATTCAATTCAGTTTGAGTTCGTTTCGTTTTTTGACATTTGTATTTATCGTAACGCGATTGTGCTCCTTTTTTTCATATTGTATACGTCCAACAATTCTTTTTATAAAAATGGATGGCGGGAATTTTTCTCATACACTTTTACTTCCGATAAAACACAAAATTAATTGACAATGAATTTGTCAAATGCTAAAAAATAAAGTGACCTCTTTCGTCAATATGACTGAATCGCATTCTTTTCTCATCGCCATCCCGTCACCGTTTCAGGTAACTAAAGGCCAATCTCCACACGGCCGACATCCTATTCTGATGAAAGTATGGGATACACTTATGCAAAGTTCGGTTAAACAGAAAGGAAAAAACAATCATCCTACTAATTTTGTCGGCTTCTGCATTTCTCATTTTCCCATCTGATTTTAGATCTGCAGATGATTCCCTTCCAAATCAGATGAACATGTTTATCTGATTTATATGGCACTTCATCTGCGTTTGCATACTCTCACAATAATCACACACGATACCATCGCACACTACCAATTTTTCTAAATTGTGTTGGGATACTTTGATGTTTTTATTCGATCAACCCTAGTGAAAATTACAAAAGTCCATCTCTTTCTAGTTTTCTGATTTTTCCCGTCAGAATAGGATGTCGGCCGTGTGGAGATTGGCCTTAAAGCTTTATACGTAAACTAAAATGCTGCAATCGTACCGGTTTAATATGCGAAGCAACATTTTGATAGTGAATTTTTGAAACTTATTTTTGCCCAGTGTATAGATTTCTTATTCTTATTTATTTTTATGTTCTTGTTATTGAATTAAGTTCAAGATAATGAGACTAGGTCTTAGAAGAACATAGTTTTTTAATAAAATATTTATAAGTTTAGGAACATTTCCTTATTTTCTTCATTTTTCTTTTTTGGAAAACTAGAATATTTTAATAATATTATGTTTATTTTATTAGTCAACATAATTTATAATGAAACAAATTAAGTTAGCGATGTTTATTAGAAGAAAAAAAAAAATGAACAAATTTCTTAATAAATATTTTCTAAGGATCTCAGTAATTTTTTTTTTGTCGATATTTACTTATAATATGATTGGAATTTGATATGATTTTAGAAGTAAACAATGAGGTAAAAGTACCATGTCACTGAAATCAGGAAAAATAATATCAATTAAATGGCCGCCTCTGGGCCTTCCGCGGCAGCTGATTCTTTCGAGGTAATTTTCGATAACTTTTTCGTAAATTTCGAACGGTATCTCGGCAATAACTTGGCGGATGTTGTTTTTTAGGTGCTTCAACGTTTCGGGTTTGTTGGTGTAGACACGATTTTTAACATAACCCCACAAAAAGAAATCGAACTGCGTTAAGTCGCATGATCTTGGGACGTCAGTTGATGCCACCAAAACGTGTAATATTTCGACCTGGGAACTATTTACGCAAAACATCCAACTTTACATCCGGTGTGTGGCAAGTTGGACCACGTCTTGTTGGAACGACATGTCTTCCATATCAATATCTTTGATTTCGTGCCAGAAATATTCGGTTATCAAGCTCCTATATCACTCACCATTAACTGTTACACTCTAACCCTGATCGTTTTCAAAAAAGTTAGGCCCAATGACGCCGCCTGACTACAATGCACACCAAACAGTCACTTTTCGGCCATATAATGGTGTCTCGTGAATATCATGAAGATTTTCATCTCCTCATATTCGGCAATTTTGCTTATCAACAGACTCCGAAAGGTGGAAATGTGCCTCATTCTGTAAATTTCGATACACAGTTCGTACAGAATTGTTATTTCTGTAAAACAATTGATCAATTTTAACGTGTTAAGCAGTGGTTAAACGATCCATTTCGGAAATGTGTTATAGAAAATTGACATTCGATACTTTGAAAACAAGTGCTTATTGATATCTGCTTGATTTACAGTGGTGCCAACATAGAAAACTCAAATCGGATTCTATACATAGAGTTTTATATTACAGAGAGTCCTTGTGTACAGATATGGTCAAATCAGAATCCAAGTTGAGAACTCTGTTTAGTGTCTTCTATGCTATAGAATTATAGTCTCTTATGTCGAACTTATAAGATTCTTAACGTCGTTTTCTATATTTCTTTTTAACATATTTTTATAAGATTAAAAAGTTGGACTTCAGTACATTTTCCTATCTTGAAAAAAACGCTAGAGAAAACCGCACAGTCACAATATTTACTTATAAAATATAGAACAACAGAAAATATGATTTCTTTCATATATAAACATTTTTATAGAAAAGATAAAAATATATATAATAAATAATAATTAATCCCTTCAGGGTAAAAGTCTTGCAGCCATTAAGCACAGACTCACCACATATGTATGAATCTCGTTTCTCATATGAAAAGCCAAAGTTGTTTATCATTTTTTTCCTCTTTTTTTTGGTTTGGTGTAAACTTTCTTAAGACAGTAAAATAATTATATTTCGAATTTACCTCTACATATATCTGCAATAGATGCAGAAAATGTACGGACGCATTTTTCCACATAAAATTGGATATTCTATACAATATATACGTATAAAGTATGTCATCACGCATGTATACACGTTATAACAATAAAGTTCCGGAATTTCTTCAATATCTCTGAACCTGGGAGGCCTCATCTCCTTGGTCTCCTTGGACGTTAGATATCTTTGAACATACTATTAAAATTTTCGCGTTATCGGTTGAGATTTGTCAATTTTATGAAGCTTTGTTTGTTAAAAAAAAAATCATGGAACAAAGAGCTGTTATTAAATTGCAAGCAAAACTTGCCACAACAGCCGCTGAAATATAAAGATTCAAGCAACAAGTTTATGGTGAAAATGGTTTTATTAAATTCGAGAACTTTTGAGTGGCACAAACGATTTTTAGGAGGCAGAGCAACGCTAAAAGACGACACTAGAAGTGTCCTTCGATAGTAAAGATATCACCCACAAAGAATTCATTCGAGCTGTTCACAAACAGTTACTGATACTGTATTTATTTGGAAGTTTTGAAACGTTTCATTGCTAGAATTCGTCGAGTTTGAAATCAAGTTCGAGATCAGAACAACGTGGGTTAGACACCAGATGTTTGCTTGTTTGGGAATCATTGATCATATCTCGTATTAGCAGATCTTCAGGAAGACTTGAATTATTTTACCACTTGGTGCACCGAAAACAACTTAATATTGAATATCAATAAGTGTAACCTATTCACGCAATTTTAATAATTATTATTGCGAACACCGTGTCGACGGGGGCTGGTCTGCGTAGAGTGAACAAGATTAAAAATTTAGGCGATATATGTGAGCATGAGTTAAACTTCAGATTACATATTAACTCGGTGATTTATTGTGCATATTCAACCCTAGGTTTTATCAAACATTGGTTCAAAGAATTTACCGATCCATACGTAACTAAAGCTCTTTACACTACGTTTGTTAGATCACTCTTGAAATAAGCCTGTCACGTGCGGTCACCCTAAAATAGGACTCATAGAATTGAATCGATCCGACGTAAATTTGTACGCTTCGCGCTACAAGATTTAACTTGAAGTGATCCAATACAATTACCACCTTACCAGAACATGTTGAACTTAATTGGTTGGCCTGGACTATTTGGAAAAGCGCAGAAATGTGGCAGATGCACATTTAGTTCATCATCATCATTTTATCGGAAATATTGATGCTCCCCGCGTTCTTGCGGAGTGGCCTCTATACGTCCGCTTACGGTCTTTACATGCTGGTGAACTTTTTAAAATTAATTTCATCGTACCGGGTGTTATGAGTCAATTTCTCGTATGATATGCGATATTAATGCCAACGCTCCTGTTTTTCATTTTTGCACTAGCAAAGCTGAATTTAAAAAATGTGTTATTTGGTATCAGTTCCATGATTAATTAACCTTAACTCCAGTGGCGTGCGGTCCATATATGCAGAGTGTTCACTGCACACCCAATTTTGTTGTGTCAGACAAAGAGTAAGCGAATTTCAACAGACCATTCAAAGAGCTTTCTACACGTGCTTTGGAAGCAATACTACTAAATATGTGCTCGTACATGCATTTGAGTCACTATGGAGTCATCGCAAAAATTGCATTGAATCAGAAGAAGATTGCTTTGAATAAATTTTTCTAGCAACAGCCACGGAACTTTATTGTCCCATCATGTTTAAAGGAATTTTTATTTTCCTCAAGAAATATCTTAAAAGATTCACGAAACTTTAAACTTTATTTCATTGTCCAAGATATATAGTATATTCCCATCTGTCTGTACATTTTTCGAGCATCCATCTTCAGAAAACAGAAACATATCATTAAATTCCTGCACTCTTCAGGATGTTCTGGCATATACAATATATTTATAATATTAGATTTATTTCAAGACGAATCAGACGATCCAATTTCAATGTCAAGGTTTTTATAATATGAAGATCAGTTTTCTTTCATTGGGTAACACTCTGCAGGATTGTATATACTCCTATATAGTAGTGGAGTTAAGTCTGGGATTTTCTTATATAAATCAAAGTTAAATCTTTCAAAAAAAAAAAACATTTCTCAAGATGATCTCAAGATGATCTCAATTTCATGAGAAACTACAAATTTTTGGTGCATTATTTGAAATTCACTTTTAATTGGTTGTGCAATTAAAATGAAACGAAATTTATTTTTTGAATTTAATTGCAAATTTTCATCCATGTTTTTTTATGGTACATAATAAATGATTCTATAAAATTCTCGGATTGATAACTTAAGAAAAAGATAAATGGACATTGAACAGTTTTAAGACGTTTTCAGAAATTACTGCAAAAAGCTTATATAGGGTGATCCAGTTTCCTATGTTAGTAGTGTAAAGGCCAATCTCCACACAGCCGACATCCTATTCTGACGAGAAAAATCAGAAAACTAGAAAGAGATGGACTTTTGCAATTTTCGCTAGGATTGACCGAATAAAAAGATCAGGGTCTCTCCCCACACAATTTATAATATTATGGGAAAATTAAGAACATTCCTTTCCATTTTATAGGAAAATGTAGTACGAAATTGTGTTTTCAGACTTTCTCATAAGGCTTAAATTCCTATCACATCTAAAAACAAGCTATAGTGCAAAACGACGAGACTTCTATACGTGTGTTCAAATCAAGTTAAATTCAGAGCGAACGTAGTCCTTAGCTAATCACAACATTTGTTGTGATATACAGACAGACAGACATTGGATAAAAATGATTGCAAACCATTTAGAGTCTTATAAAACGTGGAGATTTGCAAAACAAATTTTTTTATTTTTTATATACTTCGTACAGAAGTTAAAAATTTAACTTGCGTAAACCATAAAAATCAATTCGTCATAGAAAAACTTCCTATAAGAAAATTTGGTAGTGTGCGACGATATCGTGTATTATTATTGTGAGAGTATGCAAATGCAGATGAAAACCCATAAATCAGATGAACAAGTTTATCTGCGTTTGAGGGGAATCATCTGGCAGATGAAGAATCAGATGGGGAAATTTGAACTGCAGAAGACGACAAAATTCGTAGGATGATTGTTTCTCCCTTTCTGTTTAACTAAATTTTGCATAAGTGCATCCCATACTTTTATCAGAATAGGATGTTGGCTGTGTGGAGATTGGCCTTTATAAATCAAGCAGCTATCGATAAGCACTTGTTTTCAAAGTGTCAAATGGCACTTTCCATCAACACATTTATAAACCACTCAATGGGTGTTACAGCATCAAGAAATTAATGTTGGCTTTTCAAAGAAAATCCTTTTCACGGATGAGGCACATTTCCACCTCTCTGGGTATGTTAATAAGCAAAATTGCCGTATATTGGGAGATGAAAATCCTCCTACGATTCACGAGAAACCATTATATGATCAAAAAGTGACGGTTTGATGCGCATTGTGGTCAGTGGCGGTGTCATTGGGGCTTACTTTTTTGAAAACGATCAGGGTTAGACTGTAACACTCAATGGTGAGCGATATAGGCGCATGATAATCGATTATTTCTGACACGAAATGGAGGATATTGATGTGGAAGATATGTAGTTCCAACTAAATGGCGCAAGTAGCCACACAGCAATTGCAACGATGGATGTTCTCAGTGAAAAGTTCCCAGGTCCCATTATTTCACGTTTTGTTGCATCAACTGGCCGTCAAGATCATGCGACTTATCGCTATTGGATTTCTTTTTGTGAGGCTACGTTAAAAGTTGTGTTTACGCCAACAAACCCGAAACGTTGGAACACCTAAAAAACAACATCCGCCGAGTTATTACTAAGATGCCGTTCGAAATTTACGAAAAAATCATCGAAAATTACCTCGAAAGGATCGGCTGCTGCAGAAGGTCCTGAGGTCGACATTTAATTGATATTATTTTTCATAATTAATGAAATACATAATATTTGTGATTAACAAAATAAAATAAATATATTTCGTTAGATTTGTGTGTGTTTTATTTTGTTTCAAGGTTCAAAAACTGAATTTGGATCACCCTGTATTTCGTTTTGTTTCTTTCAGTTTTTAATTTATTATTAAATTAATGTCTATATTACTCAAGAATCCTTCTATAGTCATCTTTCAGTTCTTCATTGGTGCTAGAGCTCATATTAAGAGCTAGCAATCCTGAATGCATAATCTTGATTGGAGATCACATAGCAGTTTGGAGGATCATGTCGCTATACTTTCGTTTCTCAAATAACAAGTAGCAGCAGTTATTTCACTTGGCTTCACTTGATTCGTCTACAAACTTACCAGACTCTATGCGGATCAGACCAAATAAATCCGGGAAAAACACTTGTAACTATTGCCACTTTTTATTGAGTAATAATTGTCTTGACCAGATAAGTAGAATATGCGTGATAATCGTATCCACGGACTCTGACTATGGAACAAGAACTACGAGATATCTCGTCATGCATTCAGAATAGTATGCTAAGAAATATATAAGAGTTTTTTCCATTAAATTACATTCAATTTGTTACGATATCGATTACAGTTGAAGATGTTATGAAATAAAGACTCAATGCACCAACATACGGCTCGACAACCTTTTCTCTAGTATGGCAAGCCTGGGTACTTTCCAAAATTCTATAATATGTACACCACAAGTAGAATTACTATGCTCTGCTTGTTGGGATAGTGCTCCGGTTGAACTTTTTGGTACACCTCTAACGATCCTTGGCGTAACTTCATTTATCAAATGCCTAGTCTATATTTGAACCTATTTAATTTATCGCATCGTATTAGTACACAAAATGTGTTCGAAATTCTTACGTTTTCTATTACCTGCGGTTTCTTCACTTAACTTCATAATGCTGGAAGAATCTCTTAAAATAATTCTTTGTTCACGTAGCGAATTGATCTCCTACCGTTTCATTAATAAGAAAATAGGAAGCGATAAATCCATTTTATAGATCAAATAACTTACAATGAAATTGCTAATCAATAAACAAACACAACCAGCTGATTTTTGACAGTTCATTGAAATCCGATGCTAACCGCTTTTTTAACCGGTGAACGCAGCTAATTCGCCGCATTTTCCTCCTCCTCTTGAGGATCGTGACACTTCCGGCATCATCTCTCGCTTAATGCAAGCATCAGTCAACTAAAACTATTATACATGATAGAAATGTATAAACACAAATATAGAGATTTTTTTAAACTCGCTTTAGTCTGGTGGAAATCGAAATCTTTAGCATTATCATTATACTCCCGCAACATTGGAGAAATCGGCTCGTTTTTTTCCATAGTCAGTCCTGTGATACATTATTTTAAATATATTTACAGATCTCAGGGAACATGTGTCTATTTTTCGTTGCATCTTTTCTAAAAGAAAGGTAGCGTCAATTAAGCCATGAATAGTTTGGTGGACAAAAACCACATCAGCCACCTGTCGCCTTTTCTCCAGAGAATGAAGACGAATAAGTTTTAAACTATTCTCGCATGGAGGCAACAGGGGTTTTACCATGAAAAGTTTTTTAACGCAAACCGTATAAATCTACTCTGAACAGATTCCAGTCAATTGATTTGGAGCTTGTAGTAAAGAAACCACACTTCGCTAGCATACTCCAGTATAGGCCTAACTAGGATAGTAAAAGGAGCTTTTATAATGTGAGGATCATCAAATTCCTTTGACCAACGTTTAATAAAACCAAAGGTCGGGTTGGCTTTACGGATAAGAGACTCAATGTGTAGGAGGAAATCCAGTTTAATGACACAGATTACAACCAGGTTAGTAATATTAATTGCAAATCTCATAGAATATAGGTATGAGGAAATATTTAGGCTAACCAAAGCTAATACAAACTCTATATACAATAATCTATTACATATATAAAAATCAATGTTTGTTTGTTTGTATTTTATGCGCTGCCACACCGTTCGTCTGATTATGATAAAACTTTGCCAACTTATTGCTTGCACTTGCGGGAAGGTTATAGGCATAATATTTTTCCGAAGTTTTCCGAAATGTGCCGAAATTTACCGAAATTTGAAAAATGTATTGAAATAAAGTACAATTTATATAAAAAACCAACGAATATAATTTGCCGAAGTTTACCGAAGTGTACCGAAGTGTGCCGAAATTTACCGAAGATGAGATTGGGCGACAAAATTCGGCAAAATATTTAAAAAATGTGTTAAAATAAAATACAATTTATATAAAAAACCAACAAATATAATTTGTCGAAGTTTACCGAAGTGTGCCGAAATTTGAAAAATGTATTGAAATAAAATACAATTTATATAAAAAACAAACAAATATAATTTGCCGAAGTTTACCGAAGTGTGCCGAAATATTTCGAAATTTACCGAAATCGACCTTTAAGAAAAATTATCGATATATTTCGATTATCGATACATTTTTTAAATATTTTGCCAAAGTTTACCGAAGTGTGCCGAAGTTTACCGAAGTGTGCCGAAATATTTCGAAACTTACCGAAATCTCCCGAAAATGAACGGTCTTAAAGAAAAATTGTAAAATAAGATTTTTAAACTTCGGCAAATGTCGGTAAAATTTGGCAAATTTCGGTAAATTTTGGCACATTTCGGTAAATTTTGGCACATTTCGGTAAAATTCGGCAAAATATTTAAAGAATTAAATAAGATAACTCTTCCAAATTTCAAACGAAATTTCCACAATTTCTTATGCGGCAGCAACGCGCCGGGTACCAGCTAATATGATATAAAAATTGATGCTATTATATGTAAACCTTATTTATATATATTAAATTGATGATAAGATATTCTTATATCAAAAGAAGAACTATGTTAATTTCATTTCAAACCGTTTATATTCATATTTACGATCAATTGAAGATCGTTTATAATACTATAAATAATATCAATTTTCTTTAATCATTAACAGATTTTCACACATTATGGAAAATTATATACTTTTAAAAAATCGTAATGGCACAAACACAAAAACCCAAAAGAATAACTTAATATATAATAAGCAATGGTGATCAGGTCTGACACGTGCTCATATACAAAAAAAAAAAAAAACACTTTTCTTTGGTCAATTTTCCTTTCCAGGTCTGAATTTCTTGATATGAATTTTCTCACATCGAAATTCCAGAACATAATAAACTGATCTTCGTTTTTTTTTTTTTTTTTTTTTCTTAGTAGATCGTACATGATCCTCATCAAAATCAATAAAATCGATTAAACAATTATCAAATTGTGTAAATGACTGTAATTTAATGTTTTATAAAAAAAAAAAAAAAAAACAGAAAATCATAATAATTTCCTGATTATATATATGGTTTTTTTTTTTTTTTGTCCAATATGAGATCGATCACACACGATCACAACCACAAACACTTCTTTCTTAAAATAAAAAAATTTAAATTAAAAAAAAAAAAATCCAGAAAAGAATCTATCACACATTTGATATTAAAGATCTTTTGATTAAAAATTCATACATGAAAATCAGTTGAAGATCACTTGATCCGATATATCGATATATCGATCGTATATGCGTCTGTACATATTCCCATTTCATATATCTGATCAGATTTTGATTAAAATCTTTAATTTGCAATAAATCATCGATTCCTGTCTCTGATGATGTACGCCTAGTCCATTGTTTTTGATTGATTGATATTGATCCTCCTTGTGTAACGAACGTGTGTACAATACAAAAAAAAGGTGATCTCTCTCGAGTTAATAATAATATTTTTTTGCTTTTCTAATTTATGAAAACACCCAAAGCCTTATAGTTTTACTTTTAGGAAATTTAAGAAGCAAAAAAAAAAAGTTTATAGAAGGATCAAAAGGTATACCATATATATGAAGAGATTGATTGAACGAATAAATCAATATTTTGTGACAGTTTACTAATTTGTTGTGCTCATGGAAATATTTGAAAAATCTGGAATTTCTTTAAGATACACCATAAATAATCTTTATAAGAAATTTCACATATTTGATTCACAAGGATTTAAGTTGATTTCTTCGTTATTTTAAAATTTATTCTTGAAGTTCTAAATAGCTGTCGGGAACTCTTTGATTTCCATGTGAATAATATACCATTTCCCTATTAAATTTCAAAGCTTCTTTAGGAGGAATAAAAGTCTAAATCATATTTCCCATTGTCGAAAAAGAAAAAATAAATTATGAAGAACCGAAATCTAGATTTGAACCAGTTTCTATAAACGTGGTCTAAACCAACTCGACCATTCCACACTGTATTATAAATCTATATATTCAATTTGACTTTTCTATAAATTCTAAATAATATTCAAACCATACAACAGTTATTCAAAATACTATAATTGTAAAACCTTTCAATTTCAATGCCAATTATTAACTATAGCTCTCTAAGAGATCTACTTATTAGTTGCACTAAAATGTGAATTTAAAAATTTTATTGTATCCCTGCTTTTCGCAACCACGAAGAAATAAAACCAAAGAATTCTTCGTGTATACATTTTTGTCACCATTGCAGTGATGCAAAGAATTCTATTTCGTCAATAGGATTGGTAAAAAAGACTGTAAGTAACATACAGTGGTGTTCAATGAAATCCGGACACTTACCTTTTTTCGATTTGAAGCGATTTTTTCCAAAAAAGTAGTGATGCTTATTCGGTGAAATAATTTTTTATATTACCTCACATAATATTCACTAAAAGAATTATATGGTTCAATCAGTATTTATGGTTTTATTGGAAAATTAAAGAAATTTATAAGAATTCAGATAATTTTTTGTAAATATTAAGTTTATTAGGGTACAAAAAAAACATGTTATAAATAGAGTCATTAAAATTTATCAATTGCATTTTGTACACACCTCCTGGCACCTCCTATTTAATATTTAGTATGACTGCCATTTGCCCTAATAACCGCTGTGCACCTGTGCTTCATGGAATTCACCAAAATTTCCAGTGACGTCATCACTAATTTCATCCCAAGCACTTTGAATTTGCCGCTTTAAGTCTTGTTGTGTTTGGGGATTACCTTTACAGACTTTTTCTTCATAATAGCCTAGATATTTTCAATGGGATGAAGATCTGGGCTGTACGGAGGCCATTCCAATGTCTGAATATCGTTTTGGTTTAGGTAGTCTTTTAGCTGAAAATGAGAAAAAAACGGAAGTGAATAAAATTTCACAAAATGTTAGAACTGGATTTTCTTGTCCAATGGTTCTAAAAAAATAAATAAATACCTTTTCTGAAGTGCGTGCTGGCGCATCATCTTGCGGAAAGATGTACCTTTCAGTTTCAGCAAACAGCTCCAAAACTGACGCTTTCAAATGACTCTCTAGGACATTTAAATACACATCTGCGGTTACTCTTCCATCTATAAATCCCAGATGACCTAAACCACTTGCACTGAAACATCCCCAGACCATTACTCCTTCAGCTTTGTTGGGAATGTCCTGAATGCAGTTATCACTGAGGCGTTCTCCTAACTTCCTTGGGACGCGTAGCCGCCCATCCCTGACATGCAGCTTAAATTTGCTTTCGTCAGAGAAGACTACTCTATTCCACATCTCTCAGGTCCAACTGGAATGTTCCTGGGCCCACCGAAGCCGAGTGATCTTTGATGAAACCTTTAAAGAAGGCTTTTGGAGCGAGCAACGTGACCTTAGATTTGCCTCTAGTAACCTCCTCTGCACGGTTATCGCAGAAATTTCAGTTCCACTGGCTAAAGCAAGCTCCGCTTTCAATTTTGTGGAAGGTTTAAAGCGGTCTTGTTTACAACGAAGGACCAGAAATTGGTCTTCTACTATGGTTGTCTTGCGTTTCCTTCCAGATCCTTTGGAGCGTTCTGTGGCCCCGGTATTTTTAAATTTTTTGATTAAATCAGCAACAGAGGACTTCCCCCCGTGATACTCTATCACTAATTTCCCGTACTTACAATCCTTCATGCCATAATGCGATAATAACACTTTTTTCAGCATCACTTAATTTCGACATTTTTTTCATTTATTTAATGTTTATGCTTATAACTTGACTTATCGATTGTTACTAAACTATTTTTTGAAATATACACTTACTACATAAATCAAGTAACTAAATACTGAAAAAAAATGGGAGGGGGTTAAATTTTGACCTGCATCATGCATTTTTTCCAGGAATTCAAAGTGTCCGGATTTCATTGAACACCACTGTATGTTACATGCATTTTTATGTCACACCGAGTTACAAACACTATTAATGAAGTGGAATGATTTGCAAACTACAAATGTGACCAAGTCAGTCAGAATCCTAGTTGAGAACTCTGTTTTGTATACTCTGTGATGGAACCAAATCTAAACTATTTATTTTGATTATTTTTAAAATCTTTGAGTACTCCAAAAAAAGTATCAAAAAAATCCAACTGTCTAGTTGATTACTCAACTTATCCAACTCTTTAATTTAAGGAATTACTTGGAGCAGCATTTCAACCTATCTTGATCTTTATTCTTTATTAACTTTATTAACTAAACATAAGACAAACATTTTCTTGACCAGCATAGTGTGACGTGCTACCTGTTCGGTTCGATGTTATTAGAATGATAACAATTTTTATTTATGTGAATTTAGTGTATAAAGTTTATTTATAATTATTTCTGCGTTACAATTAGTCTTAAAAATATTTGTCTTTCAATAATTTAATTATTAGAATCGATTTATCACAGTTTTAGAGATTCACTATTTTAATAACTGATCACAATTTCAAAGCTTCTGTTTTACTCCGAATGTTTCAAGTACACAGCTCGGCTTTTTGATTTGACTCGACCCTACGGCTGCTTTTATACAAAATTGATGTGTCTCGGGGAAATTTCTCGAAAATCCTGGTCGTTTGGCTTTCTAAAAACTAGATGGCAACTTCTCGAAACTGTTATACAACACACAAAGAATTCTTCTCGAAAGCTCTAATTATTGTTTAGGTTCGTGACAATGATTTATTATTTATTTCGGAGAAGTGTATTGTATTGGCCCGGTGCTTTCTGGAAAAGATCTTTTGTCTGTTTTATTGTTATTGTTTACATTATTGAGAAGTGTATTGTATCCTCTCGGTCGTGTAAACAATTTAATTTTGGAGCTTTCTGGAAACACTTTGATTTATTTATTAAATCAAAATATTTCCAGCAATTTCTAGTGATGTGTAGTGCAATAGTTTCATTAGTTAAGACCATTAAGACTGAAAGAGAACTTAGGATCAAGTCTAGCTGCCAAACAATCTAAAATTCTATACAATACAATCTTCTTCAAATTGAAAACACCCTATATGTACACATAGAAAATTTACGAGAAATCCGAGGGTGCAGTAAATATATTCCATTCCCGCTAAACTTAAATGTGTTTGGCTTTTATTGAGAAACGAGATAAGTTTCTCATGAATATCAATATGTTTACTGCAAATATGCTTGAAGGAAATGTGAAAAGATATGAACTTCCGCCAAACTTATATACATACATAATTTGCAATTAACGCATACAGAAAAATTATGAAGTTATTACCCTGTTGTGACAACAGAAAATTCAGTTGTCGCAACTACAATTCAATAATCACAACTATTACTTAGTTGTCTACACTCAATAACCCAACCAATAACTTCACAATTTTTCTATATGCGTTTTCTGCATTTAATACGTTTACTTCAAGCGTTAGGTTTGTAGCAAACTATTAAAATTTTTATTTGTGGCAACTAATATTAAAAAGCATACAATAAAGAGAAACCTTAATTTGTATCCATTTTTGGTCACAATTTCAGTCTGCAAAATATACTACTTCTTTGTAGAAAGGACTGTAAACACATAAATTGTTATATCACACAGCAAGTCTTCTTTTCCATATACTATTAATGATGTAGCGCGATTTGCAGACTGAAAGTGCGACTAAATCAGAATGTAAGTTGAGTAAACTCTGTTTATTTTTACTAATATCGATTTGTAACAAACAGAAATGTAAGAATACCATTTTTAATCATCCAAAAATGTCTGGTTTTACTCGTTTAGCGGAAAGTATGTCTTTTACAGCAAACCATAGTATATGAGCAATTTTAAAGTACCCAAAGCTAACGAATAAACAATCACACCAATCAGAACAAAGTAGTAAAAAAAAGCTAAATAAAATTCTCGTACTTGAACTAAGCGACGCGGCGATATTTTTGGTAAATTTATGCTATCACTTCTATTTAAGCCGTTAGGTAGAGATATAATGTGCGAGTACAATATCGATGTATTATTACTAGACTTTTTCCACTTGACACTTACGCATTTATGTCGAGAAGATACTACCACAAAATAAATAAGACATAATACACTTTTGCAAGCGCTGATTGTACACTGTATAATGCCGAAAGTACGTATATGTTAGTGTCAGCGATGCCAGCGAAGCTCGTTTGTGTAGTTGAGGCTTGAACTACTTGCGCGAGCTTATTTCGTGTTGCTCATGACCAGGCGACCTGATTTCATAGTTTCGATGAAGTGTGCAACGACCAATGCAAATTCTGAATTTTTCACTTTCCGCGAGATACTTAGCTTACGTTGTTTAGCTCGCTTAACTCGTTTAGCTCAATGTGTACGGCGGATCTAACTCTAGTACATTTACAGCCGAAATTGGTAAGACTATCGACACGGCAGGGATAGAAAGTTGAGATACTTTGTAATTACTCATACTTTGCATCAAACGAACACAGAGTCTGGTTGTTTAAAAATCGTTTGTGGCAAAAGGTGCTTATTTCTCGCTGTGTACGTGGAGAAATATCGTTTGATATAATTTTTTATCAGGAATTTTAATTAAAATTCATATTTTAGTAATAAATAAAATTAATGTTAACCAATTTGCAGCTATTTCTGAACACTTCATCCTTTATGAAAAAAAGAAAGAAGAAAATCTAAATTTAAGATTAAAAAAATTTATTGAAATTCAAATTTAAGAAAAGCCAAAAAAAAATAAATGTCTTTTCACACGAAAATATAATAAAAGGTTGGCTGAAAAGTTCGTATCGTTTCGATGAGAGGGCGCCACTAGAATTAAATCCATATCATTTTTCATTAGTACCAACCTTCAAAAGATACGTGTATAAATTTGACAGCTGTCGGACTATTAATTTGTGAGATATAGCATTTTGAGTGCAGCAACTTTTGTTATTTTGAAGAAAATGGATAAAGGGGAATTTCGTGTTTTTGATGAACAAAAATGCTGCTGATACCAAAAAGTGGCTTAATGAGTGTTATCCGGACTCTGCACCAGTCGAAGCAACCATTCGTAAGTGGTTTGTTGAGTTCCGTACAGGCCATATGAGCACCGAAGACGATGAACGCAGTGGACGTCAAAAAGAGGCTGTTTACGGAAGAAAACATCAAAAAAAAATCCACAAAATAATTTTGGATGACCGTGAAGTGAAATTGTTCGAGATAGCTGACACTCTAAAGATATCAAAGGAACGTGTTGGACATATCGTTCATAAATGTTTGGGTATGCTAAAGCTCTGTACAAAGTGGGTGCCCCGCAAGCTCACAATCGACCAAAAACAACAACGAATTGATGATTCTGATCAGTGTTTGAAGCTCTTCAATCGTAATAATCCCGATTTATTGCGTCGATATGTAACAATGGATGATCATCATTTCACTCCTGAGTCCAAACGACAGTCAGCCGAGTGGACTGCACGCGATGAACCGAATCCAAAGCGTGGAAAGACGCAACAGTCAGCTGGCAAAGTTATGGCGTCTGTATTTTGGGATGCGCATGAAATAATTTTCATTGACTATCTTGAAAAGGGAAAAACAATCAACAACGACTATTATATAGTGTTATTGGAGCATTTGAAAGACGAAATCACGGTAAAACGACCTCCTTTGAAAAAGAAGAAAGTTTTGTTTCATCAAGATAATGCACCGTAACACAAATCAATTAAAACGATGGCAAAATTGCATGAATTGGGCTTCGAATTACTTCCGCATGCATCGTATTCTCCAGATCTGGCCCCCCGCCGACTTTTTCCTGTTCTCAAACCTCAAGAGAATGCTTGCTGGAAAGAAATTTAGCACCGATGAAGAGGTAATCAATCAGCGCAACTGAGGCCTATCTTCAAGATAAATACAAATCGTACTACAAGAATGGTATCGAAAAGTTGGAAGATCTCTATAATCGGTGTATCGCTCTCGATGGCAACTATATTGAATAATACAATCGAGTTTTGTTAGAAAAAAATGTGTTTTTCTTTAAAACGATATGAACTTTTCAGACCCACCTGATAGCAGACTCTTTCTTATGTCTGACAAAAATCAATAAATAATGAATATAGTCAAAAATTTGCATATGTAATTCAAAATTTTATGGATCCGAAATTTTTTGGTACTGAATCAAAATGAAGACGAAGAAGTTCTCTATACAATCGTGGTACAACGAAAATCATATACTATACGGCGGAAACCACGTAAAAAGAAAGAACGGAAACACTCTCCCTTTTGTATATGTTTCTTCCAAGAAACCATTAACCATCTAAATACGTGGCAGAAAATCTAAAATCTTATAGAAAATCAGAAGAAGGATATTTCATATTTCATTTTCTAAGTTATTATAAATTTTTGTAGAAGAAATTTCTTCCGGAAACCAATCCTTTTTAGAGAGAGTCCAGTCAATTTTCCATATAAACGGAAACAAGAGGACATTATTTCAGAGGGCTATTTATTTATGATGGTAGCAAAAAAAAAAAAAAATGGAAAGAATGTTTTCAAGAAAAATTGACTTGCGTGTTTAAGATACATATTTTGTGCTTTTAGAAAAATTTTATGCAAACATTAAAAAACTAAACTAAATTTAAATTGCATTTGTTTTTAAATTTCTGTTTTTATCGATTTTCGATAAAAGCTTTCTGTTCATTTTTATTACAAAAAATGAATGAAACCCACACCAGACTCTATTCCGGCCTGACCGCTTTGGAACTTTCTCGTAAATTTCATTAAATACCTAACTCCGTTCACGTTTCAAAAACCCGCTCAGCTTTCGTGGCACTCCGCCAGTCCTGCCAGGCTTTCACTCTACTCTACTTTTGTTCCTCATTTGTCTCGTTCTGATCCCGCTTTCATCCCACTTGCACACTGACCAGTACTGCTTCCATTCACCATGCTTATGTGCTAATATGCTTCCGCCCCGCCTTGTCATTCGGTTCTCTCATCTCCTCAGAATTAGGTTCAATATTTAACCAGATCCGCCTTACGACAAATATTAAAGGAAAGTCTAATCGACGTCGTTGATCACAGAATTTGCATACACAAATGTTTTTGCAAATTATTGTTGGAATAAGTACATTTCGTTGCATATTTAATCAGATCTGAGTCGGAACTTAATAGAAAAACTGTGCAAATTTTATTAAAATTGAAAGAGCAATTTCTGTTGTACAACGAGTAAAATCCACGAATGTGGCCCAAAAAGTAATCATCTCTAAGTTAGGATCAAAGAGTATATAAACTGTATGAATTTTTTGGAAATCAGCCCAGCGTTTTGTTCGGCACTTATAAAATTTTGTCATTCAAAATCATTCTCAGCGATGAGGAGCTCTTTTGAAAAGAATTTTCAAAAAATTGTCACGGAAATGTGTTCTTGAATTTTTGATTTTTTGATGAGTATACCAAATACATACTGGCAGCTATCCTCGTCATAGGAACGTTATGGTAAGAAGTCGTTATAGAACTATTAGAACTTCGGTAATGGCTCCAGATAACTGCACTGCTTGAAAAATGGAATTACCTATTATTTTAATAGGAATACGTACCGTATTTAAAGAAGATCTACATTGTGCACCAACAGAACTGATTTATGGCTAAGATATCACTGCTTTTAATTCTACCTAGTTGCAGCAATGCTTTTTTTAGGTTTGATAGAATGCGACCGTGATTATGTCCACCATATATGATGGACAATTTAAAGTGATTTGATGGACCACGTATGTATTGAGAAATCAGGAAAAATCACTCCAGTGCACATAAACACAGCAAAATCGGCTCAAACGTTTGATACTGCTTCTGAATTATAAAAAAACGAGTAACTTTTACGGGTAGTATTGCGGTGAAGACACCTTTAAACGTTTCACTCGGATGTAATTTTGATGAAATGGAAAATCTTGATAAAATAGAATTATATTTGTTGGTGTTCTTGTTGCATGAATGCTACGAATGTTACATATGAATATTTTATATATTAAATAAATGTATCGGGAAGTATTAAGGCTATGCAGATTTGTTTATATAAAATCTTATTCTTCCGAACTTGCTCGATTAACTTCTCGTCAAAATCACTCATATTTTTCACAAGATTAATTTTCGAAAGACAAAACATACCATATAAACAACTCTGACATCGGAACAAACTGAACTTTTAGGTAAAGCCTTAGTTATGTTAACGAAACGGAGACGAGACGGCGCCGGAACGAAAAGAACAAATACATGAAATTCTATGGCCGTTCTTAAGTAGACGTAACGTTCGTAAAATTTAATTCAATTCGATTTGAGTCCGTTCCGTTTCTTTGGCAATTGTATTTATCGTGATCCTTTCTTTCATATTGTGAACGAACTTTCTACATCAAACAACTCGAAACTTTTATAAAACTGAATGGCGGCAATTTTCTTGTTTTTTTAATTCAATAATTAAAAGAGTAAAACAATGACATAGAGCTCGTAATCCTTTTTTCATTATTTTTCTATTTTCACTTTTATTTATAATCAATGGCAATGAATTTGTCAAATACCAAAAAGTGTAGCGACTCTTTCGTTAATATAACTGCATCGCATTCGGTTCCCGTCGCCGTCACCGTCCCGTTTCGTTCACATAACTAAGGCTTTATTTTCCTTACTTCAGTTGCGTATAAACTTAAACGTTGAATAAGTTTCTGCGTTGATTATACTTCATTGTGAATAGATAAAGGATTTTCTCATACATTTGAACTTTTCTATGCTGAGTTATGCTACTTCACTCATTGTGAATTCCGGAATGGCATTCTGTAAGGCGACAGGCGATATGCAATTATCGACATTCAGTAAGACGATATCGTCGTCAATATTGGCGGATAGTGATGAATTTGAGGCGAGTACCTCATATAATTTTTTTTTGACGAACAAAAATTTTTTTATTATTATTTTCAAAACTGACAGTAGCTGTCAGTTTTGAAAATAATAACGAAAAAATTAAGTTGAGGCGAAAACGAAAGTGATCGCTTTGCATAATACCGAATTGTAAGGCGATCAGTTACAAAATAGGTCACAACCGATAATTGCCTGTCGCCTTATAGAATGCCACTCCAGGGTTAGATACTCGAATAAAATGAACTATAAAAAATATATTTAAAAACAAAATGTGACTTATTTTAGGGACGAATTTATATAAATAAGATCCTCACACAGTTTTTCTTAAACTATTCTTAAAATATGCAACTCAAAGAGGCCTAACCTGTTAACTAAAATAGGAGAATAAATAATAATGTAACAAAAAGTTTGGTTGAGTACGTTCCAATGGTTTCCCTGGTATTTATTCAATTCAATACGAAATAAAATCATCCTAAACCCAATTCTCATCCTTCTTTCGCCTCCATCAACCTAAAAAGCCAACTTTTATTCGCGGAAATCATTAATTTTCATTTAAAATTATTTAACGAAATTCCAAATTCCAAATTATATACATTTGAACTTTTCGATTTTAGTTTTTTGTTTTAGTTTTTTTTTTGGCTATTAATTAATTTACGATGAAATTATTGCTCAGTAAACAAAATGTCTGATAAAACTGATTCATTAAATCCGGTTAAATCCTTTCCATTTTTTCGTGAGGGTGGGTTTAAAACCTTTTTTCCTTCCGGTTTTATTTTGTCTATTTGAAAATCTATTTTCCCTTCATATATGGATTCCAAAACAAACATTTTAAATAATATTCAGGATACTTAAAACCTATCTGAAAAAGGTATATCATTAAAGAAGTTGGATGGTATTCGAACACGCCATCATCAAATATTTGGCATATGGAAGACAACAGAAGAAGAAATATTTTAAAATTTCTTTTTTTAATGCTATTAAGACGTTTTTTTTCTTTAAGAAATTAGAATAATATTTTTTTGAAAAATTAGAATCTTTATCTCAAAATCTCGCCATGAAAATTATGATATTTTAGAACACTTTTTATAAAACTTATTATATTCATTTTGGTATTGTAACTTTCCCTTCATTTTTTTAGCACCTTCCTTCATAAGCCTATCAAAAAAAATCCTTCAAAAAGTTACAACTATTAGCACGACATATATAATGTCTTTTAATAGGGACATAACAATTTTGTATCTTTATATGAACGCACCCTTAAACATTAATAATCACCTGTCAATGTCAAAACGTAGATTAAAGTCAACATTTTCATTATGGTAAAAAGTTCACGAACGAGCAACGCTTGGAAATTATTAAAAATTACTACCGAAATTCCGAGTCGGTGGTCGCAACTTTAAGAACACTTACTCCAATTTTCGGCAGTAATAATCGTCCCACCCGACAGGCTGTGCTTGATATAGTGGATAAATTCGAATCAAAATTTTCACTATTGGATATTCCAGTGCCAATGAGACGTCGTACCGCTCGCAGCAATGAAAATATCGCAGCCGTAAGTGTATCAATTAAAAATGAGCCAAATCAGTCCATTTCACGTCGTTCTCAAGAATTGGGCATATCTCAAACGTCATTATGGCGTATTTTGCGAAAAGATCTTGGCTTACACCCTCACAAGATCAAATTGACTCAAGAACTGAAGCCACTTGACCATTTGAAGCGCCGAAACTTCTCTGTTTGGGCTCTGTCAAAGCTAGAAGAATTTCATCAAAAAATCATCTTCACCGATGAAGTTCATTTCTGGCTGAATGACTTCGTCAACAAGCACAATATCCGTTATTGGACAACAACAAACCCACATGTCCTTCAAGAGACACCATTGCATCCACAAAAAATCACTGTATGGTGCGGTTTACATGCCGGAGGCGTGATTGGGCCGTATTTTTTCATTCATGCGAACGATCGTCATGTTACCGTCAATGGACAGCGCTACCGTGTCATGTTGGAGGATTATTTTTGGCCAGAATTAGATGAAATTGATATCGGCGATATGTGATTTCAACAAGACGGCGCTACAAGCCACACAGCACACGTTACAATCGATTTATTGAAGGAGAAGTTTGAATTGTTATGTCCTTAATGAAAGGCCCTTTATAAATGGTTTACCAATATGAGTTTCCTATGTTGTCAGGACTATAAATCAAGCAGTTGTCGATAAGCACTTGTTTCAAAATGTCAGTTTGCAACAACAATCGCTTAACCACCGCTCAACATGATAAAAGGCAGCAGGAAGTTGATGCTGATGCTCAACGCGTTAAAATTATTCAATTGTTCTACAGAAATAACAATTCTGTACGAATTGTGTATCGAAATTTACGGTAAGATTATGGTTAATTTAATCGTCCTACTGAGCGAACGACTCCCAACGTCGTGAAAAGTAGGAGGTACTAAAAGCATTGGAGATAGGGTAAGGACTACGCATTGTCGTTGCGTACGTTCAGCCGAAAATATTGCGGCTGCATGTGGGATTTTCTTATCGCTCCCTTTGGCGTATTTTGCACCATGACTGGCATCTACATCCGTATAAAATTCAACTAATACAAGAACTGAAGTCCAGATACCATAGACAGCGAAGAATTTGCGCAGATCGGGTGTTACAGCAGCAAGAAGTTGATGATTTTCCAAAAAAAAATCAGACTGTAACAGTAAATGGTGAGTGATATAGGCGCATGATAATCGATTCATTTGAGCACGAAATTGAAGATATTGATCTGGAAGACATGTGGTTCAAACCAGATGGTGTAACTTGGCACAGAGATGCTGCTTGAAAAGTTCACAGATCGCATTATTTCAGGTTTTGATCATGCAACTTAACGCCGTTGGATTTCTTTTTGTAGGGTTACGTAAAAAGTCCTGTCTACGTTATCAAGCCCGAAACGTCGAGGCACCTAACTAAAAAATAACACACGCCAAGTTATTACCGAGATACCGCCCGAAATTTACGAAAAACTCATCGAAAATTACCTCGATAGGATCGTGGCTGCTGCAGAAGGTCCATTTAATTAGTGCTATTTTTCAGATTTAATGAAATACATCTCATTTTTATTTTGTTTTAAAGTTCGAAAACTGAAGTTGGGTCAGCCTGTAGACCAAGGGTGTCCAACCTTTTTGTTTCCCTGGGCCACATTGGAAGAAGACATGGTGTTTTGGGCCACAAGTATATTACTATGTATAAATCCATATCATGAAGTGAATGTAATACTTGGCATTGAAATTGAGAAACTAAAGCGTCAATATCTGGTTCGATTGACGTGGTTGCAATTCTCAGGCAGTTTTCAAGGTGTTCATCCAACATGTTGGTTTTAATTTTACACTTAGTATGTTTCATTCTTCACTTAAGCCACCAGGTGGCAAACAACAGAACAGTGTAGCCGAGCGAGTAACGCAAACAGAAAGACAATTTGCTACATAACGAAAGAGCTTTTTGTTCTGTTCCTGTTTCTGTTGTCTGTCACTTGGCAGCTTTAGCACGAGAGCGCACACAACAGACAAACCATTGCTGAGAAAAATGGACATGCCTCAGTAACTTTGAATATTTTCGGGCCGCATTGATATTTGTCTTGGGCCGCATGCGGTCCGCGGGCCACGGGTTGGAGAGCCTTGCTGTAGACTATAGTTTGGCTAAATTTCGATATTCGTTCATTCATGAGACGAGCTTCTTTTCCGATTTAAGAAACAAAAGGCGCCCAATATATATCCCAAAAATCTTAAATCTTATTTTATTTTTCAAGTATAATTTCGTCATCAAAAATAGTTAACCAACTAGAAATAAAAATGATTGATTGCCATTCCTTCCAGCCTTTTTATTCGTGGTATGAAGAAAAAAATCCATCAAATTAAAGAACTATCAATGATCGCAAAGAAACACAAATACCAACAATTTGGATTTGGAAAATATATTTATTCTTATTCTACGAAAATCTGCGAGAAAAAAAATCGCCTATACTAATTTAAGATTTGCCGACAGACTCACAGAGCCCCAACAGAAAAATTGCATTTAGGCCTGAGGGCCTAACATTCATGTTAGTTGTTTTCTTCTTCTTTTTTTTTGGATACTTCTCAGTCTTCTTCAAAAACTTTAAAAGTTTTGCCTTTATCTGGCCTTTTTTTGGTTGTCGACTTTTTTCCAATTTTTCTCGTTTAGTATAAAATTCGAAACAAAATTCGGTGGCCTTTAGGGTGAAAACCGAAAAAAATAAAATATATTAATAATTGGTAGCTAACGGCATCCTAATTGGAGGCACACAGATCTCGCGTGTAGAACATCCCGCCGCCGCTAACATAAAAAAAATTTACGAAAATTATGAATGAACAATTTTTAGATGAATTTTTTTCTGGTTTGGTTTTTGTTGGGATTTCAACAAAATATAAGGCCAATCTCCACACAGCCGACATCCTATTCTGATAAAAGTATGGGATGCACTTATGCAAAATTTAGTTAAACAGAAAGGGAGAAACAATCATCCTACGAATTTTGTCGTCTTCTGCAGTTAAAATTTCCCCATCTGATTCTTCATCTGCCAGATGATTCCCCTCAAACGCAGATAAACTTGTTCATCTGATTTATGGGTCTCCATCTGCATTTGAATACTCTCACAATAATAATACACGATATCGTCGCACACTACCAAATTTTCTTATAGGAAATTTTTCTATGACGAAATGATTTTTATGGTTTACGCAAGTTGAATTTTTAACTTCTATACGAAGTACATAAAAAAAAAAAAATTTGTTTTGCAAATCTCCACGTTTTATAAGATTCTAAATGGTTTACAATCATTTTAATCCAATGTCTGTCTGTCAGTATATCACAACAAATGTTGTGATTAACTAAGGACCACGTTCGCTCTGAATTTCCATATTCATATAGCTTTCTTTTAGAAAGGCTTTCGGAAGGTAACTTGATTTGAACATATAGAAGAACGTATAGAAGTTTAGTCATTTTGCACTAAAGCTTGTTTTTAGGTGTGATAGGAATTTAAGCCTTATGAGAAAGTCTGAAAACACAATTTCGTACTACATTTTCCTATAAAATGGAAGGGAATATTCTTAATTTTCCCATAATATTATAAATTGTGTGGGGAGAGACCCTGATCTTTTTATTCGGTCAATCCTAGCGAAAATTGCAAAAGTCCATCTCTTTCTAGTTTTCTGATTTTTCTCGTCAGAATAGGATGTCGGCTGTGTGGAGATTGGCCTTTAGTTGAAAATCTTATGAGTTAGTGAAGTTTGTATAATTTCTAAGTTTTTTTGAAGATGTCACTCTTAACACGGTTCTTGAAGACACCATTGTGTGTCTAAAAACCTTATAAAAAATCAACGATAGAGTAACTGACAGTAGGCTGACAAAACGACAATTACTTGTCACTTTTACACATCAAGTGACATCACTGCCACCTTGCAGAGTTCAAATGCTGAACTTTTTTATGACCAATATGTTAATTCGTACTACAGCAAAATTTAAATGAGAATATGAGCTGAGATGTCGTGGATAGTGACTCAAGTCTGCTGGCTCAATTTTTAATCGCGTTGAGATAGAAACCTATTTTTTCACCTCTTCTCTGATTCAATTTCTAATTTTGGGCCCCGTCCTTGTCTCGGAAGACACGATAAACATATTCAACCCCATTGGGCCAGAGCGTAACAGCTGCTAAAAGGAACAAGGATACAATGGGCCGCAAAACGTAAGTGCAAAGTTTTCTCGATCACCCAATTCAAAAGAAAACTAAACGTCGGTAAAGATGTCAATTATTTTATGAAATCTTTCATCCATATTTTCACATAATGACTCCTTCGGTACATAAAGAACCGAAATGTGTCTTAGATTAACTACGTCACGCGAGACGTCAAATACATTGTTTGTATGAAAAATCACTATTATTTATGTGAAAGGAAATCACATGTGATGCCATTAAAGTATGAAAATAAAAATTCAAAATGGCCGACATGCGCAATGCGCAATCTTTACATTCTTTCATTCATGCATTTTCATAATGCACTATTTATGTACGTGATTTTTGTACTGTATGAATCCATTTTAATAATTGTAAATAAAAGTAGTTCCAAAATGTCACAACAAGAAAGTAATTCAAATGTCATATGTGTGTCAAACAAGCTGTCAACAAATTAACCTCCTAATGAAAAAATCCCTATAGTGCACTATAATATTTTGGAAAAGGCTCAACGGCTGAGTTGGATAGGACACGTCGTCAGAGCAACTCCAAATCAAATGATGGGGATGATCTAGGATGAGAAGATGCGGCAATGTGCTATCAAAGTTGGTGTAAATGACTGTGAAATGGGATTTTTAAGGATGTTCTGGATAAGCTATTGCAATACGCAGAAAGAGAAAGTTTAGGAACTCCTGTAATTTACTGGTCGTATAATTTGATCATGCAATTTAACGCCGTTGGACTTTTTCTTTGGGGTATTTTGAAATCTAAGGTTTATGCCAACTAGCCCAAGATCACCCATACCTTGAAGGAGGAAATTGAGGTAATTGAGCGCTGTATCAACGAAATTCAGCCACATTTATGCAAAACGGTTATGGAAATTTTCAAGAAAAGAGTACGTATGTGCCAACACAGCTGTGGGGGCCATTTAGCCGATATGCTATTCCGTACATAATCCTATACTATGTACTTTATGAATCAATAAAATTTCTACAATTTTGATTATAAACCTGTGTTTTCTATCAAAATTACTTCTTGCGTGAATTTTGGGACAGCTTTTAAAATGGTTTCCCTTTCAAAAAAAGCTATTTCTTGATGGTTTTTCTTCTAAGTAAATCTTCTCTATATGAATATTTCCTAATGGAATCTTCAATATTCCATGATATTTGAATTTGCTTGTTCTCATTAACATTTTCTCATAATTGAAATAAGAAATTGTGCGTGATAATTTCAAATATTCTCAAAGAATTGAATTTTTTTCAAAATACATATGTAAATTGATAAACAACTCAATTAATTAAGTTTTCCAAATAAATCCAATTAGAACCTAATTTAAAGATGTCGAACAATGAAAGGTGAGAATCTTTTTCAATGGAATATCATAAAGAATGCGTCTCAATTCCGTAACCTTTCCATTGTACTAAAGATACACCAGCTAACTAGTGTTTTAGTGTTCAGTTATTGATGGGGCAGTGCGTAAGTAATTAAAATATTATTAGAGTGGTCTTTGACATGAAATCGAAAATGATAATCCGCGCAAGGCAAAAACATAGTTGGGGCGTTTTAACAAGACACATACCATGAGATTGGACGGATGCATGAATGCCAAGCGAAAGAGACTATGTCTGGCTAGAAATATAATGAAAATGCGTAAATAGTAAACAATGGAAGAAAATTTTATACAATTCTGGGAATTCAAGAAACTGAAAACCGATTGAAGCGAATCGAGTTATATGGAATTAGAAATTCCAAGCCAAAATCAACATAAGGTTCTTGTAAAGATTATACAATATAGTAAAACTAAAATGCTGCTGGGACTCGACAGTAAAACACTTAGGACCATTGTGGGCATTGTGAGAGGATACTGATCTTTGAACGAACACATATGGAAAATAGGAGTAGCTAAGAGTACATCATGTGGGGCCTGCTTGAAGGAAAATGAGTCAGCAGAACACTTTTGAATGAGACTTGATACACTGGAGTTAAACAATTTGGACCTAACTACGGTGCTGATTTTAGATTAGAAGATGAAGAACTAACTGATTCGAGGAAGAGACCTGGCCTCTCCATCAGATTTTTAGGATGAGGTACAATGTGCAAGTAAAACCTAGATGCTAAGACCGTCAATTTAATAAAATTCATTCGAGGAAATTTACAAATTGTAAGTTGCAGCTCTACATGATAAGAAGCATTTTATGGTATTAGAGCTCTTCCAATGGCACCATCAGAAACAACTTACAGTTCTAATTGTTATTACAACAACTACGTTGTAAATTATTATTATAACCATACGAAAGATAATGGAATATTTCGATCAAAACCTTAAAGGCCTATACACACGGTCAAATTTAGCATCCGTTTTTGTAATGACAAACTAAATTGGATGACAAGTTTGTCCGTCTGTGTGTATAAAAAACTTAACGGAAGACTTTTCGAAAGTTCTGGCATGCTGGAATTCATCCAATCTAGTTTGTCATTCCAAAGACGTATGCGAGATTTGATCGTGTGTAGCGACTTTTCATGACCAATCGTTACAAAAGCGGATTCAAGCTCTCAAATACGTACAAGATGTAAGATGTAATTTTCGTTCAACAAATTTTAAATGGGGCCATTGATTTCCCAAACATTTTAAGCTAAATGTACCTAAATTCTAACATTTATTCGTTGAGATCGGTGAACTTGTTTAAAATCAGCTTACACCGGACGTACTATGGAAAGAATGAATCAGTCTCACGAATGCTGTGCATGGTAAAAAGCAGTGCATACGTTTTTGACTTTTGCCTCAGTAAATATGAGCTGAGAACACTTTTGAGGTTTTAAAAAACATGTCGAGTCTTCGCTTCATGTCGAATATGCAGAAAAACACGTATCCTACAAAAAATCTCTTAAAAGTGGAGATGTCCATCAGCAAGTTCTAAGTCGGCAGGAGTAAGATGTTATTCAAAATAGAGAATACTTATTGATGTCGTATTATATCGGAGGGGCCCGTACAGTTTGGGCCTTAGCAAGTAGACCATTACTGGCCCATTGAACCTCCTCCTAAAAAGGTTGGTTGAGAGGCTAAAACTCTTCCCTGAACTTGGTAACTCATTGACATAATACTGACCCTTGTCCGTTACAATGCGGAGAATAAAAACCTAGTAAAGAAAAACTATGCTCCAAAATCGTTTCTCACATATGTTTTTGCTGCATATAGAATATGAAATAATGAAAAATACAATCACTTCTGAGGTAGTCTTGAACCGATTCAGCTAAAAACATAGAAAGCTAAAACTTAATTAACAAATAAACCCTCATATTCTGGCGTTATGACAGTTTCGCGGTCATAAATATTTATGACAATAATATTCTGACTGAAATAATGACTGCTGCGAAAGACTTGAGGGCAGTGCCACTTTATTTGAGAAGAGTAAATGAACTTCTTATTACGAGGCATCACTTATGTACGTTATCTCTCATTGCTTCCTTACTTCCAAAATTTGTCAATTCTACTAAAAAGTTAGTTGATCTCTAATCGGATTATCGAAACTGATACCTTGCGATGGCTGATCGACGGGCCAGCTAGGACCCCCTAGGAAAACTCCCTAGCTACGCCAATGATCATAGTCAAGGTTCAAAGGGCCCTGGATATCTGATATCTCATTCTTCAGAGTTCTTATCTTTTTTTCTACCAAATTAACACGTTCAAGAAGAATAGTTACAAAAAACCTTGTCTTATCTTTTTATGTAAAATAAGATAAGACAAAAAAAAAACGGAAAACAAGAAATCGCCATAAGCAAAACTGATTTGCATTTGTGTTCTTCTTTCATTTCGCGAAGTCAAGAAATATGGATTTGTATCTAATAAAAAGGAATCGAACCATTCAACCTGTGAGGTGTATGTTGTTATAAAATCCAGCTTTTTTTTAACTTTTAATTATTATTCAGGTTTTTACCTTGAGGTTTTTTTTGTTACTTTCTGTTCAACTTTCAAGTAAAATATTGTACTTTTTCTTTAAGATTTAACATTTGTGATTGTAGAGTAAAACCTAAGGCTTTGTTGTCCTAAAGAAAACAGTAGCAAAAAGTGCAAAAATTATTCTCAATTTTTAGTTATCTTATTCAGTTTTCAATCAAAAGAAAACCATAATGGTTTAGCACATCGATTAAATGGTTCCACGGGTTTACTGGCACATATGTACTCTTTTGTTGAAATATTCCATGAACGTTTTGCAAAAATTTGGCTGAATTTCGTTGATAAAGCGCTCAATTTCGTCAATTTCCTCCTTCAAGACGCGGGCTTGTTGGCATAAACCTTAGACGTCAAAAAATCCCAAAGAAAAAAGTCCAAAAGCGTTTAATTTCATAATCTGGGCGGCCAATTCTGATCACTAAAATGGTACATTACACGACCAGGAAATGACTTCTTATTTTTTAAATATTGTTCAACAATGAAAACGCCTTATTCTAAATTTTTAATAACCCTGAACTGTCAGCCGTCATGCTGTCTTTTTCTTTTATTGCCAAGACTTTACCGCCCAAATGGCGCAAAATTCAAATCTTGCGTGAGATTTGGGACATCCTTTATTATTGCTATTCTTAATGTATGGGAACGGCACCTTTTTGAAAATCCTATTAGTTTTATTGCTACACCGCGAAATGGAAATCTACGCTCAAGTACCTTAGGACGAATTGGGAGAATTATCAGTCTGTAAAGAAAAAAAATTGTGTGTGATCATGTAGGTCCAACAGAATGTGACAATATCTTCCAGAGAACAGCATTTTCTTTTTCTTTTTTTATTGCAAGCGTCCTTTACAGCAGTGTCATATTGAACAGGGTGTCAGCTTGACGGATGGCATGTGGGCCCTGTATACATATATTTATATTATTCTTGGATTATTCTTATAAACCTCATCTTTCATGTGGCGCCACAAAAAAATCGCCAAGAGTGTTAAATCGCAAGATCTTGGGGGCGAATTGGCATCACCTCTACACAAAATTAGATGTCCATTAAATTTCATTTTCAATAAAATCATAACTCGCTGGCATCCATATCATCAAAAAAAAGAACATAAAAATTGGTTATCAAATCTCTGTAGCACACTCCATTGACGGTAACAGCAATCACCAGCCTCAGGTTCGAAAATACCATCCAATGATGTAGCCAGATCATAAAACACACCAAATAGTGACACCAGATGAATGTAATGATTGTTCAACAATTGCTCTTGGATTTTCAGAAGCCCAAATATGGTAATTTTGCTAATTAACGTAGCCATTCAAATGAAAATGAGCTTCGTCAATTAAGTTGATTATTTCTGAAAATCCAGCACCATGTTCAATGATCCAATCAGCAAATTGTTCACGTGAAAAATGATTTTGTGATTTTAATTATTCCACCAATTGGACGTTATAAGGTTTGGGATCCAAATCTATTCGCAAAATATGCCTTGCGGCACTTGTAAGTAAGCCTAATTAATGGGAACATCGGGGAATCGATAAATTTGGATGTTCTTTAACGCTTCCACTCACAGCAGTAATGTTTTCAGTTGAAAGACTAGAGCGAGCTCGTGTTGTTTTATTGCTATAGGTTATGGGCTGAACCAGTAGACTCAGCAGGCTCTGATAGACGATTAAAACGACCGAAAATACCTACGATTCTACGAAATGTTGTACTCACAGATTGTCCATTTAAATAAAGGATTGGAATGATTTTTTGGCATTTTTCCAGGGAAATTGAATTCATTATAATAAAATGTAGACCAAGGCTGTCCAACCCGCAGTGCGCGGGCCGCATGAGGCCTAACACAAGTATCAATGCGGCCTGAAAATATTCAAAGTTACTGAAGCATGTCTATTTTTTCTGAGGAATGATTTGTGTGTTGTGTGCACTGACAGGTGATAAAGAAGAGAAACAGGAACAGAACAGGGTAAATTCTTTTTCTGTTTGCGTTGCTCGCTCAGCTACACTGTTCTGTTGTTTGTCACCTGACGGCTTAAGTGATATTAAATGAATTTCATGTTGTGTTTTTATAATGAAAAAATTCATAAACTAATAAATTTTAAATTACTTAAACATGAAAACTGTATTTTACGTTTTTTTTCGCTTGTCAGCTATAGTAATATACTTGTGGCCCAAAACACCATGTCTTCTTCCAATGTGTCCCCACGAAACAAAAAGGTTGAACACCCTTGATGTAGACCTTCTACTGCAGTTATGTTAAAAAGTGGATGATACAACTGACATCATAAGCTAATATAAGCGTATTGAAAAAAAAAAGTTCTTATTGAAATATCCTTTATTGTTCTATTAGTCAATTTCTTAATTAATTAATTAATTTATATTTTCCTAATACCTTTTTTGCGCCTTAATTTTAACTAAGCAAAAAAAGAGGATAGTTATATATTCGTTATAAAAATGGTAATTGTTGTATAACAGTAAGTTGATAAGGGTTTGACAAGGTTGAATCGAATTGCGCCAATTGCCACACACACATTGTACCAGAAATGAAAGAAAAACCTAAAGGTCCCTGGCAAAAAAAGAATGTTTGCACGCGATCGATTATTATCCTACAATAAAAGGTCATTTGAACACCTTTTTAAACCCATATATAGTGTCTTTTAATAGGGACATAACAATTTTGTATCTTTATATGAACGCACCCTTAAACATTAATAATGACCTGTCAATGTCAAAACGTAGATTAAAGTCAACATTTTCATCATGGTAAAGTTCACGAACGAGCAACGCTTGGAAATTATTAAAAATTACTACCGAAATTCCGAGTCGGTTGTCGCAACTTTAAGAGCACTCACTCCAATTTTCGGCAGTAATAATCGTCCCACCCGACAGGCTGTGCGTGCTATATAGTGGATAAATTCGAATCAACATTTTCACTATTGGATGTTCCAGTGCCAATGAGACGTCGTACCGCCCGCAGCAATGAAAATATCGCAGCCGTAAGTGAATCAATTCAAAATGAGCCAAATCAGTCCATTTCACGTCGTTCTCAAGAATTGGGCATATCTCAAACGTCATTGTGGCGTATTTTGCGAAAAGATCTTGGCTTACACCCTTACAAGATCAAATTGGGTCAAGAACTGAAGCCACTTGACCATTTGAAGCGCCAAAACTTCTCCGTTTGGGCTTTGGCAAAGCTGGAAGAATTTCATCAAAAAATCATCTTCAGTGATGAAGCTCATTTCTGGCTGAATGGCTTCGTCAACAAGCAAAACATGCGTTATTGGACAGCAACAAACTCACATGTGCTTCAAGAGACACCATTGCAACCACAAAAAATCACTGTATGGTGCGGTTTACATGCCAGAGGCGTGATTGGGCCGTATTTTTTCGTTGATACGAACGATCGCCATATTACCGTCAATGTAGAGCGCTACCGTGTCATGTTGGAGGATTATTTTTGGCCAGAATTAGATGAAATTGATATCGGCGATATGTGGTTTCAACAAAACGGCGCTACAAGCCACACACCACACGTTACAATCGATTTATTATTTATTGTTATGTCCTTAATGAAAGACCCTAACAATTTATCCTATGTGCTGCAAGATTTAAATATGTTTCTATAAACTTTTCCCATTTCTTATTTGAATTTTTAACAGAAAATATGATCCATGACCTATGATAATTCATATACATATAGGCCCATACATGTTACCTGTTCTAAATCATGAAAAATGTAAATCTTGTTATTTTTCTTAAAGAAAATCCAAAGAACAGAAATTCATAACATGCAAAATGCAATATTTTTTGTCAGATCTTAACTTTTCTTATATAATACTAGGTATATCAAAAAGTTGTCTTCGCTGTAGCTCTATAATACCGGATCCGACAATTGAAGGGTCCATCTAATTCAAATCGCTGTCAATTGTTAACCGCACATCTTGCAATACTAAAATTTCACATGAATATTGCTTGACATATTGTCTGTCTGTAGTAAAAATTATTTGTTGATGAAAAGACGCGTTCTTATTTTTTGCACAATCCAAAAGAATTACTTCGTACACTCACTCGTGATGATTTACCAAATTTGGTATTTTCTACATTGAACAATTTCTCAACAAACAAAACGGTCGTGTTTGGCTAAAGAAACGTTGAGCGTTCTGAGTATTTGAGAGTCACAAGAAAACAAAGATTTAACTCATGAATGGAACCGTTTAAGCCAAGACTTCGTGCGGGCATCGTGTGAATCCTTTCAAAAAAAATTGAAGCTGCTAGTTAAGGCAAAAGGAGGTTACATGCTGTAGGCAAAGAAAAACAAATACATGAAGAACCGAGACCTGTATTTGAACCTGGGCCTCGTCAGTTTCTAGAAACGAGGTCTCAACCGACTAGACCATTCTACACTGTAGTTATTAATCTATTTAGTTTGCCTTTTCGAAACATTATTCAAACAATACAACTGTTATTCGAAATATAACAATTATTCTATAACCTTTCAAATGTCAATGCCAATTACTTGTATTAACTAATATTTTACTAATATACTCCTACAATACCATTCCATTGCAGAATTAACTATGTATTATAAACTATCATTTCCATAAATTTTAATAAAACCGACCAATAAACCAAAAAAATTACAGCGTTTTTAAATACGGACACTTGCCGGACCCGGTAGATACCGTTAGCAGTGTAATATGGTACTACTATAAAATGAATACGTGAAAAAGGTCCACGTTTGTCAAATGTTCTATTTTTGACGATTTAAAGTTGATATCGAATAGATCTGTTACGTTGTTCACATTTAAAAGGACGCTCTCCTGTATGTGTTCGATAATGTATTTCTAGGTAGTACTTTGTAGTAAAGGAACGAGCATACCTATCACATTGAAATTGATCTTCTTCATTATGGACACGTCGATGTGTAACTAAGGCAGCTTGATATTAAATGTGAAGAATATTCAATAGCTGACGTTGTAGCCAACTCATATAAATGTATTTTGAACATTTTACATAAACATTTCTGGATTTAAAAAGCTGTTCGTAAGATGGATGCAGTGTTTTTTGGCAATCTATTAATTGTACAAGATCTTCAAACTTGTATGAATTGCGTCATGACTTATAGTTAACCAATCTCCGGGATTCTTCAAATTAATCTCTGTATGACTATTCCTTGTATCCACACTTGAAGAAATGGTTCGATGGGAAGACATCGAAGTCAGCAGTTATCGACGGTATAAATGCCTATTTTATGGTGAACTGGTTGATACACCTAGTATATACGTTACGTGCACTTGTTTTCTGTCAATCATATCTTTTTGTCTTGGATTCCACTTTTTTTTAGATGCACGCAAATTCATCGGTACGTTCGACATCCGCAATTTAAAATTTTCTCATATAGTGTATACCTGTCCATTTTCAATTACGTTGTATTGTAAGTCTTGAAAATGGGATCATAATCGTATAATGAAACTTCGTTATGACTGACTATACCTGTTTTATTCCTTTCAGTTTTCTTTTGATAACACCTTAAAGTTGAAGTCGTTAATACACCAACTATACATACTAATACATCACGTTTATGCGCTGACAAAACCGGTACGGGTGGATCGGCTCGGTTGTTTTCAACTTTTGAGTTTATGTCCCTTTTTACCTTAACCTCACTTTTCTACTTTTGTAGCAAATTAAGGCACTTTATTAACATAAACTTAAAGAATTGCGTCAGTAAGATTTGTCCATGATGATCAATAATCATTTATAAAAAAAAAGTTAGGTTATGTGTCGATTTTGTTCTGGTCCAAAATAGGTTATATGGCAACACCGTACTAGTTAAATTTAATTTTGTCCATACCAAATAAATAATAGGCCAAATTGATCCAATACGGTTCAAGTTCAAGCATCGCTCCTGGACCATATGGCTAAGGGCTTTCAGATGAGTTTTCGTATTGTCCATTCTGGTATATTCCATTTCGCTTTATGGACACGTACGAGTTTTTTCCCTGGCGTGTGTTTTTCGTGTGTGCACTAGATAGAAAATCATATTGGCAGGAGGAAGTTTTCCTGCAACATTTTTCGGGTTGATTTCCTAAGAGTTAAAGTAGTGAAATTCATGCGTGGATATTTTTCGTCCAAACATACCAGTTCGGTCTGCTCATAAACGTGCTGATAGACTCTGAGAGCCGTTTTTCTTAGGCATATAAATATGTATCTTGGATTTCATGTTTTTCAATCACTAATTGTATAGATTTTTAACTTGACTTTTTTTTTGCCGGATATGTCTTTTACAAGAAAAGTAGCCGAGTAAAAATTTGTCTTACATAGAAAATGATGATGATAAAAGCGCTCTGTAATTATCTATCCCAGGTAAGGTATATTATAGATAACTTATGTAGGTACTAGATATTTGAGAATACTATATATACAAAAAAAAGACCTATTCGAATATTAAAGATGAAAACAACGACGACAACCATCCATACTTTGGTTCTAAAAAAAAAAAGTCATAATTTTATCAACAGACTGGTTTTGCAAGGCATATTCGAAATAGGATGTTATTCTGATTTTAAGGTGTGTTTAGACTCTCAAATGAGGAGATAAATTAGGTTGAACTCCTCATAGATATATCACTGTCGGAAGAACAAAGTTGGATTGACCTACTCTGGAGATATGACTTGATTTGCAATAATAATCATCTGTCTTTATCATGAATCAAAGAATATATAGTATAGATTACGTTATCTCATATTTCAAATTGGTGTTTCTACGCACCTACGACATGCGAGACCTGAAATAAATTGTTTGCTTACTCAAGTATTAATACTCTCCTATCGAAATGATATAGTCCTTTCAGAAAATATTACGTTATATACATATTTGCTGTCGCATTTTGACTCATTATTAGACGTATGTTTGGTCCTCTCGCACTAATGAAGATTTGAGTAGAAATTTCGGCTAGTTTATTTGCTAGTTTGTTTTGTAGTTTCTTTTAATGGTTTATCGGATTCAATTGGAAAGTTTGAAGACCAATTTTATTGAAATTTTTTCCGTTACGGTGACTACATAAATAGGCGATATTGTGCTGAATTTCAAAAAAATTAGTCCAAGGATAATGATGAAAGAAATACTCATAGGAGAAAATATGCCAGCTTATAAATTTGTTTTAATGTACATGTTTTAATAACTAATGACTTAACTAAAATTTGCAAAATCGACTTATGCTGTTAGGGTCTAGGGTGCCGACAAATTAGAAAAAATTTCAAAAATAAGAAACAAAGTTATGCAGAAAAAGTCCTGAAATATTATCATTTTTGGCTGTTTTTCTGTCCCATTTCGGCCATAGAGCATCAAAAAATCGGCTAAAGGATGATTTTCATTTCCTGTATGTTTGTAAATTTTTTTATCTCGAAGCAAATGTTCCATCTACTTTAAAATGTGATAGTCTGAAGGTGCAAAATCAGATGGATATGCACAACTTCTAAATCTAACTTTCTTATTGATATCTGGACAATAGATATTAACAGATGATTCTTCATTGTTCTAAAAAAATTCCGGCAGCACCCAAATTCCTTGTCTATCTTTTTTCCGAGCCTTTTCCAAATAATCCTTCACTGTTGATCATGGACCACCGAAGTCTTGTGTCAATTCCTTGGTTGCCTAACCCGGGTCGGACTGGACCAATAAGTGTCATCAAAAATTTTAAGACGTCTCCCCGATTTTGGTTTGTCCTATAACCATTTTTGAACTTTTGAAACGAATATTCAAGATGTCTTCATAAATATCGCAGATAGTCTGGGTAACATTTTTTGATTTCAATCCTTTAAGGCCAATCTCAACACAGCCGACTTCCTACTTATGATGCAAGTACGGAATTCACTATACAAAAATTGGTTAAACAGTAAGGGAGAAACAAATCATCCTACTAATTTAGTCGGCTTCTGCATTTCTCATTTCCCCAACTGATTTACGATCTGCAGATGATTCCCCGCAAAGACAGATGAACTTGTTTATCTGATATATATGACACTTCATCTGCGGGTGCATACTCTTACAATAATTACACACGATACCATCGCACACTACCAATTTTTCTAAATTGTGTGGGGAGACTCTGATGTTTTTATTCAATCAATCCTAGCGAAAATTGCAAAAGTTCATCTCTTTCTAGTTTTCTGATTTTTCCCGTCAGAATAAGAAGTCGGCTGTGTGGAGATTGACTTATACCAGAAATGCGTCTTTAGGCTTTGCAGTTTTTACTATGGGCCATTTATCTGTACGTTTAAACAGCGCCTAATAAAAATCTTCCAAACATCTTAAAACCAATTCAAATAAAGTTTTCATGAATGAAATTGAAGAAAACACTGATTTTTATAATAGTTTTTTTTTTGGGTATTTTTAATTAGACCCTGTTCAGTCGGCCGGCTGTCATGTTTTCTATATCAAAAGAACCCTAAAACCTATAATTAGGTTGTTTTTATTTCTGTTCATAGTTCTCTAGAAGAAGAGCCCATATTTATAATTACTAGAAATATGAATTATTGAAATTAATTACAGTCAATTAGTGTAGAAAATAATTGATTGACCATTTGAATAACCAATTTTCGTTTTTTTGAAATACGATTTTTCGAAAATTTCATTCATGAAAAGGTATATTTTTTTCGGAAGTTTTTAATTTATTTTTATTTATGTTTAGTTTTTAAAAAAGAGACATTAGACAAATATATTCATAGAAAATACTAACGAGACTGTCTGTCATAATAATCACTCTTTTATTGAGGTTTTGAATGTGTGTCACTTAGTCCCAATAATGTTTTCAAAACTTTTGATTCCTTCCTCTTCGAAGTTGAGTTGTTCATAAATATTCGTGATTTCAAAGCTACGTCCTGCAGACTCAAAGCACACCTTGAAAAACTCGGACTTGAAAAAGATAGCACCTGCAGATTCTGCGAGTGGGATCAAGAAACCCCAATGCATATTCTCTCCGATTGTGAGGCATTACTCCGTAGGAGAAGGAAACATCTTGGGGCGTATCGCTTCTCTCCAAGTGAGATACAATCTCTTAATCCACTCCGGATACTAAAATTCCTAAGAGAAATAGGCCTGGAGGAGGTGCTGTAGAATGGGAAGTTAACCTGACTATTGCACCAAAGAAAAGGGGGTACAATAGATGCTGAGGCCGCAGTATAGGAAAAATCTAATCTAATCTAATCTAAGCTACGTCGTTAATATTTCTATTTGCGTTGCCTAATTTCATATGTGGTAAGTACGTCAAAATCAATTTGCGTCGTTTTGAATTGCATCGTCTTTCTCCAGTCCCAATTAACAACGCAAATAGATATCGATATAAGAATCGAATTTGACCCGACTGTAAGCAAGTAATTGTAAAGTACCCAAAGCTAGGGAATAAACAATTACGCCAATCAGAAAAGAGTAGTAAAAAAACACAAATTAAGATTTACATTGCAAATAAATGCAAAAGAGTTGGGACAGTTTTCAATGGAAAAATGTATCAGGAAAACTGAAAATGAAACTTTTCTAAAACCTTCTCGTTGGGCACATGTCACTGATTCTTAAAACTCTTATTTTTTTCTAGTATTTGTGCATTGGCATATAAATTTCAGTATGTATTTGTTTGTTTTCATCATATTTCTCGTATGGGCAATAATGCGAACAATATGTAACTATCTACTAATTCATTTCCATGATCTACTTGAAGTCGACTTCAATCCAAAAATGGTCCATGCAAACCCGAATCCACTTCAATCCGACTTGTGAAATTTAAACAGAAGCGAAACATAACCTAAAAAATAGACAATTGATGTAGATTTCAAGTCGATCTCAAGTCAATCTTTCAGTCCGCTAAAACTAAAAAACCTGGATTAAGTTTCAAGTCGATCTCAAGTCAATTTTGAAGTCGCCATGTAAACGAGTATACATTCCGTCAAAAAAGTACCCAGAATTTGTCAGTAAAAGACAATATGTTCAATTAATCATCAAAATTTATTTTGTCCCCTTGAAAATAGTCCCAGTTGATCCGATACATACACGCCAACGATTGATCCAGTCGCTGAAACATTTCTTATAGGCATTTTCCGGTATAGCCACCAACACCTTCGGCGCATTTTGTTTTATGGCTTCAATGGGTTCAAAACGTGCTCCACGAAGTGGTTATTTTAACTGCGGCATTAGGAAAAAGCCACAGGGAGCCATATTCGACGAAAACGATACTTGGTCGATGACATTTGTTGAGTTTTGGACCAAAAATTTGCGTACAATCATCAATGTGTGTGGATGGCGCATTATCGGTGCAAAATCCAAGAATTATCCTTTCACATATGTGGAATTTTTCGATGAAGATTCTCCCTCAAACGTTTAGTAACGCCTTGATAATATTGTTTGTTGACTGTTTATAACTCCGGAAGTAATTTCGTGTGAATAACAACACCACGCTAATATCAAACATATCGATTGATGTTGATGTGTTTTTATCGATTTCCGCTCGTTATCGAAATGCCATCCCCAAAGCTTGTTGGCTAGTTTGTATGTCAAACTCATAAACACACGTCTCGTCAGCCGTTACGTTGCGTTTCATGAATGTAGGGTCAAAATCGGCTTGTCTCTAACAACTTCTTTTTCAAGAAAATTGAAGAATAATCACAGGGCACACTTAAGCTCAGCTAGCAAAACCAACAATTGTAAAGAAACTGGTTGACAGATCACACCAAATTTTTGGGTGACAATTAGATACGTTTTGTACCAATCTAACCCTAACTGCAAAATACATTTTTTCATGCTTTTTACGCGGGCTTTTTACATGAACAATTCTGGATATTTTTTTGAGGGAATGTATGTCAGTAGTGTGTAAGGCAAATAAAAGTGGAGAAAAAGTGAAGAACCGAGACTTGGATTCGAACCAGGGTCACATCAGTCTCATGAGGCGAGGTCGAGGTCTTAACCAACTAGACCATTCTACACTATCTCTACTAGTCTGTTCATTTGCCTTTTTCCTCTAATATTTTTATATTATCAAATCATTAAAACTGTTTTTGTCTTAAACCTCTCAATTGTTTTTACCAAACCAAATTCAGTTGTATCCTATTTTTCAACTCTTACAAGTGATTTGGAAATTGTTCTTCCATTCCGGTCGAAATCGGTAAAATTTGCGACACATTAGGGATAGGAAGTTGTGGAATACTTTACAATTACTCATACTTCACTTTAAGTGCAAATGATTTGAATTAGTTTCAATTGAAGCTGCACTCAGTTCAGAAGTTACCATTCGATGATTAGTATTGTATTTTATTCTTAGTTTTAATAAAAAATGAATTTTAATAGAGGAACATTATGAAGGTCGACTCCTCGACTATAAGTGTTCTATATAATATCTTAGCGCGGTATAAACTCTTTTCCTAGTTAATGATAGGGTTTATAAGATATTTATTCGTATATCTTAAAGAGAAGTCGAGAAAAAAAAACCAAATATTTTCTATTTCCTGTGCCCTTTAGGCACTTTTAGGGCCTTTTATTTCTTTTGATATAAGAAAAACTGACCACATAAAAAAAAAAAAAAGAAGAAAACATGTGATTGCCAAACGATCATTTATTTTAACATCTATTTCTTTTTGATGTCTTAAAGACAATTTTTACCACACAAAAAAAAAAGACAAGAAAAGTAAGGAAAAAAACCTAAGAAATTAACAACAAAAAACCTGAAAACCTGAAGATTCGTTCGTGGAGGTCTCTCTTCACAAATATATATTGTATATTTCTCATCAATGACTTTAAAAACTGAATGAAATGAAATCCAAAAATGTAGAAACTTGGCGCTGAATAATTACATGTTTCAGTTTATATAATGATTGTCTGGAGTTTTTCTGTTCCTCTAACAATAATTTAGGTAATACCATTTGCTTTGTTTTTGATATTGACATTATAAGAAAAAGAAATCACCTGAAATTCACTCCCGCGTATACTAAAAAAAAAAAAAGAAAACCTAAAAATAAATTCTAATAAATCCATTTAGATAGTCAAATGGACTTTCTTATGATTATTGTAATTAATTTTAAAACTTCTATACAAAAGTAGTACTTATTTTACTTACTACTTAATACCAGCGAAAAAATATTAGAGTTCCACAGGAGCGATTAGTCCAGGTCCGCAAGAACGCGGTGAGCATCAATAGGTCTGTTTTATTTGCCACTTGCTCTGTGGTAGAGTTAGTTTCTACATTGAAAACAAAAACAACAAAAGAGCAAATCCTATACTACTTTCAGAGTAGGTGTAACTATTACACCCGAATTAGTTCAGCTTTCTACCATAAAAAGTGTATTAGCTAAAAGTTTCTCATTTCATTACAATATGGTTGCTAAACAACGCAACAAACATTTCAATTAAAACTTTCTCCCACTCCTGCCCGTCTTATTTGCCACTTACCCTGCTCCAGGGTAGGGTATGGCGAATGAAACAGACCTATAGAGTTCCGCAGGAGCGATTAGTGCACAAATAGTGCACACATCGGAGTTACAGTGAATTAATCCTGGAACTGATACGAAATAACGCCTTTTTTTAATTCAGCTTTGCTAGTGCAAAAATCATAAATAGGAGCGTTGGCATTAACTTCACGTTAGCATATGAGAAATTGGCTCAAAACAAGAATAGTTGGTATGATGAAAATTAATTTTCAAAATTTCAACAGAACGGAAAAACCATGAGTGGACGTGTATAGAGGTAAGTCCGCAAGAACGTGCTGAGCATCAATATTTCCAACAAAAATTACATCAGCCACATTGCGGCGCTTTTCCAAAGAGTTCAGACCAATTAAGTTCAACCTGTCCTGGTAAGGTGGTAATTGTAGTGGGTCATTCCAGGGTAAGTTTAAATCATATACTTTTACGTTGGATGGATTCAACTCTATTAATATGAGTCGTATGATAGGGTGACCACACCTGACAGGCGTATTCCAATAGTGGTCTAACAAACGTAGTGTATAGAGCTTAACTTACGCATGGATCGGTAAATTCTTTGGACCAGCGTTCGATAAAGCCTAGGGTTGAATTTGCACGATGAATCACCGAGTCAATATGTAACCTGGAGTTTAACTCATTATCACATATGTTATAAAACACCTAAATCTTTAATCTTGTTTACTCTATGTAGACTAGCCCCTTCCATACGTTATTTGCAATAATAATTAATGAGTTTTCGCGAAAAGGTGATGCACTTACACTTATTGATATTCAGTACTAAGTTGTTTTTGGTACACGGTTACTGGAATCACGATAAAAAAAAACATATAGGAACTGAAATCGGCCTATAGCCGATTTTTAATGGCCTATGGCAGAACTGGGATAAAGAAACTATCAAAACTAACAATATTTCAAGGTTTTCTCTTTATAACTTTGTTTCTTAATTTGCCGGTAACCCAGACCCTAATAGTATAAGTCTAATCTGCAAATTTTGTTAAAATTGGTGTGTTAGTTTTTAAAGTAGTTAGTTGGGATAACTGACAGATGGTCTCCCGATTCCAGCGAAATTTGGCATATATATCCGTTGTTCCTCACCAGGATCTAAGGAAGGATACGGGATTTGCACAAGGAAATCGGTTAGACTGAGGTACATTTCCAAAAAATTTTTATGAAATCTTGCATCAGGCATCAAGTTATGAGAACTCGCTACGGAGAATCCAAGAGCAGTTCATCAACAACAATTACACCCACTTAAGTGTACTGTTTGGTGTGATGTATCGTCTGGGGGGATCATTGGGCCATATTTCATCGAAAATGAAGACGTTGTTTAAGTTTCCATCAATAGTACTCAATATCGGACGATGTTGGTTGTGTTAAGACCAGCTGTGGAAAACCATCAAAACCCTTTGATTCCAACAAGATGAAGCCACAGCGCATATTGAATATTGGCTATTTTAAGGAATACCACGATGTTCATTTTGCGTAGTTCTTTTTAGATAGATTTTTGGGATGTAAAATGTTTTGAACAAATGTATAGAAGTTTCAATAGTGATTTCGACTATACAAAATATTTCTGTATTTCTCAAATATTTTAAGATTTTTATCTTCGACAAGTGTGACGTCAAAATGACGACATATACGAAACTTATAAAATTAAAAGACACTTAATGATTAATTTGTGAGTGCGAATGAAGTGCTAACAAAAATAAATAACCTATTAAATTCCAAGAATATATTTTTATGATGAAAATTACTTCCATTATTTTCATAGTGTCTTGTTTTCCCTACCAACTTCAGTTAACATATTAAATATAGATATATAAAGGGTGTCCCAAAATTCATGCATGATTTGAATTTTGCGCCATTTATGCGGTAAAGTGTTGCCAACGGAAATAAAAGGCAGCATGACAGCTGACACTTCAGGGTTATTAAAAATGGAGCGCTAGACGCAAAGAACAACGCATTGGGCATTGTTGGGCAAATAGATCCTGATTTTTCGAACAAAATCATCTTCAAGGGTCAAACTCATTTTCATCTTGATAGTTTGGTTAGTCAATAAAATTGTCGCATTCGGGGTTCAGAAAATCCATGAGTGATTGTTGAGAAACAAATGCATCCACAATGTATCAGTGTTTGGTGCGGATTTTGGACTGGAAGCATCATCGGACAATTCTACCTCAAAAATGCTGCTGGTCAGTTAATAACAGTTATTTAGCTCGCTATCGAGAAATGATAATCCAGTTTTTTGTCCAGCAATTGAAAGTTATGGATGTGGATGACATACAGCCCGAGAAATAATTACTCCATAAGTTATTTCCTGGTCGTGTAATTCCCCATTTTGAAGATCAGCATTGGGCGCCAAGATCATTCTATTTAACGCCGTTGGACTTTTTCTTTTGGGGTTTTTTTGTAGTCTAAGGTTTATGCCATAAACCACTGCCGCCATGAAGGAGGAAATTGAGCTCTGTATCAATGAAATTCAACCACATTTATGCAAAGCGGTTATCAAAAATTTCAACATTAGAGTACATATGTGTCAGCAAAGCCGTGGAGCCATTTAGCCAATATGCTATTCCATACATAACCTTATACTGTATACTTTATGAATCGATAAAAAATTTATAACTTTAAATTATAGGCTTGTATTTTCTATTAAAATTACTTCTTGCATGAATTTTGGGACACCATTTATTTAAAAATAGAATAAGTACTATCAAACCACAACAAAAGTAATAGATTAAAACATTTCGGAAAAGTATGATTGATTAATATCTATTTTAGTGATATTAATTTACTCCACGAAATATTCTACAAACTTTTTTTGATTAACAAATTTAATAAAAATCAAATTAATCAATAGATTAAATAATAAATAGAAATACTCCTGGGCGCAAAACTGAACCAAGTGATTTCGACAGAACTCTTTTGAAGCCAGCTTTACATTATTAAAAGAAATTCTGTAGAGACCGAAACAAATGGTAGTCGGACGGAGCAAGGTCCGGACTATATAGTGGACGCATCGAAACTTCCCAGCCAAGCTCTCTCAATTTTTACCCAGTCATTAAATATGTGTGTGTGGTATGGCATTGACGACGTCTTTCCTATTGATCAATTGCGACCGCTTTTCATCAATTCCGTATTTAATTCGCATTAGTTATTGACAGTAGAGAGTGGAATCAATCGTCCGGCCAAGTTAGAGCAGTTCATGATTCATGATTCCCTTCCAATCCCACCAAACACAAAGATTACCTTACATGGCGTTAGTCCTAGCTTTGCCAACGATTGTGCAGCTGCATTCTTCTTGGGCCACCATCTTTTTTACACACTATTATCGTATGTGATCCACTTTTCATTACTCGTTATCAATCTTTTCAAAAATGGCTCGATTTCGTTTCGTTTCAGCAGCGATTCCCAGATGGAAATTCGGTCCATTAAATTTTTCACTGTTAATTCATGTGGAAATATCAAGCTTCCAGCCTTACGGAAATGGTTCAAAACTATTTTTTGATCAATCTTTAGTGCCTCACGAATGTCATAAGAAATGTTCCAGTCTTCCTCATATTTTTGGAGAGTTTCATCGACTCTTATAATAATAGGTCTACCAGAGCTCGACGCATCTTTAACTTGGTCATCGCACACTTCACCGAAGCTTTCAAACTGCGTCGCCTAGTCATGACCGACACGAACTAAGCTCATTCACTTAGTTCAGGCCTAAACTACGCGAACGAGCTTCCCTGGTATCGCTGACACTAACTTATACATACTTTTGACAGTGTAGAATCGACGCTTTCAAAAGTGCAGTATGGCTTCTTTATTTTGTGGTAGTAGTATCTTGTCGACATAAATGTGTAAGTGTGAAGGTCTAGTAAAAATTCATCGATATTGTACGCGCACATTATATTTCTCTGACAGCTCAAATAGAAGTGATGGCATGAACTTACCAAAAATATCGCCACGTAGCTTAGTTCAAGTGTACAACGGAGTGAGCGGGCCCAGTAAAGCTACGTAACTACAATGAAGCTTAGCTCAAGTGGTTGGGGGTAAGTCCCGCCGGCCGAAGTGATATTGTAAAATATAGTGAATTTTTTCAGAATTTTGGCTCATTTCCAAAACTCAATTACCGCAATTACTTGTGACTGAGTTTCACATTTGACATTTTTTAAATATTCTTTGAAATGTCACCTTTTAAGCGCGTTATAATAGGGTTAGAACTACTAAAGTTATGCGACTCTAAAGCCATTACGAATTTTTTCCTTCATCCAATATTATGAAGTTAACAATATTTACCGGCCTCCTATTCTGAAAATATGACCGATTTGCAAACATAAAAATGATAGCTATTATGACGAAAAGGCATGACTATTAAGCCCGCTACAGACCTTTAGATAAATCTGTGATATTTGTCTGTAGAGACAAATCTGTCCAGACAAATCGTATAGTGTGGAGGTAAAAATTGCACAGATAAATCTGTTGCGGTTAGTCTGACAGACAAATCGCACAAATTTATCTGAAGGTGTGTAGGCTGAACCATGGAACGATTTATCTGACAGACAAATCTGTTCAGACAAATCCCACAGATTTATCTGAAGGTCTGTAGTAGCGGGCTTTAGGAAAATTGATATTCTGATAGAGGATTGCCGTCGTGGAACATTTCAAACTAAGTTAAAATTGGGTCAACATAATGAACTTATGGTTATGGTGTCAATTACTAGAACAGGGCTGGTTAGTATAATAATATTTTAGGTCAAACTCAAGAAAATTAATTAAGTTCTAAAACTCATTAAACAGAAGAAAAACGCATATTTTATAAGAAATTCAATTTTCTAGCTTCTTAACAGCAATCTCTTATGTCTTTATTTCAATGAAAACTCCTCTTGCCTTTGGATTAACATAGTTTTATGCAAAATTCCGAAAGCATGCAATATTTTACTAATTACTTCGTATTTTGATATAAAATTAATGCAAAAGAAATTAATTATAAAAATAAAACAATTGATTGAAAATGAAAAATTCAAAGAAAAACAAATTCTAAATTAATTTTTTATTATAATTTTTCTTGTTTCAGAAACATTGTTTTCCATAATTTTAACATGACCGTCGGTTTTCAATTTTCCCGACGGGAAAATTTCCATAAAAATTGCGTATTCATGGGCAAAACTTTTGCAAAAATTTTAATTCGTTACTATCATGCGAATAAACGCATTAAACATAATTGTTTCATATATAATTATTTTCCAGCACGATATTAAACTCTTCTACAGATTTAACTTTAATCAGTTTAAAACTAATCCAGTTTAGTTGATTTAAAATCGGTTATATAACAGAAAAGTTCGTATCGTTCCTATGAGAGGGCGCCACTAGAATCCGTATCATTTTTCGTTAGTACCAACCTTCAAAAAATACGTGTATAAATTTTGACAGCTGTCGGACTATTAGTTTGTGAGATATAGGATTTTGAGTGAAGCAACTTTTGTTATTTTGAAGAAAATGGATTAAAAGGAATTTCGTGTGTTAATGAAACACTATTTCTTGATGCTACTGATACGAAAAAGTGGCTTGATGAGTGTTATTCGGACTCTGCGCCAGGCGAAGCAACCATTCGTAAGTGGTTTGTTAAGTTCCGTACAGGCCATATGAGCACCGAAGATGATGAACGCAGTGGGCGTCCAAAACGAGGCAGGTTACGGACAAAAACATCAAAAAAATCCAAAAAATAATTTTGGATGACTGTAAAGTGAAGTTGATCGAGATAGCTGACACTCTAAAGAGATATCAAAGGAACGTTTTGGACATATCGTTCATGAATGCTTAGTTATGCGAAAGCTCTGTGCAAAGTGAATGCTGCGCGATCTCACAATCGACCAAAAACAACAATGAATTGATGATTCTGAGCAGTGTTTGGAGCTCTTCAATCATAATAAACCCGATTTCTTGCGTCGATATGTGACAGTGGATGAAATATGGCTCAATCATTTCACTCCTAAGTCCTCCTGAGAGGTAATCGGTGCAACTGAGGCCTATTTTCAAGAAAAAGACAAGTCGTACTACAAAAATGGTATCGAAAACACGTCGATCGTTATCGACGGGTCGATCGATTTTTGGTCGATCATATCCGACGGAAATAGCATTTAATCCGAATTTTGTTTTTATGGTTGCTTTTCAACCAAGAAATCTTAATACTAGGATGTACAATAATTTCTCAGCCTCGACAATAAATGTATAACTTCCCTGAACTTCAATACACTTGTTCCAACGATTCTCTAGTTTAAAGATTCCATCCCTGAAATGAAAATCTGGTAGGCCTCCAAAATACGCATCTACAGCTGCTATGAACTCTTTTAGCTTCTTGTTTCGATTCAGGATCGTGGTCGTTCGACACAAGTCTCATCCATAGTGATGAATCGATGTACAAAATCCATTGTATCGTTCTTAAAACGGTGCAAATGTTGTTGAGAAAGTCGCATTCGAAAGTGTTTTTGTTCCATTCTAAGCGGATGCGACATCCATTTTGCACAAAGTTTTCGCATTCCAAAAACTTCAACTAAAAGGTTGTGCACAGTGTCATTTGAAATGCCTATGGCTTCAGTTAACTTGCTCTCAGTCAATCGACGATCATCCAAAACCATGTCCTGTATTTTTGCTGCTATTTCCGATGCTGATGCACTTTTTGTGTGTCCGTCACGTGGATCATCTTTAAGGTTTGTGTGACCACTTTTAAACAGAGCAGCCCATTTCTCAATAGTGGCTATTGAAGGTGCGGATTCCTTATACACTTTTACAAATCACTCGTGAATTTCTTTTGGTTTTAAACCATCCAAAACAACGAATTTAATCACTGCACGATATTCAATTTTTTCCATGTTAAAAAAATTCAATGACACGTCAACTTCAAACAAAGCTTCTAAACAAAGACTGAATTGACTTATCATCGTGAAACTTGACACGTGTTTATATGAAAGTTGTACCAACACAAGACAAAAAAATTGACAAGTTAGCAGCGCGTTCTTTTGTCGAGGCTACGAAATTATTGCACACTCTAGTATATAAAATGCAAGAGTAATACTCTCCTCTTTCGCCTCTGTGGCATTATAAATCTTGGAAACGGCTCAACCGATTTCAAACTTGCTGCCAAACTTCAATGCCAGTGCATTGACAAACTTTGTAAGTAGACACTGGTTATTAGACTTCGGTAACATCATTGGGAACAAACAATTTCAAATTGGTAATAAAGAATTTCAAATTGGGAAGAGATGCCTTCAAGAAACCAGAAGAAGCTAAAGAGTTTGTACGACGTTGCCTTCGGAATGCTCAAAACATGTATCAGTCAAAAGTTATATTGTTGATTGATCTTGTCATGATTCAACTGAAGATGGTTTCCAAGGAAATGAATTTGTTGGTCATCAACTACTAAGACTTGGACCATAAAAGGCCAAAGTTTAATTGCTATTGAATATGCTTGCTCAAGTCTAAAAGCAGAGATTTAGCCATTCAAATGGAATATATCCTATCCGGCGAAGGCACGGCTAATATGACTGTTAAAAGTTTTCATCGCATACAAATTTAATTAGTTTAAAAACTAATAGTTTTTAAAATTACAGAAATTTGAAAGAATGTTCTTTCTTTTGTTTCCCTTTCAAAAAAAGCGGGATTAAGAATATCCAATTTCAATTAAATTTCATTAAAAACAACGAATTTTCCATCCCATATGTTTTCTTTTAAAATTTTAAATGTTTCCTTTATCTTTTTAGTTTTAGTACCTTTTAAAAATTACTCATGAAAACTTAAAATCATTAAAAAAAACCAACATTCTTAGGGATATAAAGGGTGTCCTAAAATTCACACAAGATTTGAATTTCGCGGCATTTGTACGGTAAAGTGTTGCCAGCGGACATAAAATACAGTGTGACAGCTGACAGTTCAGAGTTATTAAAAAAATACCGCGTTTTCATTGTTGAGTAATATTTTAAAAATAATGAGTCATTTCCTGGTCGTGTAATTTCCAATTTTAATGATCAGAATTGGCCGGTCACATCATGGGACTTAACGCGGTTGGACTTTTTTCTTTGGCGTTTTTTGAAGACTAAGATTTATGCTAACAACCTCACGATCACCGACGCTTCGAAGGAGGAAATTGAGCTCTGTATGAAGGAAATTCAGCCATATTTAAGCAAAACAGTCATTGAAAATTTCAACAAAAGGGTACGTATGTGCCAACAAAGCCATGTGAGATATTTAGCCGATATGCTATTCCAAACATAACCTTATATAGTATACTTTATGAATCAATAAAAAATTTATAATTTTTAGTTACAAACCTGTGTTTTCTATCAAAATTACATCTTGCATGAATTTTGGGACACCTGTTATAATATTTTTTTGGATGCATTTAAAATGGTCCAACATATGTGATCGGTCCAATATCATCTTCTATAAATTTGCAATTTTTTTTATAAACGAAAATTATCATTAAAAATTATATTATTAAAAACAAAACGAAAATGTTGCACTCTCAAATATTTTGATGAAGATCCTTTTTCTTCTGCTATGACTGAATTTTTGAAGATGTTTTTCTAAACCAGAAACATGTTGTCTTTGTGGAGTTGGCTGGTTCTTTTTTTCTCTGGTATACCCAATTATCATAATTATTTATATTATGTTTTCATGTAAAAACTAATTATTAAAAAAATGGAAGAAACAAAACATTGTTAAATCTGTGTGAAAAACTGTTATTAACTAAATATCCTTGATTTTAAGAATATAAAATCATGAAATTTATTGGAGATTATAAAATTTAAGGCCATAGGTAAGACAATGGCTACGTTTACACCGAGACTTAAAAAGAGACTTAAGTGCTTAGGTCGACCTAAATATGACGGTGTAAACACGCCCAAAGTAACTTAGGTTAGGTTACTTAAATTGCAGACTTACCTTAAATTTAAATCGACTTAAGAAATTTTGACAGATAACAGCTGATTTCTTGATATCCAAGTATAAATGTTCATATATGACGTTGTTTTAGACTTAAGTCTAGTACGGTGTAAACACGTCTGACCCAAACCTAACTTTTAGTTAGGTGACCTAAAAGTTTGTCGATGTAAACGTAGCCTATGTTCAAGATTTCTGTAAACATTAAATTCATACGATGAGATTTTGTTTAATACGATTTTTAGACACAAAAAATAAAAGTATTTAAAACCATTTTACTTTGGTCCTGAGACAGACTATATAGAGAGTACTATCAGAAATACCAAAAAATAGAGATCATCAACGTATACGCAAAAGAAAACGTGGCGGTTGGATTTGAATTTTATCCTTACAAGCAAATTTTTGGTATCTCATTTGGTCAACTAAGCACCGAGAAAGTGGAATAGAAAAGTGTATTTTAACTATCCGGATGATATGCAAACTTTTCAACTCCGTTCGTAGTTTTCGTGGAAAAGATCACATCTCAGAGGTCTAGATTTTCTCTGAAAAAAATTGATTCTAAACACCGAGACAGATTGTTTACATTTCGTTCCGTTTCGTTTATATCCGGCCCGCTTCAACATGCTTTACGTTTACGTGTTCATCCGGATAAGTAGGCATAGAAAGATTTTATATTTCTTAAATAAATTCTTCCATTTTTAAAATAAATTTATATCTATTCACTTTTTAACTTTAATTTACTAACAAAAATGTTGAAAATTTCAACCATTAATCCATCTTACAATATAATAATACCTTTTCTAAGATTAACATTTTAATAACTAGTTTAAATTTGTCCAACTCTTTCTTTTTGTTTCGTTTCGATTCAGTCAGGCATCGATATATTGTGTCCACTTTTCCGTTTTTCCATACATTTTGACATATTCAACTTTTCGGAAACGGAAACCGAAACGGAAAGGAATATTCTGTCTGGAGCTTAATTCAAATTTCGAATTAAATTGAATTAAATTATAATAAAAGCCACGAACAGATTTTCATACTAATCTTCTTTCTATGCATATAAAATTTAGAATAATACCAACAAAACATATTGTGACGTGCTACCCTTTCGGTTCGATGTTATTAAAATGATAACACTTTTTATTTATGTGAATTTAGTGTATAACTTTATTTATAATTATTTCTTCTTTAACAATTAGTCTTAAAAATATTTGTCCTTCAATAATTAATTAATTAATTAATTAGTTTTAATTTCAAAGTTTCTGTTTTACTCCGAATGTTTGAAATACACAGCTTGGCTTTTTGATTTGAATTGATTCTCAGACTCAATCCTCAGCTGCTTTTATACCTAATTGGTGTGTCTCGGGAAATTTCTCGAAAAGTCTGGTCGTTGGCTTTCTAAAAACTAGATGGCAATATTTCTCGAAAGCTCTTGTATTGTAAATATTTCTGAGAATTATTGTTTTGTTTGTGACAATGTTTTGTTTACGTTATTCGGAGAAGTGTATTGTATTGTCTCGGTCGTGTAAACAATTTAATTTGGTGCTTTCTGGAAATATTTTGATTTATTTATTAAATAAAAGAAATCAAAATATTTCCAGCAATTTCTAGTGATGTGTAGTGCAATATGAATTAGAGACACCAATCCAAGAAGCCTCCACAAACAAAAATTGTGAAATGATTTGTTAAGTTTGAAAACTGAATAATAGTTGTGACAACAGAATTTTAATTGCGGCAACTGAATTTTCTGTTGTCCAGAAAGACAACTGAAAACGATCTCCCTCCGACAATCTAAAAATTTTGTATTCGAAGATGACAAATTAATGAAAAGTGAGCTTGGCGAATTCGTCATCATCTGTAGAAGTCATGAGTTAGTGCAAAATGAGTACCGAGAATCTTAACGGCGATATGAGAAAAAACATTAGCCACGTCACGTGTGCCTTCTAAACGTTAAATCAACCTGCCTGAAGTCCAGATCTGGCTCCATCTAATTCTTACTTATTCCTAAATATAAAAAATCACCTTAAAAGAAGGTAAAGGAAGTGATTAAAGCTGCAATTTAAGCTTTTTCGAGGGTTAAAAATAAACTCATTGAAAGATCTGAAAGTTGTATTAGAGTTTAGGGTGAGTATATTGAAATTGAAAACTAATATCCTTCTTTATCTTTATTCTGCGATTGTTTTTAGTCACCAAATTGGAGATTTAAGTTTGCCAATTTGCATATACGAGTATATCTAGGATGCGGCATCTTCTGGCATCTTATTAATTCGCCACTCATAACTCTAATGTCATGTGTCAGGTGACAGAACTTCAATAGTATATACCCCGTGAAAGAAATGATTCGATATACGCTTGATAAACGTTGGAAAATATTGAAAACTTATTTCCATTTTAAAAGTTGCCGCACGCCAACGTACGGTAATGGTGATCTCGTATAATATGGAGCTATTGCTAGTGTCCTTATATAGAGCAAGTTAAGAAACTTGAAACATCTTAAATGTTTACAGTTGGGTAGAGAATCTTAAGAAGATTTTGAAGAATTTATTATAGAATCCATGGATTAAAACAATACAAACGTGGACTTCATACACGAGTAAGTTTTTTTTTGGTACAAAAATTGAAAGTGGTCAAGTGGTCTTACTGTTTAGCTTTTAGAAGAATCATTAATTTTAACACTTTATATAACTTATATGACGAAAATGTTACTCTTTTCGTCTTCTGAAACTCTACATAAGTTTGCATAATAAATAACTTTTCTTCGTTTAAATGCTTCCCCACATGTAAATTCTTCTTCTATATCTTCTATATCTTCTTCCTATAGTACTATAGTACTATAGGATCTTTGCTAGAACCCTTGGGGCTATTTGTCTGGACTTCAAAATGAATATTCAAGAAAAAAACAGTTTCCTTTTAAAACTTAAAGACACTAAAAAGAAACCCCAAACTGAATTAATTGAAATAAATAAATAAGAAATTTTTATATTCAAAAAAGTTTAACATAAAATGTAAAAAAATGTAGAAGAGAGCTAATAAAACATATATTTTCGGGACTTCTGATTTTTGCTTTTATATTGCCATGGATGGGAGTATATGAAAAAAAACTACTGGATTTACACATCAAACTGGAGACCAGAAATATTCCCGTCGGCTAAAGACTATGGAACAACGCAACAGCAATCGTTAACTGAATCTCTGAGTCGCCTTTTTTTGCAGTATTTTGTCCTAAAAAAAAAAACCTTTAAGATGTTTTTAAGATACTTGCAGTTTTAGGTAAATAAGGTATATACTAAGTAAAAGGTTTGAGAAATGATGATGTAAAAGAACCACCAAAAAACACCCGAAATTAATGCACCCGGCGGAACCCGCTGGAGTTATTATTTTTGTAAAAATTTTTAATTATACGATATCATATTTTTAGTTACTTTGAAAAAAAGAAAAATCGGTTTGTGATCACAACAGTCATAATTAAACCTGAATTAATTTATAGCACTTATTAAAATAGTAGTTCCAACCTAAATTAGAACAGAACTTAAGATGTTGGCAATTCAACTGAAAAGATTTCAAAAACGGAAATGATATAACAAAATTTTTCTTGGTTATGTTAAGTGCCTGATATTAGACTGGAATTTTTTGGTGATCATTTGCTCGTGAATGATCATACCACCAATAGTCTAGTATCCGCGATAATTTTCGTAACGATCATCTATGACAAGGCTGTCCGGCCCGCGGCCTGCGAGCCGCATGCAGCCCGAGGCAAGTATCAATGCGGCCCGAAAATATTTCAAGTTACTGAAGTATATCCATTTTTCTGAGGAATGATTTGTGTGTTTGCTGCCAAGTGACAAATAACAGAAAGAGGACCAGAACAGAAAGCTCTTTCGTTATGTAGTAAATATTCTTTCTGATTGCGTTGCTCGCTCAGGTACACTGTTCTGTTGTTTGTCACCTCGCGGCTTAAGTGAAGAATGAAACATACTAAGTGTAAAATTAGAACCAACATGTTGGATGAACACTTTGAGAACTGCCTGAGAATTGCAACCACGTCAATCGAACCCGATATTGACGGTTTAGTTTCTCAACTTCAATGCCAAGTATCAAATTCATTTCATGATATGGATTTATACATAGTAATATACTTGTGGCCCAAAACACCATGTCTTCTTCCAATGAGGCCTAGGGATACAAAAAGGTTGGACACCTTTGATCTATAACTTCATTACTACTACAATGACGCTCTTATTTGATAATTTACAAAATCAATGATCATTGGACCGAATACTCCATAGAAGATAACAACGTCAAATGGTACAAATTTGATCTAATCAAAATCCTGTTTTTCTTAGCTTTCTTCTAACTGGTTTGCTAAATCTATTCCATTTTTGATGGCATATTGTGACTCTCAGGGTAATCATTTAGAACCCCTTCTGTTTATATTAGCTATCAATGATGTAACTTCTGTAATCAAATTCTCGAAGATTTCCAACTACGCCGACGATATGAAATTGTACGTGGAGGTGACCCAGTCGTTCGATTCTCTCTAAGAAGACCTTACTAATTTTGTTACGTGGTGTCGTCAAAATAACCTGACACTCACTCAACAAGGGCAAGTGTAGGATTATCACTTTTTCTGGTAAACTTGATTACTTTTACCACAATTATTTTATTGGCAACGCTCCTTTACATAGAGTTAGTTGTATTATTGACTTAGGAGTTACTTGCGGACAGTGAGCTTAACTTCAGAATTCACTTTGACTCCTTGGTTCATAAAACCAATTCGATTTTGGGCTATATTAAGAGGCGGTTCATAGAGTTTTCTAGCTCGTATTTCACTAAATCACTTTATATCGCTTTCGTAAAACCAATTATGTAATATGAGAGTCATTTTATTTTACACAATATTTACCGCTTTATGTATATTGTGTATGAGAAGATAGTTTGTTTGAAGGGATCAATCGTAGCTGGCTTATACGCGTAGATGAAGTCTGAATCACGTAAAGAAAACAAATAATCCAGAGGTATGATATCTCACGATCTAGGCGGCCAATTCACCGGTACAAAACGTCAAATTAGCTGCACACCGAAATGATTTCTTAGCATGTCCAGCATCACTAACGCGCCGTCTTGTTGCAACCAGATGTCATCGACATTACGGGCTAGAATTTCAGCTAGCATATACTCCATTATCATGGCCCTATTGACGGTTACATTACGACCATTCTCATTTTTGAACAAATATGGACCGAAGATTCCGCCAGCTCATAAACTACACTAGACCATGAATTTCTCTGGATGTAACGGTAGCTCTAGTCTCCGGGTTATTCATCAGCCCGAATATGGCAATTTTTCTTATTGACGTATTCATTTAGCCAGAAATGGGCTTTATCGCTAAAGGAAATTCTGCTATAAAACAGCGGATCATAATTAAAGTGTTCAAGAGGCCATTCACTGAAAACAAGACTCGAATAAAGGTCTTTCGATGAAATGGCATTCACTATTGAATCAAACTGCAATGACAGCTTCATACTATTCACGCGTGATGTATAAAAAGATCTTGATTGTAGAAAGTACCTCACGATGAATCACCCCACATGAAGATATACCTGAAATCTTTGTTCCTTTCTCACTTTCAATTGTGTTGGGAATACTCCTGAAGACGTCCCAATGGGAAAAGAACTTTCCTTTTGCAAATGTCAAGCTATGACGCTAAGATTTAGAGGGAATATCAATAACAGATGTACCAATTTAACAAAAAAAAACAGAACTCAAATCGGAACGATAGGAGCGCCACACGGTGGTTATTCCATTTTGTTTTTGATCAAGGTAGTATTCAAGTGAATTTTTGTATACATTACAATTTTTCGCGATCGTCGCGAAAAATCACGCGGATTTAAAGTAGATATTCTATTTACATGTTTCATTTTTAGCTTTTCCCATATCATTACAAACTTTACTGTAATTTGAGAAAAAAAATATAAGAAAATAATTGTAATTATCACTTGTGAAGATTTTTCACGATTGTTAACTTCGCGAAAACTAAGAAAAAAAAAAAGAAAAACGTGTAAAAATTATCTTTACTTTAACATTTGATTTAAAATGTTTGGAATTTTATTTCTTTACTTATATTTATTATTTTTAATACTTCACAGTGGCGTAGCACCAATATGGATCTCAATGGATTGTATAAAGATCTTCAATTCAGCTAATATTTTCAGTAGCTGCTACATTTTAGTAGAACTATTGTCATACTAGCAACAAGAATGTGACGACGTTACATATGCTACAGTACACTAGGTGTAAACCATGAGTAATATAAAGTATCTCAACAAACCTATACCTGCTGTATTAGGTCCACCGCATACCTGAGCTAAGCGAGCTAAACTACGTGAACTAATTTTCTCACTGAAAGTGAAAAATTCAGCATTTTCATTGGTAGTCGCACATTTCAGCTATAAAACTATGTTTTCTGGTCACGAGCGACACGAACTAAGCTCGCTCACGTAGGTCTGACCTCAACTGCGCCGACGATCTTCACTGGGATCGCTGACAATAACATATATGTACCTACTTTCGTCATTATACAGTGTAGAATCGATGCTTGCAAAAGTGCAGTATGGCTTCTTTATTTTGTGGTAGTAGTATCTTGTCGACAGAAATGTGTAAGTGTGAAGGTCTAGTAAAAATTCATCGATACTGTACTCGCACATCATATCTCTCTGACGGTTCAAATAGAACTGATGGCATGAACTTACCAAAAATATCGCCGGGTAGTTTAGTTCAAGTGTGCCACGGGGTGAGCGGACCCAGCTAAGCTATGTAACTACAGCGAAGCTCGCCTGTATAACTTAGCTCAAGTGTGTGGCGGGTCTTAATTTACGATTTGCATAAAACACATGCATGCGTATGCCAACAACACTAGAAAGAAATAAGAATTTCGAGGCGAAGTTTAAGAGTGATGACGTATTTTTCACGTATTTTTCATCAATGGAATTGTTGTTACTTTGCTCTAATTGGGGAATTTTTTTATTCCCTAACTTTGGATACTTTATAATTAAGCATTTTTCAAATAGGTGGGAAAATGTCCGTTAAGATCAACCAAAAAACGCGGTATACTAAAGCGGCACTGACTTTTATGGTAAGAGTACGAACTTACCATCATTTATAAATTTTTTTTTTTTTTTTGTAATTCAAGATATATCATAAATTACGAGTAAAGCAAAAGTATCATGATATACTCCGGTGTCCGATTATCTGGAAAGGAAAAAAAATAATAAGAAGAAAAATGTGACTTCAACTTTGACATTCGTAATGATTTTTTAGCATTGCAATGTATGCATTTTATGTATGATCTGATCACACCCACCTTCTCCAATAACGATCATCATCAGAAACGATCAACACCACCACGGTCATCCAATGATGATCATCCAACCAATCATTACAAAAAAAAACGATCAGCACGTTTCCATTCTGTATGTGGAATTTGTTTTTGATCGAAACAGGAAAAAAAAGGTGAATACTTTAAATAAGACCCCAAAAGATCTTGAAAGTTATTTCGTGTTTCTTACTTATGTATATTCTAAGTCAGTGATCTTCAATCTAAGTTCTGCGGAATTTATGAATACCGCGCCTAATCTATCTATTATAATAAAAAAGTTTTTTCCGCACATCATTTATAAATTTTGTAGTAGAAAAAGCTTAATAAATAATTTAAACTAAAAAAATTTTCGACACCGACGGGGATTTGATCTTAGGGCAGTTTGTCTTACTAACTGAATCTCATGCTAACTATGCCATCGACTTCAATTCAAAAGTAAGTCAGATTCGTTAATATCAAATCAGAACTGAATAAATATTTTTATAACTGAAAAAAAAAAATATACGCCATCGGCGGGGCTTGAATTCACACAAGTTACGCAAGTTACTAAGTTACAAGTTACTAAATTCTGCGCTTACCAGCCGCGCCACCGAAATAAATGCTTCGACCAATTCAGCTTCGTTAATATCAAATCCGAACTGAATAAATAATCTATCTATTATCGCATGTTATCATTTCTATTCACACCTGGTCAACTGTATGTCGCTCTATCACGATGTAGAAGCAGAGGAGGTATAAAAATAGACTGCAAGCTAGAACAAACAGTCATAAAAAACATTGTATTTGAAGAAGCCGTGAAATAAATCACAAAAGCAGTTACATATTTTTTTTGCTTCTTACTCTATTATGCTTCATTACATTACAGGAAAACTAAAAATTAAAATCTACTCGAAGTCCACTCCGGGACCCGGGGTTGGCGAAGCGAGCAGGGGCGGAGCCCCCTAGTATTCAAAAATATGATTCTTAGGTTGATAATATAATCAACTATAGAAGGTTTTAGCGGGCTATGGAGGATTGAAGATCACTGATCACTGTTCGAAGCCAACAAGATTTGTTACTTTTTTTGTTTCTATACACAAATATTTATATTTCTAAAAATGGCGGATTTTCAAGAAAAATTCAACTGATTTATTTGCAAAAATCATATTTTCCAATAATAAATATCTTTTGCGGATCGCGGATAGTGATCCTTTCTTGAGGCTATGAATCTTTTTTCTAAGAAAATATATGAAATCAAAATAAAAATTATTGATTTATATGCTTTCGGATTGATACGTGAAGATATTTCGATATTGAAATTGATTTCTAAGAATTTTCATCATATGATCGTCTTGATCGTGATCATGTCATGGTGTGATATATTCTAAATATTTTGTCTCAAGGTAATTTCATTTTTGAACCCAATTTCAGATAAAGTTTTCATAGCAAAAGGTGTGGGACAAAAATTTTGTGTCCTATGAATTTGTACGATCAGAATGATCTTTGATAGAGATTCAATTCCTCTTGTTGAGGAGTATCAAACGATCGATGTTATAGTAAAACGGCATCTTTCTAATTGAAACATTGAATAAAATTCCAACGTTAATAGGAAAACAAATTCCATGGTCAAAACATATAATTAGACTTTCGCTTTCCATTGGATTGATCATACCAGTTTTGATCAAGAAATTTGAATGACAAGTTTTTCCATATTGAATAAAGAATATATTATTTCAAATAGTCGTCGATATTTCTTATTAAATATTATTTTCTTAGAAGTAGAAATCCTTCAAATTAATATACAATTTGTTTTTTATATGAAAATATGTTTGGCATGCAGTGTTTTTCGTCTGATCTGATTCAAGTTAGATATTACTTATTTATAAAATGGAGTTGATTAATAAACATTTGATTAAGATGATAGTAGTATATCTGTTTGGGTATTATATAGATTGTTCTTCCGTGCTCAAGATAATCGACGAACATAATACCATCGGCATCCCAAAAAACACTGGCCAATACCTTTCCTGCCGTCTGTTGTGTCTTTGGGCGTTTTGCACGGCTTTCACGTGGTTCTACCCAATATGACGCTTGTTTAGCGGATTCTGGTGTGTAGTGGTCGATCCACGTTTCATCTATCGTTACTACTCGAAACACAAATTCGGTTAGATTGCGTTTAAACATCTCCAATCCGCGCTCGGAAGCAATGACACGGTTTTCCCTTTGCTCCGCTGTGAGAACTCGTGGTACCCATCGCGCCAATAGGTTTTTCATATACAAATGTTCATGCAAAATATTGTACACACGGTCTTTTGATATATGCATGAGCTCACCTATCTCACTCAATTTCAATTTGCGATCTTTTAAAACCCTACGATAAATTTTTCGTATGTTTTCTGGAGTAGTCACCTCTATTGGACGACCTGAGCGTGGTTCATCACTTGTGTCTGGTCGTCTGAAGGTTGGTACTATTTGACAACAAAGTGATTTGTTCGTTTGTGGCTCCATCTATCGTTAGGTAGCTTACTTATCGAAAATAGCTTTATTGTTTTTCAAAATATTCTCCATGCTGATCAATACACTTTTGCATGCATTTACACCATTTCTCATACCAGTTTTTCCATTCCGATTGAGGTACCTCCAAAACATGGTTTTGAACGCATCAACAGCTTCTTCTGGCGTCGAAAATCCGTGCCCATCTTTGATGTGTGGGAATAAGGAAAAAAATATTGGGTGCCAAATCAGGATAACCCAATAATTCGATGTTTTGAGTCCTCAAATAGTCAGTTGTTTGACGAGATTTGTGAGAGCTCGCATTATCGTGATGGAGAATGATCCATTTTTGACGGTTGGTTTTCCTGATTTCTCCGAAGACTTCTGGCAAACAATTAGTTGTGTACCATTCGGAATTGAGCGTTCTACGTTGATTTAATGATTGCCACATGTCCAGTTATTCCGAAGAAATAGATGACCATTTGCTTCGAAGTGCTTCGTGCGAGAACAATTTTTATCGGATTGGGCTCGTCTTGGAAAACCTATACAGTAGATTGCTGGTTTGTTTTGGGCTCATATGCATAGATCCCAGATTCGTCACCTGTGTAGATGTTATACACAGCATTTGATGCACCGCGAACGTATTTTTTGATAATTTCTTTGCACTAATTGAAACGAAAAAAAACGTGAAAACGTTCTTAGTATGTTTACGTTAAAAAAACGTCAAACTTTAAGTGGCAGATGTCAGATTTGACGTGGCAACACTAGGGAAATCTCCACGTTTTATAAGATTCTAAATCGTTTGCAATCATTTTTATCCAATGTCTGCCTGTCGTTCTGTCTGTCGTGTACAAGATTGCGGCCATATTTTTGAAGCAATTTCCATGAAAATTAGTAAGAGCGGTGTTTTCCTCATGAGAACCATTCTGTCAGAAGTTGAGTTTGATCGGACTAAAACTTCCGGCAGTTCGGTTTTTTGTGTTTTTACATTACAGGGTATTTTAACGTTATTTATGGACCGATTTGAATGAAATTTGGCATGAGACACTTTTTCAATGAAAGAACAATTGTGTCCAAAAATTAATTGTATCCAATTACAACTTTGGGTAGATGCGGAACAAAATTCGGATATTTTGTATGAAATTTGGAGCATAACTTTGGGTACTGGGACAAAACTTTGAAATTTTTGTACAAAATAAATCATAAATTGTTGTATGAAATAATTAGATCGATATGTATAGAAGTTCCCATAGTAGTTTGCGCACTATAGCTTGTTTTAAATTAGTTTTCCTTTTGCAAAAGTCAAAATATTCGACGTTAGAATTAATTACATGCAACATTCGGGAAATCGGTTCATTTCTACCGCAGTCAGTCCTATGATGCTTCATTTTAAAAAGTTCCACGAATCTCAAAGAACGTTTATTAACTTATAAATGCATCTCGTCCAAAAGAAAAGGAGCATCTTTATTGCTGTTGATAATTTGGGAG